>CM055121.1:691347301-692547301 GCA_029206835.1 Rana muscosa
AGGTGAGATGGCCATCGGGATAGAATAGGAGAGGCTAAAGGTTCGCCCACTTGGAGTATTTCTGTTTTGGAGCCATTAAGGCTCAGTTTCTATTCATCCAGGAATGGATGCGAGTCATGCATTCAGCTAGGGTCTGGGCGTATCTGTCATTTTTGGAAGTGTTGACTAGGATTTGGATGTCATCGGCATATAGTTGGCCTTGTAGGCCATGTAACTGCAATATATCGGGTAGGGGGCGCATATAACAGTTGAAAAGGTATGGAGAGAGGGCAGAGCCCTGTGGTACTCCCCAGAGCACTGGGCTTATGGATGACCTGAAAGGTCCCAGCCTAACCTGTTGGGTACGATCTTGTAGAAAAGACTGGATCCATAACAGGACAGCACCTCGAATTCCAAACTGGTCATGAAGGCGCGAGGTCATAATGTCATTATCAATGGTGTCATTGGAGCCACGGAAAGGTCCAATAGCACCAAGGCCGCCGATTCCCCAGCGTCCCTAACCCTGAGCAGCTGTTCCCTCATGGCCATCGTGGAGAGCTCTGTTCCCCTGCCCGGTCGGAACCCGGACTGGACATCATGGAATAGGCCCTCCCCTTCAGAGTATTCCTGGAGTTGCTCAAGGACGATGGTTTCCATAATCTTTGCCACGAAGTGGATGCTAGAAATGGGTCTTAAATTATTCGGGTCTTGAAGCTCTGATTTTTTTTCTTTTTGCTATTGGTGTAATGTATGAGTGTTTAAGTTTTCCTGCTATAACTCCCAGCCTCAAACTGAAGTTGATGATTGTACATAAGTCTAGAAGGAATGCCTTTGACTGGAGTTTGAAAAACCAGGCAGCGCAGAATTCATCCGCAAAGTGTGTGGGCTTCAGTTTAAGAATTACTTTGTGTAATAGCTCCGGCGTGATAGGTGTAAAGTTGTTCAGGCTGGACAAAGTAAGTCGGATAGCCTCTGGTAGCGGACCAGGTTGGTCAATCAGGTGAATGTTCTTGGCAATGCCCAACCGGATTTTATGAATTTTATTATGGAAGGCGATCCCTAATTTGTTGGTGAATTCTTGTGATGGTATTATCGTCTTGATTAACCTACGTGGATTAAGCATTTCGTCTACGATTTCGAAAAGTTTCTTATCCTTATTTCCGGGATTATCGATTTGTTTACCGTAATATGCTTTTTTCCTGTGGCGAATGGCTTTGAAATATGCCCGAGAGATTATTCGGTATGCGAGCTTGTCTTGATGTGTATTAGTCTTAAACCATTTTCTTTCAAGCTGCCTGCGTTTAGTTTTAATTAGAGCTAGGTTGCTAGTGTACCAAGGTTTAGCCTTGGTAATCTTTTTACGAAGACGCAATGTTTTGAGAGGGGCAAGCTTATCAAGTGTATGATGGATTTTTAGTTCAAATGCATCCAGAGCTTTTGTGACTCTGTCAAGATGGATTTCAAAGTCAATATAGAGATCATCTTCACTGTCTAGAGTGATAGGTTCAAGAGCCAAGTATGTTGCCATGAAGGGGAGTGGACTTAAGTTTTTAAGTGAACGATACGGCTTGGATTGCTGCATGGGAGTACCCAAGTCTGGGGCTGGGGGTCTAAAGTCTCTGAGTTGGTATGAGATTAATTTATGATCTGTCCATATAAGATCGGTGTTCTGGATGTCAGAGATAGTGGTATTAGAAGAGAAGACCGCATCTAGTGTGTGCCCTTTCTCATGTGTAAAGGAGTTGACATTTTGAACAAAGCCAAGGGCGTCAAGATCTTGTAAAAAACTCCTGTATTTTAGGATCCAATAAGTCCTCAAGCCATAGATTGCAGTCGCTTTGCAAGATAATGTTTGATTCTAAACAGAATTGAATAATTTCAGTATTGAATTCCGTGTGGTATCCTGGTGGACGATATATGGTTGCAATGATGATAGAGGTAGTGGCATCAATTTGGCAACGTGCAGAAAGATGTTCAAATGAAGTACCGTATTTTTCGCTCCATAAGACGCACCTGACCATAAGACGCACCTAGGTTTTAGAGGAGGAAAAAAATAAAAAAACAATTCTGAACCAAATGGTGTACTAAAATATTTAATATTATAGTACTAGTATAGGTGGGTGGTGGACACACAGCAATTCCCCCCCCCCCCCCATCAATTCAGCTCAGCTACACTATACCTGGGTGGTGGTGGGCACAGCAACCTCCCCCCCTTTCCCAGATCAGATCAGGGTGGCAGAGCAGACACAAACACCCCTTCAGCCTCTTCTATCACAGCAGCTCAGGTGACTGGGCAGTGCATACCATGCTTGCCCACACCTCCCACCCCCTTATTACCAGCTTACCTCAGTCAGCGGAGGACACTGCCATTACAATGCACAACCCCCTCTGGCTGGCTGTCTGGCTTTCAGCCTCAGATGCACCCGGGCAGCAGCTAGGAAGAACGACAGGGGACATACTGTAGTTTGCAGCAGCAGCTTCCAGTGGAAAGAGCAGGAAGTGAGACTGGACCAGACCACTGCGCCGGGGGGTGTTTCGGCTGAAAAGAAAAAACAGCAAGGGCTCTTGCTGCTTTCGGAACGGTGTCAGATTTGGCGGGTGTCAACTGACCTGGGTGCGGAGCGCACCCCCATAACAATGCCACTGACACCCCCCATGTTTTGGCACCCAGAGCAGACCGCCTCCCCCGCTCCCACTTGGTATGCCCCTGCAAGGATCTGCCTCACATCCTGTCCTCTCTCCTCCACAGAGAATCCGAGTACCGATATTGTGATGCTGCTGCGACGGAGGTGGGCGGTGCCTCGACAGTATCCGCTCCATAAGACGCAGGGACATTTTCCCCCTTTTTTGGGGGGGGAAAAAGTGCGTCTTATGGTGCGAAAAATACGGTATATTCAGAGAGAACTAATTCCTTACAAGTAACATTGCTATTGTGAATCAGTGCAATGCCTCCACCCCGTTTACCCTGTCTATTTTTTGTAAGTATGTCATATCCTGGTGGAACGAAGTCATCTAAGTGGATGCTATAATCCTCACCAAACCAGGTTTCAGTGAGAGATAGAAACTGAAATTTTTCATTTGTCAGTAAATCATATATGTCGTTTGCATGTTTGACAGCGGACCGGACATTTATTACGCCCCCTTAAATGAATTGAGTAAGCAGTGAGGAACCGCTCTGCTGGTGATAAGGGGGATAATTGGCTTAATGGATGTACTATTTCGACTAATGCTGTTGGCCGGGCATGCTTTTAGTGTTTCCTTGCTTAAGGTACCTGTCCCCTGATTAAGCTGATATAATTCTTGTTGAGAGTAAATGGGGCGGTTACCCGTTAAGTGTTGAAATTTTGGTATTTGTATGTGTGAAAATAGCGATTCTGAGTCAGTTACTGAATTAAAGGAAATGAGCAAACCTTGGTCCGTTGGGCCCGGACGGGCCCAGACGGGCTGGCCTATGGCGTGCCTCCAGCGCGCCCGTCGCAGGCACGCCGGGGGCTGTGCCGGCAGCATGTCTTTTATAGTGGTGCTGTCTGTCTGTGGGACGGCCGCAGGGGGCGTGGCCAGTTGGCTTAGACGATGTGACGACAGGTAACTATGGCAAGATGCTGAGCTGGGTCACGTGATAGTCCCAAGATGGCGTCTGAGGCCAGCCTCCAGCGTTTTAGCAGGCAGATAAAACCAGGTTGGAGAGGAGCTGGAGCGAAGCACCCCATGCGGGTAAGTGCAGGCAAGCTGGATCAGGGAGGTCAGGTAACAAAAAATTGGAGAAAGCTTATGCCCACCCGATACTGAGCTCCACTTGCAAACAGTGCTTTCCTGCAATCAAGCAGTGAACTTTTCCTTACATCCAGAGCAGGTACAGTCCACCACACAAGACTGCAGAGAGGAGTTGAGGGGGTGGGACAGGAGCCACAGGGACAGTTCTTGTGTTGGGAGGATCGGCAGATTAGGCAAGTATATCTGCATTCTCCAATCCCCTAAACAAACACAAGCAGTTGACCTGGGCAGTGTGGACATAGCCCCACTGCATGGGAAGATTTTAATTTTTTTTCCCAGAATTTAGCTTTAACTGCCTGCCGACCAGCCATCGTAGTTATACGACGGCAGGTTGGCTCGGTTGTGCAAATCACTGTAGCTGTACGCGTTGGTCCCTTTAATAGCTATAGCAAGCCCGCGGCACCAGAGACAATGCGCATTGGCTGGCAGCTGCGATGTCCGCTGGCCACCCGCAATCATTCCACAGAGAGCCAGAACGGGGATCTGTCAATGTAAACAAACAGATCCCCGTTCTGACAGGGGAATTCAGAGTGATCTGCTGTTCCTATAGTCATCAGCAACAGCGATCTCTCTCTACTCTCAGTCAGTACACTCTCCCCCCCCCCAGTTAGACACACCACCAAGGGAACACTTAACTCCTTAATCGTCCCCTAGTGTTAATCTCTTCCCTGCCATTGCCATTTATACAGTGATCTTTGGCTATTTTTAGCTCTGATCATTGTAATAATGTCATTGGTCCCACAAAAGTGTCAAAAGCGTCCGATCTATCAGCCGCAATGTCGCAGTCCCATTAAAAATTGCTGATCACCGCCATTAGTAGTAAAAAAAATAAAAAAATAATAATAACTTTAATATAGCTTCCATTTTGTAAATGCTATAACTTTTGCGCAAACCAATCAATATACGTTTATTGCGATTTTTTTACCAAAAATATGTAGAAGAAGAATACATATTGGCCTAAAAACTGATGAAGAAATATATATATATATATATTTTTTTAAAGTAGGAGGTGATCAAATTCCACCAAAAGAAAGCTCTATTTGTGGGGGGGGGGGGGGGGAGAAGAACACCAATTCTTATTTGTGTACAGAGTGGCATGATCGCACAATTGTCAGTTAAAGCAAAGCAGTGCCGCATCGCAAAAAATGGCCTGGTCGTTAAGGGGGTAAGTCCTGCCGGGGCTTAAGTGGTTAAAGGGTTACTAAGTCCACATCAGTAAAATCAGTCTGTATATGAAGTAAAGCATGCTTGTTATACACACTATGGAACCTAAGGGGTTAATCTTCTGCATTGTGTAAAAAGGCTATTTGATCCGGTCTTTTCCGATTCTCCCCTTCTTCCACTGTCCTCAATCCATCTCCTGATATAACTGAGCCTTGGGGACAAGCTGCACATGCTCAGTTTGGTGTGTATTGTTAGAGAGTTTTGTTTTGGGTTTTTTCTTGGGCGAGTGCATGTGATCAGCACAGGGCCAATCAGCACTGTTCACATAGAGGGTTAAGGGTTCTGCAGCCTCATAGGACAATCAGGGTAGAATGAAAACTCCTCCTACAAGCTTTAACCAGACACAGATAGAAGTCACAAGACGGATGAATACTGCTGATGAGAAAAGGTATTAAAGGAGTAGTAAAGTTACATGTTTTTTCACCTTAATGCATCCTATGCATTAAGGTGAAAAAACATTCGACAATACCGCCCCCCCCCCGAGCCCCCGTTTTTCTTACCTGGCCCCTCGAAAGTCCCATGCTCGTCCCCGTCATCCTCTTCGTTTTTCAGCCTGGCCGCCGATTGGCTACACTGGATGGATTGAAAGCAGCGCAGCCATTGGCTGGCGCTGCTGTCAATCACATCCAATGACGCGGCACGCCGGGGGGCGGGGCCGAGTGATACAGTCGGCGGCTATGGCCGCCGCTGTATCACGGGAGCGCGCCCGCAATCACTCCACACCATGCGAACCCACTCGCATTAAGGTGTGGAGTCCTTGCGGGGAGGAGCCAAGACAGCCGCCGAGGGACCCCAGAAGACCAGGATCGGGGCCACTGTGTGCAAAACGAGCTGCACAGTGGAGGTAAGTATAACATGTTTGTTATTTTTAAGCAAAAAAAAGGGAAGCTTTAGTGCTCCTTTAAGCAGTTTATAGTTACTAAAATAATTGCACTTCTATGTTCTGTGTACTGTGGAAAGATATAGTGAATCCAGGGTCCTGGGTTGAATAACATTAGAAAGGCTCAGAAAATGTTTTACATTACATATACTTTTCTGGACATAGAATATAGACAGAGCTGTAAGAGTTTCCGTTTTTTGAAAATGATTTTACTGAAGTTTATACTATGTGTGTCTATGAAACTGTAATTTGGACGACCCTGTCACCAGATAAACTTATTTTTTTTATTTAGAAGCTTTTATTAAAACATACACATAAGAGCCGGTTCACACAGGAGCGTCCTGGGATCCGACTTCAGGTGGCCCCAAGTCGCACGGTTTAGAAAAGTAATGGAAGTGAATGGAGCCGTCTTAATGCACTCTACTGCAGTCGCTCCGACTTCAGAAAAGGTTCCTGTACGACTTCAATCCGACTTCTAGGCGACTTGTACCCATTGATTTCAATGGAAGTTGCCTCCAAGTCGGATCCCCTGTCCTAACTGAAGCAACTTTCCAGGAAGTAAAAAAAAATTTCAGGCAAACCCCTCCCTCCCCCCTCCCTCCCACAGAGCGGATTCTTGTTTGATTGGCCACTGGAAAGTCGCCTGTCCTGGAGGCAACTTGAAGTTGCCTTGTAAGTCGCCCCAAGTCGTGCTGTGATTCATACTCAAGTCGTGTCCAAGTTGCCTCCCAAAGTCGCGCTGGAAGTCGTGTTACCCCTGTGTGAACCGGCTCTAACAGATACAAGTGTTTAACCACTTAAGCCCCGGACCATTTGGTAGCTAGAGGACCAGAGGTGATTTCAGAATTTTGCACTGCGCTGCTTTAACTGTAAATTGTGCGGACATGCAATGTTGTACCCAAACAAAATTTGCGTCCTTTTCTTCCCACAAATAGAGCTTTCTTTTAATGGTATTTGATTGCCTCTGCGATTTTTATTTTTTGCGATATAAACGGAAATAGACCGAAAATTTTGAAAAAAAATGATATTTTCTACTTTTTGTTATAAGAAAAATCGAATAAACTCAATTTTAGTCATACATTTAGGCCAAAATGTATTCAGCCACATGTCTTTAGTAAAAAAAATGTCAATAAGCGTATATTTATTGGTTTGCGCAAAAGTTATAGCGTCTACAAACTAGGGTACATTTTCTGGAATTTACACAGCTTTTAGTTTATGACTGCCTATCTCATTTCTTGAGGTGCTAAAATGGCAGGGCAGTACAAAACCCCCCCAAATGACCCCATTTTGGAAAGTAGAGATCCCAAGGAAATTGCTGAGAGGCATGTTGAGCCCATTGAATATTTTTTTTTTTTGTCTCAAGTGATTGAATAATGACAAAAAAAAAAATTTCAAAAAGTTGTCACTAAATGATATATTGCTCACACATGCCATGGTTATATGTGGAATTACACCCCAAAATACATTTTGCTGCTTCTCCTTAGTACGGGGATACCACATGTGTGGGACTTTTTAGGAGCCTAGCCGCGTACGGGACCCCGAAAACCAAGCACCGCCTTCAGGATTTCTAGGCACAAATTTTTGATTTCACTCCTCACTACCTATCACAGTTTCGAAGGCCATAAAATGCCCAAATAGCACAAAAAAAAAACCAAATGACCCCATTTTGGAAAGTAGACACCCCAAGCTATTTGCTGAGAGGCATGGTGAGTATTTTACAGCTCTCATTTGTTTTTGAAAATGAAGAAAGAAAATATATTTTTTTTTTATTTTTTATTTTTTTCAAAACTTTGTGACAAAAAGCAAGATCTGCAAAATACTCACAATACCTCTCAGCAAATAGCTTGGGGTGTCTACTTTCCAAAATGGGTCATTTGGGGGGGGGGGTTGTGCCATCTGGGCATTCCATGGCCTCCGAAACTGTGATAGGCAGTGAGAAGTGAAATCAAAAATTTACACCCTTAGAAAGCCTGAAGGCGGTGCTTGCTTTTTGGGGTCCCGTACGCGGCTAGGCTCCCAAAAAGTCTCACACATGTGGTATCCCCGTACTCAGGAGAAGCAGCAGAATGTATTTTGGGGTGTAATTCCACATATACCCATGGCATGTTTGAGCAATATATCATTTAGTGACAACTTTGTGCAAAAAAAAAAAATTTTCTTTTTTCCGCAACTTGTGTCAACATATAAAATATTCCATGGACTCGACATGCCTCTCAGTATATAGCTTGGGGTGTCTACTTTCCAAAATGGGGTCATTTGGGGGGGTTTTGAACTGTTCTGGCATTTTATACACAACATTAGGAAGCTTACGTCCACTCTTCTAACCACTTGAAGACAAAGCCCTTTTTCACACTTTTTGTTTACATGAAAACATATTTTTTTTGCAAGAAAATTATGTTGAACCCCCAAACATTATATATATTTTTAAAGCAAAGGCCCTACAGATTAAAATGGTGGGTGCTGCATTTTTTTTTCTACACAGTATTTGCACAGCGATTTTTCAAACGCATTTTTTAGGGAAAAAATACACTTTTTTAAATTTTAATGCACTAAAACACACTATATTGCCCAAATGTTTGATGAAATAAAAAAGATGATCTTAGGCCGAGTACATAGATACCAAACACGACATGCTTTAAAATTTCGCACAAACGCGCATTGGCGACAAACTACATACATTTTTACAAGCCTTTAAAAGCCTTTACAGGTTACCCCGTTAGATTTACAGAGGAGGTCTACTGCTAAAATTACTGCCCTCGATCTGACCTTCGCGGTGATACCTCACATGCATGGTGCAATTGCTGTTTACATATGACGCCAGACCGACGCTTGCGTTCGCCATTGGGCAAGAGCAGGGCAGGACAGGGGTGCTTTTTTTTTTTTATTATTAATTTTGCTTTTTTATTTTTAAATTGTTCCTTCCATATTTATTTATTTTTTTTAATCATTTTTATTGTTATCTCAGGGAATGTAAATATCCCCTATGATAGCAATAGGTAGTGACAGGTACTCTTTTTTGAAAAAACTGGGGTCTTCTAGACCCTAGATCTTTCCTCTGCCCTCAAAGCATCTGACCACACCAAGATTGGTGTGATAAAATGCTTTCCCAATTTCCCAATGGCGCTTTTTATATCCGGGGGGGGGGGGGGACATTCCCTCCCACTGCTTGTAAAAGCAGTCCAGAGGCTAATTAGCCACTAGGATTGCTTTTACATGAAAGCCGGCCGCTGGCTGAAAAGAATGATACCAAGATGATACCTAAACGCGCAGGCATCATTCTGGTATAAACATTCAAAGTCCAGCAACGTCCTTGTTGGACATGTATTGTAATCTTTTTTTTTCATGCAGCCAGTTGGCTGAACGAAAAAAGAGATTGATCGGTGGGTATGCCCACCATTAGAATACTGCCCTTCATCCACCCACTTCTAATGATGGGCATACATGCACCATTTATATATGCCGAAGCATGGGGGCATCCTCCCGCAAAAAAGTTATGCCGCACACACATGGTCGGACTTTTCCACGGGCAAGCCTCCGTCGGAATTTCGACCGTATGTACGCGGCATTGGGAGCAAAATCGCTCCTCCGCCCCTGCTACCCCAATGCTTCGGCATATATGCTTTTTTTTTTTTAACTGTGGTGGTGAAATCACCTCCTACAGCACTGGAGTCGCAGGGATCAGGCCTGTCTCTGCGAACGCTGCAGTTATGTGTGTTGGGTTTTGCAAGTGACAGTGATCGATCGATACTGCACTTGGGGGGCCTGGGCTGGACGAAGGGGCAAAACGCAGGTGCTAGCAGGTATCTGGGCTGATCCTGCTAACACTGCGTTTTTGGGAACCCTAAACTGCTGGGGACGCTAGTATAGATCTGATCAGATCAGATATAGATCTGATCAGATCAGATATAGATCTGATCAGATCAGATATTGATCTGATCAGATCAGATATTGATCTGATCAGATACTATACCACTAAGGGGGGTGTATGCTTCACGCGTGGGTGTTAGCGTTACTGGCACTAACCTGACGCTGCCTGGGGTGTGACGCAGACCCTCTCTGACGCTAAAACCTAATTGATATCACCCGCCGGGCGATCAGGGGGTTAAACCTTTATTGGGTTATATATACGGCGGGTGCCCTGACACTATAAAAAGCAAACTAACCAGCGCCACCCGTAACACTTATATGGTGATCACTGGTGAAAGGGTTAACTAGGGGCAATTAGGGGGTTAAAACCTTTATTAGATAATATATGGGGGTACCTGACGCTTTAAAAACCTGCGGCGAACCAAAAAAAAATGACTGGCTACCGATCTGCATCACCGACGCTAAGACAGCGATCAGAAAAATGATCGCTTAGCGACAGTGGTGATAGGGGGTGAAAGGGTTACCTGGGGGGCGATCAAGGGGGTTAAACCTTTATTAGATAATTTATGGGGGTACCTGACGCTATAAAAACCTGTGGCGAACCTAAAAAAAAATTACTGGCTACCGATCTGCATCACCGACAATAAGACAGCGATCAGAAAAATTATCGCTTAGCGACAGTGGTGATAGGGGGTGAAAGGGTTACCTGGGGGGCGATCAAGGGGGTTAAACCTTTATTCGATAATTTATGGGGGGTATCTGACGCTATAAAAACCTGCGGCGAACCTAAAAAAAATTACTGGCTACCGATCTGCATCACCGACAATAAGACAGCGTTCAGAAAAACGAGCGCTTAGCGACAGTGGTGATAGGGGGTGAAAGGGTTACCTGGGGGGCGATCAAGGGGTTAAACCTTTATTAGGTAATATATGGGGGTACCCGACGCTATAAAAACCTGCGGCGAACCTAAAAAAAACTGGCTACCGATCGGCATCACCGACAATAAAACAGCGAACAGAAAAACGATCGCTTAGTGACAGCGGTGCTAGGGGGTGAAAGGGTTACCTGGGGGGCGATCAAGGGGTTAAACCTTCATTAGGTAATATATGGGGGTACTTGACGCTATAAAAACCTGCGGCAAACCTAAAAAAAGTTACTGGCTACCGATCGGCATCACCGACGCTAAGACGGCGATCAGAAAAATGATCGCTTAGCGACAGTGGTGATAGGGGGTGAAAGGGTTATCTGGGGGGCGATCAAGGGGTTAAACCTTTATTAGGGGGGGTTAGGGGGCTACACTGGACCTAAAACTAAACTTTGGTGACACTTTTACAGTCACAAATGTCACTGATTGCAGTGATCAGTAAATAAATGGTCACTGCAATCAGTGACACTGTGGCTGGGGGCTGATCTGGGGGTGTCTGGGGGGGCCTGGGGGGGCGATTTATGTACCTATGTGTCCTGGTGTCAGTGTAGTGTTTTGTGCACTAACCTGGCATCTTCTCCTGTACGGCGCTCGGTATATGTGAGCGCCGCAGGAGAGATGACATCACTTCCTCTGCCTGTGTAAACATTACACAGGCAGGGGAAGCTCTCTCATTCGCCGGGAGCGATCGAGAGGGGGTGGCCGGAATCGAACGGCTGTCCCCTCATGCCTGATCGCTCCCGATCAGTTAACCACCGCTCATTGTAAAGAAGGGGGGTCCGATCGGACCCCCCAACTATACAAAGGCAGTCACGTAGATATACGTGATTCTGCCTGTCGGTGCCATTCTGCCGACGTATATTTACAGTGGGCGGTCGTTAAGTGGTTAAACTGGATTTTTTGTCTTTTTTTTTTTTTTTTTTTTTAGGAAAATGCTGCAAAATAAGTATTCATTTGACACTTCCTGGATTGTCAGATCCTTCTATCTTCCAGCTCTCCCCTCAGCTTTCACAGCTCATGCGGACAGTAGGAATGAATACATGTGTTTTAATCATGCAGCCCTGATTGTTCCTGTTAGAGGGTCTCGCTAGAAATAAAAAAATAATAATACTGTCAAGCAAGTGGTTGTTGTTTTTGGGCTCTGCACTATCACTGAGGCTTTGAAGGGAGCTGCAGTCAATTACCACAGGTATAATTCAGCTCCCGGTTCTCTGCGAAGTTGCACACGAATAATGATAGTGCAGCAGTTGAAAACAAGAGTTGCTTGATGATAGTATGAAAGAATGAATAAATTTTTTGCTGTGACCCAGCAGCTCTGAAGAGACTTCTTTCCAAAACTCTCAAGACTGCAGGTTGAAAAGGCTTTCATTCATTTATACTATCAGCAAGAGGCTCCAGCTCTGTCGGCATGGCTCGGAACTGGAAGATAATAGGATCTGGCACTCCCAGAATTGCTGGACTGACATTTATTTTGCAGAGCTTATAAATAAAAGGAAAAAGCAACTAATTATAAATGATCGCATACATATCTAATATACTTCATGTTTTAATAAAAGCATTAAAAAAAAAAACCCTGCAAGACAAAAAGGCATAATGAGCATCGCATACTAGCAAAATATGCAATACTTACCTTACATTGAAGCTGTTGCAGCGGTCCCCGTACACGTGACCGTGGCCATGACCAGCGACGTGTCTCCCGGAGTTATTTTCGGGTCCGCGGACTCCGGTGCTGTGATTGGCTGGAGCCGCAAAAACGTCACTCCCGCGCATGCGAGCGGCACCCACCAGTCACGGCACGGCTGCTGAAGAAATGGCACGAGCTAGTCGTTTCTTCAGTGCGCATGGGCCGATGACGTCGGCACAAGCATATATGGTAAATGTCTCCTAAACCGTGCAGGTTTAGGAGATATTTACAGTACCTACAGGTAAGCCTTATACAGGTAAGCCTCATCATAGACTTACCTGTAGGTACAAGTGGTGTAACAGGGTTTACAACCACTTTAAAGGGTTACTAAACCCTGCATTCACTATATCTGGTCTCCCACAGTACACAGAACATGGAAATGCAAATATTTTTATTACTGATCACTGCAATCAGTGTCATTTGTGACATTAAAAAGTTGCAGGGCAGTTAGGTTTAGGCCCCTTTAGGTCCAGGGTAGCACCCTAACCCCCCCTAATAAAGGTTTAACCCCTTGATCACCCCCCAGGTAACCCTTTCACCCCCTAACGCCAGCATCACTAAGCGATCGTATTTTCGATCGCTGTATTTAGTGCCGGTGGTGCCCTAGATAGCCAGTTAATTATTTTTAGGTTCTCCGCAGGTTTTTATTAGCGTCAGATACCCCCATATATTATTTTAACCCCCTGATTGCCCCTAGAGTTAACCCTTTCACCAGTGATCACCGTATAAGCGTCACTGGTGACACTGGTTACCCAGTTAGTTATTTAGTTATTTAGGTAACCCGTCAGGTTTTTATATAGCGTCGGTTACCCCCATATTCAACCTAATAAAGGTTTTAACCCCCTGATTGCCCCTAGTTAACCCTTTCACCAGTGATCACCATATAAAGGTTACGGGTGACGCTGGTTGGTTAGTTTGCTTTTTATAGCATCAGGGCACCCGCCGTATATAACCCAATAAAGGTTTAACCCCCTGATCGCCCGGCGGGTGAGATCAATTAGGTTTTAGCGCCAGAGAGGGTCTGCGTCGCCCCAGGCAGCGTTAGGTTAGTGCCAGTAACGCTAACACCCACGCGCAAAGCATACACCTCCCTTAGTGGTATAGTATCTGATCAGATCTATACTAGCGTCCCCAGCGGTTTAGGGTTCCCAAAAACGCAGTGTTAGCGGGATCAGCCCAGATACCTGCTAGCACCTGCGTTTAGCCCCTCCCCCCAGCCCAGCCCACCCAAGTGCAGTATCGATCGATCACTGTCACTTACCAAACACAAAACACATAACTGCAGCGTTCGCAGAGACAGTCCTGATCCCTCCGACCGCTAACAGTTTTTTTTGTAGCGTTTGATATATTTGCTGACGACAGTCGGGTGCTTTTTTTCCTGTGAATCTTACTAGTGTACCGCTAAATTTAGAGCCCAAAATGGCAAGTCGAAGGTACACTAGTAAAGAGGCCTACGAGATTCTGAGCATGACAGATAGTGAAGAGGGGGTCACGTATCTGTCAGATTCAGGCTCATAATATCTTCCTGTAGAAGACAGTGACGTCAGCGGCCCCACGTCAGATAGCTCTGACGACGAAGTTGAGGTCCCTGCTAAGGTCAGGCGTACCCGATCCCGATCTTCTGAGGTTGTTGAGGAGCAAGAACCGCAGGGCTCTCGTATCATGGAGCAGAGGAGTACTAGCGCCGTTATTCCTTCTGGTGAATTGGCAAGCACCAGTGGCCTAGTACAGCCGGGGCATACATCCAGCACTGCAGTATCACGTGGTGACGTGGCGAGTCCCATAAGTGCAGTTCAAGCTGGCGAGGTGGCAAGCACAAGTAGTGTCCCCTTGCCACCAATAAGAAGACAAAGGCAGGCCCGTCGTGCCCATAGTGCCCTTCCTGCAGAATTCGCCTATCCTGATTGGGTCCCCATCACTTCTGCAGAACCCGTACTTCCCCCATTCACTGCCCAACCCGGTATTCAGGTGGAAACAGCTGATTTTATGCCAATCGATTATTATTCGCTGTTTTTCACGGAAGATCTCTATAGATCTATTGTGGACCAGAGTAATTTATATGCTGGTCAATTCATCACCGCTAATCCCCAGTTGCCTTCCATTGCCAAAGATTGGAAACCAATTACGGTTTCCGAATTTAAGACCTTTCTGGGCCTTTCCCTCAACATGGGCACACATAAATTCCCGTCATTGCCTGCTTATTGGTCCACGCACCCAATTGACCACATGCCCGTGTTCTCTGCCTCCATGCCCAGGAAACGATACAAGCATATTTTGCGGTTCATGCACTTCAACGACAATGAACTTTGTCGTCCACGTGGGGACCCTGAATACGACCGGCTCTATAAAATTCGGCCCCTCATAAACCACTTCAACGAACGTTTTGCAGCCTTGTTTATTCCCGATCAAGCTGTCTGCGTTGATGAGTCCCTGATTAAATTTTCTGGCCGCTTGGCTTTCAAGCAGTACCTTCCCAGCAAGCGTGCCAGATACGGGGTCAAGCTCTATAAGTGCTGTGACAGGGCAACAGGCTATGTATGGAGCTTTATGGTTTATGAGGGAAAAGATAGTCAGGTTGAGCCGGTCAACTGCCCGGATTACATAGGGAGTGCTGGCAAGATAGTGTGGAACTTGGTGTCACCCTTATTCGGAAAGGGGTACCACTTGTATGGGGAGAATTATTACACGAGCGTGCCACTGTTTAGTCACTTGTTTGATCATCAGATTGGAGCATGTGGCACCGTGCGACCTAATCGCCGGGGCTTTCCCCAGAGGCTTGTAGATTCCCGTCTTAGGCTGGAGGAGAGAGCCTGCTTGAAGTGTAATAACTTTCTCACTGTGAAGTGGAGGGATAATAAGAATGTTTTCCTTCTTACCTCCCTTCAAGCAGACACGACAGTCCAAATTCGTACGGCGACTGGTGTTGTGGAGAAACCCCTCTGTGTCCACAAATATAACCAAAATATGGGAGGGGTGGACCTCAACGACCAGTTGTTGGCGCCGTATCTAATTGATCGTAAGGCGAGACGCTGGTACAAAAAAGTGTCTCTATCCTTATTTCAATTGGCTTTGCTGAACGCTCATGTGCTATACAGAGCTTCAGGCGGGACGTTATCTCTCCTAAAATTCCAGGATGAGATAGTCACAGAACTCCTGTATCCAGGCGGTTCTGCACCTCACCATCAACAACCAAATGCAGTAAGCCGGCTGCATGAGAGGCATTATCCGTATGTCCTCGAGAGTACCCCTACCCAACGAACCCCCCAAAAAAGATGTTGTGTCTGTAGCAAGCGCGGATTTAGGCGTGACACCCGTTATTTTTGTCCACGGTGTCCTGACAATCCTGGTCTTTGCATTGGTAAATGTTTTGAACGCTTCCACTCAAAAGTGAAGTTTTAGCGTAGCGTACAGCATTGCACAGAACAGGACACACTTACACAGGGTCTCCCAAGATGCCATCGCATTTTGAGAGACCCGAACCATTACAGTTGTTAAAGTTACAAAAAAAAGTGTAAAAAAGAAAAGAAAAAAAAATAGTTGTTTTATTGTTCTCTCTCTTTTTCTCTATTTTCGCTCTATTGTTCTGCTCTTTTTTACTGTATTCTATTCTGCAATGTTTTATCATGCTTGCTTTTCAGGTATGTAATTTGTTTTCAGGTGCGCCATTCAGCTGCAGTGCGGAATTATTTATCTTGACAGCAACAGCGTTTGCTCCCACGATACATAAAGCCGTGACTCCAGTGCTGTAGGAGGTGATTTCACCACCACAGTTAAAAAAAAGAGCATATATGCCGAAGGCCGGAGGAGCGATTTTGCTCCTAATGCCACGTACATACGGTCGAAATTCCGACGGAGGCTTGCCCGTGGAAAAGTCCGACCGTGTGTACGCGGCATAACTTTTTTGCGGGAGGATGCCCCCATGCTTCGACATGTATAAATGGTGCATGTATGCCCATCATTAGAAGTGGGTATTCTAATGGTGGGCATACCCACCGATCAATCTCTTTTTTTCGTTCAGCCAACAGGCTGCATGAAAAAAAAGATTACAATACATATCCAACAAGGACCAGCAACGTACTGGTATGTTGCTGGACTTTGAATGGTTATACCAGAACGATGCCTGCGGGTTTAGGTATCATCTTGGTATCATTCTTTTCAGCCAGCGGCCAGCTTTCATGTAAAAGCAATCCTAGCAGATAATTAGCCCCCCCCCCCGGATATAAACAGCGCCATTGGGAAATTGGGAAAGCATTTTATCACACCGATCTTGGTGTGGTCAGATGCTTTGAGGGCAGAGGAAAGATCTAGGGTCTAACCCCCCAATTTTTTCAAAAAAAGAGTACCTGTCACTACCTATTGCTATCATAGGGGATATTTACATTCCCTGAGATAACAATAAAAATGGTAAAAAAAAAAAAAAATATGGAAGGAACAGTTTAAAAATAAAATAAAAAAGCAAAATAAATAATAAAAAAAAAAAGCACCCCTGTCTCCCCCTGCTCTTGCGCAAAGGCGAACGCAAGTGTCGGTCTAGCGTCATATGTAAACAGCAATTGCACCATGCATGTGAGGTATCACCGCGAAGGTCAGATCGAGGGCAGTCATTTTAGCAGTAGACCTCCTCTGTAAATCTAATGTGGTAAACTGTAAAGGCTTTTAAAAATGTATGTAGTTTGTCGCCACTGCGCGTTTGTGCGCAATTTTAAAGCATGTCGTGTTTGGTATCCATGTACTCGGCCTAGTTTCATCAAACATTTGGGCAATATAGTGTGTTTTAGTGCATTAAAAATAAAAAGTGTGTTTTTTCCCCAAAAAATGCGTTTGAAAAATCGTGGAAAAAAAAATGCAACACCCACTATTTTAATCTGTAGGGCCTTTGCTTTTAAAAAAAATGTAAAATGTTTGGGGGTTTAAGGTAATTTTCTTGCAAAAAAAATATGTTTTCATGTAAACAAAAAGTGTCAGAAAAGGGCTTTGTCTTCAAGTGGTTAGAAGAGTGGATCATGTGTGACATAAGCTTCCTAATGTTGTGCATAAAATGCCAGGACAGTTCAAACCCCCCCAAATGACCCAATTTTGGAAAGTAGACACCCCAAGCTATTTGCTGAGAGGTATGTTGAGTATTTTGCAGATCTCGCTTTTTGTCACAAAGTTTTGAAAATTGAAAAAAGAAAAAAAAAAAAAAAATGTTCTTTCTTCATTTTCAAAAACAAATGAGAGCTGTAAAATACTCACCATGCCTCTCAGCAAATAGCTTGGGGTGTCTACTTTCCAAAATGGGGTCATTTTTGGGGGTTTTGTGCTATCTTGGCATTTTATGGCCTTCAAAACTGTGATAGGTAGTGAGGAGTGAAATCAAAAATTTATGGCCTTAGAAATCTT
Source organism: Rana muscosa (assembly GCA_029206835.1). Taxonomy (NCBI): domain Eukaryota; kingdom Metazoa; phylum Chordata; class Amphibia; order Anura; family Ranidae; genus Rana; species Rana muscosa. The sequence continues at coordinate 691,365,017 of CM055121.1, forward strand.
GAAGGCGGTGCTTGGTTTTTGGGGTCCCGTACGCGGGTAGGCTCCCAAAAAGTCCCACACATGTGGTATCCCCATACTCAGGAGAAGCAGCAGAATGTATTTTGGGGTGTAATTCCACATATACCCATGGCATGTGTGAGCAATATATCATTTAGTGACAACTTTGTGCAAAAAGAAAAAAAGTTTGTCATATTCCCGCAACTTGTGTCAAAATATAAAATATTCCATGGACTCAACATGCCTCTCAGCACATAGCTTGGGGTGTCTACTTTCCAAAATAGGGTCATTTGGGGGGGTTTTGTGCTATTTTGGCATTTTATGGCCTTCGAAACTGTGAGTGAGGAGTGAAATCAAAAATTTGCGCCCTTAGAAATCACTGAGGCCTCTGATGATATCCACATAGGATGAAACATGTCAGGCTGGCCGATGCAAGCACGCTGAGAGCCGCGGAATTGTTTTATATGCCTTGATGTTACCTGCTATTTGTAAGTAGACTACAATAAATGCTTATGTTTTTTACCTTACGGGCTTCACTATGCTGCCTCATTTTTCTCTCATTGGGTAAAACTTCTGGCTGAGATTTGCACAGCTCCACATCTATACTCTGGAAATTGCCTTGACATTAGTGATGTTGGTCTTCCCTATGATCGAACCATCTGATTTGGAGTGTTCTTCCCTCAACGTCTGACCCTCTGCATCATTTGATTACATTGCTTGTTATTTTCCACTTTCTGGTAAGCAGATTGTGAGCACGTTGGTGTGGTGTGCCTTCATTTTCTGTTTTTGCACACTGAAGCTTGGTGGCGGTTTCATTCCATTTCTACCTTCATCCAATGTTGATTGCCTTCAATTGTTGGACTTTTATTTGTTATTGCACTGTAGCGCTGCATTTTTTGAATTTATTATTTGTGTTTGCTATCAACAGACTGTGCCAGCTGCTACTCACCTTTCATACACGGATAGCGCAGATATTTTCACCTTTTTTTTTAATTATAATATATTAATTATAAAATAATATAATATATAAATATCAATAAATATATATATATATATATATATATATATATATATTTATTGTGACAGTAGAAGGTGCTGTCACGGTAAAATTGATAGTTTGGGGGGACACAGGGTATGCACATTTGCTTGGTGCAAGATGGCACAGCAAAGATGTGGACTGGAGAAAACTGCTTTTGCAGCTTTCTCCAAGTTTTGGTATTCCGGCATGGGGCTCTGTAGTTTGGAAATTCCATAGCGTCTTGGGTGGGACGGGATCTCCAACCCTGTATCCAGATTTTGTGGACGACTAGCAGGGTGTGTGCTCAGGTGAGCGCAGCCCTTATAATGAGGGTATGGGAAGACCTGATGGCTCCCATTTGGAGACTGCTCCACACAAAGAGAGACCGGAGGTCTCCAGGAGTCAGAGGGGCTGCAGGAGACAGCCAGAACATGTGTGACTTCAAGAAGCAGTAAACTGCCTGAGGACTAAGGCCAGAGCAGAGCTGTGGGTGCTAAAGTGAAGCCGTCCACATTGAAGAACCCTAAAGAACCCTGTGGTCTGTGTGACCAGGATAAAGAACAGAGGTGCTGCTAAAGAGAGGCAGGTGGGCTAGCATTTTCTGTTGTGTGTATTTGTTGGAGAAGAAACCCTGTGTGGGGAAACCTTTGTTACAGACTTTTATTTTCCTTTTTTTAATAAAAATGGGCTACCATGCCCTAAAATATAGTTCCTGACTGGCTTGAATCACTGACAAAAGCATCTACCACGAGAGCTAATGGTCCCCCATGTTACAAAATGTGTATATGTATATATATATATATATATATATATATATATATATAGTGGGAGATTAGCTTGTGGGGATCACCTTTTCTCTGAATGAAGGTCAGCGTACAGGCAGTTTCTTTAAAATCTGGCGGATGCCAGCTTTATTGACAGGTAGTTTGCAAAGTAAGAAAAAAGAACCAAAACAGTAAATCAAATCCTTGCCGTCCGGCGCTAAACTAAACAGAAGACTCCTCTTTACAAGGTGTGGGGGCTGGTCCCCATCACCCACAAAACATGAAGCAAAGCAAACCTTTTTTTTTTAATCCAAACAAACAGCGCTCCTCTCACTCAGCTTCCCTTCTGAGTCTCAGGCCAGAGCCCTGCTGTGCTCTCTTCCTGATCTTTTAATGTCCAGCTGAGTGTGGACTCCAGTGGACCAGAACACCCGGACCGGAACCCAGCCTGCCACAGAGGCTGGAAAAACCGGGCCGGAATCTGGTTCAATCTCTTACAGTGGAACGAATGCGAGGTGAAATATACCTATAATCGTGTATCTCACCTCGCATACCGTCACAATTATATATATATATATATATATATATATACATACATATATTAGAGCTGCACGTTTCTGTCTAAAATGTGAGTCACGATTTTTTTGCTTAGAATAAAGATCACGATTCTCTCGGTGTGACATAAAATATTGCAACAACCATCATTTTATTCTCTAGGGTCTCTGCAAAAAAAAATATGTTTGGGTGTTCCAACAAATTTTACTTGTAAGCAACAAATGTCAGAAAAGGTTTGGTCTTTAAATGGTTAAACTTCCTTCATCTACACGCCTGAGTTCTTTCCTTTGATAAAAGAACGAAAAGATACTTTGTGTCCACTTATTTGCATGTTGTATTAAAACTTGGCAGGCTGCCTGGATTTTGTCTCTCAAGCTGTGAGAACTCTCTGCACTTGTTAGGCCTCATGCCCACGGACTTTTTTACAGCCGTGTTTTTGAGCGTTGTTTACAGCTTAAAAACGCTTGTCCATGTTGTTGTATAAATTTTTTGACCGTATTTTTTTTTTGAAAAACAAAAACAAAAAAACCGCCGGAGCTCAAACGCAATCGCTGCGTTTTTGCGCATTTAACGCTTTGCGTTTTTTTATGCCTAACGCCAAGGAACGCTCTGGTCCTGGGTTTTCTTTACAGCTTAAAAACGCCTATGCTATTTGCAGCTCAAAAACGCCTAGGTGGGCATGAAGCTATAGACCAACACGGACAGGCGTTTTTAACCACTTAACGACCGCCCACTGTAAATATACGTCGGCAGAATGGCACCGACAGGCAGAATCACGTATATCTACGTGACTGCCTTTGTATAGTTGGGGGGTCCGATCGGACCCCCCTTCTTTACAGTGAGCGGTGGTTAACTGATCGAGAGCGATCAGGCATGAGGGGACAGCCATTCGATTCCGGCCACCCCCTCTCGATCGCTCCCGGCGAATGAGAGAGCTTCCCCTGCCTGTGTAATGTTTACACAGGCAGGAGGAAGTGATGTCATCTCTCCTGCGGCGCTCACATATACCGAGCGCCGTACAGGAGAAGATGCCAGGTTAGTGCACAAAACACTACACTGACACCAGGACACATAGGTACATAAATCGCCCCCAGATCACCCCCAGATCACCCCCCAGCTACAGTGTCACTGATTGCAGTGACCATTTATTTACTGATCACTGCAATCAGTGACATTTGTGACTGTAAAAGTGTCACCAAAGTTTAGTCTTTGGTCCAGTGTAGCCCCCTAACCCCCCCTAATAAAGGTTTAACCCCCTGATCGCCCCCCAGATAACCCTTTTACCCCCTATCACCACTGTCGCTAAGCGATCATTTTTCTGATCGCCGTCTTAGCGTCGGTGATGCTGATCGGTAGCCAATAATTTTTTTTAGGTTCGCCGCAGGTTTTTATAGCGTCGGTTACCCCCATAAATTATCTAATAAAGGTTTAACCCCCTTGATCGCCCCCCCAGGTAACCCTTTCACCCCCTAGCACCGCTGTCACTAAGCGATCGTTTTTCTGATCGCTGTTTTATTGTCGGTGATGCCGATCGGTAGACAGTTTTTTTTAGGTTCGCCGCAGGTTTTTATAGCGTCAGGTACCCCCATATATTACCTAATAAAGGTTTAACCCCCTTGATCGCCCCCCAGGTAACCCTTTCACCCCCTATCACCACTGTCGCTAAGCGATCGTTTTTCTGATCGCTGTCTTATTGTCGGTGATGCCGATAGGTAGCCAGTAATTTTTTTAGGTTCTCCGCAGGTTTTTATAGCGTCAGGTACCCCCATAAATTATCTAATAAAGGTTTAACCCCCTTGATCGCCCCCCAGGTAACCCTTTCACCCCCTATCACCACTGTCGCTAAGCGATCATTTTTCTGATCGCTGTCTTAGTGTCGGTGATGCAGATCGGTAGCCAGTAATTTTTTTTAGGTTCGCTGCATGTTTTTATAGCGTCAGGTACCCCCATATATTATCTAATAAAGGTTTTAACCCCCTAATTGCCCCTAGTTAACCCTTTCACCAGTGATCATCATATAAGTGTTACGGGTGACGCTGGTTAGTTAGTTTGCTTTTTATAGTGTCAGGGCACCCGCCGTATATAACCCAATAAAGGTTTAACCCCCTGATCGCCCGGCGGGTGATATCAATTAGGTTTTAGCGTCAGAGAGGGTCTGCGTCACACCCCAGGCAGCGTCAGGTTAGTGCCAGTAACGCTAACACCCACGCGTGAAGCATACACCCCCCTTAGTGGTATAGTAACTGAACAGATCAATATCTGATCTGATCAGATCTATACTAGCGTCCCCAGCAGTTTAGCGTTCCCAAAAACGCAGTGTTAGCGGGATCAGCCCAGATACCTGCTAGCACCTGCGTTTTGCCCCTTCGCCCAGCCCAGGCCACCCAAGTGCAGTATCGATCGATCACTGTCACTTACAAAGCACAACACACTTAACTGCAGCGTTCGCAGAGACAGGCCGGATCCCTGCGACTCCAGTGCTGTAGGAGGTGATTTCACCACCACAGTTAAAAAAAAAAAAAGCATATATGCCGAAGCATTGGGGCAGCAGGGGCGGAGGAGTGATTTTGCTCCTAATGCCGCGTACATACGGTCGAAATTCCGACGGAGGCTTGCCCGTGGAAAAGTCCGACCATGTGTGTGCGGCATAACTTTTTTGCGGGAGGATGCCCCCATGCTTCGGCATATATAAATGGTGCATGTATGCCCATCATTAGAAGTGGGTGGATGAAGGGCGGTATTCTAATGGTGGGCATTACCCACCGATCAATCTCTTTTTTCGTTCAGCCAACAGGCTGCATGAAAAAAAAAGATTACAATACATGTCCAACAAGGACCAGCAACGTACTGGTATGTTGCTGGACTTTGAATGTTTATACCAGAATGATGCCTGCGGGTTTAGGTATCATCTTGGTATCATTCTTTTCAGCCAGCGGCCGGCTTTCATGTAAAAGCAATCCTAGTGGCTAATTAGCCTCTGGACTGCTTTTACAAGCAATGGGAGGGAATGCCCCCCCCCCCCCGGATATAAAAAGCGCCATTGGGAAATTGGGAAAGCATTTTATCACACCGATCTTGGTGTGGTCAGATGCTTTGAGGGCAGAGGAAAGATCTAGGGTCTAGAAGACCCCAGTTTTTTCAAAAAAGAGTACCTGTCACTACCTATTGCTATGATATTTACATTCCCTGAGATAACAATAAAAATGATTAAAAAAAAAAAAAAAATGGAAGGAACAATTTAAAAATAAAATAAAAAAGCAAAATTAATAATAAAAAAAAAAAAAAAAAAGCACCCCTGTCCTGCCCTGCTCTTGCCCAATGGCGAACGCAAGCGTCGGTCTGGCGTCATATGTAAACAGCAATTGCACCATGCATGTGAGGTATCACCGCGAAGGTCAGATCGAGGGCAGTAATTTTAGCAGTAGACCTCCTCTGTAAATCTAATGGGGTAACCTGTAAAGGCTTTTAAAGGCTTTTAAAAATGTATGTAGTTTGTTGCCAATGCGCGTTTGTGCGAAATTTTAAAGCATGTCGTGTTTGGTATCTATGTACTCGGCCTAAGATCATCTTTTTTATTTCATCAAACATTTGGGCAATATAGTGTGTTTTAGTGCATTAAAATTTAAAAAAGTGTATTTTTCCCCAAAAAATGCATTTGAAAAATCGCTGCGCAAATACTGTGTAGAAAAAAAAAATGCAACACCCACCATTTTAATCTGTAGGGCTTTTGCTTTAAAAATATATATAATGTTTGGGGGTTCAACATAATTTTCTTGCAAAAAAAAAAATATGTTTTCATGTAAACAAAAAGTGTCAAAAAGTGCTTTGTCTTCAAGTGGTTAGAAGAGTGGATGTAAGCTTCCTAATGTTGTGTATAAAATGCCAGAACAGTTCAAAACCCCCCCAAATGACCCCATTTTGGAAAGTAGACACCCCAAGCTATATACTGAGAGGCATGTTGAGTCCATGGAATATTTTATATGTTGACACAAGTTGCGGAAAAAAGACAATTTTTTTTTTTTTTTTGCACAAAGTGGTCACTAAATGATATATTGCTCAAACATGCCATGGGTATATGTGGAATTACACCCCAAAATACATTCTGCTGCTTCTCCTGAGTATGGGGATACCACATGTGTGAGACTTTTTGGGAGCCTAGCCGCGTACGGGACCTCAAAAACCAAGCACCGCCTTCAGGATTTCTAAGGGTGTAAATTTTTGATTTCACTTCTCACTGCCTATCACAGTTTCGGAGGCCATTGACTGCCCAGATGGCACAAACCCCCCCCCCAAATGACCCCATTTTGGAAAGTAGACACCCCAAGCTATTTGCTGAGAGGTATTGTGAGTATTTTGCAGATCTCGCTTTTTGTCACAAAGTTTTGAAAATTGAAAAAAAAAATTTCTTTCTTCATTTTCAAAAACAAATGAGAGCTGTAAAATACTCACCATGCCTCTCAGCAAATAGCTTGAGGTGTCTACTTTCCAAAATGGGGTCATTTGGGGGGGTTTTGTGCAATTTTGGCATTTTATGGCCTTCGAAACTGTGATAGGTAGTGAGGAGTGAAATCAAAAATTTGTGCCTAGAAATCCTGAAGGCGGTGCTTGGTTTTCGGGGTCCCGTGCGCGGCTAGGCTCCTAAAAAGTCCCACACATGTGGTATCCCCGTACTCAGGAGAAGCAGCAAAATGTATTTTGGGGTGTAATTCCACATATAACCATGGCATGTGTGAGCAATATATCATTTAGTGACAACTTTTTGTAATTTTTATTTTTTTTGTCATTATTCAATCACTTGGGACAAAAAAAAAAAATATTCAATGGGCTCAACAGGCCTCTCAGCAATTTCCTTGGGGTGTCTACTTTCCAAAATGGGTTCATTTGGGGGGGTTTTGTACTGCCCTGCCATTTTAGCACCTCAAGAAATGAGATAGGCAGTCATAAACTAAAAGCTGTGTAAATTCCAGAAAATGTACCCTGGTTTGTAGACGCTATAACTTTTGCGCAAACCAATAAATATACACTTATTGACATTTTTTTTACTAAAGACATGTGGCTGAATACATTTTGGCCTAAATGTATGACTAAAATTGAGTTTATTCGATTTTTCTTATAACAAAAAGTAGAAAATATCATTTTTTTTCAAAATTTTCGGTCTATTTCCGTTAATATCGCAAAAAATAAAAATCGCAGAGGCAATCAAATACCATTGAAGGAAAGCTCTATTTGTGGGAAGAAAAGGACGCAAATTTCGTTTGGGTACAACATTGCATGTCCGCACAATTTACAGTTAAAGCAGCGCAGTGCAAAATTCTGAAATCACCTCTGGTCCTCTAGCTACCAAATGGTCCGGGGCTTAAGTGGTTAAGCTGTAAAAGACGCTCAAACGCAGCTGTAAAAACATCCGTGGGCGGGGCGTGGCCTGGACATGACTGTGTGAGGCTGTTTTTTCTTGGAGCTCCCGGCCCCAGGCCCTCCTAAACCGGCAGAAGGACGTTAAATACCGGTATGTACCCGGCCAAAAAGTATAGTACCAGGTCAGCAACTAGAGGAACAACCTACAGGAAGACCCAGAACGAAATTAGCAGATATTTCAAGAGTCTGCAGGACGGATCCCCTGGGACCAGAGCAACGGCACCACGAGGCTCCACACCGGGAACTGCACGGAAGGCCCAGGCACAATCCTCTGGTGACATCTTACCTGACTCCATCGTAACAGCGCCAGAGGCACACCACGATCCGGAGATGTCGTCTGACCCACACCTAGAGGCCGAGATACAGGAGCAGGACATCCGTGCCCTGCTGATGGCCCTCCCGACCCGGACGGACATCGAATCCCTTATCCTCCGTTTGGAGGAGACGCACAGGCGAGATATCCAGGAGGTGCGGGGCGAGGTGTCCACACTCGCGGAACGAGTGACCTCGGTGGCCTCCCTGGAGGTCAGGGTGACGGCCTTGGAGCGTTCCAGAGACTTGCACCGGGAGACCGCGGTAGACCTACAGCTCCACCTGGAGGACATCGAGGACAGGAGCAGACGCGGTAACCTCCGGATACGTGGCCTGCCGGAGATGGCTGACGGGGAAGACCTCGGAAGCACGATGCGGGAGCTATTCCGGTCAGTCCTAGGGGAACCGGAGGTGGAGATACTGCTAGACAGGGCCCATAGAGCCCTAGGCCCCAGACCAACAGATCCTAGTAGGCCGCGTGACGTCATATGCCGGCTCCATCGCTATGCCCAGAAGGAGGCGATTCTACGGCGGGCGTGGGACCGTGGAGATGTGGAGGTGGAAGGCGTCCCGGTGAAGATCCTGCCTGACCTCTCCAGAGCGACGCTACGTCGCAGGGCCCTGCTGCGTCCCCTCCTAGAGCTGGCCAAACAGAGGGGACTTACCTACCGCTGGGGATACCCATTATCGGTATCCTTCCGGAGTGACTCCGCCTCCTTTACCTTACAGACCCCGGCGGACCTCCCTGAGCTGTTTCGCTTCATGGATGTGGAGCCCATCCAGATCCCCGACTGGCTGCAGTTGCTGCCGCGTCCCACCGGACGATCGGGTTTCTCGGCACAACGTGGCCCCTTTCCACCCCGCCAGCAGAGGGGCCGACGGAGGAACCGATCTAGACCCCGGGAGGGATCACGTGAGTAGGCCGTAGGCCACATTTGCATATATATGCCTCCATCCCCCCCCTTCCCCATTTGGCAGTAAATGCTGACCGCGTCCTCCCGGGCGCCCCCTCCCCCTTTTGACGCACAATGTGAATCTGGGCCTTCTCCCGGGGAGGTCTGCGGATCTTTGATTCCCTTGAGGAATGCGGGGGACGCCGGATTCTTAGGCTAATGCCGCCCCCCCCCCCGGGCGCCCGAGGGCCAGGTGCTGTCACCCATACATGAGACACTGACATTTGACGTGGCAGAGATGGGACACCGATTCGGCCTGCTCAGGAGAAAAGGTACTTTTAGGAATAGCCGCCACAATGCTACTGGAGATCTGTTCTGTGCTACTGTTTGGGTGGGGGGTGTTTGGGGGGAGATGAGGGACTTTGCAATTTTATTCTTGGTCCGGAAAGTAGACCCCCGCTTTGCGGTTGAGGAGATCGTGACTACCTTCAGCCTAATGAAGAACGCTGAAGCCCCCCGAGATCTGGGCGGGGACGGCGCCACGTTGGGTCACAGTCCGCACTTGCAGGGGAACTGTGTTGTGCTTGGGAGGGGGAGGGCAGTTGCAGTTTGAGTCTGCTTGTTGGGAGGCGGGGATGGATGGATACCGATTGACAGTTCTGGGGTTTTTTGATTTTTGACGTTTGACTTTTGACCATTGATCCTTGCATTTTTACTGTTGGTCATCAATGTCAGGTTTCCTGTGATGCTGCTGCTGTTCGTTAGTAAGCAAAAAGTTTGAACACAATGTTATACTTTTGTTGTGGCCTTTGTTTTTGTTTTGTTTTTTCACTTTACGTATATATGTTTTTTATTTTATTTTATTTACATTACCGGTATTTGCCTTTTTCAGCTGACAGACACGGGGAGGGAGGGGCGGGGAGTTCGCATCTCGGTCCTGAACACCCACCACCCCACTTAGGACGGCGCTCAATACCCCGGGGGCCTTCTTTTTAGGGACCTCCGGCGAGTGCCATTGCCAGTTAGGCTGTTTTAGACTCCTATTATTGCTGCCTGCCTAGGGGAAGCTCTCTCTTTCTTTCGCTACCCACTCTTTAACTGTATTTCTCTACACCTAGTCCCTATATCTCTGATTTTTTCTCCCCCCCATCCCTTATCCTCTCCCCCTCTGTACCTTACTCTAACCCCCCCCTTTTTTGGTGTTGTTTGTCGCTGTGAGCTGCGGGCATGGACTTGCTTAATGTCAAGGGCCTAAACATCCCGGAGAAGCGGAGGATGCTGCTCAATGACATGCGCCGCGCGAGAGTAGATATCATGATGTTACAGGAAACGCACTTCAGAGACACTAAATTACCACTACTTAAGAACAGACTGTACCCCCTGGCCTACCACTCTGCCTATGCACAGGCCAAATCTAGGGGGGTATCCATCCTTATCTCCGCCAGAGTCCCTTGGAGGCTGGTGGATGTTCAAACAGATGGAGAGGGCCGCTTCCTGTTTTTGAAGGGCCTGATTGGAGATAGGAAGGTGACATTGGCGAACATGTATGCGCCCAACGTTCATCAAGACACTTTTCTTAAGAGACAGATAGACAGGCTGGGGCATTACACTGAGGGACAGCTCATTGTAGGAGGCGACTTGAATATACCCCTATCGCCGGCGGAGGATACCTCTACCGGTACGTCCTCCACTTCACGAGACGTCCGTAAACGCATAGGCTCAACACTGCACACTGCACAGTTAGTAGATACCTGGAGACTTTTCCACCCGGGAGAACGGGATTATTCCTTTTACTCCAAGCCGCATAAGTCATACTCCCGTATCGACTATTTCCTAGTACCCCACGGACAACTACACGCGGTCAAGGACACCTCAATTGGCTCGATAACATGGTCGGACCACGCCCCGATAGGGATGAGGTATGCGCTATCAGACACCATAGAGGGACGACGCCCGGTGTGGCGACTTAATGAGAGTCTTCTGCAGGAGCCGGAGGTTCTTGCGGAGGTGACGGCGGAGGTAGGCCACTACTTTGACACTAATGCCACAGCTGACAGCGACCCCGGCCTTGTGTGGGAGGCACACAAGGCTGTGATTAGGGGGGTGCTCATAAAACACGGGGCCAGACTGAAGCGTGAGCGGACGGCGAAACTGACACTACTTCTGACCAACCTGCAGGCCTTGGAAAACTCACACAAGACAAGCCCGACTAGACAACTGGAGACGGAACTAGACATGACCCGACGCCAGATCACGGACATCTTGCAATTCAAGGCGAAAGCTGCTATGCAGATTTGCCGTAGGAAAGTGTATGAGTCTGGTAACAAATGTGGCAGACTCTTAGCACAGACCCTGAAATCACAACGAATGGCGTTGTATATACCACATGTGGTTTCCCCCTCTGGACAGAAGGTATCCCTACCCCACCGGATTACGCAGGAATTCCGATCCTTCTATAGCTCCCTGTACAACCTACACGCGCCCGACCCCGCTCTTGACTCCACGCAGACCTATCTTGAGGGGTCCCTTATGCCTAAGCTACCAACGGACATACAGGAGGCCCTGGAAGAACCCATCACTAGTCCCGAACTGCAACTTGCTCTTAAAAATACGAAGCCTGGTAAGGCCCCGGGGCCAGACGGTTTCACCACTCATTACTATAGAGCCCTCCTTCCCTCACTGAGCCCATATATGGTGAAACTTTTTAACGCACTGGGTACGGGAAAGTCCTTTCATACCAATACACTGCAGGCACAGATCTCGGTTATACCGAAAGAGGGTAAAGACCCATCTCAATGCGGGAGCTACCGGCCCATATCCCTCCTGAACGCGGACCTTAAATTGTTTACCAAAATCCTTACGTCCAGACTCCAGGGCCACCTACCCCACCTGGTCCACTTGGATCAGGTGGGTTTTGTCCCAGCCAGGGAGGCCAGGGATAATACCACCAAGGTCCTCAACCTGCTGCATATAGCGGTAAGCGATAAGACACCGTGCGTGCTGCTGGGGACGGACGCCGAAAAGGCGTTTGACCGAGTGGATTGGAGATTCATGTTTGCGACACTGCGATACGTGGGCCTGGGGGATCGGATGATGAGGTGGGTAGCGGCGGTTTACTCGAACCCGACGGCCAGGGTCAGAGCGAATGGAGTCCTCTCGGAACCACTTCCAATAACGAATGGGACACGGCAGGGTTGTCCCCTGTCGCCCCTGCTCTTCGCTCTGACCCTGGAACCCTTTTTGTGCCATGTACGGAATAACACTGGCATCACTGGGGTGAATGCCGGTGGTACACAGCATAAAGTGTCGGCCTACGCCGACGACCTAATGTTCACGCTTACAAGCCCCTCTGCTTCTCTTCCGCGCCTCCTGTGTGAGTTTGACACATACGGTAAGCTTTCCAACCTGAAGATAAATCTCTCCAAATCGGAGGCTATGGGGGTGGGGCTCCCTCCACACCAATTGGCGAGGCTTAAAACCAGTTTCAACCTGAAATGGACAGAGGATGCCCTGAAATACCTGGGCACCTATATCCCTGCATCGCTCTCCCGCCTATTTAAGCTTAATTTCCCCCCGCTTCTAACGAAAGTACAGAAGCTCCTGGACCAATGGGACAGTGGACTGCATTCGTGGTTGAGCCGCTGTAACATTCTTAAGATGTCAATCTTACCCAAATTCCTTTATATACTGCAGGCCCTCCGGATCTCCATTCCGGGATCCTTCTTTAAACAGATCCACTCGGTCTTTACTAGATTCCTTTGGGCAGGGAAAAACCCGCGCCTTAACAGGAATACGCTTTCCCTCCCGAAGCTACACGGAGGCTTGGCCATGCCGGATATTCGGGTTTATTACCAAGCGGTTCACCTCAGCAGGCTCCTAGACTGGTGCCGACATAAGGACGCCAAGCTCTGGACGCAAATTGAGCAGTCACAGAGCATGGTGCCCCTCCGTAGAGCACCATGGTGCCACGCGGCCCTGCCCTCGGAGCTTAAACGACACCCGCTGATAGGTACGACGGTCAAGATTTGCGCACAACTGTTGTCAAAACCCTCAATTTCGACTCCTGACTCACCGCTGAGACCTGTGTTGGGGCACCCTCACTTTATGCCGGGCATCCAAGATAGGAGGTTTCTCGATTTACAAGCGGCGGGACATTATCAGGCGGCGCATTTCAGTACTATGGGACGGTGGAAAACGATCGCAGAACTATTAGACCGTACGGGACCATACAAACTAGACTTCATGCGAGCACATCAGCTCAGTCACTTCCTGCAGAGCCAGCCACCCCCCCAAGATGCCACCCGTTCCACGTCCACAGTGCTAGAGGAACTCTGCATGGAATCAGGGACGCTCCCTCATTCCTTATCCTTGACGTATGACATGTTGATTACGCCACAAGCGGGCAGCCCCATACCATACCTAACTAAGTGGGAGAGGGACCTGAATTGTCATTTCACCGAAGGGAAGAAGAAACAGATACTTCACTTTGCCCATAAATCCTCTCTGTGTTCTAGATTCCAGGAGACTAATTACAAAATCCTCACTAGGTGGTACAGGACCCCGCCCTCCTGCATACTCTCTTCCCGTCGTCTTCGGATCTTTGCTGGAGATGCCGGGAGGAGAAAGGAACCCTCCTGCATATCTTTTGGTCCTGCCCCCGACTGCGGAATTTCTGGGGGGAGGTCCGACGAATTACCCAGGACTTCACCGACCGTGAAGTGCCAGACGACCCAGCCTATTTCCTACTCCACGCAACAGATACACCGTTGCGAACCTACCAAAAATCAGTTGCGAGACATCTGCTGGACACTGCTAAGACATGCATCCCCCTTCACTGGCAATCACCCCACCCGCCGTCCATCTCCCTCTGGCTTAAAAAGGTAGACGACATATGCCAGCTGGAGGACTTGATCCTTACCAGCCAAGAGCGACAGGAGACTTTTAAAAAGACCTGGCAGTTGTGGAACGCGTTCAAATACTCCGTGGAGGGTCAGAGACTTAGAGGCGTGGACGAGACAGTCATTTAGATTACACGATGGCTACCCGTCCGGGTCTACCGACTCTACTGATGACCGACTGGGGATGCCAATGACCAGCTGGGGAATCTACGGAGGGGTGGGATCCCCCCCTCCCCCCCCTCTACCATATCCCTGCTCGCACTCACAGCTCCTTCCCCCCCTTCAATCTCCTCCCCCCCCCATTCTTCCATCTCCCTCTACCTTTTCTCATATTTTCTGTTTCTCTAATCTTGTATTTCTCTTCTTTTGTATTTGTATAAAACAAAAAAAAAAAAAGTTGAGGGGCTGGCCCTGCAGGACCGGATTATTTAGGGGAAGCTTCTGGGGTGGGATTCCCGTTTGCCCCGGGGTAGGGGGTGGCGGGGACTACGCCTGGGGCCATAGTGTGGGCCATCCACACACATACTGTTCCCCTGACGCGCACATAACCACACATCCCCCTTTGGGGGATGTCGGATAACGGACCATACATGAACACCTATGGCAGGCATTGTCTGTATGTGTATGTATCTGTATGTATGTATATGTATATATAGGTATATATATGTTGCTATAATTGAATAGAATACACCCGCCTGTACCAGTGATTGCCGCGTGTGCTATGTATTATACTGTATGTGCTGTATTGGTCCGTGCAGAGCGGTCTCTCTGTTACAAATAAACAAATTTTAAAAAAAAAAAACATCCGTGGGCATGAGGCTTTAGAAAGAAAGATCGTGACATGCTGTTTTGAAGATCGGCCAGGGAAAAAGATTGAGATTTTGATTCTTCACGATTAATCGTGCAGCTGAGGAGAGGAGCTTTTAAGCATAAAAATGCTGACGCGCCTACACATGGGTAAAGACGCCTAAGCCCTATGTGCGTTTAGCACTTAAGCGTTTTGTTTTTTTATTTCAAAGGCCAAAATGCTTGACGCACCTAAACGTGTTTGCGAAAACATCAAAAACTTCTGGGTTTATAAAAGCCCTAGTGTGCATGAAGCCTAATACTATCTTGGGCCCCATGCACACGAGACGCCGGTGCAAACTCTGCTGAACACACGTTTTTAAAGGCTAAAACCGGCGTTTAAAAACGCCCGTTTTGCCGCGATTTTAGCGGCGTTTTACCTCGTTTGCGTCTTTAGGCGTTTAGTTAAGAAACATCATAAGACCCTCCCTAAGCTCAAAAAACAGTATTATTTAACCATTTCAGCCATTTTGGGAGACCAGCAGCTGAGAGAGCAGCAGTGTACTTGTATTTAGCGTATCACTTGCCACATCATCTGCCACAAGCTGTGGATTGTCCACTTGCCACGTCACCTGCCACGTTACCTGGCCACAAGTTGTGGAATGTCATCTGGCCACGTCACCTGCCACAAGTTGGGCATTGTCCACTTGCCACGTCACCTGCCACAAGTTGTGGAATGTTCACTTGCCACGTCATCTGGCCACGTCACCTGCCACAAGTTGTGCATTGTCCACTTGCCATGTCACCTGGCCACATCACCTGCCACAAGTTGTGGAATGTTCACTTGCCACGTCACCTGGCCACAAGTTGTGGATTGTCCACCTGCCACGTCACCTGCCACATCACCTGCCATGTCACCTGCCACAAGTTGTGGAATGTTCACTTGCCACAAGTTGTGGATTGTCCACCTGCCACGTCACCTGGCCAGGTCACCTTTAAATACGCTCAAACGAAAACGCGTCAAAACGCCGGTGCCGCGTTTAGCGTCTGAAACGTGGAAAACTTTTGCGTCTGAACCCATTTTTTTGCTTCTGGAAAAACGAGGTTAAACGCAACTGCCTAAAAACGGCAATAAACGAGACCGTGTGCATGGACACATAGGATAACATTGAATGTGTTCAGGAGCAGTTGAAAAAAGTGTCCAACTGCCTCTGAACACGCGTTTTACAGCGTCTTGTGTGCATGGGGCCTTAGTGTATAATTACTCAAGGCTTGTATTGTAATTCTTTAATCCTAAGTATTGATCCAAATACTTCGAAGGTCAGTAAGGATTTATTTTGTTCATCCTGAAAGGCAAAAATCAATAGCAGTTTTACAGGTTGTTTTGCCTTCCTGTAAATAAAAACTGGTACAGCTCTACATAGAAGCCAATCAGCTTCCAGTTTTTTTTTTTTTTGTCAAAACCCAATTGAACAAGCTGAACTTAGAAGCTGATTGGCTACCATGCACAGGTGCACCAGATTTTGCACTCTCCAATTTTAGTAACTCAACCCCAGTGTGCGTTTCAGTTTTTAGGTAAATTACAGATTTAGGGAACCTTTTAGCAATGATATTTGGTCCTTACTGAAACATACTAGCATATTTTTAGAACAGGCCCTCTATCAAAACAATATTGTCTGTGTTTACAATCAGGCTTGTAATAAACCTGTCTCTTTTTGATGATAGAATATTGCTGGGCCCTACTTATGCTGGCCATCTATTGAAGCAGCAACTTTCTCTAGCTAACCAATTCTATACAATTAGAAATTAAAGCGGAAGTAAACCCATCAATTTAAAAATTAAAAAAAAAACAGTTAATGCCGGAAATGCTAGCTGTCACATTGGTTGTGCTCTCAACCAAACTGTCAAACCATCCAATGGCTGGTGTCATAACTGATCACATGTGCAGCATTATGGCAGTTGTAGATCAAACAGAGGCCAAGATGGCAGCTTCCTTGGCTGAAATCGATAGGAGGGTTTATTTCCACTTTAAGTACAAACTTTGCAAGGAACATGAGGGTTTCAAGAACATACTGGTAGTTTGGTTGGGTAAAGCAAAAATAAAACAATAAAAAAGTAAAGAATTTCCGTTCTTTAGAATGGCAATTTAAATTATCCAGATGAAAACTGGCTACGAACAGACAAAAACCTTTTAGAACTAAAAAGGTCAAGTATACAACAGAATGCTGTTATCAGAAAACCTGTGCACTTCAATTTTGTTTTACAAAAGCATTTCAACTAAAAGAGAATTGCAAAATAAAAAAAAATAAAAATATATGTAATCTTTGTTTCAACATCTACATAATCATTCCATAATATATTTAAAGTAATTTAGACAAAATATTGTATTACGCCTAAAAGTATTTCTATATTTTTTTTTTGTTTACAAACGATTTTTGAGGTACAGGAATTATACAGCCACACGACAGTAGATAACAAAGTTAAAGTGGATGTAAACCCACTCTCATCCTTTCTAAACTACTGCTATATTGCTGATCTATAAGGATATAGATGCCTCCTGCATGTATCCTTATCTGTCAAATGTCTCCCCTCTGTCTGTTATAAGAACTGAAAAACTGCAGATTCTGTGGGTAGATCTGTTGTCTGGAGCTCGGTGGGTGGAGTCGTGATGTCAGTAGACGCCCCGCCCACCTCTACACTCCCCTTGTCAACATGCATTTTCTCCTGTGTATTCCTTCTGCTATGATCACTAACCAGGGCTCGACAATCCCCAGGCACCAGGTCGCAAATGCGACTAGAAATAGCGACCTGGAGCCTGGGGCAGCACAGCTGAGGTTTCCTGTATCTCTGTGCGCCCAAGAGGCACCTATTGCCCTGGTCGAATGCGCCGTGACCGGAAAGGGGGGCGCTTGACCCTTTAAAGGCGTAAGCCTGGATTACTATCTGTCGGATCCACCTAGAGATGGTGGCCGACGAGACTGCTTGGCCCTTCTTGGGACCAGCCACCGAAACAAACAGTGAGTCTGACTTCCGGAACAGGGAAGTAGCAGATAGGTATACTCTCAAAGCTTGGACAACGTCCAAGGAATGAAACGCTGACTCCTTAGGATTCAACGGATGAGGACACAAGGATGTTAGTACAATGTCTTCATTGAGATGAAAAGCCGAAACGACTTTCGGAAGAAAGGAAGGCTGCGGCCGCAGCACCACCTTATCCTTGTGGAAAATCAAATAGGGAGCCTTGCAGGACAAGACTGCCAGCTCAGAGACTCGTCTAACTGACATAACAGCCACCAAAAAGACCACTTTCTGAGAAAGTGTCAACAGCGGAATATCTCTAATATTCTCAAACGGTGCCTTCTGAAGCACCGAGAGGACCAGGTTCAAGTCCCACGGAGGTAGCGGGGGATGGACCGGAGGGGCCACATGTCGAACCCCCTGCACAAATGTACTCACGAGAGAGTGAGTCGCCAGGGGTCGATGAAAAAAGACAGCCAGGGCAGATATCTGTCCCTTAATCGTACTTAAGGCATTCCTTTGGTCCACCCCATGCTGTAAAAACAGCAGGATTCTGAAAACCAAATAAGAACGCGCATGCCATTTC
Organism: Rana muscosa; assembly: GCA_029206835.1. Classification (NCBI taxonomy): domain Eukaryota; kingdom Metazoa; phylum Chordata; class Amphibia; order Anura; family Ranidae; genus Rana; species Rana muscosa. Next base: position 691,383,259 of record CM055121.1, read on the forward strand.
ATTTCCTCACACATGGAGATGTAGGCCTTCCAAGTGTGGTGATAAACCTTCCTAGAGGACAGTTTCCGAGCACTTCTCATAGTAGAGATTACTGAATCTGATAGGCTCCGGTCTCTCAGTACCTGGCTCTCAATAGCCACGCCGTTAAAGCCAGTGACCGTAAAGCAGGATGGCGTATGGGACCTTGCGATAGCAGGTCCTTCCATAGTGGTAGGCGCCAGGGGACGTCTGCTACCAGACGTACTAGATCAGCGTACCAAGGACGCTGAGGCCAATCTGGAGTGATTAGGATCATTGGAATTCCCTCTGCCTCCACTCTGTGGAGCAGACGAGGAAGAAGCCTTAAGGGAGGGAAGGCATAGATTAGCCGTTACTGTCCTCACAATGCCACCAACGCGTCCATTGCGTCTGCCCATGGGTCTCTTGACCGGGCCATAAACCTCAATACCTTCCGATTGAGTCGGGAAGCCAGAAGATCTACGTCTGGTGTGCCCCATCTTTGGCAGAGGAGTTGGAACACCTCCGGGTGTATGGACCATTCTCCCTGGTCCAGCATCTGGCGGCTCAAGTAGTCCGCCTGCCAGTTTTCCACACCCGGAATGTACACGGCCGACAGCGCCGGTACGCTCCTCTCTGCCCACTTCAGGATGCGAGCGACCTCTGATGCTGCAGCTGAGCTTCTTGTTCCTCCTTGATGATTGACATATGCCACTGCTGTGGCGTTGTCTGACTGGATCCTGACTGGACGCCCCTGCAGCCTCTGAGACCATTTGAACAGGCACAGCCTGATTGCCCGGATTTCCAGGACATTGATCGGCAGGAGGGCTTCTTCTGGGGTCCAGCGACCTTGCGCCGACTGAACACTCCAGACTCCCCCCCAACCTGTAAGGCTGGCGTCCGTCGTGATCACTATCCAGTAAACCGGAAGAAATGACTTCCCGGCCATTAGAGCCGGTGCTGTCCGCCACCATACCAGGGATCTCCTGACTATGTGGCTCACTCGGATTTGATAATCCAGAGAGGATGGGCATCTGTTCCATCTGGACAGAACTTCCTTCTGTAACACTCGAGTGTGGTATTGAGCATATGGGACCGCCTCGAAGGAGGCTACCATGAGGCCCAACACTCGCATACAAAAACGGAGTGACGACCAATTCCTGGAAGTCAGCTGCCGTACTGCAGCCCGGAGGGTCTGCAACTTCTCCACAGGGAGGAATACCTTTGCCTCTGATGAATCCAGAATCAACCCCATGTACACTAGGCGTTGAGTGGGCACCAATACTGACTTTTGCGTGTTTAGTATCCAACCACAGTCTCAAAGAGTCTAACAGGTAATAGACACGCTTACCTCTATGTCTGAGCTTGAAGGGGCCTTCAGTAGAAGGTCGTCCAAGTAGCCCATGATAGCGATACCCCACTGTCTTAGAAGTGCCAGAATCGGAGCGAGCACCTTGGTGAACGTCCTGGGTGCTGAGGCAAGGCCAAACGGGAGGGCCACAAACTGGAAGTGGTTCTTCCCGATGGCAAATCGCAGAAACCTCTGGTGTCTGGAGTATATGGGGACATGCAGGTATGCGTCCTTGATGTCCAAGGAGGCCAGAAAGTCCCCCGGATGGAGAGCCGTGACTACAGATCGAACCGACTCCATCCAAAATCTTTGTACCTTCACAAAGCAATTGAGGGCTCTGAGATCCAAGATTGGATGAACCCCATCCTTCTTCGGCACAATGAACAGATTTGAGAAAAAACCCTGACCCCGTTCCTGTTCTGGAACTGGAATAACTACCCCGCGTTCCAGTAGACCCTGGACCGCCCCATACAGGGCCTCCCGACGGGTCGGTAGTAGCAGGAGATTGGAGGTGATGAATCTGTCTGGTGGACAGAGAGAGAAACTCTATCTTGTAGCCTGAGGAGATTACTTCGCAAACCCACCTGTCGGAGACTAGAGCTGTCCACTGAGTCGCGAATTTGCAAAGACGTCCCCCCACCCGAGAGCTGGGTGGGGGCGGACCTTCATGCGGACGCAGATTTGTCCGCAGGCTTGTTGGGTTTGCGGGACCAAGGACGCTTTTGTCCTTGGGCAGGCGCCTTGTCAGCCTGGGATCTTTTCCCTGTCGCCCTAGGGGGACGAAAAAAACGCTTGCGTGCAGTAAAGGAGGGCCCTTGCCCTTGGCGTGGCCCCTACCCTTGCTAGTTTGAGGAAGCAAAGTGCTTTTACCTCCTGTGGCATCCTTGATGATGTCAAAAAAACACACACACACACACACACACACACACACACACACACACACACACACACAGCAGATCTGTCACTGCAGTTGGTTAAAATTTCCAACTGCATGCATTAGCTGAACCAGTAGTGCATTTAGGCTTTGTGCTGCCCTAGGCCTGACTAAACTCGCGCGCCCCCTAATTTAAATATTGCCCAGCCCTTCTGGTCAAGGCCACACCCATTTCTCTTTAAGACCCACCCTGAAATTTTTGAGTGGGGACACCAGTTCTGAGGGCCTGGGGGGGCAATGAATTCCCTTAATTTGCATAGCTCTCCTCTCACTTCCTGTTTGGCTATGGGGCAGGAAGTGAAGGGGAATCTCTGAAATGGGACATGGATGGTAAAAAATAAACTGACAGGGGCTATAACCCTTCCTTACTGTATCAAAAATGAAAAAAAAACGTGTTGCCTATAATTCTACTTTAAGCACAAATTCCTGATAATTTTATGGAGAGGACTAAGAAAATATAACCATGGCAATGGTGCAGCAGAAAACATATTAGCACATTGAGGAAGGTTTGTGGTCCAGGATAATAGGACAATCAAAATTAGAAGCAGCGCCCCCCACAGTTGTCGGAATTACGGCCGCCCGCATACCGGAAGCCGTGCAGCCACTTTATGGGGGCGCTAGACTAATTTGCCTCTCAGCCCAGTCCGCCCCATAAGACTGGCGCTACACTAACAGTGTAGAGCAAGCCGGCGGGGACTCTTTCCGTGCTGCCCCCCTGCAAAATGCTGCCCTAGGCCCGGGCCTTGTTGGCCTAGGCAAGGATACAGCATTGAGCTGAACTGTGGTACAGTGTTCATAACCAAATAAAAAAAAAATAGGACTTTTGTACTCACTGTAAAATCCTTTTCTCTGAGATCATGGACAGACACAGCCTTAATCTTGACAAAGTGGGTATTAGCCTTCATTGAGAAGTGACTAGGCAGAAAGTGTTAACAACTTCAAAAGCTGAACAGCCCCACCCAGGGGGCGGTCCTACTGGCTATATCCCCTCAGCCTGCACTAAGCAGATCAGTTTGTCAAAAGCAGAACAAACTTAAAAACGAGGGGTGGGTGCTGTGTCCGTCCATGAACTCAGAGAAAAGGATTTTACGGCGAGTACAAAAATCCTATTTTCTCTTTCGTTCATGGACTGACACAGCCTTAAGATTGACAAAGTGGTACGTCCCAAAGCAGTGTCAAAAACGAGGGGTGGGAACAGCATTAAAACAACTTCACCCCAAAACAAAACAGAGCTCCTCAACAGAGGAGTTGCAACTCTAAACAGCCGCCTGCAATACCTTGCGGCCAAAAGAAGCATCCGAAGATGCACACACATCAACTTGTAAAGTTTAGTGAAAGTGTGAACGGATGACCAAGTCGCTGCCTTACACACCTGGGAAACAGACGCTTGACATCAGAAAAGCCCAAGAGGCACCTCTTGCCCTGGTCGAATGCGCCGGGAAAGGGAGGCGCCTGACCCTTCATGGCGTAAGCCTGATCTTGTCGGATCCACCTCGGAATGGTTGCCGACGAGACCGCTGGGCCCTTCTTGGGACCAGCCACTGAAATAAACCGTGAGTCTAACTCCGGAACAGAGCAGTATACTCAGAGCTCGGACAACGTTCAAGGAATGCAACGTCATCTCCTTAGAATTCGACGGATGTGGACACAAGGATGGCAGTACAATGTCTACCTTGAGATGGAAGGTCGAAAAAACCTTAGGAAGAAAAAAAGGCTGCGGACGCAGCACCACCTTATCCTTGTGGAAGATCAGATAGGGAGCCTTGCATGACAAGGCTGCCAGCTCAGAAACCCGTCTTAACTGACATAACAGCCACCAAAAGGACCACTTTCTGAGAAAGTGTCAACAAGGGAATCTCCCTGATGTTCTCAAACGGTGGTTACTGAAGCACCGAGAGGCCATGCCGTTAAAGCCAGTGACTGTAAGCAGGATGGCGTATGGAAGCTTGCGACAACAGGTCCTCTCGTAGCGGTAGACGCCAAGGGGAGTCTGCTATACAAGCCCCACGGAGGTAGTGGAGGGTGGACATACAGCGCAGTTCCTGCTCCAGATGGAGCCCCCCAGGTGAACCCCCGGTCCCCAGCAGCCAGCCTAGCTCGCAGAGCCCAGAGAGGAGGGAAGGAAGGGAGATAGGAAAGAAAGGGTAAAACCACTTACTTGATCTCTCCAGGAATGTCCAGCTATGTCCTCCTGCAGAAGCAGGGGAAGCTACTTACCCTTCCTGCGTGAATTATGCTGGAAACATCCCAGACAGACCATCTTCCGCGCAGTTACAGAGGTGACTGTCGGCCCGGCATGCTGTGATTCAGCCATAGAGACCGGTCATATGCATGCCTATGGGCCCGAAGGGAGCCATGTCCTTCTCCTATGCTAGGCAGAAAATAACTTATCTGCTTAGTGCAGGCTGAGGGGATATAGCCAGTAGGACTGCCCCCTGGGCGGGGCTGTTCAGCTTTGAGGTTAACACATTCTGCCTAGTCACTCTTGAATGAAGGCTAATACCCACTTTGTCAAGATTAAGGCTGTGTCTGTCCATGAACGAAAGAGAAAACTGTATTAGAGTCTGTACAGGCTAGTGTTGAATAAATCTTTAAAATTAACTGTACTACTGTGTCCCATCCAGCCAAAGCTGCAAGTAATATGAATGTTGCCACAACAGAAGCAATGTGCGGCTGGTTCTTATCACACCAATGGTACGGCACCTATCTAAGCATGCCAATAATGCAGCTAGTTAGCACAGGTTAAAAACAAAACAACAAACACACGCTTTAAAGAAGAAGCCTGCGTTCGCATCTGGCGACTTTGGAAAGATTCTGACAAAATCGCACTGAAATAGTGGCAAAAAAAAAAACTGACAGCACAGGAGGAGCCGCTGTACTAACTATGCAATGTTAGAACAGCGATCTCCTCTGCTGTGCTATTGTGTTCTAGCCCCCCCCCCCCACACCAGAACACACTGGTCGGGAGCTGATCGTCAGACCTTTTTCGGTCAAGCTCCTTCAACAGAAGCCAGCCGAAAGACCAGCTTCAGTCGGACTGGCTGTAGTACACATGGCTGAATGTCGGCTGGTTGCTACTGAACCGGCCGATACAGCCCGTGTGTACTACGCTTTAGAGCAGGTTCTAACAAATGAGTTCAATGTTTTTATTTCATCCTCCTGTATTGACAGGCAACTGCTATTCAGTAGGTGAACTACAAGAGGCTTGGAACAAATGATGGACTTTTCTAGCATTTTGAAAATCACCTACAGTCTATGGTAAATTTGGCAGAAGAGTGTGATTACCAGAAAGAGGGAAGTATAATGGATGATAAAGGTATACGGATTGTATAAATAGTTTGCTACATCATATGCATGCAACTAAAGCAAAACAGAGTAGTAAAATACAATGTCCATTAAAGAATGTGTAAACCCAGCATTTTATACATTCCTGATATGTGCCTGCTGTACCATGTACTTGCATGAAAACTATCATGTTCTTTTTGCATTTCTTCCTCTTCTGAAATCGCTGCTGATCCTATTAGCCCCTGCTCTCCTATTTTGTTACCGACCACACTGAACAGGAGAACACACAGTGGGTGAGTTGTCTACTAATGTTGGGAACTCCGACTACAAAGAGTAGGATGACTCACCCAAGCATAGGGGAATCACCAGGAATTTATCTTGCATCTGTCAGTCCACAAGAATATGTGTGGATCACCATACTGAAAAAAAGAACAAAAATACAAAAAGGGTTGGGAAGTTTCCCAGAAGGAAGGTTATTATTATTTGAGTCTGTTATTGAATTTTAATCCGGAGTCCAAATAAACATTATACCTTTTTGATAGCATACTTCCTAGGGTCACTATATACCGACTTTCTGGGAAACTTCCCGACCCTCTTGTATTTATGTTGGGAACTTTGCCTTATGCAGCGGAGAACACAGAGTACAGAGGCAATGTGATCACCCATTAAAAAAAAAAAAAAGTTTTTTTTGTTTACACAAAACGTTTTGCCTTTCATTTCTATTTAAAACTGCATGGACTGTTTTACAAGGTGATCATTTACAATCACTATCAGCTAAAGCAAATTCAGCACTAGAAACTTTAAAGTGATTGTAAAGTCTCCTTTTTTTTCTATAAAAAAATAACAAACATGTCTATACTTACCTGCTCTGTTGCAGTAGATTTGCACAGAGCAGCCTGAATCCTCCTTTTCTTGGGTGCCTCTTTGCCTCTCCTGGCCCCTCCCTCCCATTGAGTGCCCCCACAGCAAGCTGAGCTGCAGCTTCATGTGTCCATTCAGAGAGGAGCTGTGGTTCGGCCCAGCCCCCTCTTTCTCCTGATTGGCTGACTTTGATTGACAGCAGCTGGAGCCAATGGCGCCGCTGCTGTGTCTCAGCCAATCAGGAGGGAGAGTCCTGGAGGTCCGAAACACTCGTGGACATCGCAGGAAGAAGATTGGGCTCAGGTAAGTATTAGGGAGGCTGCTACACACAAAAGGTTTTTTTATCTTAATGCATAGAATACAATAAAAATAATAATAAAAAAAAAACTTCTGACTTTAAACACTTTAAAGTCTATCTCTAGACAAAACCAGGTAAGAAGACATTTTACAACAGGAACACATTTTCCAGGGACAACAGTCTAATGAGGGAATCCTCCCTCACTTTGGAAATTGTATCTTTGGAACAAGAAGTGGAAACAAAAATTTCCCCAGAGGTACACAGAAAAAATAAGAAAACTAAAAGGTTTTAACCCCTGCCTACTTTATCCAAAGCTATAAAAATAGCTATACAGATGCTTTAAAGAGGAAGTAAAACCTAATGGGTTTTACTCCCTCATTTTTCCCCTGAAAAGTAAAGGCTCACAATGTCCCTGCTGGTGGCCACATCCATCTTCACCCCGCTTCCTTCCGGAGCTGTGGACTCCGGCTCTGTGACTGGCCAGAGGCGCAGGAGCTGCCGGTCACAGCCCGGGCCCTTTAGAAAACGGCACAATCATGCCCTCTCTTCAGCGCGCATGCACCGATGACGTATATGGTAAATATCTCCTAAACCGTACAGGCTTAGGAGATATTTCCAGTGCCTACAGGTAAAGCCTTAATATAGGCTCACCTGTAGTGGTGGTGTAACTAGGTTTACAACCACTTTAACAATCTGCATATTTTATTATAGCGTTGTGAACATTCCTCACAAAGCTGATGAGTGTTGCATGGTGTAGAAGTCTTGCAGAAATGCGAGTCGAAATCTGTGACAAACCAAAAAATAAATAAAACGCAAATGCCTTGCCAAACCGGACAATCTTGTTTACTAATAGATAAATGCAAGTTAGACTTACCGGTAACTTGTTTTCCAATAGGCTTTCAGGACAGCACCCGAGAGATCATGGCTCCTCCTCCTACAGGAAACACCTCATCAATTAATTCTTTAATTGGAGGCCTCCACGTTGCTTCCATCAGTTGTTTGTAGAGAACCTCCAGCCCCAGCTGCAACACATAAGCGACAGTTATTACATAGTATTACAGCCACAGCATAAAAAAAAGGGCGGGATCCTGCTGTCCTGAAAGCCTATTGGAAAACAAGTTACCGGTAAGTCTAACTTGCATTTTTCCAAAACGTCTTTCAGGACAGCACCCGAGAGGATAATCGAGACTTACCCCATTTAGGGTGGGACAACAGCCTGTAAGACTTTCCTTCCGAAAGCCTGGTCCCCAGCCGTCATGAGATCTAATCTATAATGACGGGCAAAGGTCGTCAGACTTGTTCATGTAGCTGCCTTACAGATTTGTTCGGGGGTGGCACCAGCTTTTTCTGCCCAACTCACCGCCGAAGCTCTAGTAGAATGAGCCCTGATACTTACTGGACTCTCCTGGCCTGTAAGGGAATAGGCGTCTGAGATAGCCATTCTCAACCATCTGGCAATGGTTTCTCTAGAAGCTTGTCTTCCTTTTTTATTTCCGGAAAATAAAATGAATAGTGCGTCTGAACGCCTAAAGTCTTTAGTAGCTTCCAGGTAACTTAAGACTGCTCTTTTAACATCCAGGGTATGGAATTCTTCTTCCTTCTTACCCAACGGATTAGAACAAAACGTAGGAAGTATTATCTCCTGGGTTCTATTTTGAACTGAGGCAACCTTTGGTAAAAAGTTAGGATCCGTCTTCAGCACAATTCTGTCTGAAAAAATAGAAAAAAATGGCTCCCTGATAGATAAAGCTTGCAGCTCACTGATCCTTCGAGCTGTTGTAATAGCTACTAGAAAAAACTGTTTTTAAAGTAATTAGCTTCAGGGAGGTTAAATTGAGAGGTTCGAAAGGTTCCCTGGTCAGGGCCTGTAGAACGACTGATAAGTCCCATGACGGACAGTTTTTGATCACTATCGGTCTAGCCCGAGTGAGGGCTTTAAAGAATCTGTTTACTAGGGGTTCTGATGAAATAGATTTCTCAAAATATACCCCCAGTGCGGCAACCTGAACTTTTAGGGTACTGATCGCTAGGCCCTTGTCTCTCCTTCTTGCAGAAATTCCAAGATAGAAGAAATCTGCTTTAATGGTCTGCCGGATGTAGTGCACCAAGAGTTAAAGACTTTCCAGACTTTGTGATATATTGCTCTGGTAACATTCTTTCTGCTAGATAGGAGGGTAGCCACCAACCTATCCGAGAATCCTTTTCTCCTTAAGAGCTGCTCCTCAGAAGCCAGGCTGTGAGTTTTAGCTTTTCTACTTCTTGGTGAAACAGCGGACCTTGTAACAGAAGGTCTTGCCTCAAGGGAAGATGCCAGTATGGTTTGATCTGCATCTGTAGAAGAGCCGAAAACCAAGGCCTCTTGGGCCAGAAGGGAGTGATGAGGATTACTGTCGTATCCTCTTTCTGGATTTTTGTTATGACCTGCGGAATCAGCTGAAAAGGAGGGAAGGCGTAGCTGAGGTGAAAATTCCAACTGTGCGCCAGAGCATCTACCCCCAGAGATGACTCGTTCCTGTTCAGGGAAAAAAAGAGAGATATTTGTGTATTTTCCTGAGTCGCAAAGAGATCCACTCTTGGCTGTCCCCATTTCTTCACTATTAGATTGAAGACATCTGGATTCAATTGCCACTCCGCTTCGTACACCTGGTTCCTGCTGAGGAAATCCGCTATCCTGTTTAGGGTCCCTTTTAGATGGACCGCGGACAAGGATTGAGTATGGAGCTCTGCCCAATTTAGAATGCTCTCTGCTAGGCCTTGAAGTATTCTGCTTCTGGTGCCCCCTTGTCGGTTTATGTAAGCCACCGCCGTGGCGTTGTCCGACAGAATTTGTGTATGTCGCCCTTGGACTTCTTCTGCAAAGAACAATAAGGCCATTTCTATCGCCTTTAGTTCCCTCCAGTTTGAAGATCTCAATGCTTCCCTTGTGGACCAAGATCCCTGAGCCCAACGACCGCTCATGTGAGCCCCCCAACCCCAGGAGCTGGCATCGGTTGTTAGCCTTACCTGGGTTGGAAAGGACCATAACAGGCCTGCTGAGAGTCTTGCCTGGTTCTTCCACCACCAGAGACTCCTCTTTACTTTGGTGGGGATCTTCACCAGTGAATCTAGTGAATTCTGCTGGCGATCCCAGATTTTTAACAGAAACTTTTGCAGTGGACTGAAATGGAGCTTTGCCCATTGTACTGCCGGTATGGAAGAGGTCAGGGTTCCTAATGCTGACATGACCCTCCTGATGGACAGAAGCTGACTGGTTTGTAAGAGTGACACAACCTTTAACAGCTTTTCCCGTTTTTCTTCTGGGAGAAAAATCTTTTGCTCCACAGGGTTGATACGGAAACCCAGGAATAACACCTCCTGAGAGGGAATCAGATTGGACTTTTGGAGGTTTAGTATCCATCCGATGGATTCTAGGTGAGCACGTGCTCTGTCCAAGTTTCTCTGAAGTCCATCTCTTGTTTGAGCAAACAGTAGCAGGTCGTCTAGATAAGGAATCACTGAAATTCCCTCTAGACGCAAGGGTGCTAGAGCTTCGGCCATTACCTTCGTGAACACCCTTGGAGAAGATGACAGGCCGAATGGAAGAGCTCTGAATTGCAGGTGTACCACCTTCTTCCCTTCTCTCAGTGCTAACCTCAGATATCTCTGAGATCTGGCAGCAATAGGAATGTGGAGGTATGCGTCCTGCAAATCTATTGACGCCATGAAGCATCCTTGACTCAGGAGGCTTCTTACTGAGAAAATGGAATCCATCCGAAATCTTTTGTATTCTACTGACAAATTCAGCATTTTTAGATTTAGGATGAGGCGGTACTTTCCTGAAGGTTTCTGTACAAGGAAAACGTGAGAATAGAACCCCTGGAAGAACTCCTTTTGGAACCGGAACAATGACTCTCTGGGATATCAGTTCCTGAATTAGGGACTTCATGGCGAGGGCCTTGACCGGATCCCTCGGGACGTTTGTCACTAGGAATCTCTTTGGGGGTTCTTCCGTGAATTCCACCACATATCCTTGGGAGAGCATGTTTACAATATACTGATTTGTAGTGATGTCTCTCCACTGGGGAATGAACTCCTGGAGTCTTCCCCCTACTTGGGGTGGATTGTCACTGCGGCTTTCCGGGGGTCGCAGGAGGATGGAAGAGCACTCCACTCCTACCTTTTGGTTTCTGGGAAGACCACTGCTTCCTTTTGGTTTGCGTTTTTCCTTCCTGTTGTCCTTTTTGGGGACGAAAAAAACGCTTACGGGTCTGTACCTGTTGTTTTTTGACCGGAAACGCCTTCTTTTTGTCAGCCGTACGGTCAAGAATGGACTCCAGCTCAGAACCAAATAGCAAATCCCCTGCAAAGGGAATGCTACACGGTCTATTTTTAGATGCAGCATCCCCTGGCCAAGTTTTAAGCCACAAGGCTCTCCTAGCAGAATTGGTCAAAGCCGCTGACCTGGCTGACATACAAATGGATTCTGCTGAAGCATCCGCAATATATGATACTGCTGCAGAAAGCGTTGTAAATGAGTCCAGAATCTCCTGTTTTGGAGAATCTGCCGTAACATGGGCCTTCATCTGGTTAATCCAGTGTTCTAAATTCCTAGCGACACAGGTTGTTGCCATTGCTGGTTTTAGATTGTTCATCACAGACTGCCAAGCCCTTTTAAGAAGCAAATCCATTCTTTTGTCCCTGGGCTCCTTTAACATGCCCATGTCCTCAAAGGCAAGGTCAGTTGATTTTGAGACCTGTGAAAAAGCAGAGTCCAGTTTTGGAACCTTGTTCCAGATGGAATCCGGGTTGTCCTCAAATGGAAATCTTCTCTTATGAGACCGGGAAAAAAATGGCTTTTTCTCAGGTTCCAACCACTCTTTTTTAATCATGTCCGAGATTTTTGAATGGACTGGAAAAACACGGCTTTTTGGATCACCCAAACCTGCATACATGCGGTCATGTAGGGAAAGCTCCTTCTTTTCCTCTTCAATCCCCAAAGTCGCATGGATTACTTTTAAAAGTCCTGCGACTTCTTCAAGCGACATTTTGTACTTAGAAGCGCTCTCTGCTTCACTTTCTTCCTCCTCAGAGTCTGTTCCATCTGGAGCAAGGGAAGCAGATTCTTGGGAAGCGTCTATCGGACCTCCCAATAATATTTGAGAGCCGTCTTGGGGTTCTGAAGAAGGCTGCGGAGCCCTAGGTTCCCTTGAAGGGCCTGGTTCTTCTCTTAGGTTTGACCTAAAAGCTTGAAAGGTGGCACGAAGTTCATCCTTAATTGTAGATACTAGATCGCCACAAAAGGATGGAGACTCTTCCCTGACTACATTTGCAGTGCAATCTGCACAAAGCGACTTGGTCCAAGCCTCGCTTAACTTTTCCTTGCAGACAGGGCACCTTCTCTTCACTGGTTGAGCAGAACTTTTGGCCTGCACAAACAGAAAAGAAAAAAAACAGGGACCACGCTAAGAAAAAACTGTTACACAGTACAAATCAATACACCCAGGTGCACATAGGAAAAAACACTTTCACTTCCTTGTGCCCCGCAAGCCATGCACCACCACCACCTTTTACAAAAAGACCCCTAGTATTATGCAGACATGCTAAATCACCAGCCACTGCACCACCAGGGAGATGGGGGGTGGGGGAGATGGAGGGGGAAGAAGGTGAATACCCCCCCCCCACAGGAGAAAACGGCCCAGTGTAAAATAGGACACAGTCCCTTACCTTAGCATTGCTGGTGCCTTGGCTTGCCCCCTTATCCGCTGCATCGCTGTCCATAGCTGTCTGCGGATGCGTGGTGAAGAAAAAAACGCTGGTTCCAGATTCGAAAACGCCGCCGCGCTGACCTGGAACCGGAACTTTAAAGGCACCAGGTGACCCTGCCCTCTCCCTCTGCGCTTTGCGGCCGGAAATGACGCGCGCGCCGACCCGGAACTGCTGCCTCTTCCCATACAGGACGCGGCCGAGGCTCTCCTCGGCCACCAGAACAATGGTGGCCGCTGTAAAGCTCCACGCCGCTACCATTCCTTTCGCAAGCGGTCGGCGAGAACACAGCAAACCACCGCTCTGAAGACAAAAAGGAGGCAGCACTCCCGGGCTGTACAGGCTCTCCCCGAGCACGGAAGAGGGAGAGGGAGCCCACGGGACCATCCATGCTAGGAGGTAAGTGGGAGGATCACTCTCCTAAGAAAAAAAAAAAAAAAAAGACTGACTGAGAACCTTGTCTCCCAGGAAAGCCCTGAGAGATCGTGGCTCTCACCAGAGGTGTTCCTCCGGCTGGAGGAAACACAAAAAACTGATGGAAGCAACGTGGAGGCCTCCAATTAAAGAATTAATTGATGAGGTGTTTCCTGTAGGAGGAGGAGCCATGATCTCTCGGGTGCTGTCCTGAAAGACGTTTTGGAAATTATCTATTCTTTTAGGGTCCTTTCACACGGGACGGATCCGTGCAGATCCGCCCCGTGAAGCTCCACTTGCTCAGCGGGGATCGCTCCGTCGATCCCCGCTGAGCCGACGGATGACTGGGCGGTCCCCGCACACTGTGCAGGGACCGCCCTGTCAGAGCGCCGCTCTCCCCTATGGGGAATCGGAAGACGACGGACCGTAGAGTCCGTTGTCATCTGATCCGCTCCGCCGACGGAAGGAAAAATAGGGTTTTCCTCCGTCACACTTTGGCGGAGCGGATGTCAGCGGACATGTCTCCGCTGACATCCGTGCTTCCATAGGGCTACATGGAGGATCCGTTTCAGGTCCGCCTAAAAAACTGACAGGCGGACCTGAACGGACCTCCATGTGAAAGGGGCCTTACGCATACGTTTTTTGAAATTTAGGTGCTCAAGGCATCAACAACTTTAAAAAAAAAAAGTAGATTAAAAAAGGTAGTTGGAAGGCATGCAAGTATGTAACCTTTTAAATTGTCCTAGAAATTCAGATTAAATGTCCTATCACATGAAAATAATTTTCAAGATATGCAGCCAAGATGAAGAGTATTGACATGATTCATGAGATAAGAAATCTGTGTTCAAGCATACATAAAAAAAAGAACTGAATGAGATGGATAAGCCAAGGATGAGTCACAGCAAGGTGAATTGATCTTTCTGAAAGGACATGAGGATGGCGTAAAGTTTTGCTCACACAGCACACTGCATGTCCGTTCTGTGTCACACAATATGCATCATGATTGACAACTAACAGATGTAATACATATCCAACCTAGCCGTATAAACCAATCCCTGCAATATATGCCATTAAATCCTAATAAACACATAGCATACATTCTGCAGATGTTTAATACGTGTTCTCCAAATATGGGATTCAGGGATAGTTCTAATTTCTATTCCAAACCTTGCTTTTTTTTCCGTCTCTGTCACACCTATAACTGTGTGAGATGGAGAGAAGTGAACAAGGTACATACTTAGTCAAAGTGTGAATTAATGTTCCAATCATTTTTATTACAACATTTGGTAAGTATACCTAAAAGCTAGGGATCTCTTATCCCTTTCCTTTGATACTCTGCTTCATAACACACACACACACACACACACACACAAAAGTATTGGGACGCCTGCCTTTACACGCACATGAACTTTAATGACATCCCAGTCTTAGCCCATAGGGTTCAATATTTAGTTGGCCCACCCTTTGCAGCTATACCAGCTACAACTCTTCTGGGAAGGCTGTCCACAAGGTTTAGGAGTGTGTCTATGGGAAGGTTTGACCATTCTTCCAGAAGTGTTCTGTCGGCCAGTCGAGTTCCTCCACCCAAAAACTTGCTCACCCAAGTCTTAATGGACCTTGATTTGTGCACCGGTCCACATCATTTGGTGGAGAGGGGGATTATGGTGTGGGGTTGTTTCAGGGGTTGGACTCAGTCCCTTCGTTCTATTGAAGGGAACTCTTTAACCACTTAACGACCGCTCACTGTATATATACGTCGGCAGAATGGCACCAACAGGCACAATCACGTAGAGTGTACGTGATTGCCTTTGTACAGTTGGGGGGTCCAATCGGACCCCCCTCCTATACAGTGAGCGGTGGCTAAGTGTCCGGGAGCGTTCCGGGATGAGGGGGCAGCCATTCGTTTCTGGCCACCCCCTTGCGATCGCTCCCGGCAAATGGAAATGCCCCCTCTGTCTGTGTCAGACAGAGGGAGCAGGAGGAAGTGATGTCATCTCTGGTGCGGCGCTCACATATACCGAGCGCCGTACAAGAGAAGATATCAGGTCAGTGCACACAACACTACACTGACACCAGGACACATAGGGACATAAATCGCCCCCCCAGGCCCCCCAGATCACCCCCCAGATCACCCCCCCCAGCCCCCAGTCACAGTGTCACTGATTGCAGTGACCATTTATTTAGTGATCACTGCAATCAGTGACATTTGTGACTGTAAAAGTGTCACCAAAGTTTAGTCTTAGGTCCAGTGTAGCCCCCTAACCCCCCCTAATAAAGGTTTAACCCCCTGATCACCCCCCAGATAACCCTTTCACCGCCTATCACCACTGTCGCTTAGCGATCATTTTTCTGATCGCTGTCTTAGCGTCAGTGATGCCGATCGGCAGCCAGTATTTTTTTTTAGGTTCGCCGCAGGTTTTTATAGCGTCAGGTACCCCAATATAATACCTAATAAAGGTTTAACCCCCTTGACCGCCCCCCAGGTAACCCTTTCACCCCCTATCACCACTATCACTAAGCGAACGTTTTTCTAAACGCTGTCTTAGTGTCTGTGATGCAGATCGGTAGCCGGTAATTTTTTTTAGGTTCGCGGCAGGTTTTTATAGCGTCAGTTACCCCAATATATTATCTAATAAAGGTTTAACCCCCTTGATCGCCCCCCAGGTAACCCTTTCACCCCCTATCACCACTGTCGCTAAGCAATTGTTTTTCTAAACGCTGTCTTAGTGTCGGTGATGCAGATCGTAGCCAGTAATTTTTTTTATGTTCGCCGCATGTTTTTATAGCGTCAGGTACCCCAATATATTATCTAATAAAGGTTTAACCCCCTTGATCGCCCCCCAGGTAACCCTTTCACCCCCTATCACCACTGTCACTAAGCGATCGTTTTTCTAAACGCTGTCTTAGTGTCTGTGATGCAGATCGGTAGCCGGTAATTTTTTTTAGGTTCGCCGCAGGTTTTTATAGCGTCAGGTACCCCAATATATTATCTAATAAAGGTTTAACCCCCTTGATCGCCCCCCAGGTAACCCTTTCACCCCCTATCACCACTGTCGCTAAGCAATTGTTTTTCTAAACGCTGTCTTAGTGTCGGTGATGCAGATCGTAGCCAGTATTTTTTTTTAGGTTCGCCGCATGTTTTTATAGCGTCAGGTACCCCAATATATTATCTAATAAAGGTTTAACCCCCTTGATCGCCCCCCCCAGGTAACCCTTTCACCCCCATCACCACTGTCGCTAAGCAATCGTTTTTCTAAACGCGGTCTTAGTGTCGGTGATGCAGATCGGTAGCTGGTAATTTTTTTTAGGTTCACCGCAGGTTTTTATAGCGTCAGGTACCCCAATATATTATCTAATAAAGGTTTTAACCCCCTGATTGCCCCTAGTTAACCCCTTTCACCAGTGATCACCATATAAGTGTTACGGGTGACGCTGGTTAGTTAGTTTGCTTTTTATAGTGTCAGGGCACCCGCCGTGTATATAACCCAATAAAGGTTTAACCCCCTGATCGCCCGGCGGGTGATATCAATTAGGTTTTAGCGTAAGAGAGGGTCTGAGTCACACCCCAGGCAGCGTCAGGTTAGTGCCAGTAACGCTAAACACCCACGCGTGAAGCATACACCCCCCTTAGTGGTATAGTATCTGAACAGATCAATATCTGATCTGATCAGATCTATACTAGCGTCCCCAGCAGTTTAGGGTTCCCAAAAACGCAGCGTTAGCGGGATCAGCCCAGATACCTGATGGCACCTGCGTTTTGCCCCTCCGTCCAGCCCAGGCCACCCAAGTGCAGTATCGATCGATCACTGTCACTTACAAAACGAAAACACACATAACTGCAGCGTTCGCAGAGACAGGCCTGATCCCTGCGACTCCAGTGCTGTAGGAGGTGATTTCACCACCACAGTTAAAAAAAAAAAGCAAATATGCCAAAGCATTGGGGCAGCAGGGGCGGAGGAGCGATTTTGCTCCTAATGCCGCGTACATACGGTCGAAATTCCGACGGAGGCTTGCCCGTGGAAAAGTCCGACCATGTGTGTGCGGCATAACTTTTTTGCGGGAGGATGCCCCCATGCTTCGGCATGTATAAATGGTGCGTGTATGCCCATCATTGGAAGTGGGTGGATGAAGGGCGGTATTCTAATGGTGGGCATACCCACCGATCAATCTCTTTTTTCGTTCAGCCAACTGGCTGCATGAAATAAAAAGATTACAATACATGTCCAACAAGGACCAGCAACGTACTGGTATGTTGCTGGACTTTGAATGTTTATACCAGAATGATGCCTGCGGGTTTAGGTATCATCTTGGTATCATTCTTTTCAGCCTGCGGCCGGCTTTCATGTAAAAGCAATCCTAGCGGCTAATTAGCCTTTGGAATGCTTTTACAAGCAGTGGGAGGGAATGCCCCCCCCCGGATATAAAAAGCGCCATTGGGAAATTGGGAAAGCATTTTATCACACCGATCTTGGTGTGGTCAGATGCTTTGAGGGCAGAGGAAAAATCTAGGGTCTAGAAGAGTACCTGTCACTACCTATTGCTATCATAGGGGATATTTACATTCCCTGAGATAACAATAAAAATGATAAAAAAAAAAAAATACTTGGAAGGAACAATTTAAAAAAAAAATAAAAAAGCAAAATTAATAATAAAAAAAAAAGAAAAAAAAAAAAGCACCCCTGTCCTGCCCTGCTCTTGCCCAATGGCGAACGCAAGCGTCGGTCTGGCGTCATATGTAAACAGCAATTGCACCATGCATGTGAGGTATCACCGCAAAGGTCAGATCGAGGGCAATCATTTTAGCAGTAGACCTCCTCTGTAAATCTACTGGGGTAACCTGTAAAGGCTTTTAAAGGCTTTTAAAAATGTATGTAGTTTGTCGCCAATGCGCGTTTGTGCGAAATTTTAAAGCATGTCGTGTTTGGTATCTATGTACTCGGCCTAAGATCATCTTTTTTATTTCATCAAACATTTGGGCAATATAGTGTGTTTTAGTGCATTAAAATTAAAAAAGTGTATTTTTTAACCCAAAAAATGGGTTTGAAAAATCGCTGTGCAAATACTGTGTAGAAAAAAAAAATGCAACACCCACCATTTTAATCTGTAGGGCCTTTGCTTTAAAAATATATATAATGTTTGGGGGTTCAACATAATTTTCTTGCAAAAAAAAAAATGTTTTCATGTAAACAAAAAGTGTCAAAAAGGGCTTTGTCTTCAAGTGGTTAGAAGAGTGGATGTAAGCTTCCGAATGTTGTGTATAAAATGCCAGAACAGTTCAAAACCCCCCCAAATGACCCCATTTTGGAAAGTAGACACCCCAAGCTATATACTGAGAGGCATGTCGAGTCCATGGAATATTTTATATGTTGACACAAGTTGCGGAAAAAACGACAATTTTTTATTTTTTTTGCACAAAGTTGTCACTAAATGATATATTGCTCAAACATGCCATGGGCATATGTGGAATTACACCCCAAAATACATTCTGTTGCTTCTCCTGAGTACGGGGATACCACATGTGTGAGACTTTTTGGGAGCCTAGCCATGTACGGGACCCCAAAAACCAAGCACCGCCTTCAGGCTTTCTAAGGGTGTAAATTTTTGATTTCACTTCTCACTGCATATCACAGTTTCGGAGGCCATGGAATGCCCAGATAGCACAAAACCCCCCCAAATGACCCCATTTTGGAAAGTAGACACCCCAAGCTATTTGCTGAGAGGTATTGTGAGTATTTTGCAGATCTCGCTTTTTGTCACAAAGTTTTGAAAATTGAAAAAAAAAATATATATATATATATATATATTCTTTCTTCATTTTCAAAAACAAATGAGAGCTGTTAAATACTCGCCATTCCTCTCAGCAAATAGCTTGGGGTGTCTGTATTCCAAAATGGGGTCATTTGGGGGGGTTTTGTGCGATTTTGGCATTTTATGGCCTTCGAAACTGTGATAGGTAGTGAGGAGTGAAATCAAAAATTTGTGCCTAGAAATCCTGAAGGCGGTGCTTGGTTTTCGGGGTCCCGTACGCGGCTAGGCTCCTAAAAAGTCCCACACATGTGGTATCCCCGTACTCAGGAGAAGCAGAAAAATGTATTTTGGGGTGTAATTCCACATATAACCATGGCATGTGTGAGCAATATATCATTTAGTGACAACTTTTTGTAATTTTTTTTTTTTTTTTTTTTTGTCATTATTCAATCACTTGGGACAAAAAAAATTATATTCAATGGGCTCAACAGGCCTCTCGGCAATTTCCTTGGGGTGTCTACTTTCTAAAATGGGGTCATTTGGGGGGGTTTTGTGCTATTTTGGCATTTTATGGCCTTCGAAACTGTGATAGGTAGTGAGGAGTGAAATCAAAAATTTGCGCCCTTAGAAATCCTGAAGGCGGTGCTTGGTTTCCGGGGTCCCGTACGCGGCTAGGCTCCCAAAAAGTCCCACACATGTGGTATCCCCGTACTCAGGAGAAGCAGCAAAATGTATTTTGGGGTGAAATTCCACATATAACCATGGCATGTGTGAGCAATATATCATTTAGTGACAACTTTCTGTAATTTTTTTTTTTTTTTTTTTTTTTTTTTTTAGTCATTATTCAATCACTTGGAACAAAAAAATAAAAAATTCAATGGGCTCAACATGCCTCTCAGCAATTTCCTTGGGGTGTCTACTTTCCAAAATGGGGTCATTTGGGGGGGGGTTTGTACTGCCCTGTCATTTTAGCACCTCAAGAAATGAGATAGGCAGTCATAAATTTAAAGCTGTGTAAATTTCAGAAAATGTACCCTAGTTTGTAAACTCTATAACTTTTGCGCAAACCAATAAATATACGCTTATTGACATTTTTTTTACTAAAAACATGTGGCTGAATACATTTTGGCCTAAATGTATGACTACAATTGAGTTTATTCGATTTTTCTTATAACAAAAAGTAGAAAACATCATTTTTTTTCAAAATTTTCGGTCTTTTTCCGTTTATATCGCAAAAAATAAAAATTGCAGAGGCAATCAAATACCATTAAAAGAAAGCTCTATTTGTGGGAAGAAAAGGACGCAAATTTCGTTTGGGTACAACATTGCATGTCCGCACAATTTACAGTTAAAGCAGCGCAGTGCAAAAATAGGATTTTTATAACAGCTTACCTGTAAAATCCTTTTCTTGGAGTACACCACGGGACACAGAGCTAGTCATTACATAATGGGTTAAGGTTCACCAGCGGTGATTGGACACTGGCACAACCAATGGAAGACAGTTCCCCTCCATATAACCCCTCCCATCAGGGAAGTACCTCAGTTTTGTAGCAAAGCAGTAAGGTTCCCATAAGAAGGGGGGGACCTCTGTGTCCCGTGGTGTACTCCAAGAAAAGGATTTTACAGGTAAGCTGTTATAAAAATCCTATTTTCTTTATCGTACACCACGGGACACAGAGCTAGTCATTACATAATGGGACGTCCCAGAGCAATGCTCATATGAAGGGGGGGAGACACAGATCAACACAGGCCGCTTGCGGACCAGAAGCCCTATACTGCTGCCTGCAGCACACTTCGCCCAAAGGCGGAATCCTCATGTCCTTTCACATCTATTTGATAGAATTTGGAAAATGTATGGACTGAAGACCAAGTTGCAGCTTTACAGATCTGAGCCATCGAAGCCTGGTGGTGCACTGCCCATGAAGCACCTATTGCCCTGGTAGAGTGCGCCTTAACAGGAAAAGGAGGAGTCCTGTTCTTTAAACCATAAGCTTGAATAATTACTTGTCTAATCCACCTGGAAATGGTGGATTTTGATACCGCTTGGCCCTTCTTGGGCCCATCTGGTAAAATAAACAAAACATCTGTTTTACGTATCTGAGCGGTTGCTTGCAGATACACCTTTACCGCTCTCACTAGATCTAGAGAGTGTAATAATTTTTCCCCCGCCGTCCGCGGGTTTGGAAAAAAGGAAGGCAGAACAATGTCTTGATTCAAGTGAAAAGCCGACACCACCTTAGGTAGAAAAGCCGGATGGGGTCGTAGTACGATTTTGTCCTTGTGACAAATTAGATAAGGCTCTTTACAAGAAAGAGCTGCTAGCTCTGATACTCTCCTAGCAGAAGCTATAGCAATCAGAAAGGCCAACTTCCTACTTAATGTGACAGCAGGAAGGTAAAGTCACCTGGTTGCATCCAGGGGGGTAGATATATTTCGCCCAGATTCAGGCTTTACGCCGACTTATACAACTAGGTGAAGAGTTGTATAAGCCCAGCTGAGGCTAGTGGGCTCATGGATGACTCATACCTCTAGGGAGAGTGTGGGGCGTCGTGCAGACAGGGAGTTGATGAGACCAGCTGAAGCTTGTCAGCTCATTTAGGCCTCTATAAGAATTCCCAGATTCATTAGGTGTTAGCTCATGCCTGGAACCAGACCTGTGTGGACTGTCTAGGGAGAGGGAACCCCTGTGCGGTGAGACAAAGCCTGTGTGGCTATTTGCTTGGACATTTAAAACCAGGGACTTAGGGACTAGGACAGCACTAGGCTGATCCCAGTTGTTAGTTAGGAAACCTGTATGTTTAGTCAGAGGTCAAGTTGACCAGGATTTATTTTATTTATGTTTCTTTTGCTTTGCTGTGTTTTGTCACTGTAAATAGAAAATAAACCGCACCTTTTTGATTTTAAAAACCACAACCTCCGTTTGCTGGGCCTGTTTTTGTGTGGGGAGCCCATCCCGGGGGTAACACACACCCGCTGCCGAGCTAACACCCTCACAGTTGGTGGAGAACCAGTGGCAGTTTTTTTTTAAGCCAGCATGGAGGAGATACTGAAACAGCTGGCTCTAGCAAATGCCAATCAACAGCAGACAAATGGAGGTTTGCAAAGGAGCCTTGCAGCCCAGCAGCAAGCTCACCAACAGAGTCTGGAAGCTCATCAACAAGCCCAGCAGCAATCTGAGGCCCGCTTCATAGACCTGTTACAGAAGCAAGAGCAGAGACTACAACAAATGGAAGCAGTAATGCAGCAACGTCCGCAGACCAGTGAGGAAAGCCGTCCCACTAATACCGCGTCCTTTGGGGTGAGTCGTTTATTGACAAAAATGACTGGAGAGGATGATCCAGAGGTATTTTTGACCACATTTGAAAGGACCGCTGAAAGAGAAAAGTGGCCTGAGGAGCAGTGGGCTGGACTGGTGGCTCCTCTGTTAACTGGTGAATCGCAGAAAGCTTACTATGACCTAGAGCCTAACCAAGCAAAAGACTATGTGATGCTAAAAGCTGAAATTTTGGCAAGGCTGGGTGTCACCCAGGCTGTCCGGGCTCAGCGTGTGCATAACTGGACTTTCCAGCATGGAAAACCCCCCAGGTCTCAAATGTATGATCTCATTCACCTGAGCAGAAAGTGGCTACAGCCAGAGACTTTGTCCGCACCAAAGATTGTGGAACGTGTTGTAATGGATCGGTTTTTGAGAGCTCTTCCTACTGCCATCCAAAAGTGGGTAAGCCATGGAGACCCAGAGACGGCCGATGGTCTTGTGGATCGTGTGGAGAAATACTTGGCTACAGAGAACCTGACGGCCTCTTCCAGAGACACTCGGACTTTCCACCCTAAGACCAGACCATCCCCAGGGGCGGATAAGAGGATTCCAAGGGGTGAGGGTGGAGAGAGTGAGAGGGTGGGAGCTCTACCCCAAGTTTGGCGAGAACAGCCTGGGAAATCAGCGGCTCAAGAGGCGGCAAGAAGGATCGTTTGCTACCGCTGCCGGCAAGCGGGACATATTGCAGCCAATTGCCCGGTTGTGGAGGAACCCATGCAGTGTGACTTTCTGACGGGCAGACGTCAGTCGCTGTGTGCGACAGTCGCATGCACTGCCATTCGAGGAACTGAGAAACATTTATGCAAAATGTGTGTTAATGGTAGAAATGTTGTGGTATTGCTGGATTCAGGTAGCCTTGTGACCCTGATAAAGGCTGAGTTAGTTAAAACAGAGGTCTTTGGGAATAGCAAGGTAGCTGTTATTTGTGTGCATGGGGACACCCGAGAGTATCCAGTGACTACAGTGTGTTTCGAGACCCCCAAAGGTACCCTCTCTCATCCAGTGGGCTTAGTATCTCAGTTACCGCATGACGCCATTGTGGGAAGGGATTTTCCGAAGTTCTGGGAACTGTGGGATGATCCTGAGCCCCCCACTGGTCCCCCTATGTACCAGGAATGTGATAGCCAGAACTCCCCTGAGAGTGGTGAGGACTCTCCGGAATTTCCCTTATCAGTATTGGCAGGGGAGACTCAAGAAACTGGAGAGGAGCCCACCTCCTCAGACGAAAACCTACCGTCTGTGGAGTTTTCTGATCTTGAGGTTCACAGGGAAAACTTTGCCACAGAACAGTTGAAAGACCCCGCCCTAATAAAGGCACGGGAAAACGTAGTGAAAATAGATGGCGAGTTAGTGAACCCAGATAATACCTGCACTTACCCATACTTCAGCGTAGAGAAGGACCTACTGTATCGGGTGGCAAAAAGGGCAGAAGAAACCGTTGAGCAGCTTGTGGTGCCCAAACCTTACAGGAAGTTGGTGTTGGAGTTGGCCCATGGGCACATTCTTGGAGGTCATCTGGGGACAGAGAAAACCCGAGAAAGGGTATTACAGAGATTCTATTGGCCGGGGGTGATGAAGGACATAGAAAATTATTGTTCCTCCTGCCCTGTGTGTCAGAGGTCGGCCCCGATGCCACATTTCCGTAGCCCGCTGGTCCCTCTACCCATCATTGAGGTCCCGTTTGAGAGGATCACCATGGATTTGGTAGGGCCTATAATCAAGTCCGCTAGGGGGCACCAGTACATATTAGTTATAATGGACTATGCCACCCGTTATCCAGAAGCGATCCCTCTCCGAAATACCTCGGCCAAAACCATAGCCAAAGAGCTATCTCTTGTGTTTAGCCGGGTGGGTATTTGTAAAGAACTGCTTACGGACCAAGGTACACCCTTTATGTCCCGGGTTATGAAGGAGCTGTGTAAATTGTTCAAAGTGACGCAATTACGTACATCTGTGTATCACCCCCAAACCGATGGGCTGGTTGAAAGATTCAACAAAACCCTAAAACAAATGTTGAAGAAAGTGGTGGATAGAGATGGAAAGGATTGGGACTGTCTACTTCCTTATCTGATGTTTGCTATTAGGGAGGTGCCCCAATCCTCTACGGGATTCTCCCCCTTTGAGTTACTGTATGGGAGACACCCAAGAGGGCTGTTGGATATTGCCAAGGAAACTTGGGAAAGTGAGAGTTCTCCCCACAGGAGTGTGATTGAGCATGTCGCCCTGATGCAAGACCGAATTGCACAGGTAATGCCCATCGTGAAGGAACATTTGGCCCAAGCGCAGTTAGCACAGCAGAGAGTGTACAACCGTGGAGCCAAGACCCGTACCTTTTCCCCGGGGGATAGGATACTGGTACTTGTCCCTACGGTTGAAAGTAAATTCCTTGCCAAATGGCAAGGCCCCTATGAGATAATGGAAAAAGTGAGCGAAGTGAATTACAAGGTCAGACAACCAGGAAGGCGAAAGCCCGAACAGATCTATCACGTTAATCTGTTGAAAGCCTGGAGGGATAGAGAGTCCCTAGTCGCAGACACTTGGTCACCAGCTCAAACTGGTTGCGTGATTCCTGAGGTTGGAATAGCAGCCACCTTGTCACAACCCCAACAACAGGAGGTTAAGGAGTTTGTGCTTCGCAACAAGGAGGTATTCTCTGAGCTTCCGGGACAAACATCTGGGGTAGAGCATGACATCATTACCCCGCCCGGTGAAAGGGTGAAGTTAAAACCCTATCGGATCCCAGAGGCCCGACGGGAGGCAATACGGGAGGAAGTACAGAAAATGCTGAACTTAGGGGTGATAGAGGAGTCCCAAAGTGATTGGTCTAGTCCCATTGTGTTGGTGCCTAAACCGGATGGGAGCTGGCGATTTTGTAACGATTTTCGTCAGTTGAACAAAGTTACAAAATTTGACACCTACCCCATGCCACGTATAGATGAGTTGATCGACCGGCTGGGAACAGCCCGATACATGACGACTCTTGACCTCACAAAAGGGTATTGGCAAATCCCCCTGGCCAAGTCGGCCAAAGAGAAAACCGCATTTGTAACCCCAGACGGGGCGTTCCAATATAAAAGAATGCCGTTCGGGTTACAGAATGCGCCGGCCACATTCCAGCGGAAAATGGACCAGATGCTGAGGCCCCATCGGAAGTATGCTGCGGCTTACCTGGATGACGTAATTGTCCATAGCACAGATTGGGCCTCACATCTGCCAAAAGTGCAAGCAGTCCTGGACTCTGTTCGGGAAGCGGGGTTTACGGCTAACCCCAAGAAGTGTACCATTGGGCAGGAGGAGGCCAAATATCTTGGGTACACCATTGGGAGGGGAGTAATAAAACCCCAACTCAACAAAGTCGAGGCCATCCAGAGTTGGCCACGTCCCAACAGCAAGAAGCAGGTACGAGCCTTTCTGGGAATCGCTGGGTATTATCGGCGATTCATTCCCCACTTTGCTTCTAAGGCTGTGCCCCTAACCAACCTGACGAAGGGGAAAGGGTCGGTCATGATTAAATGGACCCCCGAGGCTGAGGCAGCATTCCAATTCTTGAAACAAGCCTTATGTAGCCAGCCAGTGTTGTACTCACCCGACTTCTCTAAAGACTTTGTCGTACAAAGTGATGCGTCAGATGTGGGGTTAGGAGCAGTATTGTCCCAGGTCTGGAACGGGGAAGAGCACCCAGTCATTTACCTCAGCAGGAAGTTGAAGTCCCATGAGGTAAATTACGCCACCGTTGAAAAGGAGTGTTTAGCGGTGAAGTGGGCTCTAGATTCCCTTCGGTACTACCTGCTAGGTAGGCACTTTGACATGGTTACGGATCACGCTCCGTTAAAGTGGATGGCTCAAAACAAGGAAACAAATAGAAGAGTGAATAGGTGGTTCCTGGCCCTCCAGGAATTCAACTTCACAGTAAAGCATCGCCCTGGCGTTCAAATGGGGAATGTGGATGCTTTGTCTCGAGTACATGAATGCCTGATTGCTGGTGTTCCAACCCCGAGGTTAAAACAAGAGGGGGGGGTATGTGACAGCAGGAAGGTAAAGTCACCTGGTTGCATCCAGGGGGGTAGATATATTTCGCCCAGATTCAGGCTTTACGCCGACTTATACAACTAGGTGGAGAGTTGTATAAGCCCAGCTGAGGCTAGTGGGCTCATGGATGACTCATACCTCTAGGGAGAGTGTGGGGCGTCGTGCAGACAGGGAGTTGATGAGACCAGCTGAAGCTTGTCAGCTCATTTAGGCCTCTATAAGAATTCCCAGATTCATTAGGTGTTAGCTCATGCCTGGAACCAGACCTGTGTGGACTGTCTAGGGAGAGTGAACCCCTGTGCGGTGAGACAAAGCCTGTGTGGCTATTTGCTTGGACATTTAAAACCAGGGACTTAGGGACTAGGACAGCACTAGGCTGATCCCAGTTGTTAGTTAGGAAACCTGTATGTTTAGTCAGAGGTCAAGTTGACCAGGATTTATTTTATTTATGTTTCTTTTGCTTTGCTGTGTTTTGTCACTGTAAATAGAAAATAAACCGCACCTTTTTGATTTTGAAAACCACAACCTCCGTTTGCTGGGCCTGTTTTTGTGTGGGGAGCCCATCCCGGGGGTCACACACACCCGCTGCCGAGCTAACCCCCTCACATTAATATAATTAAAGGAATATGGCGAATAGGTTCAAAAGGTTGCTTTTGCAATACTGACAATACCAAATTCAAATCCCATGGACACAAGGGAGTCCTAACTGGAGGATTTATCCTCAGTACCCCCTTAATGAATGTCCGAACTAGGGAGTGAGATGCCAATGGTCTCTGAAAGAAGACTGATAGAGCCGATATTTGCCCTTTGATGGTGCTAAGGGCTAAATTCATATCCACTCCTAACTGGCAAAAAGCAAGAATCCTACTTATTTCATACTTCTGAGGATTCCAACATCTGGATTCACACCAGGAAACGTATGCTCTCCAGACTCTCTGATAGATGAGTCTGGAGGCTGGCTTTCTAGCATTAATGAGCGTAGAAAGAGCCGGACCAGAGACCCCTCTCTTTTTAAAAATGTGGGTCTCAGCAGCCAGGCCGTCAACTTTAGCCTTTGTAAGGAAAGGTGGAATACTGGACCCTGTGACAGCAGGTCGTGTCGGAGTGGAAACTTCCAGGGCCTTCCTATCGCCGTTTTTACAACCTCGGCGTACCAAGGCCTCCTGGGCCAGTTTGGGGCCACTAGGATTACTGGTATTCCCTCCTCCTTGATCCTGCGAAGCAGTCTTTGTAGAAGAGGGATCGGAGGGAATGCCTAGATCAGTGAGAACTGATTCCATGGAGTTATTAGAGCGTCTGTATTATTAGAGCGTCTGTCCCGTAGGCTAGAGGATCTCTCGTTCTGGACACAAAGTTGTCCAATTTCTTGTTGAACCTGGCAGCTAGCAGGTCTACATCTGGGTTTCCCCATCTCAGACATATGGCCTGAAAGATCTCGGGGTGAAGAGACCACTCCCTGGTAGCAGCTGCTGACGACTCAGGTAGTCTGCTTGCCAATTTTCCATCCCTGGAATGAAGATTGCAGAAAGGCAAGGTACATGCTCTTCTGCCCATGCCAGGATCCGGTTCACCTCTCTTTGGGCTGCCCGACTGCGGGTGCCTCCTTGGTGATTGATGTAAGCTACTGCAGTAGCATTGTCGGATTGAACCCGAACTGGGTAGCCCTGTAACCTGTATGTCCAGGTTTTGAGGGCTAGATATACCGCCCGGATCTCTAGCACATTGATGGGCAGGATCCCCTGAGTCTTGGCCCAGGTTCCCTGGGTAGAAGCCTCCTCGAATACTGCACCCCAGCCCGATAGGCTGGCATCCCTAGATACCACCTTCCAGGCCACTGGGAGGAAGGACTTTCCCTTCCGTAAATTCCTGGCTTCTAGCCACCAATCGAAGCTGTGGCGTACTTGTGAGGACAGGCGCATGGGTATATCCAGAGCTTGGCTCTTCCTGTTCCAGGAAGCTAAAATATTGCCTTGAAGTAGTCTCGAATGAAACTGGGCGTAAGGGACCGCCTCGAAGGAGGCTACCATCTTTCCCAATAGTCTCATGCAAAGGCGAATAGACGGCCTCTTGTTTGCTTTGACCTTGTGGATCAGGTCTTTCAGAGACTGTATCTTCGGTTCTGGCAGGTATACCCCGTTTTGGGCTGTATCTATGATCATGCCCAGGTACCCTATCCTTCTTTGGGCCTGGAGAGAGGATTTTTGTAAATTTATAATCCATCCTAAATGCTCCAGGTATCCTACTGTAGTGTGTACAGCGTGACCCAATCCATCCTTTGAATGATCTATTACTAGTAGATCGTCCAGATAGGCTGTTACCGCAATGCCCCGTGTTCTTAGGTTTGCTAACAGAGGAGCTAGCACCTTTGTGAATACTATGGGCGCGGTGGCTACACCAAACGGCAGAGCCACAAATTGAAAGTGGCGATCTTCTACCGCAAACCTTAGGAATCTTTGGTGAGCGGGGAGGATGGGTATGTGTAAATGTGCGTCCTTGATATCTATGGGCGCCATGAATTTTTCGCCCTTTAAAGTGGCGGCCACGGATCGGATCGTTTCCATTCGAAAATGGCGATCGTTCAGGAACCGATTTAGGGATTTTAGATCCAGGATGGGTCTGACATCTCCATTTGGCTTTGGAATCACAAAGAGGTTTGAGTAAAAACCTGAACCTCGCTCTTTTTGGGGTACGTCTGTAACTACCCCTTGAGCCATTAAGTGATTCAAACCTTTGAAGAAGGATTCTCTTTTTTGTGGATCCTTGGAGAGTCTTGAACCTCGGAATTGAGAAGATGGGATCTCTCGAAATTCCAGTTTGTACCCTGAGGATATTGTGGATACTACCCAATTGTCCTGGATTTCTGACCACCAAGTCGCTCAGAACTGACAAAGCCTTCCTCCCACTCGGCCGAGCGGGGGCGCCCCTTCACTGAGAGGCTTTGGGGGCTTGTGTAGCAAAATGCTGAAACTGAGAATATGGTTTGGATCACTTCAGAGGTGACAGCAAAGATTCATTCCAGGAAATGTAGAGACAGAATGTCTACTGATGTCTGAATAAGTAAATTGGGTTAATTGGGGGTCTGAGGTAGCGTTCCATTCATCTATTGTCAGTATGTTAATGACCATCTATTATCTGCTACGGGATGTAATTACACTCCTAGTAATGTGTCTGGCACGGTTTCATTGTTATGGGTAAATATGCAGAGACCAACGTCTCACACATCCCAGGTAATTAAATCGCTGTCATCTGTTAATTGTTGAAGGGAATGCCCCTGTAAAATGAGTTAAGAAAACCCTTGCATGGGAAATGATATAAAAAGCCAGCCTGGGCAAAATAAAGGGTTGATTTACTCCCAGAACTGTGTGTCGTCCAGTTACTGGGGGGGTAACAGGTTGCCTTGGATAAGTCAGTACTTCCTCAGCTTCAAGGATTTCCCAGCAGACTTTGGAGCTCCGCAACAGCTTGCTTATTAGCTCTTGCACCCCACGGCTTCTTGTTCTTCTGAGCTTGCCCCTTGGCTTTTGTGGGCGGCTAAAACAGGCCGCCGCCACTGGTTGGAGTCAGATTTCCCGGGAGCTGGGGAGAGAGCGTTTAAAACAAGATCTCTTGTTTTTCTTTCTCTCAGGTAAAAGTCGTTTTACCACTTGATCTTCTGTATATATTTTTCTAAATCTTCCCCAAATAGGCGTTCGCCATGGAACGGGAACTTGCCAACAGCTTTTTGCATGGGGTCTCCGCTGACCAATGCTTAAGCCAAAGTACTCTGCGCATCTGTACCAGCTGGAGTGTAAGGCGTGATGCCTGTATGATAGAATCTCTCATGGCATCCACTGTGAAGCATAAGGCTTTAGGCAAATTTTCCCAATTTCTAGCCTGCTCTGAAGGCAGTTCCTTCAGCCCCTGCTTTACCTGTTGGCTGATGACCTGACACATACCGACTGCTGCTACTGCAGGTTGGGTAATTGAGCCGGCCAAAAGGAAGGAGGATTTCAACTTCCTCTCAGAAGGATCTTTTAAACCCTTGTACATTATCCACCGGACATGTCAGGTTTTTATTTACACAAGAAATAGCCGCAACTACCGCAGGCAGGCTCCATTTCTTTAAAAAAATAAAAATTCCCCCATAGGATAAAGAATGTTAAACCTTTTTGGAGGTGAGAAACGCTTATCTGGATGTTGCCAGTTTGCGTATATTAGATCCTCTAGTAACGGATGAACCGGGAAGGAGCATGCACCTTGCAGGGATCTTAATGACCCTAGGGAGGAGACAGGTAATTCCGTTACCTCCGCAGAGGTTAACTTAAATGCACTGCTATAGCATTGTACCTGTGACCTTAAAATCTGGCTCCTCATCCTCTGCTGATGTAGCCTCCTCCTCCTCATCCTCCTCCCTCAGGTACTTCTGAAGGGAGGTCCAATACTGGAAGAGACCTGCTTCGCTTATTGTCCCTTTTTAGAGGACTTAGCGATTAAGGTAGCAATTTTTTCCTCCAGATTATTTAGGGCAGCTGATAAAGTGTCCTCAGTGACATATACAGGCCCAGGCTTCACTGGGGAAGCCGCCATACCTGACAGAGGTAATGGCTCATCCTGAACAGGTGCATTTAGCAACACAGGAGAGAAAGGTACCGAGTCAGCACAGTTAGAGCCTCCTCTCAGGCGGTGGTGCTTTCTTATCTCTTTTTGTCCGTATTACTTCCCCTGGAAGGCTTACTGTTTAGACAAAATACAAGGTACCTAAATGCATATACTACCGTGTTCAGTTTAGCAAATACATTAAGTATGCAACTTTTAACACATAACTATGCATAACATGGATGTCTTCTAGGAAGTATCCAATCCAACCACATGGAGTCTTACGTCCCTGTATAGCTGCTGTGTTTCTCTGCCAGGAATAAGAGAACTAACGAGCTTGCTTGCTGCTGCAGTGCTTCTCACACTGACAGTCTTTTAAATTTGGCGCCGTTTCTGTGCCTGCGCGCGCCACGTGCCCGCGCACGCCTTCGCCCCCCCCCCCCCCTCCGATAAAGCGCGCGCGGCCCTTAGCGCTATGGCGGTGGCCATAGTGAGAGAGGACTCTCATCAGCCCTTGTTCCCACTTACCTGCATCTGCAGGTGTCTGGTCGGCCACCAAAAGGAGGATCGGGGTGCCCCAGCAAGCTCAGCAGCGGAGGTGACGAGCAGTGTACTTCGCCGAAGCCGACACTGAACAGAGTGAGGTGAGTATATTCAGCTCTTTACTCCCCCCAGTGGTGGAAAAAAAGAAGACATCCACTTTTTGAAAAAGGTCCCAACCTAGTTATGGACCTTCTAATCTCACCTTATCCACGCCGCAGGTTTTTCTGCTGAAAGATTTCAGACAGATACCAAACTTCACCCTTCACGGTGGGCTATGTGTGCCAACCTTCAGGGATATGGGTTCCTATTTAAAGGATACCTCTCCCCTGGGCCTTGTACAAGACTCTTACCAGGACTTTATAGCGAAATAGCGAAAGTGCTGGATCTTAGAGCCCAGTCCTCCGAAGAGAGACATTACAGGCGACGCCTCATGGATGAGGCCCGGATCCCATCCAGATTCAGCTCATTTGTAGGCGTCTTGGATGGATCCGAAAGCATAGCTCTTTTACCCCCAGAGGGTCTCTTTGGTAGAGCTTTCCTTTAGCACCTCCTAACGCGTCCAACACCTTTCGACACTGGCGAAAAAACTGAGGTACTAACCTGATGGGAGGGGTTATATGGAGGGGAACTGTCTTCCATTGGTTGTGCCAGTGTCCAATCACCGCTGGTGACCCTTAACCCATTATGTAATGACTAGCTCTGTGTCCCGTGGTGTACGATAAAGAAATTCTGAATTCACCTCTGGTCCTCTAGCTACCAAATGGTCCGGGGCTTAAGTGGTTAAGGCGTCAGCATACTAAGACATTTTGGACAAAGTTCATGCTCCCAACTTTGCAGGAATAGTTTGGGGGTGGCCCCTTTCTGTTCAAACATGACTGTGCAGCAGTGCACAAAGAAAGGTCCATAAAGACATGGATGAGCAAGTTTGGGGTGGAGGAATTTGACTGGCCTGCACAGAGTCCTGACCTCAACCCGACAGAACACTTTTGGTATGAATTAGAGCAAAGACTGCAAGCCAGGCCTTCTCGTCCAACATCAGTGCCTGACCTTCACAAATACGCTTCTGGAAGAATGGTCAAACATTCACATAGACACACTTCTAAACCTTGTGGACAGCCTTCCCAGAAGAGTTAAAGCTGTTATAGCTGCAAAGGGTGGGCCAACTCAATGTTGAAACCTACGGACCAAGACTGAAATGCCATCAAAGTTCATTTGCGTGTAAAGGCAGGCATCCCAATACATTTGGCAATATTCACTGCTCCAAAAAAATTAAAAGGAACACTTTTCAATGGGGAAAATATATCATGCTCAATATCTATACGGATATGGGCTGGGTAGTGTTCAGAACGAAAGGATGCCACATCGTTTGATGTAAATGAAAATTCAAAGACACCCCGAAAATCAAGTGAAAAATTATGCAGCAGGCTATTCCATTTTGCTGAAATTTCATAGCAGCAACTCAAAATGGTAGTATGTCCGGCCCCCACTTGCTTGTTTGTCTGACAACGTTGGAGCATGCTCCTAATGAGACGACAGATGTCCTGGGGTAATTCCTCTCAGATCTGGACCAGGGCATCACTGAGCTCCTAAAAAAGGCTGAGGTGCAACCTGGCAGCGTCGGATGGACCGAAACAACGCCCCAGAGGTGTTTTATTGGATTTAGGTCAAGCGAGCGTGGGGGGCCATTTAATGGTATCAACTCCTTCATCCTCCAGAAACTGGCTCCATGCTCTCGCCACATGAGGCCGGGCATTGTCATGCAAAAGGAGGAACCCAGGACCCACTGCACCAGCGTAGGGTCTGACAATGGGTATAAGGATTTCATCCCGATAGCTACCAAACTGGTCATAGTGAACAAGGTTACAAACAGCATAACCTTCCTCATGGCTTCTCCAGACCCTTTCACATGCTCAGTGTAAACCTGCTCTCATCTGTGAAAAGCACCGGGCTCCAGTGGCAGACCTGCCAATTCTGGTGTTCAATGGCAAATGCAAATCGAGCTCCACGGTGCCAGGCAGTGAGCACAGGGCCCACTAGAGCATGGTTTCTCAAACCGGGGTACGTGCACCAAGGACAGGGGGTACGCCGCCTGTGCGGGCCGCTCTGATGCAGTGTAGCAGCTTTCTGATCGAGCACCTTGCAAATTGAAGACACAGCCACCCCTACTAACCAGTAACTACATTTCCGGAACTGGTTGCTAGGGCCGGCCCCGCCAGGCATCTAGCAACCAGTGACATCACAGACTCTCTCCTCCTTTCAGACAGTGAGGCCAGGAGCGAGGCCCACGCCTAGTACTACTTCATCCACCTCGGCACCTCCTCCTTCTCTGGTGGCAAGCAGCAGGGATTGGTGTGATCTGGACTCTCCAGACAGTGTCTCCTCTATACCCACCTCCTTCTCCAGCACCAGCGACCCACCACCCGATGGCATGGAGAGGGAGTTACAGCAGCCGGGACTGGTTGTCTGTTCTGTGCGCTGCTGCTGGATCGATCAACGGCTGCTCAACTTCTCCTCCTTCCACCCACGGCCCGACTCACTGTCTGAGGGACCACACACCAGAGGGGATATTGGAACTTGGAAGGTAAAGGCTGTAGGTGGCAAGTGATATGGTGGCAGGCTGCGAGTGGCAAGTGGCACACTGCATCTGGTGGCAGGCAACGATGGCAAGTGACAAGCTGCATTTGGCGGCAGGCAACGGTGGCAGGTAACAAGCTGCATTTGGTAGCAGGCAACGGTGGTAAGCTGCATCTGATGGCAAGTGACATGCTCAGGGTTCTCACCGATTCAGCAGTATGGCGAGTTAAACTATTTCATTTTATATTACAATGTAGTAAAACAAATAAAGTGATTTGATCATCCTGACATATCAAGCATGGTGTCGGGAAGATTTAAGTGCCAACACCAGCCATTCGCCCAAAAAAACACCCGCTGCTGAATTCCCCATCAACCCCGAGACTACATCCCCCCTCCCTCATCTTTTTTGGGATAGCAGTTTTGAAATGTGGTCACCCTATGGCCGCCGCTTCACAGATTTATATTTCCAGAGCTGCCTGCAGCAAAGCGGTACAAGTGTGCTGAGTGCGCTCCTGAAACCGGCCAACGTTACTCATACAGACACTTCCCTGTCGGGCGGAGTGATCTCCGTCCGACAGGAGCTTCCTAGGCCCCGCCCAGTGTGGTGTCATTCAAAGGCTGGGACCGCGGAATGGAAGAGGAGTGCTGCCGCTGTTACCTGCTCGGAGCGTCCACTGTCATGGAGAAGGGAGTGAGTAGAGGCCAATAACATTGGTGACTGTACTGCTGTGTCTTATCTGTGTGCTCCTACTGCAGTGCTTAACTTTTTTTTTTTTGAAAGGGGGGGGGGTGTTGTTAAATTAATCTATAGTGCTATTCGTAATATGCAGCATGGAGGGGGTTAATGTAGTGCCATTGGTCACTGATGCATTGGTGACCAGTGGCAATTAGCCCCTTTATGCTGCATTAGTGGCAGCGCTAATTAACACTTTGATGCAGCATGAAAGGGTTAATACACACGGACACTGGTGCCAATAATGCAGCACAAAGGGGTTCATCAATTGCCACTGGTCACTAATGCATCAGTGACCAATGGCAATACAATACAATACAATACATGGACACCAATGGGCACGAATCAGGCTGTCAAGCCTTAAAACTGCAGATGTTATTCACTTGTTTTGGAGAATGTCCAAAATTACACTGGTCTTGGCAGGATGTAACAAATATGAGAAACTCTGTTTATAATTCCAGATCCAATTCTATGCCTATAAGGTCATGTTTGAAAAACACACCTATGCTCAATGAAACGGAGAAGAGAAAGAGAAAGCGAAAGAGAAAGAAAAAGAAAGAAGAATTCATGTTCTGTTTTTTTTTTGTATATGTTATGTAAAACGGAAACAATTTCAAAAGTGAAATCCGATAAAAAAAAAAAAAAAAAAAAACAACAACTGCAGATCTTCATGAAACAGCAACAATCTTGAAACCCTAAACTTTCCATAGGTGAGACACTTACAAGTCCCCTGTACAGCCCCTACAGGTCATCAGTTTAGCGTTAACAATGAATAATGGGTCTAGAATAATTGCTCTCACTCTGGCATGCAGAGTGACAAATACATTGCCTTGAAAAAGTATTCATACCCCTTGACATTTTCCACATTTTGTCAGGTTACAACCAAAAATTTAAATATATTTTATTGGAATTTTATGCAATAGATCAACACATAGTGGCACATAATTGTGAAGTGGAAGGAAAATGATAAATGGTTATCAAAATTACTTACAAATAAATATGTGAAAAGTGTGGCGTGTATTTGTATTTAGCCCCCCCCCCCCCCCAATACTTTGTAGAACCACCTTTTGCTGCAATTACAGCTGCAAGTCTTTTTTGGGATGTCTCTACCAGCTTTTCACATCTATAGAGCGACATTTGTTGCCAATTCTTCTTTGTAAAATAGCTAAAGCTCTGTCAGATTGGAAGGAGAGCGCCTGTGAACAGCAATTTCAAGTCTTGCCACAGATTCTCAATTGGATTTAGGACTGGACTTTGACTGGGCCTTTCTAACACATGAATATGCTTTGGTCTAAACCACTCCATTGTAGCTCTGGCTACACAATGGTTTAGGACAGTAATGGCAAACCTATGGCACAGATGCCACTGCCAGCACGCCGAGCCCTCTCTGTGGGCATGCCAGGAAAGCTGAGAAAACACACTGACATCCAATCGTCCGCACTGCAAACCCCATCGTGAACTACATCTCCCACAGGTCTGTAGGACAGCGGTGATGTGTCCGAGGTGGGTGTGACTAAGTAGAAGCAGCCAGGGGTGACGTGCGGGCAGAAATCCAATCATGCAAGCCGTCTCATCCACACTGCAGCCACCAAACTGCATCTCCCACAAATCTCTGGGGTCAGCGGTGACGTGCTGGGCGTGACAGAGACAACACACGGCTGGGATCAGAGGAGGCTTGCGGGAGACTTGCGGGCTGGAATGAGCTGCTGGAGAGATTGGAGACAGGTGAGAGGTGGACATGTACAGTAAAAATCCAAAGCAAAAAAAGGTTCACTTCGCTCCAGGCATGTTTTCCCATGGATAACCCCCTCTGCCCCACTCTCAGACATCAGGTGCTAGCTCTGCAAACGTGCACTGCAGACAATCAAGAAAGATAGCTGGATGAATTAACACCTTTATTGTGCAAGTTTAATTAAAATCCAAAAC
Source organism: Rana muscosa (assembly GCA_029206835.1). NCBI lineage: Eukaryota > Metazoa > Chordata > Amphibia > Anura > Ranidae > Rana > Rana muscosa. The sequence continues at coordinate 691,419,585 of CM055121.1, forward strand.
AGTCAATCCATGTACAGAAAGCTAGCTGTTTTTAGTACCTCTTCTGTACATGGATTGACTGTTTTGGATTTTACAAAATTTTGTACACTAAAAGGTGTTAATTCATTGTGCGGCCGTCCAGTTACCTTTCTTGAGTATCTTATCAGTCCATGGTGTCCTGCTTCTTAGAGGCAGAGGCTCAAGCTGCCCATCTGCTTGTGGGTACCTTCCCATTTCAACTCCTTCCTGTCCAGTTTCACTTGCTTCATCCTGGCCCTGTCTCTAGGTCAGGATCTAGATTGACCACCAAAATTTGGATTAATATTATCGTTTTTGTAAATAAAATAAAAATTCAGGTAGGTGAGTGCATGTGTGTGCAATGGTCAGGTAGGCGAGTGTAATGGGTCAGGTAGGCGAGTGTAATGGGTCAGGTAGGCGAGTGTAATGGGTCAGGTAGGCGAGTGTAATGGGTCAGGTAGGCGAGTGTAATGGGTCAGGTAGGCGAGTGTAATGGGTCAGGTAGGCAAGTGTAATGGGTCAGGTAGGCAAGTGTAATGGGTCAGGTAGGCAAGTGTAATGGGTCAGGTAGGCAAGTGTAATGGGTCAGGTAGGCAAGTGTAATGTGTTAAGTAGGCAAGTGTAATGTGTCAGGTAGGCGATTGTAATGTGTCAGGTAGGCGATTGTAATGTGTCAGGTAGGCGATTGTAATGTGTCAGGTAGGCGATTGTAATGTGTCAGGTAGGCGATTGTAATGATAACCCCCTCTGCCCCACTCTCAGACATCGGGTGCTAGCTCTGCAAACGTGCACTGCAGACAATCAAGAAAGATAGCTAGATGAATTAACACCTTTATTGTGCAAGTTTAATTAAAATCCAAAACAGTCAATCCATGTACAGAAAGCTAGCTGTTTTTGGTACCTCTTCTGTACATGGATTGACTGTTTTGGATTTTACAAAATTGTGTACATTAAAAGGTGTTAATTCATTGTGCGGCCGTCCAGTTACCTTTCTTGAGTATCTTATCAGTCCATGGTGTCCTGCTTCTTAGAGGCAGAGGCTCAAGCTGCCCATCTGCTTGTGGGTACCTTCCCATTTCAACTCCTTCCTGTCCAGTTTCACTTGCTTCATCCTGGCCCTGTCTCTAGGTCAGGATCTAGATTGACCACCAAAATTTGGATTAATATTATCGTTTTTGTAAATAAAATAAAAATTCAGGTAGGTGAGTGCATGTGTGTGCAATGGTCAGGTAGGCGAGTGTAATGGGTCAGGTAGGCGAGTGTAATGGGTCAGGTAGGCGAGTGTAATGGGTCAGGTAGGCGAGTGTAATGGGTCAGGTAGGCGAGTGTAATGGGTCAGGTAGGCGATTGTAATGGGTCAGGTAGGCGATTGTAATGGTCAGGTAGCTGAGTGTAATGGTCAGGTAGCTGAGTGTAATGGTCAGGTAGCTGAGTGGTATGTGTTAGGTAGGTGAGGGACATGGTCAGTGCATGTGTCAGGTAGGTTAGTGTATGTTGCACAGTGTATTCTGAGCAAATCTGGCAGAATCGTAAGTTTTTGGTCCCTTAGGGCTCATCCAGAGGGATGATCAGTCTCATCCTCTGTACAGAGCCGCTGGTAGGTTTAATTCTGTGTTGGCACTTTGAAAGAAAAAAGTTGGTTTTGTGTCGCAGTTTGGGCATTTGGGTTCAAAAAGGTTCGCCATCACTGGTTTAGGGTCATTGTCCTGCTGGAAGGTGAACCTCCGTCCCAGTCTCAAGTCTTTTGCAGACTAACAGGTTTTCTTCTAAGATAGCCCTGTATTTTGCTCCACCCATCTTCCCATCAACTCTGACAAGCTTCCCTGTCCCTGCTGAAAAAATGCATCCCCATAACATGATGCTGCCACCACCATGTTTCACGGTGGGGATGGTGTGTTCAGGGTGATGTGCATTGTTAGTTTACCGACACACATAGCATTTTGCTTTTAAGCCAAAAAATAAAAATTTTGGTCTCATCTGACCAGAGCACCTTCTTCCACATGTTTGCTGTGTCCCCCACATGGCTTCTCACAAACTGAACTTCTTATGGCTTTCTGGTATCAATGGCTTTCTTCTTGCCACTCTTCCATAAAGGCCAGATATGTGGAGTGTGCGACTAATAGTTGTCTGTGGACAGATTCTCCCACCTGAGCTGTGGATCTCTGCAGCTCCTCCAGAGTTACCACGGGCCTCTTGGCTCTGGGAGATGTTCAAAGCTTGGGATATTTTTTTTTCATAACCTAACCCCGCTTTAAAACTTCTTCACAATTTTATCCCTGACCTGTCTGGTGTGTTCCTTGGCCTTCATGATGCTGCTTGTTCACTAAGGTTCTCTAACAAGCCTCTGAGGGCTTCACAGAACAGCTGTATTTATACTGAGATTCAATTACACACAGGTAATTAGGTGACTTCTAAAGGCAATTGTTTCCACTAGATTTTAGTTAGGGATATCAGAGTAAAGAGAGCCAAGTATAAATACACGCCACACTTCTCAGATATTTATTTGTAAAAAATAACGAAAATCATTTTCCTTGCACGTCCCAATTATGTGCTACTTTGTGTTGGTCTAGAACATAAAATCCTAATAAAATTTTTGGTTGTAACATAACAAAATGTGGAAAATTTCAAGGGGTATGAATACTTTTTCAAGGCACTGTAACATGTGTAGCACAATCACCATTTTTGTACGTAGGTGCCCTTGATGGGTGTTTACCTTCGTATTTGTGTAGGAGTTGGGGGGCGGCTCAAAAAATTGGGGGAGTTTTAAGCGCTAAGGTGTAACAATAGGATTTTTATAACAGCTTACCTGTAAAATCCTTTTCTTGGAGTACACCACGGGACACAGAGCTAGTCATTACATAATGGGTTAAGGGTCACCAGCGGTGATTGGACACTGGCACAACCAATGGAAGACAGTTCCCCTCCATATAACCCCTCCCATCAGGGAAGTACCTCAGTTTTGTAGCAAAGCAGTAAGGTTCCCATAAGAAGGGGGGGGACCTCTGTGTCCTGTGGTGTACTCCAAGAAAAGGATTTTACAGGTAAGCTGTTATAAAAATCCTATTTTCTTTATCGTACACCACGGGACACAGAGCTAGTCATTACATAATGGGACGTCCCAGAGCAATGCTCATATGAAGGGGGGGAGACACAGATCAAACCGGCCGCTTGCGGACCAGAAGCCCTATACTGCTGCCTGCAGCACACTTCGCCCAAAGGCGGAATCCTCATGTCCTTTCACATCTATTTGATAGAATTTGGAAAATGTATGGACTGAAGACCAAGTTGCAGCTTTACAGATCTGAGCCATCGAAGCCTGGTGGTGCACTGCCCATGAAGCACCTATCGCCCTGGTAGAGTGCGCCTTAACAGGAAAAGGAGGAGTCCTGTTCTTTAAACCATAAGCTTGAATAATTACTTGTCTAATCCACCTGGAAATGGTGGATTTTGATACCGCTTGGCCCTTCTTGGGCCCATCTGGTAAAATAAACAAAACATCTGTTTTACGTATCTGAGCGGTTGCTTGCAGATACACCTTTACCGCTCTCACTAGATCTAGAGAGTGTAATAATTTTTCCCCCGCCGTCCGCGGGTTTGGAAAAAAGGAAGGCAGAACAATGTCTTGATTCAAGTGAAAAGCCGACACCACCTTAGGTAGAAAAGCTGGATGGGGTCGTAGTACGATTTTGTCCTTGTGACAAATTAGATAAGGCTCTTTACAAGAAAGAGCTGCTAGCTCTGATACTCTCCTAGCAGAAGCTATAGCAATCAGAAAGGCCCACTTCCTACTCAATATAATTAAAGGAATATGGCGAATAGGGTCAAAAGGTTGCTTTTGCAACACTGACAATACCAAATTCAAATCCCATGGACACAAGGGAGTCCTAACTGGAGGATTTATCCTCAGTACCCCCTTAATGAATGTCCGAACTAGGGAGTGAGATGCCAATGGTCTCTGAAAGAAGACTGATAGAGCCGATATTTGCCCCTTGATGGTGCTAAGGGCTAAATTCATATCCACTCCTAACTGGCAAAAAGCAAGAATCCTACTTATTCCATATTTCTGAGGATTCCAACATCTGGATTCACACCAGGAAACGTATGCTCTCCAGACTCTATGATAGATGAGTCTGGAGGCTGGCTTTCTAGCATTAATGAGCGTAGAAAGAGCCGGACCAGAGACCCCTCTCTTTTTAAAAATGTGGGTCTCAGCAGCCAGGCCGTCAAACTTTAGCCTTTGTAAGGAAGGGTGGAATACTGGACCCTGTGACAGCAGGTCGTGTCGAAGTGGAAACTTCCAGGGCCTTCCTATCGCCATTTTTACAATCTCGGCGTACCAAGGCCTCCTGGGCCAGTTTGGGGCCACTAGGATTACTGGTATTCCCTCCTCCTTGATCCTGCGAAGCAGTCTTTGTAGAAGAGGGATCGGAGGGAATGCATAGATCAGTGAGAACTGATTCCATGGAGTTATCCTGGTAGCAGCTGCTGACGACTCAGGTAGTCTGCTTGCCAATTTTCTATCCCTGGCATGAAGATTGCAGAAAGGCAAGGTACATGCTCTTCTGCCCATGCCAAGATCCGGTTCACCTCTCTTTGGGCTGCCCGACTGCGGGTGCCTCCTTGGTGATTGATGTAAGCTACTGCAGTAGCATTGTCGGATTGAACCCGAACTGGGTAGCCCTGTAACCTGTATGTCCAGGTTTTGAGGGCTAGATATACCGCCCGGATCTCTAGCACATTGATGGGCAGGATCCCCTGAGTCTTGGCCCAGGTCCCTGGGTAGAAGCCTCCTCGAATACTGCACCCCAGCCCGATAGGCTGGCATCCCTAGATACCACCTTCCAGGCCACTGGGAGGAAGGACTTTCCCTTCCGTAAATTCCTGGCTTCTAGCCACCAATCGAAGCTGTGGCGTACTTGTGAGGACAGGCGCATGGGTATATCCAGAGCTTGGCTCTTCCTGTTCCAGGAAGCTAAAATATTGCCTTGAAGTAGTCTCGAATGAAACTGGGCGTAAGGGACCGCCTCGAAGGAGGCTACCATCTTTCCCAATAGTCTCATGCAAAGGCGAATAGACGGCCTCTTGTTTGCTTTGACCTTGTGGATCAGGTCTTTCAGAGACTGTATCTTCGGTTCTGGCAGGTATACCCTGTTTTGGGCTGTATCTATGATCATGCCCAGGTACACTATCCTTCTTTGGGCCTGGAGAGAGGATTTTTGTAAATTTATAATCCATCCTAAATGCTCCAGGTATCCTACTGTAGTGTGTACAGCGTGACCCAATCCCTCCTTTGACTGATCTATTACTAGTAGATCGTCCAGATAGGCTGTTACCGCACTGCCCCGTGTTCTTAGGTTTGCTAACAGAGGAGCTAGCACCTTTGTGAATACTATGGGCGCGGTGGCTACAAACGGCAGAGCCACAAATTGAAAGTGGCGATCTTCTACCGCAAACCTTAGGAATCTTTGGTGAGCGGGGAGGATGGGTATGTGTGAATGTGCGTCCTTGATATCTATGGGCGCCATGAATTTTCCGCCCTTTAAAGTGGCGGCCACGGATTGGATCGTTTCCATTCGAAAATGGCGATCGTTCAGGAACCGATTTAGGGATTTTAGATCCAGGATGGGTCTGACATCTCCATTTGGCTTTGGAATCACAAAGAGGTTTGAGTAAAAACCTGAACCTCGCTCTTTTTGGGGTACGTCTGTAACTACCCCTTGAGCCATTAAGTGATTCAAACCTTTGAAGAAGGATTCTCTTTTTTTGTGGATCCTTGGAGAGTCTTGAACCTCGGAATTGAGAAGGTGGGATCTCTCGAAATTCCAGTTTGTACCCTGAGGATATTGTGGATACTACCCAATTGTCCTGGATCTCTGACCACCAAGTCGCTCAGAACTGACAAAGCCTTCCTCCCACTCGGCCGAGCGGGGGCGCCCCTTCACTGAGAGGCTTTGGGGGCTTGCTTATTAGCTCTTGCACCCCACGGCTTCTTGTTCTTCTGAGCTTGCCCCTTGGCTTTTGTGGGCGGCTAAAACAGGCCGCCGCCACTGGTTGGAGTCAGATTTCCCGGGAGCTGGGGAGAGAGAGCGTTTAAAACAAGATCTCTTGTTTTTCTTTCTCTCAGGTAAAAGTCGTTTTACCACTTGATATCTTCTGTATATATTTTTCTAAATCTTCCCCAAATAGGCGTTCGCCATGGTACGGGAACTTGCCAACAGCTTTTTGCATGGGGTTTCCGCTGACCAATGCTTAAGCCAAAGTACTCTGCGCATCTGTACCAGCTGGAGTGTAAGGCGTGATGCCTGTATGATAGAATCTCTCATGGCATCCACTGTGAAGCATAAGGCTTTAGGCAAATTTTCCCAATTTCTAGCCTGCTCTGAAGGCAGTTCCTTCAGCCCCTGCTTTACCTGTTGGCTGATGACCTGACACATACCGACTGCTGCTACTGCAGGTTGGGTAATTGAGCCGGCCAAAAGGAAGGAGGATTTCAACTTCCTCTCAGAAGGATCTTTTAAACCCTTGTACATTATCCACCGGACATGTCAGGTTTTTATTTACACAAGAAATAGCCGCAACTACCGCAGGCAGGCTCCATTTCTTTAAAAAAAATTCCCCCATAGGATAAAGAATGTTAAACCTTTTTGGAGGTGAGAAACGCTTATCTGGATGCTGCCAGTTTGCGTATATTAGATCCTCTAGTAACGGATGAACCGGGAAGGAGCATGCACCTTGCAGGGATCTTAATGACCCTAGGGAGGAGACAGGTAATTCCGTTACCTCTGCAGAGGTTAACTTAAATGCACTGCTATAGCATTGTACCTGTGACCTTAAAATCTGGCTCCTCATCCTCTGCTGATGTAGCCTCCTCCTCCTCATCCTCCTCCCTCAGGTACTTCTGAAGGGAGGTCCAATACTGGAAGAGACCTGCTTCGCTTATTGTCCCTTTTTAGAGGACTTAGCGATTAAGGTAGCAATTTTTTCCTCCAGATTATTTAGGGCAGCTGATAAAGTGTCCTCAGTGACATATACAGGCCCAGGCTTCACTGGGGAAGCCGCCATACCTGACAGAGGTAATGGCTCATCCTGAACAGGTGCATTTAGCAACACAGGAGAGAAAGGTACCGAGTCAGCACAGTTAGAGCCTCCTCTCAGGCGGTGGTGCTTTCTTATCTCTTTTTGTCCGTATTACTTCCCCTGGAAGGCTTACTGTTTAGACAAAATACAAGGTACCTAAATGCATATACTACCGTGTTCAGTTTAGCAAATACAATAAGTATGCAACTTTTAACACATAACTATGCATAACATGGATGTCTTCTAGGAAGTACCCAATCCAACCACATGGAGACTTACGTCCCTGTATAGCTGCTGTGTTTCTCTGCCAGGAACAAGAGAACTAACGAGCTTGCTTGCTGCTGCAGTGCTTCTCACACTGACAGTCTTTTAAATTTGGCGCCGTTTCTGTGCCTGCGCGCGCCACGTGCCCGCGCACAGCCTTCGCCCCCCCCCCCCCCCCCCCTCCAATAAAGCGCGCTCCCGCGCGCGCGCGGCCCTTAGCGCTATGGCGGTGGCCATAGTGAGAGAGGACTCTCATCAGCCCTTGTTCCCACTTACCTGCATCTGCAGGTGTCTGGTCGGCCACCAAAAGGAGGATCGGGGTGCCCCAGCAAGCTCAGCAGCGGAGGTGACGAGCAGTGTACTTCGCCGAAGCCGACACTGAACAGAGTGAGGTGAGTATATTCAGCTCTTTACTCCCCCCAGTGGTGGAAAAAAAGAAGACATCCATTTTTTGAAAAAGGTCCCAACCTAGTTATGGACCTTCTAATCTCACCTTATCCACGCCGCAGGTTTTTCTGCTGAAAGATTTCAGACAGATACCAAACTTCACCCTTCACGGTGGGCTATGTGTGCCAACCTTCAGGGATATGGGTTCCTATTTAAAGGATACCTCTCCCCTGGGCCTTGTACAAGACTCTTACCAGGACTTTATAGCGAAATAGCGAAAGTGCTGGATCTTAGAGCCCAGTCCTCCGAAGAGAGACATTACAGGCGACGCCTCATGGATGAGGCCCGGATCCCATCCAGATTCAGCTCATTTGTAGGCGTCTTGGATGGATCCGAAAGCATAGCTCTTTTACCCCCAGAGGGTCTCTTTGGTAGAGCTTTCCTTTAGCACCTCCTAACGCGTCCAACACCTTTCGACACTGGCGAAAAAACTGAGGTACTTCCCTGATGGGAGGGGTTATATGGAGGGGAACTGTCTTCCATTGGTTGTGCCAGTGTCCAATCACCGCTGGTGACCCTTAACCCATTATGTAATGACTAGCTCTGTGTCCCGTGGTGTACGATAAAGAAAATTTTTTTACACTTATTTGGATAGTGCATGCATATACTGTACACATGGCATATTTCAGCAAATTGTCAAGCACAACTGCTATTTATTTGCAGAGTATAATAGACTGGTAAAAATAAAACTTACAACATGCCCCAAGCAATCATTGGGCACTCTTCCAGTTGATCCACTAGTGTATGTTTGTAAAATGTCAAAGCTTAATTGATATGTTGGGCCCTTATCCAAGCAAGGTGAAGACAGACCCAGAGCTTAACAAATTACCTAAACTTAGAAGTGTTGTACTTAGACATGGGCTCCTCTAGTAGTGAGGATCTGAAAATAAAGATAATTATAAAGTAGGGGAAGTCTATAAAAAGATATCTAAACAATTCTTGTTTGCAGAAAGCAGACGTGAAGTCTGTGTCAGGCAGCCCATTATTCAATGCTTGTTGCATTAGGGACGGAAGAGAATGTCAACACATTGCATAGCACTGTACAAGCTGGGCAGGTGGAACAAGGATTTCTGCAATGATAATGAATACGTTTTGGTAATAGGGCAGCATATTGTATCATTATTGCAGAGCAGGCATCCTTTACTTAGCAACAATTATCTGTTTATTTAAAGGAAAATAAGATAAAAGTACAACTAAGGGCAAACCTTTTTTTAGTTTTGGATAGAGTGTAGATTATAATCCTCTCACTTTCTGTTTTGGCCACGAGGCAGGAAGTGAAGTTAAAAATTCCCAATGGGACCCAGATGGCAAATAAAAAAAATAAAAATAAAAAAAACATAAAAAATAAATAAAAACAACATCTATCCAAGAATGAAAAAAGTTTTGCCTATAAAATTCTACTTGAAAGCAGTATTAACCACTTCAGCCCTGGAAGAATTTGCCCCCTTAAAGAGGAAGTAAACCCTCTTTCTTAAAAAAAAAAAAAAAAAACCCCGAAAGAGAAAGGCATAATGAGCTAGTATGCTATGCATACTAGCTCATTATGTGGCACTTACCTGAGATCGAAGCCCACGAAGCGCTCCTCGTTCCCCGCTGCCATGTCCCCTCCAAACGCCTTCCGGGTTTCGCCGCTCCGGCGCTGTGACTGGCCAGAGCGGCGATGACGTCACTCTCATGCATGCGCGCGGGACGTCGTGAGCCCCGCGCTTGCGCGCGTTCCCAGCATGTTCCCGGCATTTCCCATTCGAAAAATAGGATTTTTATAACAGCTTACCTGTAAAATCCTTTTCTTGGAGTACATCACGGGACACAGAGCGACATAGTCATTACTAATGGGTTATATAGATACCGTCAGGTGCTGGCACTGGCAACTTCCAAAACCGGAAGTACCCTCCCCTATATAAGCCCCTCCCATCCGGGAGCACCTCAGTTTTGTAGCAAATCAATAAGTGTCCCCAAAGAGGGGCGGGAGCTCTGTGTCCCGTGATGTACTCCAAGAAAAGGATTTTACAGGTAAGCTGTTATAAAAATCCTATTTTCTTTCTCGTACATCACGGGACACAGAGCGACATAGTCATTACTAATGGGATGTCCTAAAGCAATGCCCAATGAGGGGGGGGATACACCATATATAAGCTGAGCGCTATCAGACATGAGGATCTTTTGCGGCCTGCAACACACTGCGCCCAAAGGCGACATCCTCCTGACTTCTAACGTCCACCTGGTAGAACCTAGTAAACGTGTGTACTGAAGACCATGTTGCGGCCTTACAGATTTGAGCCAGGGAGGCCTGGTGATGCACTGCCCATGAAGTTCCAACTGCTCTCGTGGAGTGCGCTCTAACTTTGAACGGAGGCGGTCTCCTTCTCAAGCCATAGGCTTGTATTATGACCTGTCGAATCCACTTGGCTAAAGTAGATTTTGACGCTGCCTGACCCTTTCTGGGGCCTTCCGGCAGAATAAACAAAGTATCCGTTCTGCGAATCTGAGCAGTGGCTTTTAGATAAGCTTTAACTGCTCTTACTACATCCAAAGAATGCAATAACTTTTCCTCTACCGAAGTAGGTTTGGGGAAAAAAGAAGGAAGAACCACATCTTGGTTCAAATGAAACCTCAATACCACCTTAGGAAGAAAGGCTGGATGAGGACGTAACACTACTCTATCCTTATGGATAACCAAATATGGCTCCTTACAGGACATAGCTGCTAATTCCGACACTCTTTTAGCCGAACAAATGGCTACTAGAAAAATAAATTTCCTGGTGAGAAGCACCAAAGAAATATGCTGTAATGGTTCAAATGGTTGTTTCTGTAGAACCGACAGAACCAAGTTTAGATCCCATGGACATATGGGAATATTAACCGGAGGACTAATACGCATCACTCCTTGTATAAAGGCTCTGACTAGTGAATGCGAAGCCAAGGGCCTTTGAAAAAATATTGACAAGGCCGAAATCTGACCCTTGATAGTACTCAAGGCAAGCTTCCTATCTACAGCCCATTGTAGGAAGTCCAGAATCCTACCTATTACGTATTTACGTGGATGCCATTTCTTGGCCTCACACCAGGCGATGTACGCCTTCCAGATTCTATAGTAGATCTGCCTGGATACCGGCTTCCTGGCATTGATCATGGTAAATACCACAGCATTAGAGAGCCCTCTCTTTTTTAGAATGTGGGCTTCAATAGCCAGGCCGTCAAACCTAGGGCTGGTAAGGAAGGGTGGTAAATCGGTCCTTGCGAAAGCAGGTCCGGACGATGTGGGAGGGTCCAAGGACTCCCCACAGACATTTTTACAATCTCCGCGTACCATGCTCTTCGGGGCCACGCTGGAGCCACCAGAATCACTGGTTTCTTTTCTACCCTGATTCTGCGGAGTAATCGAGGTAACAATTGTGGCGGTGGGAATGCATATATCAGCTTGAACTGATCCCAAGGGAACACTAGGGCATCCGAGCCGCAAGCTAGGGGATCCCTTGTCCAAGAGACAAACCTGTCCACTTTTGTGTTGAATCTGGATGCTAGCAGATCTACATCCGGTGTTCCCCACCGCTGACATATTGTCCGGAAAACCTCGGGATGAAGGGACCATTCCCCTGGGCATAATTGTTGGCGACTTAGAAAGTCCGCCTTCCAATTCTCCACTCCTGGAATGAATACCGCAGATATGGCTGGGACATATCTTTCTGCCCATCTCAGGATGTAATTTACTTCCCTTTGGGCTGCACGACTCCTGGTGCCCCCCTGACGATTGATATATGCCACTGCTGTGGCATTGTCTGATTGAATTCTGACAGGGGACCCTTGGAGTTTGGATGTCCATGCTACTAGGGCATACCGGGCTGCTCGTATCTCTAAGAGATTGATGGGCAGGGCCTTTTCCGCATCCGACCATCTGCCCTGGAGAGACCATTGCTCCAGTACTGCTCCCCAGCCTATAAGGCTGGCATCTGTAGTGACCACCTTCCAGGAAATCGGACTGAAGGATTTCCCTCTTTCCAGATTCTGGGGAACCAACCACCAGCGGAGGCTCTTGCGAACGGAAGGGGACAAGGACATTGGTAAGTCCAGAGCCTGAACTTTTTTGTTCCAGGCTGACAGTATGGCCCTTTGCAAATTCCTTGAATGGAATTGACCGTAGGGTACTGCTTCGAATGATGCCACCATTTTTCCCAGCAGCCTCATGCACAGGCGTATGGATGGCTGTCTTTTTGAACCCACTAAGTGGATCAAATCTCTCAAAGACGACCCCTTTTCTAGAGGCAAGAAATTTTTTCTCTGGTCTGAATCCAGCCTTAGCCCCAAGTATTCCAGACTTTTGACTGGTTTTAGGGCTGACTTGTCTCGGTTGATAATCCAGCCGTGATATTCCAGATACTTGATTGTCTCGTGAACAACCACTTCTAGTTTTTCCACTGAGTTGTCTATCAGCAACAAGTCGTCTAGATATGCCATTATCGTTACACCTCGTGTTCTTAGATTGGCCAATAATGGGGCCAGAATTTTTGTGAACACTCTTGGTGCTGTGGCCAGACCGAAGGGTAAGGCTCTGAACTGAAAATGGCGCCCTTCTACCGCAAAGCGTAGAAATTTTTGGTGGGCTGGAAAGATGGGAATGTGCAAATAAGCATCTTTGATGTCGATCGAGGCTAACCATTCCTCCCCTTGTAGGGCAGTGGCCACCGACCGGATCGACTCCATCCGGAAAGTCCTGATATGTAGGAATTTGTTTAGCCCTTTTAGATTTAATATGGGCCTCACGTCCCCGCTTGGCTTCGGGACTGTAAAGAGGTTTGAGTAAAACCCGAACCCCCATTCTTCCAGGGGAACCTCTATAATTACTGCTTGGAGCAATAATTGTTCTAGTGCCAACAGGAGGGATCCTCTCTTCTGGGGATCCCTTGGCACGTTTGACCTTATAAAGCGGGAAGGAGGGGAGTTTTTTAACTCCAATTTGTATCCCAGATTTACTGCGGAGAGCACCCATCTGTCTCGGATCGTGTCCCGCCAGGTCTCTGTGAACAACTGAAGTCTTCCCCCCACCCGATTGAGTGGGGGCAACCCTTCATGCATTTGACTTTGGGGGAGGTTTTGTACCTCTCCTGCTCCAGGGCTTCTTGTTACCCTGCAATTGTCCCTGATTTTTACCTCCGGGATTTGACCGAGGAGGCCGTCGGAACTGTTTCACAGCCGATGTCCTAGGGACTGGAGAAGCAGGCCTCTTAAAAGAGGGACCTCTAACTCTATTTTTAACCAGCAAAAGTGTACTTTTACCGCTGGAAATTCTCTGGATATATTTGTCCAGGTCTTCCCCGAATAAGCGTTCACCATGAAATGGGAAGCTGACCAGCAATTTTTTACAGGGAGCTTCAGCAGACCAGTTTTTGAGCCATAGAAGCCTGCGCATATGTACTACAGACAGCGTAAGGCGGGAGGCCTGATGGATTGAATCCTTTATAGCGTCCACCGCAAAGCATAAGGCTCTAGGTAGATCGGCTAGGGCAAGAGCCTGCTGATCTGGCAAGTCCCTTAAGACCTGTTTCAACTGATCCTTCACTGCTTGGCAGACCCCAATAGCTGCCACTGCTGGTTGTGTCACCAATCCTGCTGTAGAAAAAGCATATTTTAATAAGGACTCCAATTTTTTATCTATTGGGTCCTTGAACATTTGGACATTATCCACTGGACATGTCAGTGATTTATTCACACAAGAGATGGCTGTGTCCACTGTAGGGACCCTCCATTTTCTGATGAACTTATCCTCCATGGGATAGACCACCGGAAATCTCTTGGGGGGAGTAAATATTTTATCAGGATGCTCCCAATCCTGGTAAATGAGCCCTTCCAGTAAAGGATGGATCGGAAAGGAACAAACAGTCTGGGGAGCTTTTAGCGACCCCAACGAGGAGACAGAGGAGGATGATGGCTCCGCAAGGGGCATTTTAAATGCTGATCGGACCATATTAGTCAGGGACTGAACCCATAACCTTTCAGCATGTGATGCTGAGAATGGCTCTTCCACTGTTGATTCCTCTACAACCGAATCGACCTCATCCTGATCCCCTTCAGGTAGGTCGATCCCTGTATGGGACTGTTGCTCTGTTAACAGGCACTCTGAGGGAGGAGACGGAGATCGGGCGCTTTTTTCCTGTGACAGGGAAGCAGCTTCAATGCTGACAATCTCTCTTCCAGCCCTCCCAGAGCTGAGGAAAAAACCTCCTCTGTTACATACACAGGAGCAGGTGAACTGAGGACAGCCACAGTACCAGGTACTTCTGAGGGTGCTCTACGGTCACTAACCTCTGATTCTTCAGGGGAGACTGGTGCAGCCGAAGCATGCCCAAGATCCTCAGAGCCCGATGGAGACCCCCTATGCCTCCTGGAATTTCTAGTCCCGGAGTTTTTAGACGGCATATTCCTAAGCCACAAAGCTGAGGTATTCCAGCCGAAATACACCACTTACTGACAATAGTCTAGCATAAATGCTGCTATAAGAAACAGTTGGTGTCTACTAATGTGCCTTTCTAGGGGATGCCTGCATCAACCGCTTGCTGTATGCCTTTTTTAAATGTTGCCAGCTCTGTCTCTGCACTCCATAGCCAGCTCACCACACAAAATTGTGGTTTTTAACATGCTGGGACGCCCGCACATGCGCAGAAGCGCTGCGGCGCGCACAGAGCGTCATCCCCCAGGCTCCGCCCCCTTTCCCGGCTCACCTCTATATATAGAGGCGCGTGCACGCGCACGCGCGCGGCCACGTGCGCCTTCGGCGCTAATTTCGAAAATGGAAACTAGGGACAAGAGCCAGGGCCCCTCTTTGCCGCAGGCCGGGGGATGGACGAGCATTGCAACATGGCAGAGGAAGCAGTTTCCCATAAGAGAACTCACCATCTGCCTGGACTTGCTCTGATGAAAAGAAACTAGTCCACATGACAAGAAACGTTCCACAGCGGCCTCTAGTGGACAAACACAGGTACCGCAGTCTAATATATTAAATATATATATAAAAAAAATTTTTTTTTTTTTTTTCTTGACCACTATTAAAATTATTACATTTTTTTAGTAGTTACAGGCATGCACAGATATTAGCGGGAATACCGTTAGGTAACAGACAGAAAGACAAATTAGGCTTGGGGGTCCCCCAATAGAACCAAGTTCCTGGGGGCCCCCACTTACCTGTTCCCCGCCGCAGGACTTTGTTTGGTCCACAAAAGCCCAAACTTCACCTATCACGGCAGGCATTGTAATCAAACCTTCAGGGACCGGGTTCCCAAGGATTCCACTCCCCTGGACCTGTATAGCACCCTGCACAGAAAACATCTTGGTCGTGGGTATGACCAGAGCTCTGGATCCCAGGGTCCAGCTCTCCTAAGAGAAGCATTACAGGCAAAACCTTGCTCTTCTCTGCAAGGCCCGGGTACCGACCGTTTAGCTATGAAGCTTTTTTGGTCGGATCCGGAATAGCTTACTGAGGCCCAAAAGAACCTGTACGCAAGCTCAGTGAAAAACACATGTTTCTTCTTGGCCAACACCTTAGACACTGGCAAAAAACTGAGGTGCTCCCGGATGGGAGGGGCTTATATAGGGGAGGGTACTTCCGGTTTTGGAAGTTGCCAGTGCCAGCACCTGACGGTATCTATATAACCCATTAGTAATGACTATGTCGCTCTGTGTCCCGTGATGTACGAGAAAGAAACCGGCAAGCTCAGTGCGCATGCGCGCCATAGACATCGGTGCAGCCTTTTCTGAAAATATCTCCTTAACCGTGTAGGTTAAGGAGATATTTCTTGCACCTACAGGTAAGCCTTAATCTAGGCTTACCTGTAGGTGCAAGTTGTCAGAGTGGGTTTACAACCACTTTAATGACCAGGCCATTTTCTGCGATATGTCTCTTTAACTGACAATTGTGCAGTCAGGCGATGCTGTACCCAAACAAAATTGACGTTCTTTTTTTTCCCCCCACAAATAGAGATTTCTTTTGGTGGCGTTTGATCACCAAGCGCCAATTAAAAAAAAAAAAAAAAGCAATATTTAACTATTTGCTATAATAAATATCCCCCCCCCCCCCCCCAAAAAAAAAAAACACACCACACAAATTTCTTCCTCAGTTTAGGCCGATATATATTCTTCTACACATTTTTGGTAAAAAAATTATAAAAAAAATAAATAAAAAATAGCAATAAGCGTATATTGATTGGTTTGCACAAAAGTTATAGAGTCTACAAAATAGGGGATATAGTTATGGCATTTGCGTTGTTTTTTTTTGTTACTAGTAATGGCGCAATCTGAGATTTTTATCTGGACTGCAACATTGCGGCAGACAGATCGGACACTTGACACATTTTGGGACCATTGACATTTATTATAGCGATCAGTGCTATAGAAATGCACTGATTACTGTGTAAATGTCACTGGCAGGGAAGGGGTTAACACTAGGGGCGACCAAGGGGTTAAATGTGTTCCCTGTGTGTGTTTCTAACTGTGGGTGTATGTGACTGACTACAGGAGGAGCCAGATCGCCATTCCTAGCTAGTAGGAACAGACTCTGTCTCTCCTCTCCTGACAGCATGGGAGTGTGTGTGTGTGCGCGCACACACACACACACATACCCATTTTGGCTCTCGTGCCCGCGATTGCGCCGATCAGGTCCCTCGCCGTGCAGCGCGCACGTGCCTGCTATAGCTGTTGAAAACGGCCGACGTACAGCTACGGCGATCGGCAGAGCCGACCTGCCGCAGTAGTAACACACTTCCTGCCTTGGGGTGCCTGCATCCTGGATAAAGTAGTAAAGCAGACACCTATGAACAGCAGTTTTGTCAGTGTGGGGAGAGGGTAGCGTTGGCAGCCGATATATAACTCAAACTTTTTACCTTCCACCACTGGTAGAAGAAAAAAAAAATTTCTGGACTCCCTCATCAACGTAATCAGTGTTGATGGGGGAATGCATACAGCAACACGATTGTGTTCTGCCAGCGGGGGGGGGGCAGGCGCGGGAAGCCTTCCCGGCTGGCAGAACTCAATTACTATCACCGGGTATAGGCAGCTTGGGTACAATCAGCCTACCCATACATGGATTGAAATTTGTCTGGTCCCTGCTGAACTGGCCAAATTTTGATCCATGAATGCCTGGCTTTAGACTGACAGATTTAGATGGAATTGACCAACACATTGAAGCCTAACTCCAGCTAATACTTCATAAGCTGTTAGAAAGTTTTTATTATTTTTGGGATTTCCATAAATAAAAGTGGATCACTGTAAGCACTCTGGTCAGTGGTAAATGGTTTGTCGCAACCCTCTAACTCAGGGATATGCAATTAGCGGACCTCCAGCTGTTGCAAAACTACAAGTCGCTTCATGCCTCTGCCTCTGGGTGTCATGCTTGCTGCTGTCAGAGTCTCGCTATGCCTCATGGGACTTGTAGTTTGGCAACAGCTGGAGGTCCACTAATTGCATATCCCTGCTCTAACTGTTACTTTGTCTGAACAGCTTGTTCTGTTAAAGGAAGTTGAAGAATAACAGGATTTAAAGGCTGGATCACCAGGTGAAATTAAAAAGGAAAAAAAGCCCAAAACTAAAAGCTGGCCATACATGGGTCAGTTTTGTTCATTCAACTAGCAAGTTGAATGAAAAAAATAAACTGACCCAAGCAAACGTGTGGATGGGGGCATCCTGTCCACTGTCTCATTGTATTCGGACACCAGGGAGGCTCTCTGTCCAACAAAATACACAGATCAGCACTGTAGCCTATTGCCTGTGACGCTGATCAAGCGAATAAATACAGACAGGGCTACTGAACAGAAGTTGATCAGTAATAGAAAAAAAAAAACTGTAAAAAATAAACTGCTGATTTTTACAATTTGTTAATGTCATGGTACGGCTAACAGTGAAGGATCCTACAGAATACCTTGATATTTGGAGGCATTTACCTTTTCTGTTGTTCTCAAGTATGCAGTACCCATAAAATAGGTGACTTTAGCACCGGAAAGGAGCACTATTGCACAACTGAGCTTCAATTAGCCATGCACACACCTTACGTTAGTCAAATAAACAAATGATTGGGCAGAAAAAGTAGCATTTTAAAAGATTAAAATAAACCATGATGATGCCCATAAGTTTTGTAGGGAACTGCAACCCTAACATTATCAATAACATAACAAAAACAAGACACAGATTAATTATATAAAAACATAGCAATATGGATTATGTGCACTGAATATGGCCAGATTTTGCTCATATCACACAATGACAATGTGTGTCATATATCTTGGAGCACATAAGACTAGAGTTCCAAGTGGGGTGCTATAGCTCTATTGAACAAATGAAGCAGACCCAAATAGAAAACCCCCTGATGGAATAAGCAGCTTTTTTTTCCCACCCTTCAAAAAAATTTTTGTAGATTTCAAAGTATCTACTGTATGTTCAATTCCAGAGTCATCAACAAGTTATTGTACAAAGCATAAGGTGCTTGGCACTGTACAGCATGTCATTAACAAGCAGATACAGAAACCGAACTATAGAAATGGAGGGTGGTAGGGATAAAGGAAAAAGGGTTGGTAGTGGAATAGGAAGAAGCTATTTTTATGACTTTTTGTGACTTAATTTTTTTGTTTTGCCATTAGTTCTTCTAGAAAGAGAATCAGTCAGGGTTTAATTTATGCAGGAATCAAAATCTCAAAGTTTTAAAAATTACACCATTTACTGCCACTGAGGTTCTAGTATTTGACAGTTAGGCTCCATGTACACAGAAGCTGATAAACTGCAGTTTATTGGCGTTTGGTGTACACATAACGTTTTTTAGCTTTAATGAGCAGTGGAGTTAATGGGCTTTTTTCTGAACGCAAGAAATTCGCGTTCAAAGTGCCGTTTTTCGGCAGAAAAAAAAAAAACCGCAAAAAATAGCAAAACGCAGAAAAACGCTCATAAACACTCAAAAACGCTGGCCGCGAGCGTTTAGCATTTTTTGGTCCATTGAGAAAAAAAAAAAATAAATAAATAAAAAAAAAAAAAAGCTAAAAAACGCTACACTGAAAAACGCTAATAAAAGCTAGTAAAAAAAATGCTGATAAAAGCTAGCTTTTTCTGCTGCTTTAAAAACGACCGTTTTTGATCTTCTGTGTACATGGAGCCTTAAAGGACTGCACCATGAAGTGGGAGAAGGTTAATGTGACGGGAGGGCCCGTGGAACCCAGAATCCCTTGTCTAAGTCACCCTGTGTCTACTGAGGCACAGGGTGAGCAAGAAAATAATGAACCCTGAGAATATGATTGGGTTACTTCAAATGAGACAGTAATAATATTCATTACCAATATCTCTCAAGCCATATTAGAAAGACTGACTCATACTGTTAGGAGGTGCTGATGTCAACTCCTGTCACCCGTCTTGTCTGTTCTAATGTAAATGAGCCTAGTGTGGCTTCTTTCACCCATTGTCGTCGGTGCTAATTGACCCTGCAATTGTATGAAGGAGTTCTGTGTTGATATGTATGATAACGTGTATTCTAGTTTAGGACACAGCCAGGCTAGGAACTCAAAGGTCATGCCTAGGTTGTCTAAAGGGATTAGTTAATGAGCTCATGTTAATTAGGTTTCTGGTCACAGGTGTTTTCCAGAGTAATATGAGCAGGTATGCACCTCCTCTTTTACTGTGTATAAAACTTGTATTGCTTTCAATAAAGATTTATTCCGGTTTGACCCTCAACACGGAGCTTCGTCTCGTATTTGGGGGAGAATTATTTGTATGGGTTTCTTGTTCGGCTGGTTGGAGTGTCTGGTAGCTGCCTTTGTGTTCGGGAATGGAATGTCCTAAACTACTTTAACCCCTCTCATACTCAGGGTGTCATTACAGTTAATCTTTAAAATGTTAGCAGAAGTCATGACTCCATGTATCGCCCTTACCCTACTATCCCACAACAATCAAGTAAAACAGCACCACAAATGGAGTGTCACACGGATGCACACAGCACAGGCTCAAGGGCCTTGTTCTCACAGGACAATTACATGTGTGCCCTGTGCAGGGCCGTATTTTACCGGCACGGTAATGTACAGATGTTGCGTTCATCACTGTGCTTACAGTTTCATTTTTGTTTACTTTGCCTGCATGGACCCAGCCACTGGGTCCCAATATGACAAGTGTGGGAGCTTGTATATTCAGGGACATGCACACACCCGTCCATACGGATGTCATACTGGGATACAGCAGCTGTATCTATGCAGCCGCTGTGTCCCAACAGACAACAATGGGATGGGGATGCACGCAACACCAGTAAATCCCTGTGACGATAAAACACAGCCCTGCACAGGGCACGGATGTAATCACCCCATGTGAACAAGGCCTAAAAAACAGGTAGGGTTAAAAAATTCAGTCTACAATACGTTATATAAACACGTCATAAAAATGTTAAAACGGATAAAATACATATAAAAAAAATAGGGAAGGGGCTGGGGGGGCGGAGATTGGACTAAAAAAAAGTTGAGATCCATATAAAAAGAACATTAAAAGGAAGAAGGAGTATGCTACACAATAGACATATCCATACAAATAAAACCTTAATGACTACAGTATATTATTATTATTCAGGATTTATATAGCGCCAACAGTTTGCACAGCGCTTTACAACATGGCGGCAGACAGTACAGTTACAATACAATTCATTACAGGAGGCATCAGAGGGCCCTGCTCATTAGAGCTTACAATCTAGAAGGGAGGGTCAGGTGGAACAAAAAAGGTAATATCTGTGGGGGGATGATCAGATGGAGAAAATGAAAATACAGTTGTTAGGTGTGGGTAGGATAGGCTTCTCTGAAGAGGAGGGTTTTCAAAGGATAAGGATCATCTAAAAGCTAACAGAGTAAGAGATAAAATTGGAAAGATTGGGGTAAGGAGTTCCATAGGATTGGAGAGGCTCTGGAAAAGTCCTGGAGGCGAGCATTGGAGGTGGTGATGAGGGAGCTAGAGAGCAGGAGGTCTTAAGTAGAATGAAGAGAACAAACGATTAGGTTGGTATTTTAAAACTAGGTTAGTGATGTAGCTGGGGGCAGAGTTGTGGATGGCTTTGTAAGTAGTTGTTAGTATTTTTAATTTAATTTGTTGGGTGAGCGGAAGCCAGTGGAGGGATTGACAGAGAGGAGTAGCAGACTCAGAGTGGTTGGTAAGGTGGAGGAGTCTGGCAGCAGCATTTATAATGGATTTAGTGGGGGAACAGACTATGTAGAGGCAAGCCAATGAGGAGGGAGTTGCAGTAGTCGAGGTGAGAGATGACCAGGGAATGTATTAAGAGCTTTGTTGTGTCATTGGTTAGAAAGGGGCGTATTTTGGAGATGTTGCGGAGGTTGATGTCACAAGATTTGGACAGTGATTACACATGGTGCGTAAAGGAGAGTGCAGGACTACACCTAGGACCTTGCCATGCGGGGGATGGGCTTATGATTGTGCCATCAGTTTGACAGAGCTCAGGGGGAAGAGGCACGTGGGGGAGGAAAAAATGATAGGTTCGGTTTTGGACAGATTGAAGTTTGAGGAAGTGGTGTGACATCCAGACTGATATATCAGATAGTAAATTAGTGTTATGTGAGGATACTGTAGGAGTGAGCTAAGGGGTAGAGAAATCGTGCCATCAGCGTAGAGGTGGTATTGGGAGCCATGGGAGGCTATCAGCTGACCCAGGGAGGAGGAATAACGTTTTTTGAGGAGAAGGGGGAGGTCAACGTATCAAAGGCAGCAGCGAGGTCCAGGAATAGGAGTGTCCATTGGTTTTGGCCATTAGTAGATTGTTTTTTCGTTTTTAGGAGAGCAGTTTCTGTGGAATGTTGAGGACGAAATCCAGACTGAAGGGCATCAAGAAGGCCATTATCAGCAAGGTGGTCGCTCAGTTAGTTGTAGACCAGACGTTCAAAGAGTTGGGCTAAAAAGGGGAGCAAGGAGATGGGGCATAGGTTGTCAAAATTGGATGGATCCAGTGAGGGCTTTTTAAGTATGGGGCTGACAAGTGCGTGTTTTAAAGAGTTGGAGGAAGATGCCAGAAGAGAGGGAGAGATTGAAGATGTGGTTTAGAAAGTGTAGAATAGAGCCAGAGGGTGAAAGTAGCATTTGCGAGGGAACAGGATTCAGAGGGCAAGTGGCAAGATGGACGTTAGCAAGTAGTTTAGCAACCTCGTCTATAGTGGTGGGGTTCAAAGAGGGAAGTAATGATTGTACCTGTGGGCATGAATTGTAAAGCGTGAAGGATATCTGAACAGTAGAGATCTCCTCACGAATTGTATCAATAGTCTGTTTGAAGCGATTTCCAATCTCCTAGGCAGTGAGGGAGTTGGTGGGTGGAGGCAGTGGAGGACGAAGTAGAGAGTTGAAGGTACAGAAGAGTTGACGGGGACAGGATGGTAAGGTGTTAATGAGAGAGATAAAAATAGGTCTGCTTTGAAGTGAGGAGGCAGAAATTGTATTTTTGCAGGGCAGATTTATACTGGTTTAAATCTTTGAGACTTTGTCTTACGCCACAGGCGCTCAAGAGCACGGCTGTGTTTTTTCAGACTTCTAGTGTCATCCGTTTGCCAAGGTTGAAGGGTACGGGGCCTGATTCTGTGTGTAGTGAGGGGGGCCAATGTGTCCAGTGAGGCTAGAAGTGAAGTTTTGTAGACAGAAGTGGCTAGGTCGGTGCAGGACAGGGGTGCAATTTTGTCATAGAGGTGGTCAGTAGTAGAGAAGAGAAGGGTTGAGATGGCGTAGGTTTCTACGGGTAACTGTTGGCAGTTGGAGGGAGAGGAGGAGGAGGAGAGGGAGAGAGTGAAACTAATAAGGTAGTGATCAGAGAGAGGGTAAAAATAGTTGGAGAGGTTGCATTGAGTGCATAGGTGGGAGAAAACAAGGTCAAGGGTATTGCCTTCAGTGTAGGTGGAGCACGTATCCATTGCTTCAGGTCAAAGGAGGAGGTTAGACTGAGAAGTTTGGAAGTAGCAGGAGTGTTGGTATTAGTAGGGATGTTGAAGTTCCCAAGAATGATAGTGGGGATTTCAGAAGAGAGAAAGTAGGGTAGTAGCAGAGAGTCATCTAGAAAGGTTGATACTGGTCCAGGGGGCCGGTAGATCACAGTTATCCTTAGAGAAACTGGAGAGGAAAGACGAATGCAGTGTGCCTCAAATGAGGAGAGTGACAGAGAGGGTGGTGGGTGAAGGACATGAAAGGTGCTACGTGGAGCTAAAAGTATTCCAA
Source organism: Rana muscosa (assembly GCA_029206835.1). NCBI lineage: Eukaryota > Metazoa > Chordata > Amphibia > Anura > Ranidae > Rana > Rana muscosa. The sequence goes on from CM055121.1 coordinate 691,442,574, forward strand.
TACCCCCTCCTTTGCGTCCACTGGGTTTTCAGGGAGTGAGTCCAAAGAAGACCACCGTGAGATAGGTCAGCAAAAGATAGTGTCGGATTTATGAATCCAGGTTTCAGTAATTGCGAGTAGACTAAATGAGTTGGCGATAAAGAGATCATGGAGAGAGGCGAGTTTGTTACAGACAGAGCAGGTATTTCAAAGGGCGCAAGAGAAAGGGAGTCTGGTCATGGGGAGAAGAGAAATGGGAACTAAATTGTGTGCATTGCGGCTGCAGCCAGAGGGTGTAGAGTAATGGGTGCGTTGAGTACAGTTAAATGAGGGAGGCCCAGGGTTTGGGGATACATCACCAGATGTTAGAAGAAACAGAAGGGCGAGGGAGGTAATGTGGGAGTGTGATTTATATGAAGGGACATGCCCCAGTGTCCTGGAGTTTTTTTGTGCATGTGGATTCAGAATTAGCAGGAGTTGGTAAGTGCAGTAATAAGGAGAGGACAGAAGTGAGGGTGAAATACAGGTCCTTCTCAAAAAATTAGCATATTGTGATAAAGTTCATTATTTTCTGTAATGTACTGATAAACATTAGACTTTCATATATTTTAGATTCATTACACACAACTGAAGTAGTTCAAGCCTTTTCTTGTTTTAATATTGATGATTTTGGCATACAGCTCATGACAACCCAAAATTCCTATCTCAAAAAATTAGCATATCATGAAAAGGTTCTCTAAACGAGCTATTAACCTAATCATCTGAATCAACTAATTAACTCTAAACACCTGCAAAAGATTCCTGAGGCTTTTAAAAACTCCCAGCCTGGTTCATTACTCAAAACCGCAATCATGGGTAAGACTGCCGACCTGACTGCTGTCCAGAAGGCCATCATTGACACCCTCAAGCAAGAGGGTAAGACACAGAAAGAAATTTCTGAACGAATAGGCTGTTCCCAGAGTTCTGTATCAAGGCACCTCAGTGGGAAGTCTGTGGGAAGGAAAAAGTGTGGCAGAAAACGCTGCACAACGAGAAGAGGTGACCGGACCCTGAAGAAGATTGTGGAGAAGGACCGATTCCAGACCTTGGAGGACCTGCGGAAGCAGTGGACTGAGTCTGGAGTAGAAACATCCAGAGCCACCGTGAACAGGCGTGTGCAGGAAATGGGCTACAGGTGCCGCATTCCCCAGGTCAAGCCACTTTTGAACCAGAAACAGCGGCAGAAGCGCCTGACCTGGGCTACAGAGAAGCAGCACTGGACTGTTGCTCAGTGGTCCAAAGTACTTTTTTCGGATGAAAGCAAATTTTGCATGTCATTCGGAAATCAAGGTGCCAGAGTCTGGAGGAAGACTGGGGAGAGGGAAATGCCAAAATGCCTGAAGTCCAGTGTCAAGTACCCACAGTCAGTGATGGTCTGGGGTGCCATGTCAGCTGCTGGTGTTGGTCCACTGTGTTTTATCAAGGGCAGGGTCAATGCAGCTAGCTATCAGGAGATTTTGGAGCACTTCATGCTTCCATCTGCTGAAAAGCTTTATGGAGATGAAGATTTCATTTTTCAGCACGACCTGGCACCTGCTCACAGTGCCAAAACCACTGGTAAATGGTTTACTGACCATGGTATTACTGTGCTCAATTGGCCTGCCAACTATCCTGACCTGAACCCCATAGAGAATCTGTGGGATATTGGATATTGGGAAGAGAAAGTTGAGAGACGCAAGACCCAACACTCTGGATGAGCTTAAGGCCGCTATCGAAGCATCCTGGGCCTCCATAACACCTCAGCAGTGCCACAGGCTGGTTGCCTCCATGCCACGCCGCATTGAAGCAGTCATTTCTGCAAAAGGATTCCCGACCAAGTATTGAGTGCATAACTGAACATAATTATTTAAAGGTTGACTTTTTTTGTATTAAAAACACCTTTCTTTTATTGGTCGGATGAAATATGCTAATTTTTTGAGATAGGATTTTTGGGTTTTCATGAGCTGTATGCCAAAATCATCAATATTAAAACAAGAAAAGTCTTGAACTACTTCAGCTGTGTGTAATGAATCTAAAATATATGAAAGTCTAATGTTTATCAGTACATTACAGAAAATAATGAACTTTATCACAATATGCTAATTTTTTGAGAAGGACCTGTATATAAGGTGTGGGGTGGAGAACAGGTGTGCAGGAGAGTTAGTTTAGGGATAGAGGACACAGCTGTCAGAAGGAGTGGTAGACCGTGCATTTTTAAAAGGGGGAGAAAGAGCTGAAAGTGTAAAACAAGGTCACCTGTAGTCTGTGTGGCATTTTTCCAAAAGTATTTTCTTATATTCATTCGCTTTGTGCATTCGTGAAGTTCTCCCACTTATAGAAATACCCCCACTTTGAGAAAGAACCCCATCTGCAAACGTGCCACCCCTTGGCCATCGCGCCTTTCTGAAGAGATATGTTTAAAGTGGAAGTAAACCCTCCTATCATTTTCAGGCAAGGAAGCTGCCATCTTGGCCTCTGTTTAATCTTCAATTGCCATGATGCTGCACATGTGATCAGTTTTGACACCAGTCATTGGATGGTTTGACAGTTTGGTTGAGAGCACGACCAATGTGACAGTTGGCATGCCGGGAATGTAACTGCTTTTTGAAACGGTTAAATCAATGGATTTACTTCCGCTTTAAGGATATACTGCTAGGGATGGGGATGAGTGCTTCCAATTACTAAATCAGGGGTTAATTAAAGATGGCTGGCTTTGCAGAGCAAAATTCTCACTTCAGAAACAGACTTTCAAGGGGACAGCTAATAAAGATAATAAAAGGCCATAATTTAAAGGTAAGGTATAGGGAGGAAACAAAAAAAAAATAGAAAAGCAATGTGGACAGTCTACAGATGGTCAAGCAAAAGAACACCTTCCGCATGGTGACGGAGGGGACTGTCGGCCTGGCTGCTGCAACTTGGCCCTATAGACCGGTCATATGCATGCCCTGGAGCCTATAGCTCACGGCCACCCGTAGAGCGACGGGCATGTCGTGGACGACCCAGCGCGTAGCTACGGTCGGCACACGCTCGATGGCCGAAACTGGGGAGACTACAAGGATCTGGGATCCAGCCTGTCACCCAGTCAGCAGTTGATCGAAGATCACAGGAATAAAAATAAAATAATAAAATTTCAATCTGGAATCAAAAACCTCCAGGCCCATGGGCCCGAAGGGAGCCATGTCTTCTCCTTAGCTAGGCAGAAAAAAACTGATCTGCTTAGTGCAGGCTGAGGGAATTTAGCCAGTAGGACCGCCCCCTGGGCGGGGCTGTTCAGCTTTGAAGTTAACACTTTCTGCCTAGTCACTCCTGAAGGAAGGCTAATACCCACTTTGTCAAGATTAAGGCTGTGTCCATCAATGAACGAAAGAGAAATCCTATTTTCTTTATCGTACACCACGGAACACAGAGCCTTTAATCATTACATACTGGGACGTCCCAGAGCAATGCTCTATATATGAGGGGAGGAAGACACAGATCAAGCAGACCACCATCGGACGAGAGTCCTATACCGCTGCCTGCAGCACACTACGCCCGAAGGTGGAATCCTCATGCCCTCTTACATCTATTTGACAGAATTTGGTAAATGTATGAACTGAAGACCAAGTTGCAGCCTTACAGATCTGAGCCATAGAAGCCTGATGATGCACTGCCCATGAAGTACTTATTGCCCTGGTCGAGTGCGCTCTAACAGGAAAAGGAGGAGTTTTGTTCTTTAAGCCATAAGCTTGAACTATCACTTGTCGAATCCACCTAGAAATGGTTGATTTAGATGCCGCCTGGCCCTTTTTGAGACACTGTGGTAGAATAAACAAGACCTCTGTTTTACGTATCTGAGCAGTTTCTTGCAGATAAACTTTTATTGCCCTCACTACATCCAGAGAGTGCAATCATTTTTCCCCCGCCGATTGCGGTTCAGGAAAAAAAGGAAGGTAAAACAACATCTTGATTTAAATGAAACGTCGACACCACCTTAGGAAGGAAGGTAAGATGGGGATGCAACACCATTTTGTCTTTGTGACAAACTAAATAAGGCTCTTTACAAGAAAGAGCTGCGAATTCAGAAACTCTCCTAGCAGAGGAGATAGCAACCAAAAAGGCCAATTTCCTACTCAAAAGAATTAACGGAATATGGTTGAATATGTTCAAAGGGCTGCTTCTGCAAGACCGACAGAACTAGGATTCAAATCCCATGGGCACAAGGGAGGTTTGACTGTTGGATTTAGCCGCAGTACTCCCTGAATGAATGCCCGGACTAGGGAATGAGATGCCAGCGGTCTCTGAAAGGAAATTGACAGAGCCGAGATTTGACCCTGGTACTCGGGGCTAGATTCATATCTACCCCGAATTGACAAAAAGCCAGAATCCTACTAATGGCATACTTCTGAGGGTTCCACCCTCTGGATTCATACCAGGAAACATATGCCTTCCAGATTCTATAATAGATGAGCCTGGAGGCCAGCTTTCTAGCGTTAATGAGTGGAGAGAACTGGACCCGAGAGCCCATGTTTCTTCCCAAGATGTAGGTTTCAACAGCCAAACCGTCAAACTTAGCCTTCGTAAGGAAGGATGGAACACTGGAAGAATCCAAGGTTCCCCCACCGCCATCATTATGATTTTGGTGTACCAGGCTCTTCTGGGCCAATTTGGAGCCACCAGGAGAACTGGTATTCCCTCTTTTTTGATTTTGCAAAGCAGTCTCTAAGAGCGGAACCGGAGGGAATGCATAGATCAGTGAAAACTGAAGTGAATCAGTGCACCCGTTCCGAAGGCTAGAGGATCTCTTATCCTTGACACAAAAGGTGTCCAACTTCTTGTTGACCCTGGAAGCTAGTAAGTCTACGTCCGGGGTCCCCCATTTCTGGCATATAGCCGGAAAAATGTTGCGGTGGAGAGACCACTCTCCTGGTAACAGCTACTGCCGGCTCAGGTAATCCACTTGCCAATTTTCTACCCCTGGAATGAAGAATGCAGAAAGGAATATGACGACTTTTCGCCCATACCAATATCTGGTTCACTTCTCTCTGAGCATCCCGACTCCGGGTGCCCCCTTGATGATTGATATAAACTACCGCCGTAGCATTGTCGGATTGAATCCGAACAGGGTAACCTTGTAACCTGCGTGTCCAGGTTCTGAGGGCTAGATACACTGCCCGAATTTCCAATATGTTGATGGGCAGGCTTTTCTCGAACTTGGACCAAGTTTCCTGGACCGAGGCCTCTTCCAGAGTCGCCCCCCAGCCAGAAAGGCTGGCATCCGTAGACACCACCTTCCAAGTGACCGGGAGGAAGGATTTTCCGCTTTGCAAATTCTTGGTTTTTAACCAACTGAAGCTTTGGCACACCATTGAAGACAGGTTCATTGGTAAATCTCGGAGCTTGGATTCTCCTGTTCCAGGTAGCCAGGATACTGTTCTGCAGCAGTCTTGAATGAAACTGGGCATAAGGGACGGCCTCGAAGGAGGCCATCATCTTCTCCAACAACTTCATGCAGAGTCGAATGGATGGACCCCCTCTTTGCCTTGACCATGCCTATCAGTTCTCTTAAAGATTTTATCTTTGACTCTGGAAGGAATACTCTGCTTTGGACTGTCTATGACCATACCCAAATACTCCAGCCTCTTCAGGGGCTGCAGAGAGGATTTCTGTAGGTTTAGGATCCACCCTAAATGCTCTAGGTACTTTACCGTACTGAGCACACTGTGATTCAATCGTGCTAGTGACATTTCTACGAGGAGTAGGTCGTCTAGATAAGCCATCACCGCTATGCCCTGTGCTCTTAGATTTGCCAAAAGTGGGGCCAAAACCTTTGTAAATACCCGGGGTGCAGTAGCCAAGCCGAAAGGCAAAGCCACAAATTGGTAGTGGCGGTGTTCTACTGTGAACCGTAGGAATTTTTGGTGAGTGGGATGGATAGGCACATGCATGTAAGTATGCGTCTTTGATGTCTATTGACGCCAAGAATTCTCTGCCTTGGAGGGTGGAAACCACCGATCGAATAGTCTCCATTCGAAAATGGAGGAGAATGTTCAGAAACTGATTCAGAGCTTTTAGATCCAGAATGGGTCTGACATCTCCATTTGGTTTCGGAACCACAAAGAGGTTTGAATAAAACCCAGAACACCCCTTCTATCAGGGAAACTTCCATGATCACCCCCTGAGAGAGCAAGTGGTCCAATGCTTGGAATAAGGGTTTTATTTTTAATGGATCTTTGGAGATGTTTGAGCTTAAGGAACGAAAACGTGGGATTTCTCGGAATTCCAGTTTGTACCACAGGGATACTGTGGAAACTACCCACTTGTCCTGGATCTCCATCCGCCAAGCTGCCAAAAATTTCCGAAGCCACCCCCCCACTCGGCCAAGCGGGGGCGCCCCTTCACAAGGGGGCTTTGGTGTTCTGTTAGTTTTCTGAACCCACGGCTTTTTGTGACCCTGGGTTGGACTCTGGGTCTTAGCTCTTGCAGCTGGCTGAGAATGCCTTCGCCACTGCCTGGAAACCGAGGTTCCGTGAACCAGGGAGAGAGAGAAAGAGGACACATGGGCGCTTATTCCTTTTCTTATCAGGTAACAAAGTAGTTTTACCACTTGAAATTTTTTGGATTTATCCAGATCATCCCCAAAGAGTCGTTCCCCAAGGAAGGGGAAACCGGCCAAAAGTTTTTTACATGGGGCTTCAGCTGACCAATGCTTTAACCAAAGAATTCTGCGCATGTGCACCAGCTAAAGTGTGAGATGGGAAGCCTGCTGAATAGAATCTCTAATGGCATCCACTGTAAAACACAAGGCCCTAGGCAGGTTGTCCCATAATTTAACCTGATCCAGAGGAAGATCCTTAAGCCCACTTCACTTGTTCCTTTAGGACCTGACACATACCAACCGCTGCCACAGCAGGTTGGGTTACAGCGCCAGCCATAAGAAAGGAGGATTTAAGCAAAGATTCCAATCTATTTTCAGAAGGATCCTTAAACACCTGAGCGTTGTCTACAGGACAAGTTAGGTTCTTAAGCCTCGTACACACGGTCGGACTTCCATCTGACTTTTCCGTGGATTTTTGTCCGAACGGAGTTGGCCGGGCACACCCATAGCATACACACCACAGGACTTTTCTGCAAACTTTCACAAAACTTTTTGCAACATCACATGTTTTTTCTGCTCTTTTCTGCTCTTTACCGCCACCCTTTGGTCAACTTCTGCTATTGTTGGTTGATTTTAACATTAGTTGTTGTTTTGTCCATCGGACAAAAGTCCTATGGTTTTCTGTACACACGGTAGGACTTTGACCATCGGACTTTTGTTGGGCAAAAGTTTGTCCGTTTGCAGACCCAACTTTTGTCCGATGAAAACAAAACCAAACGAAAAAAAGTTTGTCCGATGGAGCGTACACACGGTCGGATTGTTGGTCCAACTTGCTTAAAACTAAGTTTGTTGGGCAAAAGTCCGACCGTGTGTACGGGGCTTTAGTTACACAAGAGATGGCTGCATCTACTGTGGGCAGACTCCACTTCTTGGTAAATTTTTTCTCCATGGGATAAAGAACTTCAAATTTCCTGGGAGGAGAAAAACGCCTATCTGGATGTAACCAGTCTGTGTGAATAAGATTTTCTAATAGAGGATGAACCAGGAAGGAACATGCAGCTTGTGGGGACTTTAATGAACCCAAGGAGGAGACAGATGACTCAGTTAACGATGAAGAAGGCAACTTAAATGTTGAACGCACTGCTTCAGCATAACATTGCACCTGCAGTTTAAGAATCTGGGAGGCAGAAAAAGGTTCCTCTGAAACCCCGGATCCATCCGACTGCTCCTAATCCTTATCCCCTGATGGAGATAAATCCTCATCCTCCTCATCAGATCTTTCAGAAGGAGGGTCTAAAACAGAAGGGGACCTGTTTCGCGCTTTATTCCTCTGGGAGGATGCTGCGATTAAAGTAGCGATGCTCCCTTCTAAGTTGTTCAAAGTTGCTGCTAAAGTGTCCTCAGTGACATATGCAGTAGCTGGCAAAACCGGAGAGGCTATGCCAGACAACGGCAAAGGCTCATCCTGTGCAGGTGCTTCCGGTATTACAGGGGAGGATGGGACTAGGCAGGAATGGCTAGAACCCCCCCCCCCCCCCGATTCAGGTGGTGATGCTTTTGTGCCCTTTTTTGTCCCTGAATTTCATACTGTGCTAGTTCAGCAATAATAATAATAATAATAACAACAGCAACTAATTGCACAGCCTGATGCTGAGTAGGCATCCAGGATGCCTGTATCCAACACACAGAGAGCTTACGTGACCCCCAAAGCTGCTGTGTCTCCGTTTTGCAGAATCTTGCAGACATCTGAGATTTTGTTTTAAAAATCCTTGCACGCCGACGTGACCATGCCCCCTTTTTCACTTCCCGGCCATTAACTCCAAAAGAGCCCCCGTGCGCGCGCGTTAGGGGAATGGCGGTCGTATGCAGGAGAGGGGGAGAAAAAGAAGCATTCTCCTGGGACCCAGCAAGGCACCAACCGTATGAGAATTCTTCCCCCTTGGTCACAGCAGAGCCTGCAGCGGAAGGAATGTTCTCAATGGAGCTGCTGACAAGCAAGTTCTTGTAAAAGTAACTATCAGCTCTTTACTCCCTCAAGTGGGGGATACAGCTAAGACATGCCTTACTCAGAAAAGAAAGTCCTTAAAGTATTTTCAACTTAAGGATCTTTCTGGCTTACCTTTTTCCCACCGCAGGACTGCTGAAGACCAGACAGTACCAATCTTCACCCATCTTGGCGGGTATGTTGTGCCAACCTTCAGGGGTCTAGATTCCTACTTAAAGGATACCTCTTCCCTGGACCTTGTAAAAGCCCAGTCCTCAAAAGAGAGACATTACAGGCAAAACCTCGGTCTTCTGCGAGGCCCGGATACCATCCATTTTAGGCGTATAAAATAAGCGTTTTGGATGGATCCGTTTGCGCAGCTCTTTGACTCCCGGAGGGATTTTTAGCAGAGCTTCTTAGCACATCCTTAGTCGCGACCCTCACCTTGGACACTGGTGAAAAAACTGAGGTGCTTCCCTTATGGGAGGGGTTATATAGAGGGGAACTGGTCTTTATTGGGTGTGCCAGTGTCCAGTGTGCCAGTGTCCAATCACCTCTGGTGAACTATACAACCCACTATGTAATGATTAAAGGCTCTGTGTCCCGTGGTGTATGATAAAGAAAGTAAGCCACCACCCCATGCCAGAGTGCTGACAAAGTGCCTGCTAAAGGCCTGTACACACGATCCGAAAATTGGAAGTAAAATTTTGCCCGAACGATCCGACTATTTTTTGGATCTATGGTGCTTTTGACAGACGATTCAGATTTTTCGTTCGACAAAAGCTGGATGTGCAGACTATAAAATTTGTCGTACATTATTATTATTTAGGTACTTATATAGCGCCGTCAATTTACACAGCGCTTTACATATACATTGTGTCATGGATATGCAGTAGTGTTTGTCTGTCAGCTTACCTTCCTTCCCATGTGTTCATCTTAGAGGCCTGAGCCCTTTCACCTGGCTTCCTTTATAATCTCCTCCCAGCCTGACTCCACCCCAGGCCCTATCACTGAACACTATATTAACCTGTGCACTGCAAGCCTGCTTTGCTGATCAACGTGTTTGTTAGGCATTGTGTGTTTGGGTTCCTGCCTGCCGTGTGCTACGTCTGTCTCTCTGTTACGTTATTGGCTTGTCCCCGACCATCCCTGTCTGCTCGTGACCCTTGACCTTCGGCTCGTTCTTCGTTATCCTTGTCTGCTTGTGGCCCCTGACCTTCGGCTTGTTATTCGGTTCTCTCTATCGTGTGCTGCTGCTTCCCCTTATCCTACGGGGCGTGAGCTAGGAAACCCCAGGGGCCGCGACCTGGTCCCAGCCTGCAGCGTAACATCCTCACCACTAGAGGCCCTGGAGAAGACCAGCTGGGTCTTAGACTCCGCGCCCTGGGGAATCTTGGCTCTCGCTTCCGTTGGGATCCCGGTTGTGCTCCTCTGGTCCCGCTTTCCACAACCACCCAGTTTCCTATCCACAGAAGCCAGCCATAGGGTTCACTACCTCGCGGTGCACTCCTGTCCCCCTACGGTGTGCATCTGTCACCTGGCCACAGGTGACCCTGACAGTTTGATCAGCCATGAACCCGGCTGACATCCCGCTACCCACGGATGATCCATTGCAGGGCATAGTTTGCAGACTTGAAACCCAGGAATCGAATCAGACTCAGGTGATGCGATTCCTCCAGGATCTGGCTTCTCGCTTCGAGCAGCTTCAGGCCTCCTTGGGAACCCTGAATCCGCAACCTCAAATACAACCAGCAGCTGCACCTATTGCACCAATCGCAGCCACACACTCACTACAACTGCCAGCTCCGTCCCGTTTCTCTGGGGACTCCAAGGCTTGCAGGGGGTTCCTTAGCCAATGCACGATTCATTTTGAGCTCCAGCCCCAAAACTTCCTGTCTGATCGGGCTAAGGTAGCCTATATCATTTCCCTCCTCTCTGGTGAAGCTTTAGCCTGGGCAGCCCCTCTGTGGGAACTGAATGATCCAGTGGTTTCTAGCCTGTCTGGCTTCTTGAAACTTTTTCGGAATATCTTCGAAGAACCGGCTCGTGTCTCTTCAGCGGCCAGCGCCCTTTTACGTCTCCGCCAAGAGTCTGCTTCTGTGGGACAGTATGCCCTTCATTTCCGCATACTGTCGGCTGAGTTGAGCTGGAACAATGAGGCCTTAGTCGCAACCTTTTTGCATGGCCTCTCTGATAGAGTGAAGGATGAATTAGCAGGAAGAACCATCCCCACTGATCTGGCCGGCGTTATCTCCTTGTGTAACCAGATCGATATTCGCTTTCAGGAGAGGACCTTAGAAAAGCAACGCCAGCACTCCTTGGTTCTTAGTCAGCCTGAGCTCCCCTCTCTTCGACCCGTAGAGCATCTCCTACCAGCTGAGGAACCCATGCAGCTGGGTCGGACCAGGCTATCCCCCGAGGAACGTGCTAGGCGCAGAACTCTTGGTCTGTGTCTTTACTGTGGGGGCAAAGGTCATTTTCGTGACACTTGCTCTCTTTGTCCAGAAAAACGTTCGGGTCCACTTCATCTGGAAAGTGGAGTATTGGACCCAGAAATATCACCTTCCCCTTCTCGTCTTCTGCTTTCTGTGTTCCTTCATGTTGGTGCTTCTTCTCATTCGGTCTCAGCATATCTGGATTCCGGAGCCGCTGGTAATTTCATGGACTGGGAAATCGCATCGTCCATGAGACTTACTCTTTTGCCCCTCACCACGCCATTGGTGGTCTTGGCGATTGATGGTACTGTTCTCCCAGGGGGACCTATCCGCTTCCAGACCCTCCCTGTTAAGATGTCGGTAGGGACACTCCACCAGGAGTGGATATCCTTCCTTATCTTACCCAAGGCCTCAACGCCTATAATTTTGGGTCTCCCATGGTTACAGCTCCATTCTCCTCATGTGGACTGGACTACTGGACAGATCCTGGCTTGGGGTCCCTCCTGTTCCTCGTCCTGCCTACCCAAGGTTGCCCCCTGTGAATCTGAGCCGGTCATTCATTCCAGGTTGCATAACCATTTACATTTCTCTGTCCCTTACTACCCTTGGACGCACAGCCAGGCTAGCTTGTCTACAAGTCCTGCAGTCGCTACGTCTTGCGATGCGATTCAGGTAGTCGCTACACCTGACTCAGCTATTCACTCTGCCTCTGTACTAGTTATGCCAGTCCAGCCCATGCCCAGTGAGCCTCCTACTTTTTCTTGTTTGGGACATTCTGCTTGTCCTTCAGCTATTCAGCTTGACTCCGGCGACATGTCACCTTCTAACCAACCTGACTTCAGGGTTCCACTGACATCTGCCCAGTTTGATGGTCCTGTGCAAGATGACCAGTTCCCCTTTAAGGGTCTAGGGGACCCTCCTCAGATTCCTGTTGATCCTCTCGTGCCCTTGCTTATTCCTAGAGAGCCTTTGGTCCTCAATAGATCTTCTTGTCATCTCCCTACCTCGTTTTCGGTCTCTGAGGATAATCTTAAGTACGAGGTTAGACAAGTTCTGGATTCTCGGCTCTGCAGAGGCATTCTTCAGTACCTTGTGCATTGGAGAGGTTTTGGTCCTGAGGAAGCGTCTTGGATCGCTGCATCTGATGTCACTGCACCTCATCTGTTGAGAAGGTTTCATCAGAGATTTCCCTTTAAGCCTGGGTCCAGGCGGGGGAGGGCCCATAAGAGGGAGGGTACTGTCATGGATATGCAGTAGTGTTTGTCTGTCAGCTTACCTTCCTTCCCATGTGTTCATCTTAGAGGCCTGAGCCCTTTCACCTGGCTTCCTTTATAATCTCCTCCCAGCCTGACTCCACCCCAGGCCCTATCACTGAACACTATATTAACCTGTGCACTGCAAGCCTGCTTTGCTGATCAACGTGTTTGTTAGGCATTGTGTGTTTGGGTTCCTGCCTGCCGTGTGCTACGTCTGTCTCTCTGTTACGTTATTGGCTTGTCCCCGACCATCCCTGTCTGCTCGTGACCCTTGACCTTCGGCTCGTTCTTCGTTATCCTTGTCTGCTTGTGGCCCCTGACCTTCGGCTTGTTATTCGGTTCTCTCTATCGTGTGCTGCTGCTTCCCCTTATCCTACGGGGCGTGAGCTAGGAAACCCCAGGGGCCGCGACCTGGTCCCAGCCTGCAGCGTAACATCCTCACCACTAGAGGCCCTGGAGAAGACCAGCTGGGTCTTAGACTCCGCGCCCTGGGGAATCTTGGCTCTCGCTTCCGTTGGGATCCCGGTTGTGCTCCTCTGGTCCCGCTTTCCACAACCACCCAGTTTCCTATCCACAGAAGCCAGCCATAGGGTTCACTACCTCGCGGTGCACTCCTGTCCCCCTACGGTGTGCATCTGTCACCTGGCCACAGGTGACCCTGACACATTGTACATTCACATCGATCCCTACCCTCAAGAAGCTTACAATCTAAGGTCCCTAACTCACATTCATATACTAGGGCCAATTTAGACAGAAGCCAATTAACCTATCAGCATGTCTTTGGAGTGTGGGAGGAAACCGGAGTACCCGGAGGAAACCCACGCAGGCACAGGGAGAACATGCAAACTCCAGGCAGGTAGTGTCGTGGTTGGAATTCGAACCAGCGATCCTTTTTACTGCTAGGCGAAAGTGCTACCCACTACACCACTGTGCCGCCCATACATGAAATCAACGTCCAATTTTCGTTTAGTGTGGTTTTTATCTGAAAAAAAAATCGTAAGAGCAAGACTACGCATGCTCAGAAACAAAAGAATACATACAAAACTATTCAACACATTACGTCCCTTCTGAAGTTGAATTTGGTCATAAGAGAATTTTTGTATGGTGTGTAACCTCTTCACTTTCGACATGAGACTAGCATGCAACAAAAAACGGACGAACGGTCACCTGAAAATCTGATTGAGTGTACGAGGCTTTAGAAACCACACATTACCTTAGCTGCCTCCTATACAAATGTTTTTTCAACTTGTATCATATAGTTTAAAAAAAAAAAAAAAAAAAAGGGGGCACTGTAGCTGCTGACTTTTAATAAGGACACTTACCTGTCCTACTCGCCCGCAATGTCCCCCCCCCCCAGAGGCCGATCCCTCGATCCTGGCAGCTCCCGGCGCCGCCATCCTCCTTGCGGCTTCACTGCCCGTTTCCTACTGCGCATGCGCGAGTCTCTGTTTTCTGAATGGGCGGCTGCTCTCTGGGATACACACAGTTCACAGAAGGCAGCGTGCACCATTCCCCAGAAGACACCATGAGGAGGACGAGGAAGAAGACCAGCCGTGGAGGATGAAGAGGAAGATCCGCATAGCAACCGCTATTTCTGGTAAGTAAAATTAATAATTTTTTTTTTTTCTATTTTTTTGCAGATTTTTGGTGAATTTCTTTTTTTTTTTCAGGGTGGAACTCCACTTTAAAAAATCACTGCCTTAGGCTTATAGAACATTTATTTTTAATGGATTATTATACTGTATTTAAGCTGCCACATTGGGTTGCTCTAAATTGTACTTACTGTAATATCCTATTAAGACCGTATTTTCAATCTGAAACCGCGAGGAATTATTTTCAGCCCATTCCTAAAAACGAGAAAAAAATAAAGAATTCACATATTGAATCATTGTAAATTAAATAATGTTGTTATTATAGTATGCCAGTTTTCCAAAAAAAGGTTACATATTTTTGGTTTTGTTCAAAGTATCAACCATTGGTTTTTATTTAAAATTTATATACAATGGTCCTTGTAGGCATTAAACACATCCTTGGAAATTAGATAGCAACCCATTAATTCTTTTTCTTCATAACATGTCTTTTTTTTATATAATGAAAATTTTTGTTTTTTTACGCTCAAGACATACGGGGATCCATTTTTTGCAATATTTAACAAGTATTTTTTTTAATGGTACTCCAGACAGAGGTAACATTTTGATCATAAATTTGTACCTGCGGAACCATTCACCTCTAAAAGACAAGGGCAGCAAGCAGAGATTTTTTTTCAAATGCAAATCAGAAACACACTAGTGGAAAAACAGTACCATTTAAGAAGTTGAATAGAACTCTGCCTGCGCAAAGATAAAAAAAAAAAAAACACACACACACACAAGCTCAGCGAAGCTGGCCCCCCTACAATCAGCACAAATAAAAACTCAAGTGTGTTTCTTTAGTGCTACGTTTGTGCTGTTTTGTGCCGTAAAAATTTACATTTGTGCTGCTTTTATTTTTAAGATATTAACAATTGTTTTTTCCAGACTATGACATCATCTAGCCCCCCTACAACAGCCAAATGGCACAAAACTGGTCTCGTTGGTTAGTGCTACGTTTGTGCTGCTAAGATTTTCATTCTATCTTTTATAGTTTTTGCGTTATTAATGATTTATTAAAGGTCACCAAAGGTCACACAGCCCCCCTACAACACCCAAATGACACAAAACTGGTCTCGTTGGTTAGTGCTACGTTTGTGCTGTTTTGTGCTGCTAAAATTTCCATTCTATCTTTTATCATTTTTGCGTTATTAATGATTTATTAAAGGTCACCAAAGGTCACTTAGCTCCCCTACAACGCCCAAATGACACGAAACTGGTCTCGTTGGTTAGTGCTACGTTTGTGCTGCTAATATTTTTATTTGTGCTGTTATGGTTTTTAAGATACAGCAGCTTGTTTTTTTTTTTTTTTATAACACTCCACTCACTTTGCACCCCATGTTATTAAATCTTAAAAACAAACCTACTATTTGTTAGTGCTACGTTTGTGCTTTTTTGTGTCATAAAAATACAAATTCGTGCTGCTTTTATTTTTAAGATAATAGCAATTTGTTTTTTCCCAGACGATGACATCACCCTGCCCTCCTGACACGTACCTGGTTAGTGATCTCCTGGTTAGACAGCAGCCATGGGAGCACAGTGAGGTACGAGTGCCTGTGATCAGTCCAGTAGACTGCGTGGTAGCAGCAGTCAGCTGGTGGATGTGGCAGCAGAACCGGCTGGTGGCATATAAGCTGGCACTGAGCTTGGCTGGTGGCAGACTGTGGGTAAGCAGCTGGAAGCAGGAGACAGGTGAGACTTTGCTGGACTGAAGAGCTTTAGCAGGCTGGATGAGCAGGATGCAGGGTCAGATGAGCCGGGTCCATGATGGTCGGGTAGATCAGGCATAGACGGCAGACAACAGGATAGTCGGGTCACAAGCCAAGTCAGCAACAGGAGTTAGATCAGGCAAGAACAGAAGGCAGAAGCAGAATCCAGAGACAAGCCATGGTCAGGGCAGGTAGCAGTCAAACAGAGGTCAGGAGCAAGCTGGGTTAGGATCAGAATTCAAACACAGCAATCAGGAAAGCACACACAGAAGCTGCACACCAAACTGCAGCCTGTTTAAATAGTCTGTCTGGCACCAGCATTGGTGACAGGCTTGCGCTCATCTGCCCGGCCAGTTGCCAGTCTGCACATATGTATGCACAGGGAGACATCATTTGTGCTATGGGCAAGCCTTCCCTGACAACCCCTACAACAGCCAAACAAAATGAAAACGGGCTGGTTGGTTAGTGCCACGTTTGTGTTGGTTTGTGCCATTTTACTCTCCATTCTATCTCCTTTTGTTTTTCAGTTATTGTTGATTTAATAAAGGTCACCCAGCCCCCCTACAAGAGACAAAAGACATGAAACCAGGCTGGTTGGTGCCTCCTTTGTGCTGGTTTGTGCTGTTTAAATATCAGTTCCACCGCTTTCTGTTTTTCAGCTATTTACTATTTATTAAAGGTCAGCAAAGGTCACTCAGCCCCCCTACACATGAAACTGGGTTGGTTGGTTAGTGCCGCGTTTGTGCCAGTTTGTGCTGTTAAAATTACTATGCGTGCTGCTTTGATTTTTTTATTGCAAAAGTTTGTTTTAATTTGATCAAACCCCACCCACCCATCAAAACCCAGCCCCACCTCCCCTCACTATAAAAGCATAGGGACGTGAAACTGGCTGATTAGTTAGTGATGCTTTTGTGCTGCTTAAACATCCATTCTCTCAGGTTTTGATATATTAAAGCAGAGCTCCACCCTAAATTGGACAGGTAAGTGTCCAAATATTAAGTCAGCAGCTGCTGTAGCTGCTGGCTTTTAATATTTTTTTTTTCGGCGGAGCTCCGCTTTAACAGTTTTAACGGACGCACTGGCAGTGTTTTTTTTTCCTGTCTCTAAAAGCCTATGTGTGCATGGCCACATAGGGGCATTTAGAGGCAGAAAAAAAAGTCAGACACCCCTAGGAGCAGCTGTAAAAACAAACATCCAGTGTACATATGGGGCCTATTTGGGAAAAACAATAGCTCCTGATGAATTATTATTTTAAATTAGCATTAGGAAAACTATACAAATTGCAAAACATTAAAAACAGCATATGCAACTCATACAAGTTAAGTAGTAACATTAAGAAAAGCCCGTGTTGACGAGCTTCAGATAGGGTGCCCACATTGCCCGGAACAATCCTGCAATTAGCAGGTCTCGCCTGAGTCCCTTCATTCTGGGACAAGTCTCCCGAAATGAAATTGAGAGCGAGCAAACCTCGCCATAGCACTGGCGCTCGCTCCGCCTCCAGCTCCACCTGAGACTCTGGCCACTGGTGGCTAGAGCCGCCTGGCATCTAGCAACCAGCCGCGACTCTGCCCAGCATGCAAAGTGGAGGAGGAGTTATTTAACTTTCTCCTCCTCCGCGCCTAACGCTCTCCACCATGCCGGACGAGGCTGTCAGCGGGGGCAGCCCCAAAGACACTAATCGACTAGCACTGCAGTCTGGGTTACGATCTCTGCCCCTGGCTGTCTCCCTGCCTCAGACCAAAGCCGCTTCCCCGTCCTCGGCTGTTTACATGTACACAGGAGCCGGAGGAGGGACACCACTGTGCATTCCCAGTGCTGATCTGAGGTCTGTTCTATATACATATTATAATATAAGCTTAGATGGACAGAGGTGGGGGACAGGGACCCGTAAAAAGGTAAAAAGCGCACCCCCCAGCACATTTCCGACCCCCACCTCTCTACTAGCACAAGTGGAAGGCTGAGTCAGTACTGAAGGGGGTCTATACTGATGGAGGGGTCTGTATTTAGTGGGGGGTCTATACTTGGTGGAGAGGAGGGTCTTTACTGAGAGGGTGTATACTTATTGGAGTGTGTCTATAATAACTGGAGGGGGGGTCTGTACTGAGGGAGGGGGGTCCATTATTACAATTTAATAATAGAAATACATTTCAAGCATGGTGTTGGGATGATAGAAGTGATGATATAAGCAAGGCATTGGGATGACACAAGTGCTAAAACCAGCCATTCACCCGACAAATTACTCGCCACCAAAATCCTGTCAACCCCGAGACTACATTCAACACAGCCCACCCTGGTCCTTGGCAAAATTGTCCCTGAATGGAAGCTTGGAAATGTGGTCATCCTAGCTTCAGTACTCCTTCTCTCCCAATACATGGGAATGCAAAAGTAGCCTGAAGTAGTTCAAATTAATTTGTCAATAAATTCTGTAAGCAACATTTGCCCATGGACAGAAGCCCAAAGACCATCATCAAGATCCATCCTTTTAGAGATGACTAATGAAATATACGTTAATAAACTCCATTGTGTCAGAAATGTAGGTAGTGCAGGAGGAAAGTGTATTCCTTTGTTGACACCAGGGGACATCAAAGGGTTACGTGTGTTCCTCCAGGGGAGGGATACAATGGAGGTAAAGAAAAAAAAAAAAAAAAAGAAGAGATTCATGTTTCAGCTTAGCTCAAACACAAGATCTCTCTTTTGCTCCCTGACAGATCAGAGGTTTGCCTTGTTTACATAGGCAGACCGTTGCTCCGTCTCTCCACATAACGATCAGCGGGTCACGGCGGACATCGCAGCC
The DNA here is from genome assembly GCA_029206835.1 of Rana muscosa. Classification (NCBI taxonomy): domain Eukaryota; kingdom Metazoa; phylum Chordata; class Amphibia; order Anura; family Ranidae; genus Rana; species Rana muscosa. The sequence goes on from CM055121.1 coordinate 691,460,951, forward strand.
ACCGCACCTGCTGGTTGGTTCCCGCTGTGTCCAATCACAGCATAAGTGGTTCTCCATACACCGCATGAATTTGCGCAGCCGGGCCGCCCTATATATGCGGTGGGCGGCCCAGAATCGGTTAAATACTTCACACCGTTTAGGAAAGGACAAAGCCAATATGACTGAATGGGAACATGAGCTCTCCATTTAACGTTTCAAAAGGCAGAAGCAACTGCCATATCAGACTGTCATGAAATAGGATAATGTCGAATTTTATACCATGTTTTTTAGGATTAATCTTTGTAGCGCTGAAAAGAGGGTAAACATAAGAAACAAGCTACAAATGCATAACAAACCCACATTGATATAAGATGGAATATGACATAGAAAGACCCAACGATCTAAAGATTAGAATTTAAAAGAGGAGTACGGTTAAGTACAAGGAGCCGAGAGGTCCTGGACCATAAATAATTTGCGATGACCTTTTACAGTGGCATGAAAAATACACCGGTCTGTGATAAAAGAATCCTCAGTAGACTCTACCAGCAGATTTGATGACATACAAGGTCAAATAGGCATTTTTTTTTTAGAGATGGAAAGTAGCTTAGAGTGTGCAGAACCTCTCTCTCCAGGAATTTAAAGATGAAAGGGAGGAAAAACCAGACAAAGCTTCAAAAGATAGATGGGGTCAGGAACAATTTTCTTACATGTATGTCTTAGAAAAGGGGGTTACCTGAAAGCAAAAGAGATTAAATAGAAGATGTAATATTTTTAAAGCTTTGCTCTGATGAGTTGCCCTTTTGACAGGGACATGCCATAAATATGACACCGATCATTACGCTAAAAGCGCCCCCTTTATTTCTATAAACCCCAGGATAATGGTCAACTGAAAAAATAAAAATACATTTCTTTTTCGTACATCACGGGACACAGAGCGAGTCATTACTAATGGGTTATATAGATTACCTTCAGGTGCTGGCACTGGCAACTTCCAAACCAGAAGTACCCTCCCCTATATGTTAGTTAGAGACTGAACCCATAATCTTTCAGCCTGAGATGCTGAGAAAGGTTCTTCCACTGTTGATTCCTCTATAACCGAATCAACCTCATCCTGATCCCCTTCAGGTAGGTTGATCTCTGTGTGGGACTGTTCCTCCACTAACAGGCACTCTGAAGGAGGAGACGGAGATCGGACGCGCTTTCCCTGTGACAGGGAAGCAGCGATCAATGCTGTTAATCTCTCTTCCAATCCTCCCAGAGTTGAGGATAAAACCTCCTCTGTTATATATACAGGAGCAGGTGGACTGGGGACAGCCGCAGCACCAGGTACTCCTGTGGGGTTCCTACGGCTACTGACCTCTGAATTTTCAGGGGAGATTGGTGCAGTACAAGCATGCCCAAAATCCTCAGAGCCCGATGGAGACCCCTTTGGCTTCCTGGAAGACTTATTTCCGGAGCGTCTGGACGACATATCCTTTAAGCACAAAGCTGAGGTATTCCCGTCGTCATACACCAATTTTGCTGGTAATAGTCTAACACAGTTGCTGCTATATACCAGCTGGTGTCCACTAAAGTGCCTTTCTATGGGGATGCCTGCATCAACCGCCTCTGTGTGCCACCGTTTTGTTGCTAGCTCTGTTTGCATCCAGCTGACACTTGTACTGTGTCTTTTATCCATGCTGGGACGCCTGCACATGCGCAAAGAAGTTAGTGGAGGGGCCGACAGAAGGACAACGGAGAGCCGGACGAGACGACGGAGAAGACCGGGCCTCCGTTAGCAAAAGAGCTAAAAAGAAGTTAGCGGAGGCCCGGCGGAAGAAAGAACCGGAGAGCGGGAGAAGAACCGGAGAGCGGGAGAAGAAGGCGGCGACGGAGAAGACCAGGCCTCCGCTAGCAAAAGAGCTAAAAAGAAGTTAGCGGAGGCCCGGCAGAAGAAAGAACCGGAGAGCGCGGCGACGACACCGGAGACCCCCGAAGTCGGAAGAGACCCCCGGAGCTGTGCAATAAAATACTTTAAAAAGCTGTGTGGTTTTTTAATTGCAATTTTTTTCCACCAGGTGAATGGGTAGGGGTACGATGTACCCCATACTCATTCACATAGGGTGGGGGGCCGGGATCCGGGGGCCCCCTTATTAAAGGGGGCTCCTGGATTCCGATAAGCCCCCGCAGACCCCGTCAACCAACGGACAGGGTTGTCAGGAAGAGGCCCTGTCCTCATCAGCATGGAGGCAGGGTGCTCTGGGGTGGGGGGGCCGCAGGTCGCCCCCCTGCCCCAGAGCACCAAATCCCCCCATGTTGAGGGCATGCGGCCTGGTACGGTTCAGGAGGGAGGGGGGCCGCTCTATCGTCACCCCCTCTTCCCCTGCGGCCGGCCAGGTTGTGTGCTCGGATAAGGGTCTGGTTTGGATTTTGGGGGGGACCCCCACGCTGTTTTTTCGGCGTAGGGGCGCCCCTTCAAATCCAGACCAGACCCAAGGGCCTGGTATGCCTCTGGAGGGGGAACCCATGCCGGTTTATTTAAAATTTGGCCTGGAGTTCCCCCTCAAGATTCATACCAAACACAGTGCCTGATATTGGCGGGGATCCAAGTCGGATCCCCGTTCATTGAAAGTCGGACATATGTCGGCTTCATGTCGCAGGGCAAAGTCGGATCCAAAGTAGGACAGATGTCGTGTCGCACTAGTGTGAACCCAGCCTCAAGGTTGACAAAGCACAGGTCAAAACAAATTTTATTTAACATGTGTGAGTTCTTGGTCACTATATTGAAACAAACAACTGACAGTTATAAAGTGAAGGCGTGTAGGGGTGCTTCAACATAGAGGCTGAATCCTCTACAGACGGCCAAAGATGGAATAAAATGTGGCCAGCTTAGTTTGTGGCTGTTCCTGTTTGTAGAAAAGTGGATTGTTCGCTCAACTTCTGTCAAACAGGAATGTTGGAAAACTTTTATTGATCAGTTCTTTATCCACCTCATTTGTGTGGATGGAGCAATCCGTTTTTGTTTTAGGTCACTGGCTGAATGAAAAAAAAACAAAAAACACCACCACACCACACAACAGATTAAAGTGATACTAAAACACACACACTGTTTAACTTACATTGTCCCTTCGATTTCTGTATGTGGATGATGGCACTGTAATTATTTTAATAATAAAACCCAGCTCTTTCCCAGTTTGTATGCAGGGAAACAAGCAGGAGGAGCTTCAAGTCCTCTGCTGATAATTAAAGGTAAAAAAAAAAAAAAAAATGTATATTTAAAATCAAATTTTTATTTTTTTTGGCAATAATAAGATGTGCCAGGCCCCTCCAGCCTGTGTCTTAGAATAAGGAGGTAAAGTCCAGATTAATCCATGTGTAATATCCTGCCCCCATTGTGTTTAGCTGGCTAGTGGGCATGGGGGAGGGAGTAGGGCTGTCATTTACCACTGTGTATACGCCCATGTGTGTGACTCCATACAGGTAGTCACATGGGCTGCTCAGATGCGATAGGGAGGAAACGGTCAACATAGAAACTTACTGAAAACTGGGCATGTGTAGAATATAGAAAACCAAAATACAGTGGCTGAGTAAGTAAGAACAGCATGTAATACACCATTTACTGATAGAAAAAAAAAATATTATGTGGGTGTAGCGGACCCCCCAAAAATGGGGTCGCTATGCCTTAAATTTAGGGGCAGCCTGAGCAATAGTTTGGCTCCGGTTATCAAATTCCATAATTTGGACTCTGCTCTGGTGTTGCCTGGAGTATGGTTCCCCTTGACCTGTGGGTGGCACTGTCGCTCAGGTCTCGGGTTGAACCACAGGTGGCATTGTGGTGTGATTGGGTGTCCTCTCTCAGCTACCGTGCGGTGGGCGGGTTTTGCCTGCTGTGCATGCTGGGAGAGGTTACAAAAATGGCAGACGCCATGATCTGGTGTGGTGTGCCGGGGGGATTCCAAGGAGGACCCCTGGTGGCGAAGTCGCGCCCTTTGGCCCTGCTGGCCAGGGGTGCGTAAACTGGTCGAGGAGTCTCGGGCACCTTTAGCCCGAGGCTACAGAGGTCCAGGTAGGCCCAGTACCTTCAACTGGGTCTACAACCAACCACTGGAGTCCCAGAGAGCCCAGGTGAGGGTGGCCCACTCTGAAAAAGAGGAAACCGGGGGAGGACCTGTCCGATGGATCGGTGAAGGAAGTCACTGTCTCGGTAAGGCCTGGTTGCCTATCAGAGGAAGGATTTGTGAGTTGCAAGATCACTCCTGTAGTGTGCCCCATTGGCACCTATGGTCTTTAATAATCTACAGGGGTTTCAAAGTTCCAATTTAGGAATTAAAGGATTCTGTGGCCGAGGATCTCTTAAACTTGTCCGTGAAGGGGACGAAATTAAAGTAACAGTTCGTGCTTCATTCCGACTGCTAGAACCGTGAGAGGGGACTATCCGGGTGAGCAAAGCCCACTCGGGCTTGAGTGGCAAAGTGTAGCGATAGGTGTTGTGTGCCTGAATCAACCTCCCTATCCAACTTCTTTCTCTCTTCAACTTCCCCTGTTGTTATCAAGCAAAAGGAAAAAATAAACTCTTTGTTGGAGTTGACACTGTCTGGACATTGGCCTTTCTAGAACAGGAAAGAGAGACTTTTCCCTACACTTTAGGGACGAGAACCAGTGGAAGGGGGGTTACTCGCCGCAGGACCCAAAAATTACAAGAACACCGCTCAACCTCTTATACTAGGAGGATACGGGCATGTGGCATGGTGTGCCTTTAACCTGCGAGTGAAGGCAAGCATGAAAAAAGGGTCTGTGTGCTACATGGGTTTAGTGACACCAAGTCCCTGTCATTGTGCCCGAATGCTGGGTCATTCTTGGACCTCAAATTTATATCTGACCACAGTTTAATTAATTATGTACAGAGATAGAGCAGCTTTAAAGGGATTTGTTGCAAAGCTGTTTATACGACACTGGAAAGCAGCACTCCTTTCATCACCCAAAGTTTGGCTGTGGTGATAATTACAATCAAAACAAACTCTTTTGTTTTTAGGTTAATTGGACTATCAGTGATACAGGTCAGTAAGCCTGGGTTCACACTGATGCCAATTTACAGCGGGTTTGATGCGTTTAGGAACACACAGAACAAAATATTACAGCTCATGCATACAAAAATGCCATTTAACTCCTGCAAGGCTATTTAAAACACGTGAACATTTTCCCCAAAAATATGGGGTTTTGGTCACACCATATGGCTATATGGTGCTTAAGCCCACTTACTCTGTCAAAGTACCCCGTTATTAGTGGGTCCTACGCTATCCATAGAATGGAAGATCCAGCTTCTCTGAACCATGGGAGAAATACACTCCTCTATATTGGAGAAATAAAGGACTCCTCCTATATTATATATATTTTTTAAATGTTCAGGTGTTTTAAATAGCTTTGCAGGAGTGAGGCTGGGTTCACACTATACAACACAACTTTCATCCTACTTTGCTCTGCGACATCTGTCCTACATTGGTCCGACATTGGTCCTACATCCATCTGACTTTCATGAACAGGAAACTACTTTGATCCGACTTTTCAGATATTCTTTGACCAATCAAAACTATCCTGGGGTAACAAATTCCTTTTCCTGCTGCTGTAATCCCTCTTCCTTTTCCTGTGTGTTCGTGTGGTCAGCAATTATGTTCTCTCTGGCAACTGCAGTGTCAGCCTTCATAACATCAGGTGTGGCAGTGCTTATGAAAGCGCAACAGGAGGCAGAGCGGAGGAGAAGGAAGAAGAGGCGTCGATATTGGATCCATCCTGTGATTGCAAACCGAGAACAAAGAGGACAGTTCTGGGTCATCTATGAGGACCTCCATGCACATGAGGACAAGTTCTTTAATTATGCACGCATGTCCAAAGCTTGGTGAGTTGTTTTTTTTTTTTGCTTTAACCACTTAACGACCGCTCACTGTACATATACGTCGGCACAATGGCACCGACAGGCACAATCACGTACAGTGTACGTGATTGCCTTTGTACAGTTGGGGGGTCCAATCGGACCCCCCTTCTGTACAGTGAGCGGTCGGAATTCGTCTGGGAGCGATCCGAGATGGGGGGGGGGGTGGCCATTCGATTCCGGCCACCCCCCCCCCCCCGCGATCGCTCCCGGCGAATGAGAATGCCCCCTCTGCCTGTGTAATGTAAACACAGGCAGAGGAAGCAGGAGGAAGTGATGTCATCTCTTGTGCGGCGTTCACATATACCGAGCGCCGTACAAGAGAAGACATCAAGGTTAGTGCACAAACACTACACTAACACCAGCACACATAGGCACATAAGTCGCCCCCCCCAGGCCCCCCCAGATCACCCCCCAGCCCCCAGTCACAGTGTCACTGATTGCAGTGACCATTTATTTACTGATCACTGCAATCAGTGACATTTGTGACTGTAAAAGTGTCACTACAGTTTAGTTTTAGGTCCAGTGTAGCCCCCTAACCCCCCCTAATAAAGGTTTAACCCCTTGATCACCCCCCAGATAACCCTTTCACCCCCTATCACCACTGTCGCTAAGCGATCATTTTTCTGATCAATGTCTTAGCGTCGGTGATGCAGATCGGTAGCCAGTAATTTTTTTTAGGTTCGCCGCAGGTTTTTATAGCGTCAGGTACCCCCATATATTATCTAATAAAGGTTTTAACCCCCTAATTGCCCCTAGTTAACCCTTTCACCAGTGATCATCATATAAGTGTTACGGGTGACGCTGGTTAGTTAGTTTGCTTTTTATAGTGTCAGGGCACCCGCCGTATATAACCCAATAAAGGTTTAACCCCCTGATCGCCCGGCGGGTGATATCAATTAGGTTTTAGCGTCAGAGAGGGTCTGCGTCACACCCCAGGCAGCGTCAGGTTAGTGCCAGTAACGCTAACACCCACGCGTGAAGCATACACCCCCCTTAGTGGTATAGTATCTGAACAGATCAATATCTGATCTGATCAGATCTATACTAGCGTCCCCAGCAGTTTAGGGTTCCCAAAAACGCAGTGTTAGCGGGATCAGCCCAGATACCTGCTAGCACCTGCGTTTTGCCCCTTCGTCCAGCCCAGGCCACCCAAGTGCAGTATCGATCGATCACTGTCACTTGCAAAACACAACACACATAACTGCAGCGTTCGCAGAGACAGGCCTGATCCCTGCGACTCCAGTGCTGTAGGAGGTGATTTCACCACCACAGTTAAAAAAAAAGCAAATATGCCGAAGCATTGGGGCAGCAGGGGCGGAGGAGTGATTTTGCTCCTAATGCCGCGTACATACGGTCGAAATTCCGACGGAGGCTTGCCCGTGGAAAAGTCCGACCATGTGTGTGCGGCATAACTTTTTTGCGGGAGGATGCCCCCATGCTTCGGCATATATAAATGGTGCATGTATGCCCATCATTAGAAGTGGGTGGATGAAGGGCGGTATTCTAATGGTGGGCATACCCACCCGATCAATCTCTTTTTTCATTCAGCCAACTGGCTGCATGAAAAAAAAAGATTACAATACATGTCCAACAAGGACCAGCAACGTACTGGTATGTTGCTGGACTTTGAATGGTTATACCAGATTGATGCCTGCGGGTTTAGGTATCATCTTGGTATCATTCTTTTCAGCCAGCGGCCGGCTTTCATGTAAAAGCAATCCTAGTGGCTAATTAGCCTCTGGACTGCTTTTACAAGCAGTGGGAGGGAATGTCCCCCCCCCCGGATATAAAAAGCGCCATTGGGAAATTGGGAAAGCATTTTATCACACCGATCTTGGTGTGGTCAGATGCTTTGAGGGCAGAGGAAAGATCTAGGGGTCTAGACCCCAGTTTTTTCAAAAAAAGAGTACCTGTCACTACCTATTGCTATCATAGGGGATATTTACATTCCCTGAGATAACAATACAAAAAAAAAAAAAATATGGAAGGAACAATTTAAAAATAAAATAGCAAAATTAATAATAAAAAAAATAAAATAAAAAAAAGCACCCCTGTCCTGCCCTGCTCTTGCCCAATGGCGAACGCAAGCGTCGGTCTGGCGTCATATGTAAACAGCAATTGCACCATGCATGTGAGGTATCACCGCGAAGGTCAGATCGAGGGCAGTAATTTTAGCAGTAGACCTCCTCTGTAAATCTAACGGGGTAACCTGTAAAGGCTTTTAAAAAATGTAGTTTGTCGCCAATGCGCGTTTGTGCGAAATTTTAAAGCATGTCGTGTTTGGTAGCTATGTACTCGGCCTAAGATCATCTTTTTTATTTCATCAAACATTTGGGCAATATAGTGTGTTTTAGTGCGTTAAAAAAAAAAAAAAAAAGTGTATTTTTTCCCCAAAAAATGCATTTGAAAAATCGCTGCACAAATACTGTGTAGAAAAAAAAAAATGCAACACCCACCATTTTAATCTGTAGGGCCTTTGCTTTAAAAATATATATAATGTTTGGGGGTTCAACATAATTTTCTTGCAAAAAAAAATGTTTTCATGTAAACAAAAAGTGTCAAAAAGGGCTTTGTCTTCAAGTGGTTAGAAGAGTGGATGTAAGCTTCCTAATGTTGTGTATAAAATGCCAGAACAGTTCAAAACCCCCCCAAATGACCCCATTTTGGAAAGTAGACACTCCAAGCTATATACTGAGAGGCATGTCGAGTCCATGGAATATTTTATATGTTGACACAAGTTGCGGAAAAAAAAAAATCAAAAAAATTGTTTATTTATTTATTTTTTGCACAAAGTTGTCACTAAATGATATATTGCTCAAACATGCCATGGGCATATGTGGAATTACACCCCAAAATACATTCTGTTGCTTCTCCCTCGCCCCCCTGCCCCAAACCCCCCATGTTGAGGGCATGCGGCCTGGTACGGTTCGCCCCCCCCCCCTCTTCCCCTGCGGCCTGCCAGGTTGCGTGCTCGGATAAGGGTCTGGTTTGGATTTTGGGGGGACCCCCACACCGTTTTTTTTGGCGTAGGGGTTCCCCTTAAAATTCATACCAGACCAAAGGGCCTGGTATGCTCCTGGAGGGGGAACCCATGCCAGTTTTTTATTTAAAATTTGGCGTGGAGTTCCCCCTCAAGAGCAGCAGAGCACAAGTCGCATGCCAAAGTCGGATCATGCAAGACTGCGGTCCGACTTTGATCCGACTTCAGTAATAGTCAATGGGCTGAAGTCGGATCAAAGTCGGACCAAAGTAGTACAGGGAGCATTTTCAAAGTCGGACCGACATGTGTCGGACCAGTTAAGACGGCTCCCATAGGGAAACATTGATTTTCACACGTCATGCGACATGAGCTCCCAATGTCGGAACATTTGCCGCCCCAGTGTGAACCCGGCCTTAAGGCTGGGTTCACACTTGTCCGACATTGGGAGCTCATGTCGCATGACGTGTGAAAATCAATGTTTCCCTATGAGAGCGGTCTTAACTAGTCCGACACAAGTCGGTCCGACTTTGAAAATGCTCCCTGTACTACTTTGGTCCGACTTTGATCCTACTTCAGCCCATTGAATATCATTGAAGTCGGATCAAAGTAGGATCCTTGTCCTAACCATCCGACATGGTGATTACAGCAGCAGTAAAAGGAATTTTTCTCACACTGGGATTGTTTTGATTGGTCAAAGGACAAGTCAGACTATCACAAAGTCGGATCCTGTTCATGAAAGTCGGATGGATGTCGGACCAATGTAGGACTGATGTCGCAGAGCAAAGTAGGATATAAGTTGTATGACTGTCGTGCCGTACCAGTGTGAACCCAGCCTCAATGTGATTTTTGTATGTATGCGCTGTAATATTTTGTTCAGTGTGTTCCTAAACGCATCAAAACCGCTGTAAATTCGCATCAGTGTGAACCCAGGCTGACTGACCTCTATCACTGATCTTTAATGCATTTTTTAGGGTTTGTCCCCAAGTATTTGTCTATTGTACGGATCCTGACCAGATCCCTTGGGATGGAGCACCCCACCACCCCCCCCCCCCCATTACCGCTTATTAGAGTCCATCTGTGATATAGGAGGAGTCCTTTAGTTCTCCCATATAGGGGAGTGTATTTCTCCCATGGTTCAGAGAAGCAGGATCTTCTTGTAGGACCCACTGATAATGGTGCAGTTTGACGCAGCAAGTGCACTTAAGCACCATATAGCCATTCCCCATTTTCTTTTTTTAATGTTCAGATTTTTTTAAATAGCCTTGCAGGAGTAAATGTAATTTTTGTATGCGTGTGCTGTAATATTTTGTTCTGTTTGTCTGGTCTTATGGCTGCACCATCTTTAATGCATTTTTTAATGTATGCCCCCCCAATGTATTTGTTGTTGGTCTAGGAACACAGATTTGCAGGTCATGTAAAAAGCATAGTATTCCATGGCTTTGGTTAGAGGGGGGGGGGGGGGGAGGAAAAAAAAAAGGGTCCTGTGCATGTCGACTGTGGGTGTGATGCAAATTCCTATGGTGCAGTGCAAATTTTATCTTCATAGGCTTCAATTGAACTGGCATTAAACACGCAGCACACAGTTTACATCTCTGCAAATTGTTCACTGTCTCCCTTTATGAAACTTGCGTTAAAATTTCAGCATATTCACGATAAATTCGCACCTATCCACCTCAAAACAAAAAAAACGGATCAAATGCGCAGTACATCGCATCAGCAGTAGTGTGAACCTAGGCTCAAGGAAAATTCGATCAGCATGGGATGGGCGGAATCCTTCCAGGTGCCATTTGTACCTATTGCCAAGGTGTAAGACATATGTTATAGCAGTGTTTCTCAACTCCAGTCCTCAAGGCGCCCCAACAGGTCATGTTTTCAGGCTTTCCATTATTTTGAACAGGTGATTTGATCAGTTTACCTGCCTTAGTAATTACCACAGCCGTTTCATCTGAGGGAAATCCTGAAAACATGACCTGTTGGGGCGCCTTGAGGACTGGAGTTGAGAAACACTGTGTTATGGTATATGCAAACAAGTCCTCAAGATTTACTTTTTGCATTAGAATGATCACCTAGGACAGAGCCTTATCTCTGCTTCCTAAAGTTGGCTTCTACCTAGCTTTAAAGGACAGCATTTCTATAAGCTGGAGAAAAAGTTTCTGTTTGCATTGTAACTTGATCAATGCTCATATTATATGCAGAGACGGAGAGGGAATGATGCTTTGGAGAATAGAAGGAGGAATAAATTGCATAGAGGCTCAGCGAGATCGAATTTCACTAGAATGTGTATGAACTCTGAATTGTGCTTAGATATGACATACTTGTTTGTGACTGGGTGTTAATGAGAAGTGAATGTATCAAATCTTCGATCTTACTGCTGTGCGTAAGCATTTTTTTTCTACTATCTACTATACGAATATAGATAGATAAGCACCAATTTAAAAGGTGTGCTACTATGCAGGAGAATATGGGGAATAGTACTCCCACGGCTGAGATCTATAAATTTCACAAAATGATAGCATATCTCCATCCATTTTCTCAAATTCTGGAGATAGAAAAAATCTTTTTACGAATCTTTAACACTTACTTTATTGGTGGGAATTGCCAGTCACTGACAACAGGAGAAGAAATGAGAGAATAGTTGTCACCAGGTGTCGGGGCTGGGCTCCTGCTATTTACAAGCAGATCTTTTCTTTCAGTGCACAGCTGTCAGTTAATTACCAGCCACTCATTGTTTCCACTGTGACTTACCTGGTTACCATTAACTGCCTAATTAGTCCAGCCTACAGCCAGGCCTTTTTTTTGGCTATTTAACCACTTCAATACCAGGCACTTATACACCTTCCTGCCCAGGCCAATTTCTTTATCGTACACCACGGGACACAGAGCTAGTCATTACATAATGGGTTAAGGGTCACCAGCGGTGATTGGACACTGGCACAACCAATGGAAGACAGTTCCCCTCCATATAACCCCTCCCATCAGGGAAGTACCTCAGTTTTTTCGCCAGTGTCGAAAGGTGTTGGACGCGTTAGGAGGTGCTAAAGGAAAGCTCTACCAAAGAGACCCTCTGGGGGTAAAAGAGCTATGCTTTCGGATCCATCCAAGACGCCTACAAATGAGCTGAATCTGGATGGGATCCGGGCCTCATCCATGAGGCGTCGCCTGTAATGTCTCTCTTCGGAGGACTGGGCTCTAAGATCCAGCACTTTCGCTATTTCGCTATAAAGTCCTGGTAAGAGTCTTGTACAAGGCCCAGGGGAGAGGTATCCTTTAAATAGGAACCCATATCCCTGAAGGTTGGCACACATAGCCCACCGTGAAGGGTGAAGTTTGGTATCTGTCTGAAATCTTTCAGCAGAAAAACCTGCGGCGTGGATAAGGTGAGATTAGAAGGTCCATAACTAGGTTGGGACCTTTTTCAAAAAGTGGATGTCTTCTTTTTTTCCACCACTGGGGGGAGTAAAGAGCTGAATATACTCACCTCACTCTGTTCAGTGTCGGCTTCGGCGAAGTACACTGCTCGTCACCTCCGCTGCTGAGCTTGCTTGAGCACCCCGCTCCTCCTTCCGGTGGCCGATACAGACACCTGCAGATGCAGGTAAGTGGGGACAGGGGCTGATGAGAGTCCTCTCTCACTATGGCCACCACCATAGCGCTAAAGGCCGCGCGCGCGGGAGCGCGCTTTATCGGAGGGGGGGGGGGGGCCGAGGCGTGCGCGGGCACGTGGCGTGCGCAGGCACAGAAACGGCGCCAAATTTAAAAGACTGTCAGTGTAAAAAGCACTGCAGCAGCAAGCAAGCTCGTTCGTTCTCTTGTTCCTGGCAGAGAAACACAGCAGCTATACAGGGACGTAAGACTCCATGTGGTTGGATTGGGTACTTCCTAGAAGACATCCATGTTATGCATAGTTATGTGTTAAAAGTTGCATACTTAATGTATTTGCTAAACTGAACACGGTAGTATATGCATTTAGGTACCTTGTATTTTGTCTAAACAGTAAGTCTTCCAGGGGAAGTAATGCGGACAAAAAGAGATAAAAGAGCACCGCCGCCTGAGACAGGGGGCTCTAGCTGTGCTGACTCGGTACCTTCCTCTCCTGTGTTGCCAAAAGCACCTGTACAGGATGAGCCATTACCTCTGTCAGGTATGGCGGCTTCCCCAGTGAAGCCTGGGCCTGCATATGTCACTGAGGACACTTTATCAGCTGCCCTAAATAATCTGGAGGAGAAAATTGCTACTTTAATCGCTAAATCCTCTAAAAAGGACAATAAGCGAAGCAGATCTCCTCCAGTATTGGACCTCCCTTCAGAAGTACCTGAGGAGGAGGAGGATGAGGAGGAGGCTACATCAGCAGAGGATGAGGAGTCAGACGGATCAGGGATATCGGATGAGCCTTTTTCGGTATCCCAGATTTTAAAGTCACAGGTGCAATGCTATGCAGGAGCCGTGCGAGCTGCATTTAGGTTACCCTCTTTGGAGGTAACAGAATCACCTGTCTCCTCCCTAGGATCATTAAGATCCCTGCAAGGTGCATGCTCCTTCCCGGTTCATCCGTTACTAGAGGATCTATTGTACGCAGACTGGCAACATCCAGATAAGCGTTTTTCACCTCCAAAAAAGTTTAACATTCTTTATCCTATGGAGGAAAATTTTTTAAAGAAATGGAGCCTGCCTACGGTAGATGCGGCTATTTCTTGTGTAAATAAAAACCTGACATGTCCAGTGGATAATGTACAAGTGTTTAAAGATCCTTCTGAGAAGAAGTTGGAATCCTTACTGAAATCCTCCTTCCTTTTGGCCGGCTCAATTATCCAACCTGCAGTAGCAGCAGTCGGTATGTGTCAGGTCGTCAGCCAACAGGTAAAGCAGGGGCTGAAGGAGCTGCCTTCAGAGCAGGCTAAAAATTGGGAGGAGAATTTGCCTAAAGCCTTATGCTTCACAGTGGATGCCATGAGAGATTCTATCATACAGGCATCACGCCTTACACTCCAGCTGGTACAGATGCGCAGAGTACTTTGGCTTAAGCATTGGTCAGCGGAAGCCCCATGCAAAAAGTTGTTGGCAAGTTTCCCGTTCCATGGCGAACGCCTTTTTGGGGAAGATTTAGAAAGATATATCCAAAAGATATCAAGTGGTAAAACGACACTTTTACCTGAGAGAAAGAAAAACAAGAGACCTTGTTTTAAACACACTCTCTCCCCAGCTCCCGGGAAATCTGACTCCAGCCAGTGGCGACGGCCTTTTCAGCCGCCCAAAAAAGCCAAAGAACAGGCTCAGAAGAACAAGAAGCCGTGGGGTTCAAGAGCTAATAAGCAAGCCCCCAAAACCTCTCATTGAAGGGGCGCCCCCGCTCAGCCGAGTGGGGGGAAGGCTTCGTCAGTTCTCAGCGACTTGGCGGACAGAAACCCAGGACAAATGGGTGGTATCCACAATATCCTCAGGGTACAGACTGGAATTTCGAGAGATCCCATCTTCTCAATTCCGAAGTTCAAGACTCTCCAAGGATCCACAAAAAAGAGGATCCTTCTTCAAAGGTTTGAATCACTTAATAGCTCAAGGTGTGGTTACAGAGGTACCCCAAAAGGAGCAAGGTTCAGGTTTTTACTCAAACCTCTTTGTGATTCCAAAACCGAACGGAGAAGTCAGACCCATCCTGGATCTAAAAAATCTAAACCAGTTTCTGAACGTTCGCCATTTTCGAATGGAAACGATTCGATCCGTGGTCGCTACTTTAAAAGGCGGAGAATTCATTGCGTCCATAGATATCAAAGACGCATATCTACACATACCAATCCTCCCCGCTCACCAAAGATTCCTAAGGTTTGCGGTAGAAGATCGCCACTTTCAATTTGTGGCCCTGCCATTTGGTGTAGCCACCGCGCCCAGAGTATTCACAAAGGTGCTAGCTCCTCTGTTAGCAAACCTAAGAACACGGGGCATTGCGGTAACAGCCTATCTAGACGATCTACTATTAATAGATCAGTCAAAGGAGGGATTGGATCACGCTGTAGACACTACAGTAGGATACCTGGAGCATTTAGGATGGATTATAAACTTACAAAAATCCTCTCTCCAGGCCCAAAGAAGGATAGTGTACCTGGGCATGATCATAGATACAGCCCAAAACAGGGTATACCTGCCAGAGCCAAAGATACAGTCTCTGAAAGACCTGATCCACAAGGTCAAAGCAAACAAGAGGCCGTCTATTCGCCTTTGCATGAGGACTATTGGGAAAGATGGTAGCCTCCTTCGAGGCGGTCCCTTACGCCCAGTTTCATTCGAGACTACTTCAAGGCAATATTTTAGCCTCCTGGAACAGGAAGAGCCAAGCTCTGGATATACCCATGCGCCTGTCCTCACAAGTACGCCACAGCTTCAATTGGTGGCTAGAAGCCAGGAATTTACGGAAGGGAAAGTCCTTCCTCCCAGTGGCCTGGAAGGTGGTATCTACGGATGCCAGCCTATCGGGCTGGGGTGCAGTATTCGAGGAGGCTTCTACCCAGGGAACCTGGGCCAAGACTCAGGGGATCCTGCCCATCAATGTGCTAGAGATCCGGGCGGTATATCTAGCCCTCAAAACCTGGACATACAGGTTACAGGGCTACCCAGTTCGGGTTCAATCCGACAATGCTACGGCAGTAGCTTACATCAATCACCAAGGAGGCACCCACAGTCGGGCAGCCCAAAGAGAGGTGAACCGGATCTTGGCATGGGCAGAAGAGCATGTACTTGCATCTCTGCAATCTTCATTCCAGGGATAGAAAACTGGCAAGCAGACTACCTGAGTCGTCAGCAGCTGCTACCAGGAGAGTGGTCTCTTCACCCAGAGATCTTTCAGGCCATATGTCTGAGATGGGGAAACCCAGATGTAGACCTGCTAGCTTCCAGGTTCAACAAGAAATTGGACAACTTTGTGTCCAGAACGAGAGATCCTCTAGCCTACGGGACAGACGCTCTAATAACTCCATGGAATCAGTTCTCACTGATCTATGCATTCCCTCCGATCCCTCTTCTACAAAGACTGCTTCGCAGGATCAAGGAGGAGGGAATACCAGTAATCCTAGTGGCCCCAAACTGGCCCAGGAGGCCTTGGTATGCCGATATCGTAAAAATGGCGATAGGAAGGCCCTGGAAGCTTCCACTTCGACACGACCTGTTGTCACAGGGTCCAGTATTCCACCCTTCCTTACAAAGGCTAAATTTGACGGCCTGGCTGCTGAGACCCACATTTTGAAAAAGAGAGGGGTCTCTGGCCTGGCTCTTTCTACGCTCATTAATGCTAGAAAGCCAGCCTCCAGACTCATCTATCATAGAGTCTGGAAAGCATACGTTTCCTGGTGTGAATCCAGAAGTTGGAATCCTCTGAAATATGAAATAAGTAGGATTCTTGCTTTTTGCCAGTTAGGAGTGGATATGAAATTAGCCCTTAGCACCATCAAAGGGCAAATATCGGCTCTATCAGTCTTCTTTCAGAGACCATTGGCATCTCACTCCCTAGTTCGGACATTCATTCAGGGGGTACTGAGGATAAATCCTCCAGTCAGGTCTCCCTTGTGTCCATGGGATTTGAATTTGGTATTGTCAGTGTTGCAAAAGCAACCTTTTGAACCTATTCGCCATATTCCTTTAATTATATTAAGTAGGAAATTGGCCTGATTGCTATAGCTTCTGCTAGGAGAGTATCAGAGCTAGCAGCTCTTTCTTGTAAAGAGCCTTATCTAATTTGTCACAAGGACAAGATCGTACTACGACCCCATCCGGCTTTTCTGCCTAAGGTGGTGTCGGCTTTTCACTTGAATCAAGACATTGTTCTGCCTTCCTTTTTTCCAAACCCGCGGACGGCGGGGGAAAAATTATTACACTCTCTAGATCTAGTGAGAGCGGTAAGGGTGTATCTGCAAGCAACCGCTCAGATACGTAAAACAGATGTTTTGTTTATTTTACCAGATGGTCCCAAGAAGGGCCAAGCGGTATCAAAATCCACCATTTCCAGGTGGATTAGACAAGTAATTGTTCAAGCTTATGGTTTAAAGAACAGGACTCCTCCTTTTCCTGTTAAGGCGCACTCTACCAGGGCGATAAGTGCTTCATGGGCAGTGCACCACCAGGCTTCGATGGCTCAGATCTGTAAGGCTGCAACTTGGTCCTCAGTCCATACATTTTCCAAATTCTATCAAATAGATGTGAAAGGACATGAGGATTCCGCCTTCGGGCGAAGTGTGCTGCAGGCAGCAGTATAGGGCTTCTGGTCCGCAAGCGGTCGGTTTGATCTGTGTCTCCCCCCCTTCATATGAGCATTGCTCTGGGACGTCCCATTATGTAATGACTAGCTCTGTGTCCCGTGGTGTACGATAAAGAAAATAGGATTTTTATAACAGCTTACCTGTAAAATCCTTTTCTTGGAGTACACCACGGGACACAGAGGTCCCACCCTTCTTATGGGAACCTTACTGCTTTGCTACAAAACTGAGGTACTTCCCTGATGGGAGGGGTTATATGGAGGGGAACTGTCTTCCATTGGTTGTGCCAGTGTCCAATCACCGCTGGTGACCCTTAACCCATTATGTAATGACTAGCTCTGTGTCCCGTGGTGTACTCCAAGAAAAGGATTTTACAGGTAAGCTGTTATAAAAATCCTATTTTTCAGCTTTCAGCACTGTCGCAATTTGAATGACAATTGCGCGGTCATGCAACACTATACCCAAACACATTTTTTATCATTTTGTTCCCACAAATACAGCTTTCTTTTGGTGGTATTTGATCACCTCTGCGATTTTTATTTTTTGCGCAACAAATAAAAAAAAAAAAAAAAGCGAACATTTTGAAAAAAAAATGTTTTTCTTTGTTTCTGTTACTTTTTTTGTAAATAAGTACCTTTTTTTTCCTTCAATGACGGGCACTGATATGGCGGCACCGACGGGCACTGATATGGCGGCACCGACGGGCACTGATATGGCGGCACCGACGGGCACCACAGAATGGCACCGATAGGTGGCATTGCTGGGCATCACAAATTCTGTTGGTGCCATGATGGTGCCAGTCAGTGCCCATTTGTGGGCACTGATTGGCATATGTTATCTATACATTTGTACATGTGGATGGCCATCGGGGACTTACCTGGCCATCCACATGGGTGCTTCCCTGGTGGTCCTGGGCAGCATCCTGGTGGTCCAGTGTGGGCATCCGTGGGGGGGCAGCGCTGATAAACAATCAGTGCGAACCCCCCGTCAGGAGAGCCGCCAATCGGCTCTCCTCTACTCGCGTCTGTCAGACGCGAGTGAGGAAAAGCCGATCGACGGCTCTTCCTGTTTACATCGTGATCAGCCGTGATTGGACACGGCTGATCACGTGGTAAAGAGTGTCCGCCAGAGGCTTTTTACCGAGATCGGTGTTGCGGCGTGTCAGACTGACACACCGCACCACCGATCGCCGCGCGGTGGCTGTTATCCTGCAGGACGTCATATGACGCCCAGTCAGGATAACTGAACCACCGCCCAGCCGTCATTTTGCTATAGGCCGGGCGGGAAGTGGTTAAACAGCTTTGATCGTTTCCTCCGTGCTCCTGCATGGTCTATTATCTCCAGTGTGTTCCTGTGTATATGACTTGGGCTAGCTGACTTCTCTTCCAATACTTGTTCTTGTTTTTTGCGCCTTACTACATTGACTTTTGGCTTCCTGACCCCGCCTCATCTGATTACCCGCTCCGGCATTCAAACCCGGCTTCAGTTTTTGACTACGTTCCTAAACGGTGTTATCTTTTGCTATTTTATTAAGCCCAGGTTCACACTGAGCTGCGGGAATGAAGCTGTGCGAGTTCAGCTGAACTCGCACGATTTCAGCTGCGATTTCACAGACATATGTGCGGTTTTGTGCACAGATGTCAATGGAAATTGCAACCTGAAATCTCAAAAAGGAGTACAGAAACAACTGTTTGAATTCGGTGCGGTGGTGCTGCAAATGCAGTGTCGCACTGATTAGGACAGTGCCATTGCCAGTAATTGCCGATTTGACACGACAAATCGCACCAGCGTGAACCAGGGCTAAAGGTGTAATTTTCACTGCATCTTCTGTCTCTGCCTGGTTTATGGTTCCTGGCACCAGGACAGAGACAAGGGACTAAAAGAAAACACACACCCGGGTCAGGCAGCAATTCTGTAAAGGGACTTTGCTCGATGCTCAACTGCCCCTCTTCCTCCACACAAATCTGTCAATATAGTGAGCCAGCAATTCTGCATTGTGGTTGTGCTTTACTTTACTGTCCCTATCTCTCTTTCTCTCAACAAAAGGTCTATCAGTCCGGCCAGCCTGCACAGTGACTGCATTAATATCCCTCTACCTCCACACAAGTCCATCAGTCTGGTTAGGCAGCAGTTCTGCACAGTGACCACACAAGTACATCAGTCTGGTAGGGTAAGCGAGTGTGCTTTACTGTTCCTATTTTGCCACACACGTCTGAGTTTGGCCATGCAGCAATTCTCCACAATTACTGTGTTTTACTAAAACTCTAGCTCCATTTAAGCCTGGTCGGGCAAGAAATCTCTACAGTGACTGTGTTTTACTGTCCCTATCTCTCTGCGCAAGTATGTCAGGCAGTAATTCTCCACAATTACTGTTTAACTGTACCTCCATCTCCGCATAGGCCTGTCAGCCAGGTCAGGCAGTAATTCTCCACAAATAGTGTTTCTTTGTACCTCTATTTCGACATTTGTCTGTCAGTCTGGTTGGGCAGCAATTCTCCACAACAAATGTATTTTCATATCCCTTTTTCCCTACACAATCTGTCAGTCTTGTCAGGCAGCAATTCTCCACAATTACTGTGTTTTACTGTAGCTCTACTGCAGGGGTAGTCAACATCAGCCCTCCAGCTGTTTTGAAACTACAAGTCCCATGAGACATTGCAAGATCCCAACAAACACAGGCATGACTCCTAGAAGCAGAGGCATGATGGGATTTGTAGTTTCACCACAGCTGGAGGGCCGAGGTTGCCGACCTCTGCTCTACTGTGTCTCTTAAGCCTGGTCAGGCAACAATCCACTACAGAAACTGTTTTTTACTGTCCTGATCTCTCCACTCAAGTCTGTTAATCTAGTTAGGCAGCAATTTTGCACAATTACTGTAGCTTCATCTCCACATAGGTCTGTCACTCTAGTCAGGCAGCAATTCTCCACAGTAACTGCATTGATTCACTGCTGCCATGTACAGCTGTCCATTGAGGTGCATTAGAAGCTGTACAGGGTTGTGCATAGAGGAATGCCCTGCACACAACCACCCACAATCGCCCCTTCAACTGCATCTAAATGGGAGGCTTTATGTGGCAGCAGCAGGCCTCTGGAATGTCATTACGTAGGCTCCGCAAGCTGCATGGACCCCGTTTGGTCATGTGCAGGAGGCCTTATGGTACCACACACACACACACACACACACACACACACGTCTATGTATGGTTAGGCAGCAGTTCTCCAGAGTGACTTTTATTGTCCCTCTATCTCCACACAAGTCTGTCAACCAGGTCACACAGAAACACTGGACAATATGCTTCCCTCCCCATCTTCTTCTTCTTTCTTGGATTATTTGGCTGGTAAAGACTCATTGGAAAACAGAATTTCTCTGTAGCAGCAGTCATTTGTAAAAGATGGTAAATGTACTTTTCTATTATACAAAAAGCCACAACACAAAGAATCTACAAAATTTTACAAATAAAACACAATCTTGAAAACAGGAAATAAGAAAAATGTTAGACACATCAACAATTATCAACAGGTAAACATTTCAATATGGACTGAAAATCTGTAAACACATTATAGTGCTCCTTCAATGCAGCAAAAAGGTTTCCTTAAAATGCAACTCTGCATAATGTGAGGAAAGGTCACAGCTTGTGTCAAGTGTTTACTACTGCTTGCATACACACTTCATTGCTCTTTGGAGGAAGAGCTCCTTTTTAGCAACACAGAGAAGGGACGGTGTAGTGACAAACGAAAGTGATGTGATATAAATAATAGGTGCAAAGCTGGGATACAACATATGGTGTTTGTCCTGGCAATAATTTGTAGATGAGCAGGTTTTCTGGATCACTGCTCAAAGTATTCATTTAACTTCCAATTCCCTTAGAGCAGGGGTGCCCAAACTTTTGAAGAGCGAGGGCCATTTAAGCGACTTGGTAACCAGTCGTCGGCCACAATGAGCGGGTGGATGGCATGTCCGTGTCTGCTCTGCATATGCAGAGCGGACACTGACACAGCCCACTATACTTTTTAGCGGATCATATTGGAGGTAGGACACAAGTCGGTTTATGTCTGCCACTATTTAGAGGTGAATGGAGGGTACAATTGGTCGGACTGACCATGTGAAAGGGGCCCAAGGCTGCTTTCACACTAATGCACTGCGGTTTACCCACACCGTGGGTGCAACGCAGTGTACCTTTGGCTTTCCTGCACTTTGCAATAGACTTCTATTATATTCTGCAGGTTTGGTGCACTTTCAGAAATCTCACCAAACTCGCAGGTAATAACAGAAGTCTATGGCCCAGTGCAGGTAACCCGCAGGTGAACTGCTCTGCACCTGCGGATCAGTTTTAAAGCAGCCCAGTAACCACTGCAGAAAAGATATGCCTATATATATATATATATATATATATATATATATATATATATATATATATATATATATATATATATATATATATATACACACATACACATATACACACACACACACTGATTTTAGTAATAAACTGACCTTTAATAACAGTATTCTATTCCATCCCTGAGCAGGAGGTCGCGGGCCACATGTGGCCCCCAGGCCACTGGTTGGGCACCCCTGCCTTAGAGGCACCTTTTCTTCTCTATGTATGTGTATTGTCTCTTTGGAACTGAGAATTGGGTGAAGTCCGTCTTAAAAAAAAAAAAAGTTGCCAAATATTTACCAAGGTTAGCCAGTTGCCGCTACAGACATTTGCTCCCCTAGATAAGGGGGGTGTCAACCTTCACTGGTGTGTCACCACTGGGAAATCTCCGCCCCCCCCCCCACTTTCTGTTTCACCAGTGTCCCTAGACAAGAGGTATAGACAGCATTAAAAACCCTTTACCAATTGAGGCCCATTTAAAACTATGCATGGCCGTAATACAAGCAAAGCATGATTATACGTTAGAACAGGCCAAATTAAAAGTGATTATAAAGTCTTGTTTAAAAAAAAAAAAAAAAAAACATGTTATACTTACCTCTTCTGTGCAGTTGTTTTTGCAAAGCAGCCCTGATCCTCCTGTTCTCGGGTCCCTCCCTCCTGTTGAGTGAACCCACAGCAAGCAGCTTGCTATGGGGCACCCAAGCCGAGCCACAGCTTTGTGTGTTCATTCAGAAACTGAGCCCGACCCGGCCCTGTCCCCTCTCTCCCCTGATTGGCTAACTGACATGGTTTGACAGCGGCGGAAGCCAGTGGCACTGCTGCTGTGTCTCAACCAATCAGGAGGAGAGTCCTGGACGGCTGAGACAGTCGTGGAAATCGCTGGAGAGCGATGGGGCTCAGGTAAGTAATTAGGTGGGTGCTGGGGAGGTTGCTACACACAGAAGGTTTTTTATCCTAATGTATAGAATGCATTAAGATGTAAAGGCAGAAGGTTTTTTTTTTAAACTCCTTTAAGTTTAAAGTGTTACTAAACCCACAACAGTAAAATCTGTCTGTATATGAAGTAAAGTATGCTTGTTATACTCACTGTGGAAAGAGTTAATCCTACGCATTGTGTAAAAAATCTGTTCAAACCTGTCTTTTCTGATCATCTCCTTCTCCCACTGACTCCAATACATTTCCTGATATTTACAGAGCCATGGGGCAAGCTGCACATGCTCAGTTTGGTGTGTATTGCTAGAGAGTTTTTTTATTTTTTTCCCTTGGGAGAGTGCATGTGATAAGCACAGGGCCAATCCGCACTGTCCAGACAGAGGGTCAGGGGTCCTGCATTCTCATATGACAATTGTGGGAGAAAGAAAACGCCTCCTACAAGCTTTAACCAGACACTCAGAAGTCACAAGACTGCTATATACTGCTGATGCAAAAAGGTATTTAACAGTTTATATTTACTAAAATAATTGCATTTCCATGTTCTGTGTACTAATGAAGATCAGATATAGTGAATGCAGGGTCCTAGGTTTTTTGAAAAAAAAAAATAAACTCATACAAACTTATGAGTCTAGCACCCTGCACGGGGGCGGCGCCCCTAATGGACCGGCTGCTCCTGATAAGACCCCTTTCATATGGAGCGGACTCGGTCAAGCAGATCGACCTGCTCAGCGGGGCATCTGTCTGCTGATCTCTGCTGAGCAGGCGAATGACAGGCCTGCGTTCTCTCCGCTGATGCTGAGCGGACACAGCCCCCTGTTCTCTATGGGGCAGACGGATGGAAACGGACCACCTGTCCATTTTCATCAGATACAATCCGATTGGATCTGCTAGATGGATGGGGAACTGGATCTCTATCCTTCTGTTTTAGCATCGGATGCAGGTGGGTGTAAAACGGACACATGTCCATTTACATAAGCCTCTCCATAGAGAACAATGAGTGGACCGATTGGGCCCACCAGAAAAACAGGACAGGCAGACCCGATTGGTCTGCTTGTGTGAAAGGGGCCTAATGCCTTGTTCACACAGGGCATACACAGCATACCTTTACAGGTGTTCTGTGCATCTCTGTGCAGGCAGTCCCATTGATGTAATTCGGGATGTAGCACCTACACCAACAAAGCCGTTGCTCTCAATTTATCATCCATGTAGGTCCGGGTTCATGTCCCTGAGCTCACACTATCTGCTTTCGGGGGTTATGTACCCACACGGATGTCAGATTCGGAACAGCAGCTATGCCTGTGCAGCAATTGCATCTAAATTTACAGAAATGGGACTGCCTGTACGGGGATGCATGGAAGACCTGTGCGGGTAAATATGACCTCTTTAGTATGCCACATGTGAACGATGCTTTAATAGTAATTTTGCAGGAATTTTTTTAAGTTATGTTGTGTGTGTGTGTGTGTGTGTGTGTGTGTGTGTGTGTGTGTGTGTGTGTGTGTGTGTGCACCATTAATTATTTTAGCGTATTTTTAGTGAAAATAGCGATATAAACATTTTGTGCAATTATTGTGGGGCCCAAGAAATTTGTAGCACTTTTTTTTATTCTACAGGTCATGTGCTTTCAGAAAATTGTCTAGTTTGAGGGGTCTTTTCAAATTCTGAAAGCTGCAAGTGAAAAATAGTAACATAGATTTTTAGAGTAAAATTGTTTTTATTTACAGTTTTTGCAAAAAGGTGTAATTTAAAATGTACAAATATTTGTTACTTATTAACTCAGAAAATGTATGGTTTGGGTGGGTCTTTTACAAATTCTGAAAGCTGTAAGTGATAAAGGAAAACCTACAAATGTTTAAAGAATTTTTTGCGTACATCTGATTTTTACTATTTCTCAAAACGACGCAATTTAAAAATTTACAAATATTTGTTATTTAATAACTCAATACAGGTTTAAGCCATTATATTTAGTAGGAATTTTGTAAAATTTGCTGTGTTTATATCTGCTAAAAACTTATTTAGAGAATATATTGCTTTGATAAACATTTGCGCAAACGTCTGGGGGCCTTAAAAATCTGTAGCGCCTTTTTAATCTACCGGTCCTATGCTTTCAGAAAATATATGGTTTGGGGGGTATTTAACAAAAGCTGTAAGGGAACAATGAAAACCCTTCAGATTTTTTGAGAAATGTGGTCATTTACAATTTTGCGTACGTTCATTTTTCACCATTTTGCAAAAGGGTGCAAATTAAAAATGACTAATATTTGTTATTTATTAACTTAAAGCGGAGTTGCACCCTAAAGTGGAACTTACGCTCATCTGATTCCTCCCCCTTTCTGGGGCCACAATTGGTACCTTTCGGGGGTAGGGGGGACAGGATACCTGGCCGTGGCCCGTGACGTCACCGCAGGGCTCCCTTCCCCAGCCGCTGGGCAAATAGGAGAGAGGAGCGGGGCCTCGCGCATGCGCAGTGGGGTTCCCGACTTGAAGCCGAAAGCCTACACTGCCGGGTTGCCTTATCCGCAATGGCGGCAGCAGCACCCAACAGCTGATGGAAACATCAGCTGCGGTGCCGACATCGAGGGATTCCAAGACAGGCAAGTGTCCATTTATTAAAAGCCAGCAGCTGCAGTATGTGTAGCTACTGGCTTTTATTTTTTTTATTTATTTTTTTGGCCCGCTTTAAAAACTGTATTACGTTTTTATATTCAGTGGGAATATTGTAAAATGCACCATGTTTTTATCTGCCAATGATTTTAGTGTATTTTTAACGAAAATATTGTTTTGATAAACATTTGCGCAAATATCATTGTGCCCTAAAAATCAGTAGCACCTTATTTCTATTCTACTGGTCATGTGCTTTCAGAAAACATAGTTTGGAGGGAGTCTTTAAACAAACTCTGGAAGCTGTAACGGAAAAACAAACAAGCAATGGAAAAATTGCAAAAATGGCCTGGCCACCTGAGTATAAAAATGGAGCACAGGGCCTGGCAGCGAAAGGGTTAAAGCAAGATAAAACAGACGTGAATCTTTGTGTGCGCTGTAGTAGGGCGCATTTTCCCACCACTTTAGTAGTACCACTGAAGTGTCATTCAAAATTAATATTTTATACCTGTTAAAAATAAAAGGAATAATGTAGCACTGCAATGCACTACAGTTTATATGTGTTCCATGCACGTTACCATAAAAACATCAGTGTGAATAAGCCCTACTGAAAAAAATTTAATAAATAAAAATGCTTTGGCTGTTTAACTATAGGTTGAAACACTTTACTGACTAATTTTACTTATTGCCTAGACTTGCTAATTACCCCTTGTCTACCAATGTAGGTTTATAAATGTCCTGGCAATCAAAGGGTTAAAACAAACTCATGACTGCAGCAGAAGCTGTGAGCTTGTTAAAAGTAGAACTATAGACAAAACTCCACCCCCATTTTCGATAGAGCAAGGAAGGGTTATAACCCCTGCCAGATTTTTTTTTTTTATGTCACCTGTGTCCCATTGCAGAGATTTTACTTCCTGTCCCATAGCCAAACAGGTAGCGAGAGGAAATCCCTGCAAATTAAGCAAGTACCTTGGGAACCCCCAGGTCACCAGAACTAGTGTCCCCATTGGAAGGTTTCCCCTCTATTAAATTTCTGGGGACACCCAAAATTTGGGATTCATTTTTACTTTCACTTTCAATGATAATGGTAAAAGGACAAATAGCGAGGGTGAATATCCTTAGCAGGGGCACAGACAGCAATTGGGCAAGAGGATTTGCCTCTAGTTATTCTTTACCATTTTGTTCAGCCAGTTGCAGCTTTTATGTAAAAGTGATCAAGTGGCTATAGAGCCACCCGATCACTCTTAAAGGACTGAAGGCAATTCACAGTAAAGGTCGGCCATACACAGTTCAAATTTCAGCCAGTTGAGCGGGAACAAGCTGACATTCGAACCGTTAATGGCCATGCTGAATGTACCAATCGACCGATCAACTTGGGTGCAACCAGCCTGCCGGATTATCTTGCGATTATCGCTTGCGGCCACTATAGCCGCTAGTGATAATCACCGGTTTCTCCTGGCGGGGACAGCTTCCCCCACTCACACCCCCCCCCCCCCCATCAGATCTGTCTGTGCTGATGGGGGAATCGTGCAAATTTTGCACAGTGCAAAGCCGGCCTTCTGCTTGATCGTTTATGGCAGGGGTGTCAAACTCAATTTCATTGTGGGCTGCATCAGCATTATGATGGTTCTTAAACGGGCTGGTTGTATCTGTAAAATTAGATGTCCAGCGCATCCCCTCCCATTAAATTAGATGTCAAGAGCCACCCCACCATCAGAATTTGAGTCCCCCACTCTCCCTTACATCACAGTGCACTCCCCTTTCCTTATGCTGCTGCTGGGAAGAAGCTGGGTGCATTTTTTGAAAGCAGAAAATAGGGGTCTGGAGGAGAACTGGAGCTCTCCTGCAGCTGCAGGAGAGGTGCGAGGGCAACATGAAATGGCCTGGAGGGCCGGATTCGGCCCGCAGGCCTTACGTTTCACACCTGTGGTTTATAGCAAAGGGTAGAAGAGACCATAGCGATCCAATAGACCCATGATGTCTACAAAAATAGAACCTGTTGTCTGTGAATGCTATCACATAGGGGGCTTGCTGCCCCCTTTGTGATAGAAAAAGTAAAAAAATAATAAAAAATAAAATAAAAATTAAAGCAACCCTATCGCCCTGCGCACACAAGCAATTGTGGGCAAAGGGCAACCCCATTTGTATGTAAACATCAACTGCACAACACATATTGCCACATATAGATATTGAAGTAAACATCAGAGTTAGAATTTTCTTCTCCAACACCATTATTTGCAGTTAACTCTAAAATGGTGACCTGTAAAGGCTTGTTTGTAAGGATCACTTACGGACAATTTTTGCATACAATTTGAAGGCTTGAAATTTTTGGTATATATTTATTTTATTCTCCAGGGTCTCTGATTTTAGAAAATATAATTGTTTTGGGGTTTTAAGTAACATAAAAAAATAGGCAGAATGCGAAAAATAAAAAATCTCTCAAGTAGCGAAGACGGTTCTGGTTTTCAAGACTGTAACCCAGGAAACTGTTGAGTGCTGTAAACAGTTCTTGTATAAGAAAAATGCTTGGTAGTCTCGGATATGGAACATTTCTGACCACCAGCTATAATTTTAAGTTTTGACATTCCATACAACTAATGGATTTACAGATAATGGATCCTGGATGCTATTATTATATTATACAGGGTTTATATAGCACCAACTATGCTATGAGATTAGTAGTCAAAAACAGGACTTTACAATAGCTACATAAGCACTTATCATAAAAATAAAGATCGGGACAAAACAAAAATTACCAGGTTCACGGTTCTATATATAGTGAAACCTTGGTTTACGAGAAGCGCGGTTTACGAGTGTTTTAAAAAACGAGCAACTTTAAAAAGAAAAAAAAAAAAAAAATTGATCTGCGAGCTTTTTTTTTTTTTTTTTTTTTATGTAAAAAAAAGAATTACACTCACAATGTGAAGGAGTCTGCTGTTCATCCATGTAAAGCCGCTGTGTATATGTACAGTATACAGTACAGCTTTGTATGTGGCCAGAGATTGCGGGCGATGGTGGCTCCCAGCGCTTCCTTGAGACACTCATAGAAACTCCCAACTGGGGCGGACGTACACGGAAGTGATGTCAACAGTTCCCAAGTTCTCTAGGAAGCGCTGTGAGCTGAACCTGTGGCCACATACAGCGTTGTACTGTACACCAGCAGCTTTACTGAACATACAGTACTGTATACAGAATGGCTTTAAATAGATAAGCACCAACCTCTGGCCACATACAGAGCTGTGTACAACAGCGGCTTTACTCTACATACAGTATACACAGCGGCTTTAAATAGATGAGCACCAGACTCCTTAACATTGTCAGTCTGCACATTTTTTTTTTTACCTTAAAACTTTTGCAACACAGGAGGTACAGTACAGTATTTCTACTGTATTTAAGTGCAGTTTTATGTTTAGAGTACACTTTATACTGTATTTTTTTGTCATAATAATTTTTAGATGAATAAATGGTTGTGGAACGAATCATCTGAGATTCCATTATTTCCTATGGAGAAATTTGCTTTGCTATAAGAGTGCTTTGGATTACAAGCATGCTTCTGAAATGAATTATGCTCGCAAACCAAGGTTTCACTGTATATAAAAAACACACACACACACGTACCTTAAATGTGCCATTTTCGTTCTTCATAAAAGAGACAAGGAAAATGTCCACAGGCAGCAGAGCAGAGGTGATCAGAGCAATAGCAAGTGAACATATTGCTGTAATAGTTGAAATCACTTCACTCTCTTGACGACTTTGATACTTTCGAACATAAATCCAGCAAAAAGTTAAAATAGCCTATTAAAAAAAACAAACAGTAAAAAACAAAAATTACCACAAATGCGGGACACAATTACGGGACAAATGCAATAGGATCCAAATGGCTGCACTGGGGGGGGGGGGGGGAATGGGTTCCCTTATAAGGATTGGCGGCGGCTGCACCGACAGCCGATCTGAAAATCGGGCTGGGGTGCTGACATTGCGGGCCCCCTGGACAGGTAAGTGTCCATGTATTAGAAAGTCAGTAGCTGCAGTATTTGTATCTGCTGACTTTGAAATTTTCATGGGGGGGGGGCTGCACCTCCTCTTTAAAACGCCATTAATATACTGCAACAGTAGATACTGTGGGAGCAAGGAAAAAGTCAACTTTCCTACAAAAATTGGATAAAACAGATTAAACAATGCTTTTCCAAGCATACAACATGTATAAATAGGTTAATGGTCAGAAACAGCCTTTGACAAATGAAATGTTCTTAAAAGTTTTTAAACTGATAAATATACTAGCCCAAAATAAAACTGTTTTGCACACTGCTTTTTTTAGCATGCTTTTAATGACCAATGTTTATACCTGTGGTTTCTTGGAAGCTCCAGTCTGTATTTTCCGTTTTTTCTTTTCTTTTTTTTTTTAGAAAGCCACTTTTTACCATTTACGTGAATAGATAACATCACTACATGCATTTACTACCTTCTAGGAAATCAGAAAAAAGCTGTCGCTAATAAACACCCATGTGTAGGTATTTATTCACTAATGGAGTGGAACCTGTTTAGTCCTTAAGTGCCGGTTCACACTACCGCGACTTGGGGGGCGACTTGTCAGACCGCAAGTCGCCCCAAGTCGCTTGACATCAGAAATCACAGCTATGTGAATGAGAGCCGTTTTAATGAACGCGTATTAAGTCGGAGCTACTTCAGAAAAGGTTCCTGTACTACTTTAAGGCGACTTGTAGGCGACTTGTACCCATAGATTTCAATGCAAGTCGCCTACAAGTCGGATCATGGTCTACATGGAAGCGACTTCACAGGAAGAAGAACAGAATTCACACTGCCCGCAGGCAGCCCCCTTCCTTCCCACACACAGAGAACTACCAGGTTATCTCTGTGTCAGTGATAACTACCTTTTGTACTTCCTGGTTATCTGAGTGTAGTGAATTGAGAGGGGAGACATGAGAAGAAGAGGTGAGAAGTGTGAAGAATATTTTTTTGTCAGTACCATTATGTCATCATCCTCATCCTTCGCTTCCTCTCTTCTTCCTCTTCCATTAATACAGCCACACCAGCTGTTACCACAGCTGTCATTAAATAATGCAAGGATAACATTGTGTTCACAGGACACAGACACGGAACAGGGAAGCAGGAAGAGAACAGGAAAGAGAATGATGTCACAAGAGCTGATTAGCTCTGGTTGGCCACAGGCAAAGTCGCCTGGCCATGAGGCGACTTGAAATCGCGTTGCAAGTCGTTCCAAGTCGCGCACAAGTCGTGTCGCCCCTGTGTGAACCGGCACTAACAGCTTTTAGCTAAATAACTTCTATAGACGTACATATAAAGTCTAAACTCTTACCTGAAAACAGCTGGTTGTTAGCGAAGGTTCTCTCAAAAAAAATAACTAACCAGTAATGTATGCATTTCTTTGCATTTCTCTTAAAAACTATCAGCATAAAAATATGGGAGCTCCTGGTACCAACTTGTTTTTTGAAGCTCCGGGGTCCATCATCCTTTTCCTCATTTCACTATTGGAGTCACCAACTTGAAAACACACGTACAGATCAGCAACCCCAGCACCTGATCTCCAAATGTGTGTTTAAATTGGGTCACGGACCAAGCACAGATGGATCAGCCCGAAAGCACAAAATTATAAAATTACAAAATATACCTACAATGAGAAACGATTTAACCCTTTGATGGCCAGGGGTTGGGGGTTAGAAGGCTTTAAGACATTCTTCCCTCTACATTTTATGCCTGCTTCTGACTGCTACCATGTAAGGGGATGGGTAGTTAAGAGCAGAGGGAGGTAGATCATGATCACCAGCTGGAAGTAAGTTTAACCACTTAACAACCACCTGCCGCCGAATAACGGCGGCAAGGTGGTTGCTTAACTCTGGGAGGACGTTATATAACGTCCTCCCTTAGAATCGTTCCTGCGCACGCCCGCGTACACACAAACGACTGTGCTCGCCGGGTCCACCGGACCCGTAGCAACACAGATCGGGGTGAATGGCCAATGACAGCGGCCTTTTACCACGTGATTGCGCCGTCCAATGACGGCGCGATCACAATGTAAACAAACCAGGGTCAGCAGCAGTTCATCTCTCTCCTCACCTCACACCGATGCAGCGTGAGAGGAGAGGAGAGACATCAGTGCAACCCTGTGCCACACAGTGAGTTTTTACTACTTTTAGCTGTGCCCAGCAGTGCCCAGCAGTGCCCAGCAGTGCCCAACAAGTGCCATCTGTGCCACATCTGTGCCACCTGTGACACACCAGTGCCACACCAGTGCCACCAGAGCCACATCAGTGCCACATCAGTGCCACACCAGTGCCACATCAGTGCCCATCAGTGCCACCTGTGCCCATCAGTGCCACCTGTGCCCATCAGTGCCACCTGCGCCACTGCAGTGCCACATCAGTGCCGCCTGTGCCCACCAGTGCCCACCAGAGCCACACCAGTGCCACCTGTGCCCATCAGTGCCACCTGTGCCCATCAGTGCCACCTGTGCCCACCAGTGCCGCCTGTGCCCAGTGCCACCTGTGCCCATCAGCGCCACTGCAGTGCCACATCAGTGCCGCCTGTGCCCACCAGTGCCCACCAGTGTGCCACCAGAGCCACACCAGTGCAACCAGAGCCACACCAGTGCCGCCTGTGCCCGCCAGTGTCCACCAGTGCCACCACAGTGCTCTGCAGTGCAGCCTCACCAGCCACCAACATGGCAAAAAAATTCTTTACTTGTGAGGAGGCCTACCAGCGTCTAATCATGACCGATGAGAGGAGCGAGGAGTCTCAGTCTGATTCGGATTCGGCCTATGAACCCGTTACAGACAGTGGGTCTGATACAGAATCAGAAGAGGAATGTGTGCCCGTGAAAACAAGGGGTTCTGGCGTGGAGAAGCGGCCTACTACCAGCAACACAGTGCCGTCCACCTCAAGTGCAGTGCCGTCCACCCCAAGCGCAGTGCCGTCCACCCCAAGCGCAGTGCCGTCCACCCCAAGCGCAGTGCCGTCCACCCCAAGCGCAGTGCCGTCCACCCCAAGCGCAGTGCCACTGAAACAAAGGCCAGGCACCAGTAGGGTGTCATCTCAGCCCCAAAGGGATAGGGGCCATGCCAGCCTTCCCTATGGCTTCCTCCTAATTCCGGAGCAGCAAATATCCCCCCTTTCACCGCCCCAGCCAGGTGTCCAGGTGAACACCGATGAATTTTCCATGCTCGATTTTTTCAATTTAGTATTCACTGAAGACTTACTATCCTCCATTGTGGCCCAGTGCAACCTCTATGCACAGCAGTACATAGCAAGCAACCCTGGGTCTAGTTACGCCCGTCCCTTTGAGTGGAGAGAACTTACTGTAGAGGAATTCAAAATTTTCCTAGGCCTAACTTTTAGCATGGGACTCTCAAAAAACCCCCAATTGTACTCCTACTGGTCTACCAAACCCATCCACCACATGCCACTCTTCTCATCCCTTATGCCAAGATCCCGATACCTAATGATTATGCGGTTCCTCCACTATAATGACAACACCCAGTGCCCTCCCCGAAATGACCCAGCTTTTGACAAACTATATAAAATTCGGCCACTCCTACATTTTTTCTCTGAAAATTTTTCCCAGTTATATATCCCTGAACAGAATATCTCCGTGGATGAGTCCCTCATAAAATTCTCAGGCAGGCTGAGCATTAAACAGTTTATCCCCAGCAAAAGGGCCCGATATGGGGTTAAAATGTACAAACTTTGTGAGCGAGCCACGGGGTACATCTACGCCTTTCTGGTGTACGAAGGGAAGGACTCCCAACTGCATCCCCCTGAATGCCCAGAGTACATCGGTGTCAGCGGAAAAGTGGTCTGGAAGCTTATCTATCCACTCCTTGGAAAGGGATACCACCTTTATGTGGATAATTTTTATACCAGCTTGCCCCTGTTCCGCAATCTTTACCGGAGGGACACCCCAGCATGTGGCACAATAAGAGCCAATAGAAAAGGCTTCCCACAAAAACTCGGCAATGAAAAGCTACGACGAGGGGAGGCGGCATCATTGAGGAACCAGGAGATATTGGCTGTCAGGTGGAGGGACAAACGAAACGTCCACATGCTCACATCAATCCACAACGACACCTACGTGGAAGTCCCCAAAAGAAACGGCACAATCCAGAAACCGGCTTGTGTCTACGATTATAATTTGTTTATGGGGGGAGTGGACTTTAACGATCAGATGATTGAACCCTATCTTCCCACAAGAAAATCCCGCCACTGGTATAAGAAAGTGTCCCTTTATTTTTTTAGTTTGGCCATGTATAACACTTACTGTATGTTATTTACAAAAAATCAACAGAGAACCCCGTATCCTATCTACTCTACCAAGAAGAAGTTATCTCCGCCCTTTTGTACCCTGAAAGCCCACCAGAAACTATTCACTCTGATTCCGTGAGCAGACTCCACGAGCACCACTTTCCTGAGAAAGCCGCCCCCCCGCGAAACAGGCTACAGACATCAGAAGAGATGCCGGGTGTGCTCCAGAGGAGGAATTCGAAGAGACACCATGTATTATTGTCCCGATTGTCCTTCCCAACCAGGCCTCTGTATAGGCGAATGTTTCCGCCGTTACCATACGTTTCTACACTATTAGGGAAGTATGGTAAATGCAATTCTCATTTCCTGTCATTTTCCTCCACACCCCTTATGCCACTGCACTGAACTGTACATACCTCTGCCTTCTCCAGAACCGACCTTGGACTGTTATACGACCACGCTTTTGCCTAACGTTAAACATACCTCTGCTTTCTCCGGAACTGACCCTGGCCTGTTATACGACCACTCTTCTGCCTAACGCTAAACTGTACCTACCTCTGCCTGCTCTGGAACTGACCCTGGCCTGTTATACGACCACTCTTCTGCCTAACGCTTAACTGTACCTACCTCTGCCTGCTCTGGAACTGACCCTGGACTGTTTGACCACGTTTTTTGTCTGCCTCTTGGATTGATCTTTTACCCTGCTATGCTAGTGGGAACACAGGGGTCTCACATATGTGAGGGGCTCCAGAATTGTTTTTCTGGATGAAGAAAACTATTTTTTAGTTTTCTCATTCCCGGATTAGGGTCTGGAGACTCGGGGGCTTCAAAGAGATTTGGGTGGGAGAAGCCCCTACCCCTGTCCCCATTCTTTCCTGGCCTGCTACTTGGACCATGTTCCTGCTGATTACCAGGACCAATATTTTGGCACTGCTGGCAATGTCTCTACTTGCACTGACCCTGGACTGTATATGGACAGTATTCCTGCCTGTAGTGACTATGGAGAATATTCCTGTCTGCTGCCTGGACAATTCAATTCACTGTCACTGACCACGTCCCTGCCTGCTGCCTGGATCAGGGCTCTCCTTCTGTGGACAATTGCACTACCAAAACCACAGGTAATCTTTTTTTTACCGTTTACTCAGCAGAATGTATTTTAGGGTGTAATTCTTGGTATGTACATGCTGTGTTAGAAATATGAAGGGCCTTCAAAAATGTGATAGATTGTAAGGAAATTGGATGTGTAATTTATGTCCCTAGAACACCTGATGGTGCTTCTTGGATGTTGGGCCTCTATGTGGCCAGGCTGTTAAAAAAGCTCACACATGTGGCATCGCCATACTCAGGAGGAGTAGCAGAAAATATTTTGGGGTGTCATTTTTGCTGTGTACATGCTATGTGTTGGAAATATCCTATAAATGGACAACTTGGTGTAAAAAAATTGCGTTTTCATTTTTTTTCCACATTTTCCAAAAACTTCTGGAAAAAAAATGAACCGTTCAAAAGACTCATTATGCCTCATAGATTATACGTTGGGGTGTTAGCTTTCCAAAATGGGGTCACTTTTTGGGCGTTTCCATTGTCCTGGTGCTCCAGGGCCTTCAAAAGTGTAATAGGTGGTTGAGAGATTAGATGTGTAATTTATGCTCCTAGAACGCCTGAAGTTGCTACTTCAGTGTTGGACCTCTGTATGTGGGCAGGCTGTATAAAAGTCTCACACGTGGCATCGCCATACTCGGGGGGAGCAGCAGAATATATTTTGGGGTGTCATTCGTGGAATGTACATGCCATGTGAGAGAAGTAACCTGTTATGACAATTTGGTGTGAAAAAAATAAATAATAATCATCTTAATTTTGCAAAGAATTGTGGGAAAAAATGACAACTTCAAAAAACTAACTATGCCTCTTACTAACTACCTTGGAATGTCTACTTTCCAAAAAGGGGTCATTTGGGGGGTATTTGTACTTTACTGGCTTGTTAGGGTCTCAAGAAATGAGATAGGCTGTCAGTACATCAGGTGTGATCAAATTGATCAATTTTCAGTAATTGGCACCATAGCTTGTAGACCCTATAACTTTCACCCAGACTAAATAATATCCACTAATTTGGGTTATTTTTACCAAATATATGTAGCAATATAAATATTTGGCCAAATTTATGAGGAAAAATTACTTATTTGCAAAATTTTATAATAGAAATGAAGAAAAATGCATTTTTTTCCAAAATTTTCGGTCTTTTTTCATTTATAGCGAAAAAAATAAAAACCGCAGAGGTGATCAAATACCACCAAATAAAAGCTCTATTTGTGTGAAAAAAAGGACAGAAATTTCATATGGGTACAGTGTTGCATGACTGAGTAATTGTCATTCAAAATGTGAGAGCACCAAAAGCTGAAAATTGGTCTGGTTATTAAGGGGATTTAAGTGCCCAGTTGTCAAGTGGTTAATGGGCTACCACCTCCGGTAATAACATCCTGGACATAGCTAGTTCCTAAAAGCACATAAACCAATTTACAAGTGCTTCTGTGGACTTCGTACAGATGTGTTCAACAACCACTTCCCGCCCCGTCAATAGCAGATTGACGTCCGGGAAGTGGTTGTGTTATCCACACTGGACGTCATATGACGTCCTGCGGGATAACAGCCGCCGCGCACCTATAAGTGCCCATCAGTGCCGCCTATGAGTGCCAATCAGTGCCGCCTATGAGTGCCAATCAGTGCCGCCTATGAGTGCCAATCAGTGCCGCCTATGAGTGCCAATCAGTGCCGCCTATGAGTGCCAATCAGTGCCGCCTATGAGTGCCCATCATCAGTGCCACCTCATTGGTGCCCATCAGTGTCGCCTTATCAGTGCCCGTCAGTGCC
Organism: Rana muscosa; assembly: GCA_029206835.1. Classification (NCBI taxonomy): domain Eukaryota; kingdom Metazoa; phylum Chordata; class Amphibia; order Anura; family Ranidae; genus Rana; species Rana muscosa. The sequence goes on from CM055121.1 coordinate 691,497,110, forward strand.
GCCTTATCAGTGCCCGTCATTGAAGTAGAAAAGGTACTTATTTACAAAAAAAATTAACAGAAACAAAGAAAAAGTTAGTTTTTTTCAAAATTTTCGCTCTTTTTTTATTTGTTGTGCAAAAAATAAAAATCGCAGAGGCGATCAAATACCACCGGCAGAAAGCTCTATTTGTGGGAACAAAATGATAAAAAATTTGTTTGGGTACAGTGTAGCATGACCGCGCAATTGTCATTCAAATTGCGACAGCGCTGAAAGCTCAAAATTGGCTTGGGCAGGAAGCTGTATAAGTGCCTGGTATTGAAGTGGTTAACCACTTGTCCCCCGCCCACTGTCAATAGACGGCGGGCGGAGGACACACTCGTTCTGGGAGGACGTCATATGACGTCCTCCCTTTAAAACGAGCTTGGCGGCGTGCGTGCGCGCCCGCCGCGTTCACAAGGCCCCGGTGCGCGTGTCCGGCGGCCGCGATTGCCGCCGGGCACCCGCGATTGCCGCCGGGCACCCGCGATTGCCCGGGAAACGAGCAGGAAAGTGGATCTCTGTGTGTAAACACAGAGATCCACGTCCTGTGAGGGAGAGGGGACCGATGGTGTGTCCCTTGTACATAGGGACAACCATCGGTCACCTCCCCCAGTCAGTCCCCTCCCCCCACAGTAAGAACACTTTGAGGGAACATATTTAACCCCTTCCCGCCCCCTAGTGGTTAACCCCTTCCCTGCCAATCACATTTATACAGTAATCAATGCATTTTTATAGCAGGGATCGCTGTATAAACGTGAATGGTCCCAAAAATGTGTCAAAAGTGTCCGATGTGTCCGCCGCAATATCGCAGTCACAATAAAAAAAAAAAAATCGCAGATCGCCGCCATTACTAATAAAAAAATAAAAATGCTATAAATCTATCCCCTATTTTGTACACGCTATAACTTTTGCGCAAACCAATCAATACGCACTTATTGCGATTTTTTTTTTTTACCAAAAATATGTAGAAGAATACGTATCGGCCTAAACTGAGGAAAATTTTATTTAAAAAAAAAAATGGGTATTTATTATAGCAAAAAGTAAAAAATAGTGTTTTTTTTCCAAACTGGACGCTCTTCTTTTGTTTATAGCGCAAAAAATAAAAACCGCAGAGGTGATCAAATACCACCAAAAGAAAGCTCTATTTGTGGGAAAAAAAGGACACAAATTTTGTTTGGGAGCCACGTCGCACGGCCGCGCAATTGTCATTCAAAGTGTGACAGCGCTGAAAGCTGAAAAATGGCTTGGGCAGGAAGGGGGTTTTCGTGCACAGTAGGGAGGTGGTTAGCAATGACCTTTAGTCAGCAGTCTACCCCATGATTGTGTAACCTACTGAACCAAACTGAGAAAACATTTAAAAGGCTCAAGAAACCTTTACAGGTGTTTTGAGTTAATTAGCCGATTAGAGTGTGACACCATGAGTCTACAATATTGAACTTTTTCACAATATCCTAATTTGTATCTGAGATACTGAATTTGGGGTTTTCACTAGCTGTACGCCATAATCAGCAAAATTAAAAGAAAGAAATGGCTGAAATGTATCACTATGTGTAATGAATCTATATAATATAGGAGTTTCACTTTATGAATTGAATTAGGCCCCTTTCACACGGAGGGTCCGTTCAGGTCCGCCTGTCAGTTTTTTAGGCGGACCTGCACGGACGCTCCATGTAGCCCTATGGAGCCACGGATGTCAGCGGTGACATGTCCGCTGACATCCGCTCCGCCAAAGTGTGACTAGGGCTGGGAAAAAAAAAAATCGATTTTAATCTTGAATCAAGTTTTGAGCTCAAATCGATTCAGATTTGAAGAAAATCGATTTTTTTAGATTTTTTTTTTTTTTCCTTCAAAGTTTCCGTAGCAGGACTGCAGGGGGCGTATCCAGAATGGCACTGGGCAGCGTTACCCCAATTACATCTACTCGCTGCAGCCGCCATCTGCCTACCTGATCAGCGTGTCATGCAGACAGACGGCGGCCATTGCAGTGTTCAAATGCCGCGCCTCCCGAGTCCTCGTCGTCTGTGATAGGCGGAACACTCAATTTCACAGCAGGCAGTATTCAGCCTATCATGGACATCCTCTCATCCTCGTCTGTGTTATGAGGATGACCATGATAGGCGGAACACTGAATGCTGGGAAATTGAGTGTTCCGTCTATCACAGACGAGGAGGAGGCGCGGCTTTTGAATACTGGAATGGCCACCGGTGTAGCAGTAAAATCCGTATACCATGAAAATCTGCATCAGGTACGGGCACAGTGATTGAAGCATGGGCACAGTGAAGCACGGGCACAGTGAGACACGGACAAAGTTCAATTCAACTAAGAGTAACCTCAGGATTTTTTGTTGTTTTATTAGCTAAATCCAAATACAGTATTAATAATTTGGATGTTTAATAATCTTTGTTGCACACTGCAAAAAACAACAAAAGGTCACAAGCGCTAAATTGGTGGATAAAGAAAAAATATATAATGGATGATAATAATAATAAGAAGAAAAAAATCCCAAATATTTTGGGAAGTACAAAGTATCCAAAAAGGGGGAAAGAAACAGGATCCAGCGCAGCAAGAAAAAATCCGTACCCAGAAGTACAAAATACACAACATGCACACAATATAATCCAGCGCTCATGGAACATACATTATTAACTATTGAAAACTCTTGAAGAATTGATAAAAAAGCTTAGTCCATTTATTAATCACAATAAAGAGAGGGATCCAATCCCAAATGTGCAGAGGGCAAATGAATCTTAACTCTCCAGTTGCCAGTGGTGACAAACTTGTTAAACTTGCAGTGACATCCGTGGAGCAAGGAGGGGTTAAAAAAAGTCAAAACAAAGCCTGTGGCATGATCTCCCTGTGAGCACAGTACCTTGAATGATGGACAACAGGCAGACCAGCGTGTGGAGGGCCCTCCAACCCAAAAGGATGCAGAGCCAGGATCGCAGCAAGGCTGGGACAGAAGGAATCACACACAGAGTTTCAAGAGTTTTCAATAGTTAATAATGTATGTTCCATGAGCGCTGGATTATATTGTGTGTTTGTTGCACACTGACTTTACAGTTAGAGAAAGGGTTTGCCTTTGCAATTTTGTTTGTTGATGCACTTTAATTAATATAATAAAAAAAAAAAAAAAAAAAAAAAAAAAAAAAAAAAAATCGCAGATTTTTTTTTGGGGGGGGGGGGGGGGGAAATCGCCCAGCCCTAAGTGTGACGGAGGAAAACCCTATTTTTCCTTTCGTCTGCGGAGCGGATCGGATGACAACGGACTTTACGGTCTGTCATCATCCGATCCCCCATAGGGGAGAGCGGCGCTCTGACAGGGCGGTCCCTGCACAGTCATCCGCCAGCTCAGCGGGGATCAACGGAGCGATCCCCGCTGAGCAAGCAGAGCTTCACGGGGCAGATCTTCACGGATCCGCCCCGTGTGAAAGAGCCCTTACTGAAATAAAATTAACTTGAATTTTTTTTTTTTAGATGCGTGTGCGCATGTAATTATATACACACACAATATATATATATATATATATATATATATATATATATATATATATTTTTTTTTTTTTCCCTAATATTAATTGTAGCAATGAAAAAATGTATACATTATAATTTTTTTGCAGCACATTTCCTGTAAATAAGCACCAATATTACTTTTTACGCAACATTCAGAATGAATTGCATAAATGTAATGTTTTTAAAATAATGAGAAATAGATTATAATATTGAAGTCCATTTTAAAAAAATGCCTATTATACCAACCAATTAATTTTATTCAAATTTATTTTTTATTATTTTTAATATTTATTTTTATTCTATTTATTTATTTTCTATGAGGTATTGAAGGATCCTAAAAGTGATTTTTGGGGGAAGTTATAGTAAACTTCGGATTCCCAATTTTATTAATATTTTTTAATTCATTAATAATTTATATATATTGTATTTGTAACATTTATAATATAATGTTATATAATGCAATATATTTTAATACTGCACCTAGAGTGCTTGATTATACATTATCTTCATAATGTTTTTATTATATTTTTTTATTATATATTTTGCCCATATGTATGTATGTATGTATGTATGTATGTATGTATGTATGTATGTATGTATGTATGTATGTATGTATATATATATATATATATATATATATATATATACACATACATACATACTTTTATTGTACTCCCTATTTTGTATCCATTTACTGTATTTGGGTGGTGCTTTTTTCTTTCTCCTTTTTGTTTTTTCCCCCTCCCTATGTTTATTACTTGATAACACTCCTATTAGCGCTATCTAAATCCATATTGTAAGCGCCATGTTATGTCCTTTAGCCGCGTCCTGTATCCATCTCCTTGGCAACTAAGTATGCTAATTCACTTGCATTGTGGTGTGGTATAAATTGCCCCACTCCAAGATGGCCCCTATGAGCCTGATGAAGAAGCACGCATGCTTCGAACGCGCGCATCCCCTGCTGACATCATACCCGGAAGGGACGATTCCACTAGCTGTGTTCCAGTGAGGATTCTTCCCCATCTCTGCGGCCGCGAGAGTGAAGTTCCTTCTACCACCGCTAACCACTACGTGGGATTCCAGCTTGTGAACATCAGGATTCGCAGCTCCAGGGTCGAGCGAATGACAACCTTTAAAGATAAGCCTCTTACTATACTCGTTTGTGAGTGTATCTCTTGCCGCTGTATTATATATTGCTCTAATAAATTTCTGATACCACTACGCTTAGAAGGCGCTGCTTTTTTCCTCTTCCATTTAAAAAAAACACTGCTTATTAAAGCATTAAAGAATTCTAAAGGCTTATGGCAAAATAAATGGCCTTTAAACATTTTCAGTAGTTATTCAAATCAATAAAGACATTTTTAGCAGCCTAAAATTTAACTTGGCCTTCCTGTTTAACAATCAAAAGTCAGTTAATTCAAAAACAGTCCATTAGCCTCAACCATGTTATTAATTCTTCTCTCGTAAGCTTTTCATGTCGTTTTAGATTATTTAATCAAAGTAGATTCATGTGTGGGGACATCAAACCCACGCAGATAAGAATTTATAATCTGTTACAAAGACCGCATAGTAGAGCACCAAAACAAAAAGGTTTATGAAAATGTCCAGCTTCCAAATTACACTTGGAGTCTGGATCATCAAGCTGCAATATGCGATAATGCATGCTAGTGGCATCTCAAGTGATCTTACTAGATGCCATACCTCTTTCTCATCTACCAGAGGAAAATGTTTTATCTCCCATTAATGTCTAGATTACTTCCCTTTAACATCAGAGTAAAAGGAAAGTACCAGTTACTTACCGGTAATGGTCTTTCTGGTAAGTCTTCCAGGACGGCACAATGAGAGATGACTAGTCCACCTGACAGGAAACACAATCAAAGAGGTTAAAAACCCCACCCCTCCCTGTGCTCCTCAGTTTGTGAAAAAGTACTCCACACTAGTGCACGAGAGTGAAAACAACATACCACAACAACTCTACATATATATTAATATACTTAACCAGAGCGGTGGGAAGTAGGCCTGCCGTCCTGGAAGACTTACCAGAAAGACCATTACCGGTAAGTAACTGGTACTTTTCTCAAGACGTCTTCCAGGACGGCACAATGAGAGAGAAGCAAGTAACTTGCAGGCCTACCTTAGGGTGGGACGACCACTTGCAGGACCTTCCTACCAAATGAGAGGTCCTGAGGCGACAGCAACTCCACTCTATAATGTTTCAGAAAGGTGTTCTGGCTTGACCATGTCGCAGCTTGGCAGATCTGTTCGACCGAAGCTCCGGCCCTTTCTGCCCAGGAGGTCGCCAGAGACCGAGTGGAATGTGCCTTAACCGTCGGGGCTGTCTTAGCAGCCTGGTCATAAGCCAAGGAGATTGCTTGATTTATCCACCTAGCTATGGTTACTCTAGAAGCCTGTTGGCCCTTTTTCTGACCAGAAAAATGTATAAATAAGTGGCTGGATTTTCTGAAAACGCTAACTCTATCCAAATAAGAAAACAGGCATCGTCTGACATCCAAACAATGAAAGGAAGCTTCCCTTTCATTCTGGGGATTGGAACAAAAAGAAGGGAGTATTATATCCTGTGTTCTATGAAATTTAGATACTACCTTGGGAAGGTACAGGGGGTCCTGCCTGAGAACAACCCTGTCCTCAAATAAACGAAAAAACGGCTCTTTAATTGACAGAGCCTGCATATCACCTACTCTTTTGGCTGTCGTTATCGCCAGCAGAAAGGTAAACTTAACTGTGAGAAGTTTAACAGAAATACTGTCTAAAGGCTCAAACGGAGCCTTAGTTAACCGTTCTAGAACCAAGGAGAGATCCCAGGGTGGCACTCTAGAAATCTGCACTGGGGACATTCTATCTCTAGCCGACAAGAATCTTTTAATCAAAGGGTCCAGGGATAATCTTCTGTCCAGGAAGATAAGGCTGCTACCTGAACTCTTAGTGTCTTGGTAGCCATCCCCAGATCAACTCTATCCTGGAGAAATTCCAGGATGACCGAAGTCTCCTGTTGGGAAACCTCTTTCGCTAAACACCAGTGAGAGAAGACCCCCATACACCTTAGCATAAATACGCCTGGTGACCTCCTTTCTACTAGAGAGGAGAGTGGTGATCACTCTCTCTGAACAGCCCTTCTCCCGCAGGTTCTGCCTTTCAAGCACCAGGCCGTCAGTTTGAAGAAGCTGGGCTCTGGGTGGAAGACCGGACCCTGAAGAAGAAGGTCTGACCAAACTGGTAGATGGAGAGGGGGAGCTACAGACCAGTTCACCAGAGTGGGAAACCAGGCTCTCTTGGGCCACCAGGGGGTGACCAAAATGAGACTGCCTTCTGAGAGGTCCAGCTTCTGCAGGATCCTCGGAATCAGACCCAGAGGGGGAAAGGCATAGGCCAGACGAAAATTCCACACATGGGCCAGTGCATCCACTCCCTCTGAGCCCTATTCCCGGGTCAGGGAAAATAGACCTCTTCGCCCGCAGGGAAAACAGAAAGCTAGAGAGGTTATCTCCGGTTTACCGAACTGTTGGCACACCAGATCGAACACCTCTGGGTTCAACTCCCATTCTCCCTGGAGAATTGGGTGGCGACTTAAATAGTCCGCCTCTACGTTGTGAACCCCTTTTATGTTAACTGCTGTGATAGAGGGAATCCGGAGCTCTGCCCAGCCCAGGATCTCCAGAGACAAGGCCAGAAGGGTACGCAACCTGGTGCCTCCCTGATGGTTCAAGAATGCCACCGTGGTAGCATTGTCGGATAGAATCTGGACCTCTCAGCCCTTGACTCTCTCCTCGAAGGCCCTTAGGGCCTCCCGGACCGCCAATAATTCCCGGAGGTTTGAGGAGGCGCCCCTCTGACCCCAGTTCCAGGAACCCTGAGCTCGGAGTTCGCCTAAGTGAGCCCCCCAACCCCAGGCGCTTGCGTCTGTAGTTATCCTGAGAGGGTTGGTCTGACTCCATAGACGACCCACCTGCAAATTCTGAGGAAGTAGCCACCACCTCAGAGACTCCTTTGCTACAACTGGGATGGGGACCCTATAGTCTAGAGATTCCCTTGATCTGTCCCAAGAGGATAGAAGGAATTTTTGGAGAGGTCTGGAGTGGAGCTGAGCCCACGGCACTGCTGGGATGCAAAAGGTCATTAGACCCAGCACCCTTATGATGCTTCTGAAGGAGGATTCCTCTGCCCCCAACATAGACCTGACCGTTGTCACAAGACTCTGAACCTTGTCCTGGGGTAAAACAAGTTTCCTTTCTAAGGAATCCACTAGGAACCCTAAGTAAACCTTCTTCTGTTCTGGGACCATCAAGGATTTTTCCTTGTTGATGATCCACCCCAGGGTTTCCAAGGTGCTCACGACCTTGGTCAGGTCTGCGAGAAGGAGATCCCGACTCTGATTGTAGAGAAGCAGATCATCGAGGTAGGGGACTACTGCAACTTCCTGGTGCAGGTAAGCAATCACCTCTGCCATGATCTTTGTAAAGACTATTGGACTGGAGGTTAGTCCGAAAGGAAGCGCAGCAAACTGCCAATCCCTGGGCAGAAGTGATTGCAAACCTGAGGAAAGCCTGATGTGCTGGGAATATCAGGACGAGTAGATAGGCGTCCTTTAGGTCGATGGTCACCATGAACACCCCCCCCCCTCAGAAGGAGCTTTCTGAGAGTGTACACGCTTTCCATCCGAAACCTCATAAGCCGATGCTTCCCTGACGGTTTTGGAACAACGAAAATATGGGAATAGACACCCATACCTTGTTGTTCTGTAGGTACCAAGATAACTACCCCCCGCCTTTCCAGTTCTGAGACATTCTGTACCAGACCTGCAGCTTTTAAGGGGTCCCTGGGTAGATGTGTTACCAGAAACGTCGGGGGAGGGGAGTGAAGGAACTCTAGTTTGTAGCCCTCTTTTAAAATTCAGAGGACATGGGGGCTTTCCCACCTGGGGAGAAACTGGGAAAGCCTTCCCCCTACCCTTGCGTCACTTAGAGTTCTTGTCATTAGGCTTCTGGCTGGAGAAAAGGATACCTCCCTTCTGTTTGTCCTTGCCAGCACTCCACCTCCTATTATTGACTGGCTTTTTGTCTGAGAACCGGTTCTTACCCTGGGGGCCTCGAAAAAAACTCCCTTTCTCCCTTGTAGGTTTGGTAGAAAATTTCTTGCCCTTTTCAGTGGACCTCGACAGAGCTTGGTCAAGTCCTGTACCGAAAAGAAGGGAGCCCTCAAATGGGAGACCACATAAACAGGTCTTGGATGCACAATCACCATCCCAGGTTTTGACCCACACAGCTCTTCTTGCAGAGTTCAAGAGGGCTCCAGTCTTTGCAGTGGTTCTCACGGTTTCTACCGCTGCATCTGCTAGGTATGCCACCGCACTACCTATTAGTTGCAACGACTCCAAGACTTCCTTGGATTTGGAAATACCTGAAACATGGTCCATCAACTTAGAAATCCATGAATCCGCATTCCTGGCTACGCATGCTGAAGCCAGTGCCGGGCTCATGGCTGCCGCATTGGCTTCCCAGGCCCTCCGCAAGGTGGTCTCAGCACGCCGGTCCATCTGATCTTTGAGGTTACCTGTATCCTCAAAGGAGAGGTCGGACTGTTTGGATACCTGGGCTAACGAGGCATCCAATCTAGGTGTTTTGAAGAACCTATCTTCATCTTCCTCCTTAAAGGGGCACCTACGCTTCCACGTTTTTGGTCTTAGAAGCTTCCTTTCAGGATTTTTCCACTCTTGAAGGATAATATCCTTGAGTGCCTGGTGAACCGGGAAGGTTCTGGGTTGAGAATCCAACAAACCCCTTTCAGGATTTTTCCACTCTTGAAGGATAATATCCTTGAGTGCCTGGTGAACCGGGAAGGTTCTGGGTTGAGAATCCAACAAACCCCGGTACATTCTATCCTGTGCGGAAACCTGTTCCGCTGGCTCCTGCATCTCCTCGGAAGCGTAAATCGCACCAAGGAGGCCCTCCAAATCATCGGCAGAGAAAATGTGCCTCCCTGGCCTGGAGCCCTCTTCCTCTGCTTGACTATCAACCAGACCCTCATCAGATACTTCTCGATCCGAGATATCTGAATCCTCCTCCAGCTCTGAACCCTGTGAAGGTAAGGATTTTTGAGGCTCCGGACGCCTTTTAACCACCCTGGAAGTCAAGGAGCTATCCTGAGAGGAAGAGCCCCCCCCACTTGTCTGAGGCTCTGGTTCCCTAGACCCGAGTGAGGACTGAAACTCCTTGAGTGTGGTCAGCATCTGGGTCTGGACAGAAAGGAAGTCCTTCATGACCTGAGAGGTTTCTTTTCCAGCCAATTTCTGAATGCATTTAAGGCAAAAAGGCCTGGAATAATCTGGAGGCAACCTATCATTGCAATAGCCACATCTTTTGAGGCGAGCAGGGATCTTAGAGGGACGGCTGGCAGACCCCTGGGCAGTGACGTCCCCTCCTGCAGGAAGAAATGTACACAGGTATAATTTAATCAGTAAAGGCCCCTGTGCTGAGCAAAAAAAAAAAAAAGGGAAGAGTCGGGGTACCTCCCCCATCTTAACCCCTGCTGGCTGGGTAGGACTCACCTCCTGTGGCCTCCTCTGTAGCCCTGGCCGTACTGGGCCTTTCCTCATGATCCATGCGCCGTCCGGGCTCGAACTGTGCAGCCTAGAGCAACAGGAAGAATGGGCGCCTCTTTTCCTGGCAGCGTTTAGTGATGAAGCTGGCTGAGAGAACGCTGGCCGTCGCCATTTAGCCGTAGACCGGAACCGGCAGTGGCGCGGCTCGCGGTGACGTCATTCTGGGCGCTAGAGGGGGAAACCCACGTCTCCTCCAGGCAATGGGAAGATGGCGCCGCGTAGGCCTGAGCGGCGCCGACAGCCAGAACAGCTTAACCAAGCTGGGTTCACCAACGAACGTCCGCAAGAGACCTGCCAGCCCCCCCCTCCGGAGTGGACACCCTAAGGTAGGGGGGAAAGAGGAAAACATGGCCCCTGAAGCCTTCAGGTACACCTGCACAAAAGGGGACCCCCAGGAAGGATGAGCCCGTCCTGCTAGGTCCAGAGGCTTCCTAAGCGTTCGACCTAGCTCCCAGGGGAAGACCTCCAGCACCAGGCCTTTAGAAAATAAAAAACTGAGGAGCACAGGGAGGGGTGGGGTTTTTAACCTCTTTGATTGATTGTGTTTCCTGTCAGGTGGATAGATAGATATAGAGATTGTGACAGCAGGAAGGTAAAGTCACCTGGTTGCATCCAGGGGGGTAGATATATTTCGCCCAGATTCAGGCTTTACGCCGACTTCTACAACTAGGTGGAGAGTTGTATAAGCCCAGCTGAGGCTAGTGGGCTCATGGATGACTCATACCTCTAGGGAGAGTGTGGGGCGTCGTGCAGACAGGGAGTTGATGAGACCAGCTGAAGCTTGTCAGCTCATTTAGGCCTCTATGAGAACTCCCAGCTTCATTAGATGTTAGCTCATGCCTGGAACCAGACCTGTGTGGACTGTCTAGGGAGAGTGAACCCCTGTGCGGTGAGACAAAGCCTGTGTGGCTATTTGCTTGGACATTTAAAACCAGGGACTTAGGGACTAGGACAGCACTAGGCTGATCCCAGTTGTTAGTTAGGAAACCTGTATGTTTAGTCAGAGGTCAAGTTGACCAGGATTTATTTTGGTTATGTTTCTTTTGCTTTGCTGTGTTTTGTCACTGTAAATAGAAAATAAACCGCACCTTTTTGATTTTGAAAACCACAACCTCCGTTTGCTGGGCCTGTTTTTGTGTGGGGAGCCCATCTCGGGGGTCACACACACCCGCTGCCGAGCTAACCCCCTCACAAGATAGATAGAGAGATAGAGATATTATTTATATATATATATATATATATATATATATATATATATATATATATATATATATATATATATGGATGGATCATGTAAAAGCTGCAAAATGGACGTTTTAAAACGTGGGTTACTATCTGTCAAGTTTATTCGTTCAGGAGAGGTTGTAAAAAAAAATGTCCCCGTGGTCAGTTAAGGGGGGGGGGGGGGGGGGCAAAAACTGGCAGAATCAGGTATTTCAGGTGATACAAGGAGCCAAAATTACACAGCACAAGCACTGTGCTGCATAACAGAATCTTTTTTTTAGGGTAACAAATGCTTTAAGAAGAAATGTCATCTTGTAGGTGTTTTGCATAACTGCCTCCAACATTGTGATTAGACAGCAGATGCCAGCCAACAGATGACCGCCAGCACCCGCCAATCGTCTGGAAAACACACAGGACAGAACTCTGCCCATGTAAAACAAGGCAGGAGTTCTGTCCTGTCAGCGGAGAAACAATGAAGCAGCAAAATAAAATCTATCACTTAGCTTAGTAAAAGCAACACATGGTTTACACCAAACCCTTTGATTATCTTAGCTGTTTAAACCCTTTCCAGCCAGTGTCATTAGTACAGTAATGCCGCGTACACACGATCGGATATTCCGACGACAAAACCGTGAATTTTTTTCCGACGGATGTTGGCTCAAACTTGTCTTGCATACACACGGTCACACAAATGTTGTTGGAAATTGCGAACGTCAAGAACGCGGTGACATACAACACTACGACGAGCCGAGAAAAATTAAGTTCAATGATTCCGAGCAAAATGAAATAAAAATGTTGAAGCAGCGCTAAATTTTCCAAGTGCAAACAATACTTAAAGTGAAACGTACTATAAATGTGCTAAAAATATTAAATATACATGTGCATAATATACAAAGAATGCAAAAAAATATATATATCCAAACGTTGATGTGTCCCAAAAAATATTAATTAATGGAAAGTTCACACAAAATGATCGCCCAAAAAAAATTAAATAAAAAATCTAGCAACCAAGAACAGGAGAGGAGGAAAAGAACAGGCGTGGGAGTCCGGCTTGTCACATCAATAGGGAATCAACCATCACAGGTATAAGCGCACAATCCACAGGGTCAGATAAAGCCCTAATGGATCTCCGACACCACAGATGATGCTCTCCAATTCTTGTGTATAAATAGGGATTGCTGCAGCCTTTCCACCACTTCCAACCGTATCTTCCTAGAACAGGGGTCTCCAAACTGCTGCCTAAGGGCCGGATGTGGCCCTTTGCTAGCCTTCACCCGGCCCTTGGGGCAGTATTGCTCCCAACAACATGAGGCACTATTCCTCCCAATGACACCAACAGTGGGGCAATATTTCTTCCACCAATAGCAATGATGAAGCACTATTCCTCCTCCTACTGCACACCAGCACTGGGGCCGTGTTTATTCTGACTGATGCTCGGCCCTGGGGCATTTTCTAGCCCCACTGGTCAGAATCCGACCCCCCTGAAGTCTGAAAGACAGTAAACTGGCCCTTTGCTTGAAAAGTATGGAGACCCCTGTCCTAGAATATATATCTTGCTCCAGGGTTCAGGAATAAAACAGAGAGGGACTCCATGGTGAAGGGACTGGATTTTTTATTTTAGTTTTTTTGGGAGATCATTTTGTGTGAACTTTCCATTAATTAATATTTTTTGGGACACATCAACGTTTGGATATACTGTATATATTTTTTTTGCATTCTTTGTATATTATGCACATGTATATTTAATATTGGATGATTTTTTGCACGTTTCATTTTAAGTATTGTTTGCACTTGGACATTTAGCGCTGCTTCAACATTTTTATTTAATTTAGTTGTGTTGGTTACACTATAGGAGTAGCTGCTGTATGTCATATATACACACATATATACTAGCACTTTATACTAGCACTTCTTTAACCACTTGTCTACCGCCCACCGTCAAATGACAGCGGACGGAAGACTCTCCCGTTCTGACAGGACGTCATATGACGTCCTGCCTTTAAAAGCAGCTAGGGGGCGCGCGCCCGCCGCGGCGCTGGGGACCCGATGCGCGTGCCCGGCGGCCGCGATGGCCGCCGGGCACCCGCGATTGCCCAGTAACCGAGCAGGAAAGTGGATCTGTGTATGTAAACACACAGATCCACGTCCTGTCAGGGAGAGGAGACCGATGGTGTGTCCCTTGTACATAGGGACAACCATCGGTCACTTCCCCCCACAGAACACATCTAGGAAACACATTTAACCCCTTCCTCGCCCCCTAGAGATAACCCCTTCTCTGCCAGTCACATTTATACAGTAATCAATGCATTTTTATAGCCAGGATCGCTGTATAAATGTGAATGGTCCCAAAAATGTGTCAAAACTGTCCGATCTGTCCGCCGCAATATCGCAGTCACAATATAAAAGAAAAAAATTAATAAAATCGCAGATCGCCGCCATTACTAAAAAAACAGACACTATAACTTTATCGCAAACCTATCAATATACGCTTATTGCAATTTTTTTTTTACCAAAAATATGTAGAAGAATACGTATCGGCTTAAACTGAGGAAATTTTTTTTTTATGGATATTTATTATAGCAAAAAGAAAAAAAATTGTGTTTTTTTTCCAAACTGGACGCTCTTTTGTTTATAGCACAAAAAATATGAACCGCAGAGGTGATCAAATACCAGGGATTAAAAGTGATTTAATCAATCAGTGACACCTATTCAAATTTAATGGATAAGAAATGGTTCTAAATGTAGGGATGTACTTACTTTTGCCAAATAACAAATCTGCATGGTTTTGTTAATTTAGATCAGTGGTCTCCAAACTGCAGCCCCTTTGCTTGCCTTTATCCGGGCCCTTGGGGCACTATGCCTCCCACTGACACAAACCACGGGGCACTATGCCTCCCACTGACACAAACCACGGGGCACTATGCCTCCCACTGACACAAACCACGGGGCACTATGCCTCCCACTGACACAAACCACGGGGCACTATGCCTCCCACTGACACAAACCACGGGGCACTATGCCTCCCACTGACACAAACCACGGGGCACTATGCCTCCCACTGACACAAACCACGGGGCACTATGCCTCCCACTGACACAAACCACGGGGCACTATTCCTTCCACTGACACCAACCACGGGGCACTATTCCTTCCACTGACACCAACCACGGGGCACTATTCCTTCCCCCTAATATCAAAGATTTCTTGTTTTTACTCCCACTGACGCCAGGACAAGTTTCTACTTCCAATGGCCACAGTCCAGCCCCCCTAAGGTCTGGAAGACAGTAAATGGGTCCCTTGTTTAGAAAGTTTAGAGACCCCTGGTTTAGACCATGAAAATTAATACATCATGTCAGTTTTGTGTCACATGTTCAAGTCTATCCCCTTTATTTCTAGGCACTGTTTGAATCAAGTTCCAACGATTGCCTGTTGAATAAGTAAAAATGTCCCTATGGGGCGTACTTCCTTTTTGACTGAATGTATACTAATGGCTCATTGATTACTCTGAAACATGTACTCCTAGTAGTGTACACAAAGGACCAGCACCAACTAAGTTTATTTTGCCCTCTGTAAATACATTTGGACCTACACAGACCAAGTAAACATTTTGCTAAATCAGTCATGACCGCAGTATTCCCCACCACACAGCCACATGTAACAAAGCTGTGGGAATGCTTGTGACATCCTTGTCCTTATAAAGTAACATGGTCATACTGGGTCAATGACCTTGTCAAGTGGCCATGTTAGGTGGGTAGTGCCCTAGCAGCGCCGGCCTGACTGATCATTAATTTGTTAGGAGTGACATCTTGTTTCCACATTCAGTCCAAAGCCATGCTCATCCCTAGTGAACACTGTAGAGGTGGAACCAGGGCCCTGGTCAGCGAGGAATCCAAAGCAGGCGATTCCATAGGACTTTGAAACTCAGGCTCCCTTTCATCTTTTCTCTTTGAGAGTTGGCGTTCTAGGTCTCCGTTCCAGCCTGATGTCAGGGGCCGACTACGTTAACTTTAAAGCCTGCAGCACATAGGCAACAGTGTGTGGCAGGGGGGTCATCACTACCACAGCCTTAAAACGGAGCTCCACCCTAAAGTGGAACTTCCGCTGATCGGAACCCTCCCCCCCTCCGGTGTCACAATTGAAACCTTTCAGGGGGGAGAGGGGTGAAGATACCTGTCTAAGACAGGTATTTGCCCCCACTTACGGGAGTCCTCTCTGCGGGAAATCTGCGGGAAGCACGTTACTTCCCGCAGACTACCCGTAGTGTTCTGGGAGACACTCGGCTCCCAGAACACAGGGGACCATTCAGAACGGCGCATGCGCCGTAGGGAACTGGGCATGAAGCCGCAACCGAGGATGGCGGTGGGGGCAGCAGAGTGACGAGCAATCGCTCGTCCTCTGCTGCGGACGTCGCTGGACTCCAGGACAGGTAAGTGTCCATATATTAAAAGTCAGCAGCTGCAGTTATTTGTAGCTGCTGGCTTTTAATTTATTTATTTTTTGCGGCACCTCCGCTTTAAGTAGCCTGCGGTTAACCGCTTGCTGACCATATAACAGATATACGGCAGCAAGGTGGCTCTGCTGTGCCAGACCACATGTGAGGTACGTGATCTGACACCTCGGGTGGGGAGCGCGCATGCCGCCAGCGACCCGGTTGTGCTGTGAATAAACACAGCAGACATCGATTTTTTTTTTTATTGCGAATGTTTTATAGCAGAAAGTAAAATTTTTTTTTTTTTTTTATTCAAAAAATTGTCACTCTTTTTTTGTTTATAGCAGAGGTGATTAAATACCACCAAAGGAAAGCTCTTTTTGTGGGGGGGGGGGGGGGCATAACTTTTATTTGGGTATAGCGTCGCATGACCGTGCAATTGTCAGTTAAAGTAACGCAGTGCCATATCACAAAAAATGGCATGGTCATAAAGGGGAGGGGGTAAATCTTTCGGAGGTGAAGTGGTTAACATTGTCACCTATCAGAGGGACAGTAAATACTGGCAGCAAAAACAGGTCTTCACTAAGACTTAATAGACACAAGGTTGCACTTTTATAGGAGAGGCACACACTGAGCTCCGTATGTACACAACAAAAACACCACAGTCACCCTGCACTGTCACGTGTTTTGTCAACACACAGCACAATCACACCACGCTGTGCCTCCTGTACTTCCTCAATGGGCGGGCACAGGACCCCTGGCACCTCCTAGCACACTGTGCCTACCAGCAAGATCACCCCGAAGATACACCATCCGATCAGCAGCTCTGTGAACCCCGCCGCCATCTTCCCGCTTCCTGCTTCACCCGACAGCTGACAAACCCCGTGACAGGGACACACACACCCGCCCGCATCTGTCAGGGTAAAGGCAAGCCACAGCAGCCAATCCGCCTTCTCCCCGCCCGCTTCCTGTCTACACCGCGTCTGTTCACCATGGTTACCCTGGTGCAGTGAGCGCATGTGCGAAGAGTTCTATTCCGTGTTGGGACAGCTGCATGTAGAACTCACTCCATATAAAAGGTATTTTTGTTAGAGAATTATTTGTATTATATGGAGCGCATTTTAATCTGTGAGATAGCATTGCAGTGGTTTTTCAAATAAAATCATAGCTCCTAACTGTCCCTGATTTCCAGGGCCTGTCCCTGATTTAGAACAAAGTCTCTCTTTCTATAGCTCCCAACTGTCCCTGATTTCCAGGGCCTGTCCCTGATTTAGAACAAAGTCTCTCTTTCTATAGCTCCCAACTGTCCCTGATTTCCAGGGCCTGTCCCTGATTTAGAACAAAGTCTCTCTTTCTATAGCTCCCAACTGTCCCTGATTTCCAGGGCCTGTCCCTGATTTAGAACAAAGTCTCTCTTTCTATAGCTCCCAACTGTCCCTGATTTCCAGGGCCTGTCCCTGATTTAGAACAAAGTCTCTCTTTCTATAGCTCCCAACTGTCCCTGATTTCCAGGGCCTGTCCCTGATTTAGAACAAAGTCTCTCTATAGCTCCCAACTGTCCCTGATTTCCAGGGCCTGTCCCTGATTTAGAACAAAGTCTCTCTATAGCTCCCAACTGTCCCTGATTTCCAGGGACTGACCCTGATTTGGAGCAATGACCGGCTGTCCCTCATTCCTCCTCATTTGTCCCTCATTTTGGTCTGATCTATCTAGATGTAAATAAAATGCACTTTTTATCTATCAAAAGGTGTTTTCCAGCCCTAAACCTTTCATCCGATTTCTAAATTGCTGTATTTGTAAATTCCAAAAGCCCATATAAAGGAATAGTAGTGGTTACAATTCTCCTTTAAGGTGGCGTGAGAAGGGGTGTGTGTCCTATGCCTACATACTTTTGCTGATAGGTGTCCTTCATTCCCATCTCAAAAAGTTGGGAGGTATGCTCTACTCCAAGGATATACAATTAGCGGACCACCAGCTGTTGCAAAACTACAAGTCCCATCATGCCTCTGCATTGGGTTTCATGCTTGTGGCTGTCAGAGTCTCGCTATGCTTCATGGGACTTGTAGTTCTGAAACAGCTGGAGGCCCGCTAATTGCATATCCCTGCTCTACTCTTTCCCCCTCCTTTTTTATCTTTCAAAAAGTGTTTCCCAGTGCTAAAACTTTCATCTTATTTCTAAATTGCTGCATTTGTACATTTCAAAAGCCAGTATAAAAGGAATAGAAGTTGTAAAAATAAATATAAGCACTTGTGGGTTTAGATAATCTTGTTTTTGTATAATTCTCTTTTAAGGGGGCGTGACAAGGGGTATGTCCTATGCCTACATACTTTTGCTAATAGGTGTCCCTCCTTCCCATCTCAAAAAGTTGGGAGGTATGTAAAATGTACTGTATTGTATGCACAGTTGCACACCAAACCTCCATGTCTTGTAGTGCAAGCTGTCTATTGATGTTAGTAAAAAGTAGTAAACCTTCAGCAATACCTGTTTTAGTAGCCAGTATCTGCCGTCCCTGTACACTTCCTATGATAGGTGACAACACTGACCACAGGCTACGAAAGCTGTGGTAGTGTTGTCATGGTGCCATGCCTATGAGCAGCAAGCCTGCAAGTTCGTGTAGTCAGTCACTGACATCAGGCTAGATGGGGAGGATCTTTCAGGCTTAAAGCAGAGCTCCGCCGGAAAAAAAAAAAATTAAAAGCCAGCAGCTACAGCTACATCAGCTGCTGGCTTTTAATATTTGGACACTTACCTGTCCTGGAGTCCAGCGACGTCCGCAGCAGAGGACGAGCGACCGCTCGTCGCTCTGCTGCTCCCTCCGCCATCCTCGCTGAGGGAACCAGGAAGTGAAGCCCTGCGGCTTCATGCCCATTTCCCTACGGCGCATGCGCGAGTCGCGCTGCGCGGTTCTGATTGGTGCTCCTGTGTTCTGGGAGCTGAGTGTCTCCCAGAACACTACGGGAAGTCTGGGGGAAGTGACGTCACTCCCGCAGATTCCCGGAGAGAGGACTCCCGCATGTGGGTGAAAATACCTGTCTTAGACAGGTATCTTCACCCCCCCTCCCCCCTGAAAGGTGTCAATTGTGACACCTGAGGGGGGGAATCCCTTATCCGATCAGCAGAAGTTAAAAATTAGGGTGGAGCTCCACTTTAAATTAAGCTTGCAGAAAAGGACAGTAAAAATGGGGATGTACCGTGAGCTTAGCATCTGCCCAGGGTTTTATTGTTCCCCAACACTCCCCCTCTGAAGTTGCAATGAAAGCTGACAGGGTTGCATACATGCCACTGTTGCAATGATTTGCTTAAAGCGGAGGTCTGCCCATCCCACAAAATATTAAAAGTCAGCAGCTACAAATAATGCAGCTGCTGACTTTTAATATATGGACACTTACCCATCCGGGGAGCCCATGATGTGGGCACCACAGCTTATTTTTGGATCAGCTGTCGAGTGCAGCCACCACCATTGCTGGTAAAGGAACGAACCAGTAAAGCCTTTTGGCTTCACAGTCGGTTCCCTACTGTGCATGTGCAAAGCGCGCTGCGCTTTCTAACTGGCCCCACGGCGGAGGAAGGAGGAGGGGGGACGAGCTTCACCACGGCGCTGTCTCCAGAAGTGGGGAAGGAAACCTGTCAAAAACAGGTACCAGTTCCCCCCTGAAAGGTGCCAAATGTGACACTGGAGGGGGAGGGGGGGGAGACAAATAAGCGTAACTTCCACTTTTGAGTGGAACTTCACTTTAAAGTGGATGTAATCCCTCACATATAACCAGTGAAGTGAACAGCCTCAGATGATACACAGTGATGAAACAAATCTTCCTACACAAGTTTTACATATATATATCTGCAATCTTCTCTTGCCTACATCCCTTCAAAAAAGTAGATTGTGTTAAAAAAATCTTTCTTCCTCTGTCAGGAGCACAGAGAAGGGGGCAGAGAGATTGCAGTAACAGTGTGTGAGAGCTGATTGGAGGAAAGGCACATACAGCAGAAGAACTGTCTTGTGAATAAGCTAAGCTCTACCTCCCGACACAGATTTAGCTCATGTGTCAGGAGAGGAACTAAGCACCAGGGAGAAACGACACTTAGAGCTTTGAAGAGAGACAAGTAAACACTACAGATGTGTGTACTTTGCTCATATTCCATGACTGAGGCTTACAACCGCTTTAACCACTTCCCTTCCGCCATATAGACAAATGACAGTGGGCGGGGTGCTCTCTTGTTCTGGGATGCTGTCATATAACATCACCCCAATCTCACCGCGATTGCGTGCCCATGGAGTGCAGTGATCGTGGGCGTGCTGTGTAAACGGGACACAGAGCAACCCTGATCTCAGTAAAGAGCTGATGGTGCAGCTCTTTACCCATGTGATCAGCTGTGTCCAATCACAGCTGATCACATGTTAACAAGGAAATGCCAGTCATCGGCTCTCCTCGTCTCACACTGACAGAGTGTAAGGAGAGGAGAGTCTCATCACAGGGGAGACCTGTACAGATAATCAGGGCACTCATCATCAGTACATTTTATCGGTGCAGCCCCAACACTGTCCAGCAGTGATGCCAATCTGTGCCCATCAGTGCCGCCCATCATTGCCCCTAAGTGCAGCCTATTAGTGCCCATTAGTGTCACCTCATCAGCGCACATCAGTGAAGGAGAACAATTGTTTATTTACATTTTCTGACAGAAACTAAGAAAAACTTTTTTTTTTCAAATTTTTCTGTCTTTTTTTTTGTTTTTGTAGCAAAAAAAAACAACCTAGCAGTGATTAAATACCACCAATAGAAAGCTCTATTTGAGTGAAAAAAATGATAATTTAATTTGGGTACAGTGTTGCATGACCGCTCAATTGTCATTCAAAATAAAAGTGCCCAGCATTAAAGCAGTTAAAAACATGGCAACAATTATCCCCCTGTTGCGATCAGTGGGTGGGACCAAGTGAATGGGGCCGCACCACAACCATGAGCGTAGGATTTTGGCCAGGTTTTTATTGTCCCTTGACTACAGTGATTAGTGCTAAAAAAAATGCACTGTCACTGTACTAATGACACTGGCTGGGAAGGGGTTGACAGGAACACAGGATCAATGCCTTCCCTAATGACAGAACAGCAGCCTGCCTTGTTTACATAGGCGGATAACCCTTCTGCTTGTGTACTGATTAGTGGGTGCTGGCGGATATCGAGTTTGCGTTACCCGCTGCTAGGCTCCCACTGTGTGTGATCACCCAGAAGTGTCAGATCTAGGGTGACCACATGTCCCGGATTGCCCGGGACAGTCCCGCATTTTGCAGGTCTGTCCCGGGCACCTTCATTCCAGGACAATACAGTGTCCCAGAATGAAACTGACACAGTCACCCCCTGGGCCAATCTGATGCCTCCAAAAAAGGCCGCCACATCACCGTTTTACTCACTGACAGTACTTGTTCTGGCCGGGAATGCCTGGAGTAGCACAATCCCCGCCCCCTGCATGTGATTGGAGAAATCATAAATCCCGCCTCTTGTGTCCAATCACTGGGCTGTGATTCGTTACAGCACAAGCTGATTTTTGGGAAGGGAGGGTGTCCCTGAATGGTAGTTTGGAAAGGTGGTCACCCTAGTCAGATCACGTACTAGGTACGTGCTCAAGTGTAGAGCCACTGTCCTGCCGCAGTATATCAATGGTGGGCAGTCATGAAGTGGTTAAAAGTAAGGTGGACATGATGGGGAACTAGTCTCTCTGGTCCCAATCTGGATCCACCCACCTGGTCAACATTTAGCATTGCCATATTTAGGTAATGACTTCACTGCTATAACCCAGGCCCTTTTGTTTACATTCACTTTCTCCCAGTAATAAGCTAAATGGGACCAGGGATAGAGCACAGATAAGTCCCACTACGAGCACTAACATCTCTATGTATGCCAGCTCAGAGTTAGGCCCCTTTCACACTGAGGCGCTTTGCAGGCGCTATTGCGCTAAAAATAGCGCCTGCAATGCGCCCCAAAAAAGGCGCTCAATTTTATCCAATGTGAAAGCCCGAGGGCTTTCACATTGGAGCGTTGCGCTTGCAGGAGGGTCAAAAAACTCCTGAAAGCCGCTTCTATGAGGCGTGATAGGAGCGGTAAAAATACCGCTCCTATAGCGCCCCTGCCCATTGAAATCAATGGGGTAGCGCCTCCAAAACGCCCGCAAAACGCTGGAAAGAGGCGTTATTGCAGGCGTTTTTAACCCTTTTTCGACCGCTAGCGGGGGTTAAAATCCCCCCACTAGCGCCCGCAAATCGCGGAAAAAAATACGGTATAACGGCGCTAAAAATGGCGCCGCTATACCGCCAGCGCATCCAGCGCCTCAGTGTGAAAGTAGCCTTAGTCCGAATTACCGCCAGTTTCCTAATCTGTGAACTTGTAGCAGTTTTTTAAGAATCTGTCATTGCCATAGCAACAGGTTCTTAGAATGGCGGTAAGAACTACCTGAATTTGTCATTGATGTTGGTAATGGTATAGAAATTGGCGCAAATGCTTGCCCGAATTAGGTGCAGGTAGTTCTAAAGGAAGCCACCTCCAGAAGTATATCTTTTATGCTTTATTGGACTCCACTGGAAGTGTTCTGATCACAGAGGTGAAAGATACCAAAGACACTTTTCTTGCAGGTTAAAGTACTGTTTCAATTTATGGATACTAGGTAACATCACACTGGTTGCACGGAATACAGAGGATTTGAACAGAAGCAAAGGGGTGTATTAACAAAAAATAAATAAAAATATGTAGTAATTTCACTCAGCAAAAGTGGACTTTCCATTCTAAATAATTAAAAACATTCATCCAGCGCAGGAAACAGCCTAATATCATTTGGGTTTTTTTTTCGTTTTTTTTTTACCCTTTATTTTCACCTGTTGATCCAACCGACCAAGCTGTTCAGCAAAAGCAGCAGTTAGAGGGTTGAGAAAGATCATTTAACATTTACAGGCATTTTTACAATGGTCAGATTTTATTAATTTATGTAAAACCTTTATCCCAAAATGAAAAAAGTGATAGCTGGGGTTTGACTTTAATTTGTTAGTCAAGTCCATCTATAGTAAATCTAAGGCCCCTTTTACACTGAGACGCTTTGCAGGCGCTATTGCGCTAAAAATAGCGCCTGCAAAGCGCCCGCAAAAACCCACTCCATTGTATCCAGTGTGAAAGCCCGAGGGCTTTCACACTGGAGTGTTGCGCTTGCAGGAGGGTTAAAAAAACTCCTGCAAGCCGCATCTTTGAGGCGCGATAGGAGCGGTAAAAATATTGCTTCTATAGCACCCCTGCCCATTGAAATCAATGGGGTAGCGCCTCCAAAGCGCCGCAAAGAGGCGTTATTGTGGGCGTTTTTAACCCTTTTTCGGCCACTAGCGGGGGTTAAAATCACCCCGCTAACGCCCGTAAATCGCGGCATAAACGACAGTATAGCAGCACTAAAAATAGCGCCGCTATACGGGCCAACGCATCCATCGCTTCAGTGTGAAAGTAGCCTTATGTTACTCTGTTCCCAGATTGACAATGCTGCTGTCCGAGTGTCTCTGTTACTCTGTTGTGGAGACACCTTAAAAACACGAAGTGTGTGAAAATAAAGGAAACCAATGCAACCACCACATTTAAAGAAGAATTCCAGTAATAATATATTTTTCCATAGTTACCTGATCCAGCTTTGGCCAATGTAACTATCAGTTTTGCCAACCTACCAGATTCAAATTTACAGACACAACAGCCAAAATTTAATGGCACAGCCAAATTGTTACTTGCATTTCTAAAAGTTAAAAGAAATTAGTTTTAAGTGCAAATTTTTGTATATTTAGGCTACAAACAAGTACAATATGCAATTTGATTTAACGTTTATATTAAGGCAAAAAGCATATTTCTTATTTTATTTTTGATATAGTAAGTAAGAGGTATGACTCCCACAGTGATGCTGACAGTAGTGTGCAGCAGCACAGAGGATGATGATGACACCTCACCGACCGACACGCAGTGTTGTATTTCGGTTTTGTGCACCCCCTAATTTAAATATGACCCACCCCTTCCTGTCAAGGCCACACCCCTTCCTTTTAAAGATCCGCCCTGTCATCTTCATGAGAGGACGACAGAGGGACGCCTTGGGGAGAGGACAGAGGGACACAGCAGGAGGAGGACAGAGAGGGATGCGGCATCTTTTCATTTGGGGGATATGTGCTGGATGCTTTGGGAGGGGAGAGGACATGTGCTAGTGGTGGGGGGAGGATAAGACCCCCCCACTAGCACATATCTCTCCCCCCTCCCATGTGTGCATCTGTTATCTGCCCCCTCCCCTTCCCAGTTACTGTGTCCCCTCCACTGTAAACTATAAACACAGACCTCCGACCAGCAGCACGGCTCTTGCACTGAAGTCGTGTCACTCCTCTGTGGCTCCTTCTGGCTGTGTACACTAGAACCCTGGCAGTGGCTTCATCTTTCTCCCTCTCTGGTGGTGCGGGTACAGCGTGGCTCCCTCTCTGGTGGTGCGGGTACAGCGTGGCTCCCTCTCTGGTGGTGCGGGTACAGCGTGGCTCCCTCTCTGGTGGTGCGGGTACAGCGTGGCTCCCTCTCTGGTGGTGCGGGTACAGCGTGGCTCCCTCTCTGGTGGTGCGGGAACAGCGTGGCTCCCTCTCTGGTGGTGCGGGAACAGCGTGGCTCCCTCTCTGGTGGTGCGGGTACAGCGTGGCTCGCCCTCTGGTGGTGCGGGTACAGCGTGGCTCGCCCTCTGGTGGTGCGGGTACAGCGTGGCTCGCCCTCTGGTGGTGCGGGTACAGCGTGGCTCGCCCTCTGGTGGTGCGGGTACAGCGTGGCTCGCCCTCTGGTGGTGCGGGTACAGCGTGGCTCGCCCTCTGGTGGTGCGGGTACAGCGTGGCTCGCCCTCTGGTGGTGCGGGTACAGCGTGGCTCGCCCTCTGGTGGTGCGGGTACAGCGTGGCTCGCCCTCTGGTGGTGCGGGTACAGCGTGGCTCGCCCTCTGGTGGTGCGGGTACAGCGTGGCTCCCTCTCTGGTGGTGCGGGTACAGCGTGGCTCCCTCTCTGGTGGTGCGGGAACAGCGTGGCTCCCTCTCTGGTGGTGCGGGAACAGCGTGGCTCCCTCTCTGGTGGTGCGGGAACAGCGTGGCTCCCTCTCTGGTGGTGCGGGAACAGCGTGGCTCCCTCTCTGGTGGTGCGGGAACAGCGTGGCTCCCTCTCTGGTGGTGCGGGTACAGCGTGGCTCCCTCTCTGGTGGTGTGGGTACAGCGTGGCTCTCTTTTTGGTGGTGCGGGTACAGCGTGGCTTTCTTTCTGGTGGTGTGGGTACAGCGTGGCTCTCTTTTTGGTGGTGTGGGTACAGCGTGGCTCTCTTTTTGGTGGTGCGGGTACAGCGTGGCTCGCTCTCTGGTGGTGCGGGAACAGCGTGGCTCTCTCTCTCTGGTGGTGCGGGTACACCGTGGCTCTCTGGTGGTGTGGGTACAGCATGGCTCTCTCTCTCTGGTGGTGCAGAAACAGCGTGGCTCTCTGGTGGTGTGGGTACTGCGTAGCTCTCTCTCTGGTGGTGTAGGTACAGTGTGGCTCCCTCTCTGTTGGTGCGGGTACAGCGTGGCGCTCTCTTTGGTGGTGCGGGAACAGCGTGGCTTTCTCTCCGGTGGTGCAGGTACAGCGTGGCTCCCTCTCTGGCTTTCCCCAACACAGTACTCTTTTTCTCCTCCTGTAACACCCCCCCAGCAGAGTGCATGCATGCTGAGGGCTGTAGCATGGTGTCTGTGGACATACTGGGGCCGCCACTCTTCAGGGACTACATTTCCCAGGATGCCCCTCAGAGTCTTCCGATTGGCCCTCTTCTGTGGCCAATTATGGGGAGGGAAACAGCGGGCAGGAAGCTGGGCGGTGACGCGGCAAACCCAATTAAAGCCGCTCTCTCTCTCCGGCTGACAGGAGGAAGGGGAGGGTGGCGAGCGAGGGAGATACACAGACAGCCCGCAGCTCTCCTCTCCCTGTCACAGAGCTTCTGCCGAGTTGTCTGGCAATTGGAGCAGCAGCGTTGTGACAGGGAGAGGAGAGCTGCGGGTTGTCTGTATCTCCCTCGCTTGCCCACCTCTCCCCTTCCTCCTGTCAGCCGAAGAGAGAGAGAGCGGCTCTAATTTGGTTCGCCGCCCAGCTTCCTGCCTGCTGTTTCCCTCCCCATGATTGGCCACAGCAGAGGGCCAATCAGAGAGATAGAGAGAGAGAGACTCAGGGCTTTACCGAGGGGGGGGCTATTTGACGGTTCCTGGCCCCCTCCGCACCCGCGACACCACTGCACTCCTAAGCTGTACTACCCTGATGGTGGCCCTGCGTGCGGGAGTCGGGAAGATGGCGCAAGTGATGTTTTTTGCGGGTGGGCGGCTTTTTTTTCCGCCTCCCGCAAAGTGCCGCCCTAGGCCTGAGTCTCGTCGACCTAGGCCAAAACACAGCACTGCAGACACTACCCGTCCCCTCCTGAGTCACAGTGACAGTGTCTTTCCACGCCAGGCGGTCCCTCAGTCCCCTCCAGTCCAAACATCACTGACAGTCCCACTCCCGGTTTGCCTTGTTCCCATTCCGCAGACCTGCACACGAGGCTCCGGCCGCTCCGCCCAGCTCCCTTGCGCCCTGACATCACATGACACACCTCAGCCAGACCTGCCTCCCTGCCAGCGCTGCCTGAACAAACTGTAGTAGGCACTTGGATGGTCTTGGCCAGCATTGGACTGGATCTGTGCATGCGTGAGCTGAGCATCACAGCCATATTTTTTTACTGGCAAGCTTTTCATGTTACTGGTGTTTACTAGCAGGAGAAAAGTGCCCATTTTTATTGTCTGTCAGTACAAATACTGACAATTGCCAACACTGGTAACTATGTTCATACCAAACTTGACCAATGCTCCTGGAAGCTGGAAATCACTGTAGACACCGCTACTCCAGGGATCTCCACTTGCTTCCAGGTACCATGCTGAGCAGTTGCCCTGCTGCACTGTGAACACAGAAGGTCGGCCAATCATCCTGGGAGCCAATCAGAAAATGCTTTGCAATGGCAGTGCTTTCACAAGGCTTTAGGCAGTTTTGGAAACGATAAGTTAACCATAGCATACACTATACAATCTGATTGAACAATTTCTGTGTAATCTCATTTGGCTTTACCAAAGTATATAATATGAAGACAAATCTAAGGCCTCTTTCACATGGCGGCTGTCCTGCCGCTGTTAAAAGCATGTTTTGTTATTTTGAAATTCCAAGACTCCAGGCACAGCGATCACTTGCATTTGTACATTGCGATTAGCAGCGTTTATATGTGTCTATGTCAGTGGTTCTCAACCTGGGGGTCGGGACCCTCTCGGGGGTCAAATGACGATTTGCCAGGGGTCACCAAATCCTGGGCTGTTCCTGAAGCCTGTGCTGCTCTCCCAGCCTTTTCATAGCCACCCAACAGGGCTGTCCCTGGAGACCGCGGTCACCCACTCAGCCTCTTCGCAGCCACCCATTAAGTTCACGGCATGGCTGGAGGGCAGAGACTAGAGGTCAGCTGACTGCTGTGAGACACCACAAAGTCAGAGACACAGTGAGTAACACTACCTGTGATTATAGTTGCCATTATAAGTCCCCACTACGGTTCTCAGATCAGCAGATGACCATGATCAAGAACACCTAAGTTGGCCGATCAGAACGCCTCCCAGCATTGCCACTCATCCCATTCCCCACCAGTACTGCCACTCATTCCATCTCCCTGCCAGCACTGCCACTCATCCCATTTCCCCCACCAAGGAGTAAGAGAAGGAATAAAAATAGAGAATATATGGAACGGAGAGGAAAAGAGGGGGGTGGCACAAAGAAAAAGGGAGAGAAAGAATAAGAGAGAGAACAAAAAAGGCGGCTACAGAGGGAAGGGGGAAAAAAAAAAAGAAATTGGCATAGAGAGAGATAAAAGGGAGAAAAAAGAAAACGAGTAGTACGTCCTAAAATGTACCATAAGGGGTTTTAATACTGTACGAGTGGAAGGGATCCAGGGAGCGCTAAATGTCTGTGGGTTAGGGGCGCAAATTACTTGACTTGCCTTGGGTGCTGACAACCCACACTACAAAAATAATTTTCCTGTTAGGGGTCGCCACAACTTGGGTAAATTTATCAAGGGGTCACAGCATTAGAAAGGTTGAGAACCACTGGTCTATGTGCATTTACATGCAGCTGCGTTTAGCTGTGGTGGAACATTCTTGCCATTTCGGATGTGCTTCCTGTTTCTTTCCTCGTTGACGCTGCTATCTGCAGGAGAAATAGTACACTGCGATTACATGCGGCTATGTGCAGATAGCTGCGCTAAATCTGTCCTGGACGTAGTCAAATTAATTTTTTTGTAACTGCACAAAATCCCATGTAACGAAACCGTTGCTAAACACAGTGTGTGAATGGGGCCATAAAAAAGCATTGTGTGAGTTAAGGTGCAGTAGATAACTTCATCTATCCACAGTTAAAAGCTGAATTCTATCAGCCCGTGTGAAAGGGGCCTAAACAATCATTTTAATTACAGTGAAACCGCGGATTGCGAGTAACGCGGTTAGTGAACGTTTCGCAATAAGAGCACTTTTTTTTTTTTAAATCCTGACTCGGTTTGCGAGTGTTGTCTTGCAAAACGATCAGGATTCAAGCCACAGCGGTGTGTAGTACCGTATTTGGCTTGAGGTGCGGGGGCGCAAGAGCCGAGCGGAGCCGATCGGAAATACTCCATTCCCAAGCCTTTCCAAGGTTTTCCGAGTTTAGCCGAGCTGTCCCCGAGCCTTTCCGTGTATTTTTAAGGCTCTCCGGGGCCCCCCCACCTCTGGCCACATGCAGTATTGCATGCCATAGAAGTCAATGCGGAACAAATTATTTTCATTTCCATTGACTTCTATGGGGAAACTCGCTTTGATATGCGAGTACTTTGGATTACGGGCATTCTCCTGGAACAGATTATGCTCGCAATCCAAGGTTCCACTGTAGTATCAAATCAGGTAAACCTTTATACTACATGTTGATGGCAGAGCTAAAGAAGATTGTACAATTTTGTGTATTTATGGTCATCCCAAGGGTCACCATACACATAACAATGTGACCAACCAACTTTAGATCTACCAAAACTATGCAATATAAGGACCTAATTTATCCAATTAACCTGTATCCAATCAGGCAGACCCTTGCACTACATAGTTATTAGATTTATGAGAGCTATGAGATCTAAAGAGGATTGCATAATTAAACTGTAATGTGAGGGGAGCTTCAGTGCTTATGTAGAAGCATGCTTCAATTTCTCTCAAGTACTTTCTGAATTCCTTCAAGTTCTTATGATTTCCTTCCAAGTTTATTGAGTTCCTTTAAGTTGATTTTGCATTGACTTGTACAAGAGTAAAGCAAAAAAAAAATCCCATTGAATAGAAACACTATGGTCCAATTAGCACCCATGCAATGCAACAACTACATTGCAGCAACACCACAGTGCATGGTAGCGCACTATCATCAGGGCCCTAGGTATTGGAGGAATTACATACCTCCTTCACCAAGCTTACCAGCTTCAACACAAAGCAAATAAATCTAGCCAAAACCCTTCACCCCAACATAACACATATATGTGGCCTCACTGCTCCGGGCTTTTTACGTGGGGCGCATATATGTGCTTCTCCCTTTGTGCTGGGAGCATGCCGCACGGAGTGGGCACAGAGACCGGGGTCTTACTGAGAGCCCTGGGCCCCGTACTAACAATCGAGACCTGGATCTCCCGATTCCACGTCACCTGATCGCTGTGGTAGCCTCTGATTGACTACTACAGTGATCAGTCACTGTGAAGTCCATCCCTGTGTTTTTTTTTTTTTCTTTCAGTGAATGGAAAAGAAGGATACAATGTATCTTTCTTGTTCCTTGCAGAAAATAAAAAGTGTTTGTAATTTTTTTTAAATAAATAAATAATAAATAAAAAAAGGAAAAAAAAAAAAGATCTAGGTCAGTGCCAGGGTTAGTGTTTGGGTCAAGTAAGGGTCAAAGGTCATGGTCAGTGTCAGTATATATGGAAGTGCTGAAGGTAGAAAAATTATAAATTGGTGCCTTTGTCCCATCAAATGTTGTATAGGAGGAAGAGGCTTAAATGGACTATGTTGGCACCATATGTGAGACCGATGTCCAGTCAAAAGTATAAATATAAAAGGTTTTTATTACACAAGTATAAAACAAGTTTTGTCATGTACATGTTTATAGATTAAAAATCATTTTGTGACAAACACGAAATCACTCATTTTGGGCATACCATTGTTGCCAATGGAATGTCATACATATACAGTTGCATAGTGTACGGGGCTCAACATGTTTCGTGTTTTATGATTCCGTAGAATCCGCTTCTTCAGGAGCTAAATACAAGCAATATTTTTCAGTAGATAAATATGAGTTTTGTCACGTAGCTATAAACAAAAAAGGACATGATTAATGTAAATTAAAAAAAATGTGGATATATGAAATTATATTTTACAATAAAAACATGCATCCATCACATATCTAGGATAAAAGTAATCACTTTTATCCTAGATATTTACTTTTGGGAATCTGTGTTCTCTGGTAAGGTCCTGTGTCCTCCAGGGTGGACCCATTTGACTGATCCGCATCTCGGCCACTGTGTGGCCCAGCTCCCATGGTGAGACTTTGGGGTTCTCTCTGGCTTTATGGTTCATGTGATGGATGCATGTTTTTAATTGTAAAATATAATTTCATATATCCACATTTTTTTAATTTACATTAATCATGTCCTTTTTTTGTTTATAGCTACGTGACAAAACTCATATTTATCTACTGAAAAATATTGCTTGTATTTAGCTCCTGAAGAAGCGGATTCTACGGAATCATAAAACGCGAAACATGTTGAGCCCTGTACACTATGCAACTGTATATGTATGACATTCCATTGGCAACAATGGTATGCCCAAAATGAGTGATTTAGTGTTTGTCACAAAATGATTTTTAATCTATAAACATGTACATGACAAAACTTGTTTTATACTTGTGTAATAAAAACCTTTTTATATTTATACTTTTGACTGGACATCGGTCTCACATATGGTGCCAACATAGTCCATTTAAGCCTCTTCCTCCTATACAACAGGGTCAGTATATAATGGACAGGATTATTTTTTTAATTAGTATCAGTGTCTGTAATGCCGTGTACACACGATCGATTTTCTCGATGGTGAAAACACCGCCGAGAAAATCGACATGAAAAACGAGGACCGGCTTGGTCCCCTACACACGGCCGGTTTTCATGACATTTTTTCTTTTGGTCGAGAAAAACGACCGTGTGTAGGCTCCCTGGCAGTGTTTCCCTATGGGAAAACTGCCGCGGAAAAAAATGCTGTGAATCAC
Organism: Rana muscosa; assembly: GCA_029206835.1. Classification (NCBI taxonomy): domain Eukaryota; kingdom Metazoa; phylum Chordata; class Amphibia; order Anura; family Ranidae; genus Rana; species Rana muscosa. The sequence goes on from CM055121.1 coordinate 691,528,265, forward strand.
GACGAGAAAAATTAGAGCATGTTGTAATTTTCTCGTCGTGATTCTTGCCGTTTTTCTCATCGGGAAAAATGCTGGAAAGCCCACACACGGGCGTTTTTCTCGTCAAAGAGAAAAAATGAAATTTTTCCCGACGAGAAAAATGGTCGTGTGTACGCGGCATTAGTGTTGGTGTGTTTTAGGTAGGACAAAAAAACAAAAAAAAACAAAATGCGCAGTGCACACTATTGCTTCTGGGCTGTACTACAGGTACAAACAACAAATAATAAACATATGTGGTATGGTTGCGATCGTCCGGAGCAAGAGAATTTATTTGGGGTTGTTCTTTGTAGGTTATGGCATTAACAAGAAATTTACAGCTAAAAAAATTTTTTTATTTTTTTTACTATTTTGGGACAGTTTTCATTTGATAATAAAAAATAAATAAAAAATCAAGAGATATCCATAACTATTTACTACCAAATGAAAGCCCAATTTGTCCTGAAAAGAAAAGGTATACCGTAATCCATCTGGATGCACAAAGTAGTTGTGATGATATGTACGGTTTTACGAACACATGTCAAAATTGCAAAATTTAGTTTAGGCATTTAGATTTGTTTTACCCTTGAGTGCGAAGGGGTTAAACAGACAACTCTTAATTTTTGGTAAAGGGAATGAGGCCCCAAAATGGAAAGAATGTGTGATCCAGCAGAGACAACCATTAAATAAAAAGGTGCTTCCACGTGGACTCTTCAGGAAGATTGGTATTTATAAATCATAAAAAAAAATTAAAACACACCACCAATGTGTTTCATTTCGCTTTAGTGTTCACTTTATCAGGAAAAAGTGTACAGTACACTTTATTGGGTGGGATTTGTATACATTCCTTCAGCCCTAAGTATATTTTCTCTGGTCTGAAGGAATGCACACAGGCCTCATTCTCTTTACCATTGTTCACCTGACCTCAGCCTAGCGCAGTACAGGACTTTCCAGAAAACCCCAATAAGTATGAAGTTTGACCATCCACCCGCTGCTTATATTCTCCACATGCTTATATGGTTACTTGGCCCTAGGATGGGTATCCAGTAATCTTATGAATGTGAGTATAGACCTATTAGACTTTTTGTTTTACTTTCCATATACAGTGCTGTGAAAAAGTATTTGCCCCTGTGACGAACCCTCTGTCCTCCAACAGATCTAGGTCTGCCGTCAATGCTTCCTCTGTCCAGAACCAGCACCTTCCAAGATTCTTTAGCCCCTCAGTCCACAGACAACACACCTCAGTGTAGGGCAACACAAACTCATTTTATCACACATGGACATACAGATATCTCTCCTCAAATACACATCCCTCCCACCCTTGGAAAACAGGGTGGGTCAAACTGTCCAATGACAATGGCCACACAGGTCAGGTGTGTTAAAACTTCTCAATACACAGTCTTATCAGCAGGGTGGTTGGAGGAATCCCCCTCCCTTTTTCCTCACAGGAAACACATCCCACAATAGTTTAGGCAGACAGCCACAATAGACAATAGAATACGGTCACACCCCAAAACATCACAGCAAATAGTCCAACAGCATGGCACAGCACACATTAAATATACATATATACAGCACACATTATATATACATATATACTGTACAGCACACATTATATACATTTTACAAGGTTCTAGTGTGGCTGCAAAGAGAGTCTGACTAACACAGATCATAGCAGGGTTCTCATTCACTCTGTGCCCCTATTAGAGACACAGGGTGATCTACACATTAGAGGGTCTGGGGAAGCTGGACCAGGAACCTCCAGAACTCTCCAGGGCAAGCTGAGCCACACCAACCCCCGACCTAAAGTCACAGCCCCCTTCCCCTTCCTTTCTCACACTTAAATGATTCAGATCATCAAACAAATGTTAATATTACACAAAGATAACCCGAGTAAATCCAAGGTGCAGTTTTTTAATTATTACTTCATTTATTAAGGGAAAAAATCTGTTCAAACCTGCCTGGCCCTATGCAAAAAAGCAATTGCCTCCTCCCATGCTGAATTATGAATGAACTGTGATTAACCACAATTTTTTGGAAAGCCGAGTTAAATTTCAATTGCCACACCCAGGTCTGATTACTGCCAGACCTGTTGAATCAAGAAATCACATAAATAAACTGTCTGACAAAGTGCAGCACGCTAACAGATCACAAAAAGCCACACATCCTGCCACAATCTAGAAAAATTCAAGAACAGATTAGAAACAAAGTAATGTACATGTATCGGTCTAGGAAGGGTTTCAAAGCCATTTCTAAGGCATTTTGTATTTACTCAGGTTATCTTTGTGTAATAATACAATTTGTTTGATGATCTGAGTCTTTTAAGTGTGACAAATATGCAAAAAAAATTAAGAATCGGAAAGGGGCAAATACTTTTTCACAGCAATATACATACATCACTCTACTCTAAAAGGACCTCTCTCATGGCTTTTTAGCCCTCTTTTTCTCCTTGTCTCTGGTCACCTGGAGAATCAATGACTCAAGTCTTTACTTTTGACTACTAAGATAAATGACCTAGCTATACGAGTTATACTGTCTCCCTCTGAAAATTTTCACCTTAGGATGAAATGCATATGATGGGATGGGCCTGTTTTGTACTGGACCATCTGACCCAATTAATGGCCATACAGTATATCAATGCATCAAACAAGCAATGTGGAAACAATTATTCATTTACCTGCCCTTAACCTTTATTTTTTTTATTTATTTTTTGATATACACTATATTTTAAAAAGTATTGGGATGCCTGCCTTTACACGCACATGAACTTTATTGGCATCCCAGTCTTAGTCTGTAGGGTTAAATATTGAGCTGGCCTACTCATTGCAGCTATAACAACTTCAACTATTCTGTGAAGGCTGTCAACAAGGTTTAGGAGTCAGGCCTCGTACACACGGCCGAGATTCTCGTCGAAAAAAACATGTTGTTTTTTTCGACGAGTTTCTTGGACAAGAAAATTGTCCCGGCCGAGTGTACACACGCTCGATTCAAAGAACCCGCGGTTCTTTGAATGGAGCGTACGCGGTGACGTCATCGACTACGACGAGCATGCGCTCGTCACATTCGATGCCGTCGCCGCCATCTTGGTATACCCTATCTATGCCTAGGAAGCTACCGCGCATGCGTCAAAGTCATTTCGAGCATGCGCGGGCTTCCCGGCGAAAAGGTAAGTGTACACACACACAATTTTCTCGTCGAGAAACAGGCTGACGAGATTCTCGACGAGAAAATAGAGAGCAGGTTCTCTATTTTCTCGTCGAGATTCTTGTCGCTTTTCTTGACGAGAAACCATACACACGAACGAATTTCTCGGCAAAAAATCTCTGCCAGCAAGTTTCTTGCTGGTTTTTGCTGAGAAACTCGTTCGTGTGTACGAGGCTTGAGTCTATGGGAATGTTTAACCATTCCTCCAGAAGCACATTTGTGAGGTTGAAGCCATTATAGCTGAAAAGGGTGGGCTAACTCAATATTGAACATTACGGACTAAGACTGGAATGCCATTAAAGTGGTTGTAAACCCAAATATATATAAAAAAAAAAAAAAGAATAACCTGCAAGAGAAAGGCATAATGAGCTAGTATGACTAGCATACTAGCTCATTATGCATTACTTACCTTAGATCAAAGCCGTCCTCGTCTCCCCCTCCGGCCGCAGACATCGCTCCGGAAGGTTACTTTCGGGTATCGGCGCTCTGATTGGCCGGAGCGGCAATGACGTCACCACGCATGCACGCGGGAGCCGTCAAAGCCGGCATTATCCATTAATAAAACTGGCATTGACAGTGCGGTAGTGCCGTTGGTGCATTCTTTTTTGGAAAAAATCTCGTAAACCGTGTAGGTTTTGGAGATATTGCAAACACCTACAGGTAAGCCTGGTTTACAACCACTTTAAAGTTCATGTGTGTGTAAAGGCAAGCGTCCCAATACTTTTGGTAACATAGTGTGTATATACTGTGTATATATATATATATATATATATATATATATATATATATATATATATATATATATATTTTAATATTTTTTTATTTTTTTTTAATTATTTAATTGTTATTCATGTATTTTTTTATTTTGCTGCTTGTGTCCCTTTTAGATTTACTCATCATTTTTTGTGTGGTTACTGGACAAAAAGTGAAGGTAAATCTCGCTATTTCAGACAAGGATAGCAATTATTATTGGCAATAATTTATTGGAAGAGTTAGGAAAAGTTAAAACATTTTAGAAGGTTGCTATTGCTTTCCTTTCCTTTTTTTGTTAGGAAGATTCTTCTCACTCCCTGTGTGTTCACGGTAACAGGAAATGTGGGTAAATCTCTCCAAAAGGGGCACAGACAGCAATATAAGCAATGTTTTATTGTGTCCTAATAAATATGGAGACTATATAAATAATGGTGTGATAAATAAATTTAAAAAATGCACACGCTGAATTTTGTCATCTCTCCAAATACAATTGTAAAGATCTTCTACCCTCTAGTGTCTGTATTTTTAAATAGTTGTTGCTTGTTACTTACCACAGAGTTAGTTGGTTATAGACAGGTACTTCCTGTCCCTGCTAGTGTTCCTATATTTAAGAGTTAACTATTTTTGCCCAAAGCTTTTGGGTGTATATATGTATTGTGAGGGGGTTAGCTCGGCAGCGGGTGTGTGTGACCCCCGGGATGAGCTCCCCACACAAAAACAGGCCCAGCAGACGGAGGTTGTGGTTTTCAAAAAATCAAAAAGGTGCGGTTTATTTTCTATTTACAGTGACAAAAACACAGCAAGGCAAAAGAAACATAACCAAAATAAATCCTGGTCAAGTTGACCTCTGACTAAACATACAGGTTTCCTAACTAACAACTGGGATCAGCCTAGTGCTGTCCTAGTCCCTAAGTCCCTGGTTTTAAATGTCTAAGCAAATAGCCACACAGGCTTTTTCTCACCGCACAGGGGTTCACTCTCCCAAGACAGTCCACACAGGTCTGGTTCCAGGCATGAGCTAACATCTAATGAAGCTGGGAGTTCTTATAGAGGCCTAAATGAGCTGACAAGTTTCAGCTGGTCTCATCAACTCCCTGTCTGTACGACGCCCCACACTCTCCCTAGAGGTATGAGTCATCCATGAGCCCACTAGCCTTAGCTGGGCTTATACAACTCTCCACCTAGTTGTATAAGTCGGCGTAAAGCCTGAATCTGGGCGAAATATATCTACCCCCCTGGATGCAACCAGGTGACTTTACCTTCCTGCTGTCACATACCCCCCCCTCTTGTTTTAACCTCGGGGTTGGAACACCAGCAATCAGGCATTCATGTACTCGAGACAAAGCATCCACATTCCCCATTTGAACGCCAGGGCGATGCTTTACTGTGAAGTTGAATTCCTGTAGGGCCAGGAACCACCTATTCACTCTTCTATTTGTCTCCTTGTTTTGAGCCATCCACTTTAACGGAGCGTGATCCGTAACCATGTCAAAGTGCCTACCTAGCAGATAGTACCGAAGGGAATCTAGAGCCCACTTCACCGCTAAACACTCCTTTTCAACGGTGGCGTAATTTACCTCATGGGACTTCAACTTCCTGCTGAGGTAAATGACTGGGTGCTCTTCCCCGTTCCAGACCTGGGACAATACTGCTCCTAACCCCACATCTGACGCATCACTTTGTACGACAAAGTCTTTAGAGAAGTCGGGTGAGTACAACACTGGCTGGCTACATAAGGCTTGTTTCAAGAATTGGAATGCTGCCTCAGCCTCGGGGGTCCATTTAATCATGACCGACCCTTTCCCTTTCGTCAGGTTGGTTAGGGGCACAGCCTTAGAAGCAAAGTGGGGAATGAATCGCCGATAATACCCAGCGATTCCCAGAAAGGCTCGTACCTGCTTCTTGCTGTTGGGACGTGGCCAACTCTGGATGGCCTTGACTTTGTTGAGTTGGGGTTTTATTACTCCCCTCCCAATGGTGTACCCAAGATATTTGGCCTCCTCCTGCCCAATGGTACAATTCTTGGGGTTAGCCGTAAACCCCGCTTCCCGAACAGAGTCCAGGACTGCTTGCACTTTTGGCAGATGTGAGGCCCAATCTGTGCTATGGACAATTACGTCATCCAGGTAAGCCGCAGCATACTTCCGATGGGGCCTCAGCATCTGGTCCATTTTCCGCTGGAATGTGGCCGGCGCATTCTGTAACCCGAACGGCATTCTTTTATATTGGAACGCCCCGTCTGGGGTTACAAATGCGGTTTTCTCTTTGGCCGACTTGGCCAGGGGGATTTGCCAATACCCTTTTGTGAGGTCAAGAGTCGTCATGTATCGGGCTGTTCCCAGCCGGTCGATCAACTCATCTATACGTGGCATGGGGTAGGTGTCAAATTTTGTAACTTTGTTCAACTGACGAAAATCGTTACAAAATCGCCAGCTCCCATCCGGTTTAGGCACCAACACAATGGGACTAGACCAATCACTTTGGGACTCCTCTATCACCCCTAAGTTCAGCATTTTCTGTACTTCCTCCCGTATTGCCTCCCGTCGGGCCTCTGGGATCCGATAGGGTTTTAACTTCACCCTTTCACCGGGCGGGGTAATAATGTCATGCTCTACCCCAGATGTTTGTCCCGGCAGCTCAGAGAATACCTCCTTGTTACGAAGCACAAACTCCTTAACCTCCTGTTGTTGGGGTTGTGACAAGGTGGCTGCGATTCCAACCTCAGGAATCACGCAACCAGTTTGAGCTGGTGACCAAGTGTCTGCGACTAGGGACTCTCTATCCCTCCAGGCTTTCAACAGATTAACATGATAGATCTGTTCGGGCTTTCGCCTTCCTGGTTGTCTGACCTTGTAATTCACTTCGCTCACTTTTTCCATTATCTCGTAGGGGCCTTGCCATTTGGCAAGGAATTTACTTTCAACCGTAGGGACAAGTACCAGTATCCTATCCCCCGGGGAAAAGGTACGGGTCTTGGCTCCACGGTTGTACACTCTCTGCTGTGCTAACTGCGCTTGGGCCAAATGTTCCTTCACGATGGGCATTACCTGTGCAATTCGGTCTTGCATCAGGGCGACATGCTCAATCACACTCCTGTGGGGAGAACTCTCACTTTCCCAAGTTTCCTTGGCAATATCCAACAGCCCTCTTGGGTGTCTCCCATACAGTAACTCAAAGGGGGAGAATCCCGTAGAGGATTGGGGCACCTCCCTAATAGCAAACATCAGATAAGGAAGTAGACAGTCCCAATCCTTTCCATCTCTATCCACCACTTTCTTCAACATTTGTTTTAGGGTTTTGTTGAATCTTTCAACCAGCCCATCGGTTTGGGGGTGATACACAGATGTACGTAATTGCGTCACTTTGAACAATTTACACAGCTCCTTCATAACCCGGGACATAAAGGGTGTACCTTGGTCCGTAAGCAGTTCTTTACAAATACCCACCCGGCTAAACACAAGAGATAGCTCTTTGGCTATGGTTTTGGCCGAGGTATTTCGGAGAGGGATCGCTTCTGGATAACGGGTGGCATAGTCCATTATAACTAATATGTACTGGTGCCCCCTAGCGGACTTGATTATAGGACCTACCAAATCCATGGCGATCCTCTCAAACGGGACCTCAATGATGGGTAGAGGGACCAGCGGGCTACGGAAATGTGGCATCGGGGCCGACCTCTGACACACAGGGCAGGAGGAACAATAATTTTCTATGTCCTTCATCACCCCCGGCCAATAGAATCTCTGTAATACCCTCTCTCGGGTTTTCTCTGTCCCCAGATGACCTCCAAGAATGTGCCCATGGGCCAACTCCAACACCAACTTCCTGTAAGGTTTGGGCACCACAAGTTGCTCAACGGTTTCTTCTGCCCTTGTTGCCACCCGATACAGTAGGTCCTTCTCTACGCTGAAGTATGGGTAAGTGCAGGTATTATCTGGGTTCACTAACTCGCCATCTATTTTCACTACGTTTTCCCGTGCCTTTATTAGGGCGGGGTCTTTCAACTGTTCTGTGGCAAAGTTTTCCCTGTGAACCTCAAGATCAGAAAACTCCACAGACGGTAGGTTTTCGTCTGAGGAGGTGGGCTCCTCTCCAGTTTCTTGAGTCTCCCCTGCCAATACTGACAAGGGAAATTCCGGAGAGTCCTCACCACTCTCAGGGGAGTTCTGGCTATCACATTCCTGGTACATAGGGGCACCAGTGGGGGGCTCAGGATCATCCCACAGTTCCCAGAACTTCGGAAAATCCCTTCCGACAATGGCGTCATGCGGTAACTGAGATACTAAGCCCACTGGATGAGAGAGGGTACCTTTGGGGGTCTCGAAACACACTGTAGTCACTGGATATTCTCGGGTGTCCCCATGCACACAAATAACAGCTACCTTGCTATTCCCAGAGACCTCTGTTTTAACTAACTCAGCCTTTATCAGGGTCACAAGGCTACCTGAATCCAGCAATACCACAACATTTCTACCATTAACACACATTTTGCATAAATGTTTCTCAGTTCCTCGAATGGCAGTGCATGCGACTGTCGCACACAGCGACTGACGTCTGCCCGTCAGAAAGTCACACTGCATGGGTTCCTCCACAACCGGGCAATTTGCTGCAATATGTCCCGCTTGCCGGCAGCGGTAGCAAACGATCCTTCTTGCCGCCTCTTGAGCTGCTGATTTCCCAGGCTGTTCTCGCCAAACTTGGGGTAGAGCTCCCACCCTCTCACTCTCTCCACCCTTACCCCTTGGAATCATCTTATCCGCCCCTGGGGATGGTCTGGTCTTAGGGTGGAAAGTCCGAGTGTCTCTGGAAGAGGCCGTCAGGTTCTCTGTAGCCAAGTATTTCTCCACACGATCCACAAGACCATCGGCCGTCTCTGGGTCTCCATGGCTTACCCACTTTTGGATGGCAGTAGGAAGAGCTCTCAAAAACCGATCCATTACAACACGTTCCACAATCTTTGGTGCGGACAAAGTCTCTGGCTGTAGCCACTTTCTGCTCAGGTGAATGAGATCATACATTTGAGACCTGGGGGGTTTTCCAAGCTGGAAAGTCCAGTTATGCACACGCTGAGCCCGGACAGCCAGGGTGACACCCAGCCTTGCCAATATTTCAGCTTTTAGCATCACATAGTTTTTTGCTTGGTCAGGCTCCAGGTCATAGTAAGCTTTCTGCGATTCACCAGTTAACAGAGGAGCCACCAGTCCAGCCCACTGCTCCTCAGGCCACTTTTCTCTTTCAGCAGTCCTTTCAAATGTGGTCAAAAATACCTCTGGATCATCCTCTCCAGTCATTTTTGTCAATAAACGACTCACCCCAAAGGACGCGGTATTAGTGGGACGGCTTTCCTCACTGGTCTGCGGACGTTGCTGCATTACTGCTTCCATCTGTTGTTGTAGTCTCTGCTCTTGCCTCTGCAATAGGTCTATGAAGCGGGCCTCAGATTGCTGCTGGGCTTGTTGCTGAGCCTCCAGACTCCGTTGCAAAGTTGCGTTTGTCTGCTGCTGGGCTGCAAGGCTCTGTTGTTGAGCTGCAAGGCTCTTTTGCAAACCTGCATTTGTCTGCTGTTGATTGGCATTTGCTAGAGCCAGCTGTTTCAGTATCTCCTCCATGCTGGCCTAAAAAAACTGCCACTGGTTCTCCACCAACTGTGAGGGGGTTAGCTCGGCAGCGGGTGTGTGTGACCCCCGGGATGGGCTCCCCACACAAAAACAGGCCCAGCAGACGGAGGTTGTGGTTTTCAAAAAATCAAAAAGGTGCGGTTTATTTTCTATTTACAGTGACAAAAACACAGCAAGGCAAAAGAAACATAACCAAAATAAATCCTGGTCAAGTTGACCTCTGACTAAACATACAGGTTTCCTAACTAACAACTGGGATCAGCCTAGTGCTGTCCTAGTCCCTAAGTCCCTGGTTTTAAATGTCTAAGCAAATAGCCACACAGGCTTTTTCTCACCGCACAGGGGTTCACTCTCCCAAGACAGTCCACACAGGTCTGGTTCCAGGCATGAGCTAACATCTAATGAAGCTGGGAGTTCTTATAGAGGCCTAAATGAGCTGACAAGTTTCAGCTGGTCTCATCAACTCCCTGTCTGTACGACGCCCCACACTCTCCCTAGAGGTATGAGTCATCCATGAGCCCACTAGCCTTAGCTGGGCTTATACAACTCTCCACCTAGTTGTATAAGTCGGCGTAAAGCCTGAATCTGGGCGAAATATATCTACCCCCCTGGATGCAACCAGGTGACTTTACCTTCCTGCTGTCACAGTATATATTTAAGGGCTGGTATTTAATGACATAAGTTTATCTTTCCCCTTGTTGTTATCTCGCATGCACTATATCATCAAGTTCAGTCTGCGATACAATGTGTGCAGTGGTCACATTGCTGTATGTTAGTAGTGTAGCGCCCCCCCCCAATATTTGGGGGCGCTATATGTAAATTTAAGGGTAGTCTGAGCCAGTAGTTGGGCTCAGACCAATTAATTGCTCTGGATTTGCTTCTGCTCTGGGTGTGATACTGCCTGGCAGTAGTGTTCCCTGTTTGACTGTAGGTAGCACTGTCATCACCAGCATAGGTTGAACTACAGGGGGTATCACAACATCTTGGGTGTCCTTTCTCGGCAGCCGTGCAGTGGGCGTGGTCTACCCGCTGTGCATGCTGGGAGAGGGCACATAAGGGGCAGACGCCATTAATTGGGGTCTGTTCTGGGGTTCCGTCCTGGGAGCACACCTGTTGGTGTGCGCGCCTCGTGGCCCGCATGGCACGGGGTGCGTGTGTGTTCTGGCCCCGGGCACCTTTAGCCCGAGGCTACATCGCTGCATGATAGTCCCAGCTCTGCTGGCTGAGGCCTATATTTTTTCGGGACTTTTAACAATCCTGTGGCAGAGGATTCCTGATCATATCCCTAGAAAGATTGATTCGTGCTTCATCCTGGCTGCTAGGACCACTAAACGGGACTATCCGGGTGAGCAATACCCACTCAGGCTTGAGTGGCGATGTTTGGGACTTTAGTGTTGCGTGCCTGAACCTTCCCCTGTGTTTCTCTCATTTCCTACTTTCCTCTAAAGCAGTGGTTCTCAACTCCTGTCCTCAGGACCCACTAACAGGCCAGATTTTAAGTATTACCTTGGTGAGATGCAGACTAGAATACTGCAATCCCTGAGCAGCAAATTATATCACCTGCGACGCATTTCAGTTATCTTGCAAACCTGGCCTGTTGGTGGGCCCTGAGGACTGGAGTTGAGAACCACTGCTCTAAAGTTTTCCACTTCAGCAAAGTAAAATAAAGCCTGACTGTTTGGGTTTTACATTGTGTGGACATTGGCCTTTCTAAAGACTTCCTCACACCCTGACAACGGAAGCCTTGGAGGTAGTTTGCAGACCCAACAAAACCAGCCGGTCCCTTAAATGGGGGTAAGTGCTACAGTAGGTTAACCTGTTTATTGTAATGGAGTTTATATGAAGCTCCTGGATAACCCTGTCTTTTTTGGTCTAGGATTATATAGCTAGTTTTAACCACTTCCATACAGGGCTTTTTATACCACTTCAATACTGGGCCTATTCTGGCACTTCTCTCCTACATGTACAAATCATCATTCTTTTGCTAGAAAATTACTCAGAACCCCGAAACATTAAATATGTTTTTTTTAGCAGACACCCTAGGGAATAAAATGACGGTCGTTGCAACTTTTTATCTTGCACGGTATTTGCGCAATAATTTTTCAAACGCCTTTTTTTGGGGAAAAAAATGGTTTCATGAATTAAAAAATAACAAAAAGTTAGCCCAATTTTTTTGTAAAATATGAAAGCTTATGTTACGCTGAGTAAAAAGATACCTAACATGTCATGCTTTAAAATTGCGCACACTCATGGAATGGCGCCAAACTTCGGTACTTAAAAATCTCCATAGGCGACGCTTTGAAATTTTTTACAGGTTACCAGATTAGAATTACAGAGGAGGTCTAGTGCTAGAATTGTTGCACGCGCTCTAACGCACGCGGCGATACCTCACATGTGTGGTTTAAACGGCGTTTACATATGCGGGCGGGACTTACGTGTGTGTTCGCTTCTAAGCGCAAGCTATTGGGGACGGGCATTTTAAAACAAAAAAAATTTTTTTTGATCACTTTTATTCCTATTACAAGGAATGTAAACATCCCTTGTAATAGGAATGTGTGTGACAGGTCCTCTTTATGGAGAGATGCGGGGTCAATAAGACCCCACATCTCTCCTCCAGGCTGGAAAGCATGAGATCAGTGAATTTTGTTTTCACGATCTCATACTTACAGCCGCAATGGCAGCTTTGTTTACATTTGAGGACCCGGGCGTGACGTCATCACATCGCGCCCGGGCCTCCGACGATCATAGAGATGACTGGTGACCATCTGGTCACCAGTCATCTCTATGCTCATCACGTTACCCACCACCGGCGCAGACGATTCTCTCCGGGTCCCCGATCGCACGGGAGAGCCTGGAGAAGCACCGGATGGCGGTGGGAGGGGGGATGTCCCCTCCCGCCGCCTATAAGAACGATCAAGCGGCGTAACCACCGCTATGATCGTTCTTATGGTGCGCAGGATCGCCGGCTGCAAACAAGGATATCTGAATGATGCCGGTAGCTGCAGGCATCATTCAGATATCCCCCCTCAAACCCAGGACATCATATGACGTCCACCCGGAGGGAGAGAGTGTTCCTGCCGGCGTCATTTTGCAATGGCCCGGTATGGAAGGGGTTAATTCAGCGCTCAATAACCAGCAAAGGCTAGAGCCAGGTTAGACATCCAATCGTCTATTAGGTCGTTAGAGGTCCGATCGCATGGCAGCTAGAGTTCCGGTATTATACCACAGTTTCTTCTGATGAGAAATTGCATTCCAGGCTGGTTGGATAACGGTTGGAGGATCTCCCCATCATTACTGCTCTTGTCTTCAGGTCTTAGCATCAAGACGAATGCCTCATTGCAATAATCCTCAGTGGCTCCTAAAACTGGCCTGTGCTGTAACATTTATCTGGAGGTATCTTTATTAACGACTATAGTTACCCAGGTATATGTGAACAATTCCACCAGGACTCCTGTTGGGTAGTGTTGGGCGAATGGTTTGAGCCGAGCATAAGTTTGGCTCGTACTTCGACTGTTCGTCCGTTCAGCAAACACCCGAATTGTCGGGGCATTCAACCATTTGTTCGGCCTGCCGAATGCCCCACAATGCACTGCGTACTGCACAGGAAGCCCTGATTGGCTGAAGCAATGACGGCTTTTCCCAATCAGGGCACAGAATACTGTCAGAGCCATGATTGGAGAAAGTAATGAAGACTATGCCCAATCATGAGGAGAATAATAGAAAATGTCTGACATCTGTAAATCAAATGGCACCACATCCCGTTTAGATAAAGTACAATGAATAATGATGGATGGGATTTTAACGGTGCAAGAAAACACAATGTGTATCAAAAAGTTAAATTTTATTTTTTCATTAAAAATTATGTAGATTTGGAAAAATATATATAAACTTATAATAAAATTAATCTATATTACACTTATTAACCAAAGTAGTATATAGACAAATAATCTCGATGTTTCGCCAATTTAACTGGCTTCTTCAGGAATCTTTGTCAAGTATTACTGAAACGTAAGGTATACAGCATGAATATACAATAGCAATGTACACAAATGAATTATCTTTACAAAACAATCAAAAACATTAACAGACAGGAATGATACAGACAAGAACCACATAACCGCATAGGAAAATCAATAGTACCTGTATATTATAGATGAAATAAATCAATTAGCTGAATTTAGAGTCCGGGATGCTCTCAAAAGTGGAGTAGATTTGGTGACCATAGAGGAGATGCTATATTACATACAACAAGGAATAAATCCATGTGCATAGGCAGATGCATCTAGGGGAGAGGAATATTACTTGGGTTGGATAGGCAAAAATATATAATTAATTTTTATTGATAATAGAGAATCAATCAACAAATACCTGAAATTGCTTCAAGAGATCACTGAAGAATCAAGATAATAACCCCAAGTAGGTACCTGTAATGCTGGTTATAAGAAAAAGAGGTTTGATATAAGAAAAAACTTGGGGTGAATCATTCACCAGCAAGATCAAAAATGTATTCAAATGAATATAGAATATAGATGAAAATCACTACCTGGAAAATGCACCAACCAAAGGAAATTGAGGTGGAGAGAAACCAGAGATTGGGCCAAACTGGTTGTGTATGGCCGACTCGATTCTATAAAAAAGGGCAATTGCTGAATAAAAATCTGTAGTAATAAAAAGTAAATAGCAGCTGAATTGTTGTTTCTAAGTTCAAAATACCTCAATGAAATCGTTGCCAGCAAAACATCTCTCCCGATAGCAGCAGCTATAACAATAAAGCCAAACACAAGGGCTTTATATAGCCATCTCCTCCCGCGCCAATAGGACGCCATAATTTGGTGCCAACTCTAGAGGCGGGAGGGCGCTTCAGTTCCGTGTGTAAAGGAGCCACGATGTTCTCCGGGAATGACGCAATAGGATGCAAGACGACCGGAAGTGACGAAAAACCGGAAGCCAGGCGCCGGAAATGACGCTAAAGACACCAGACGCAGTAAGAAACAACTGCGGCTTGAAAAAGATATTACTAAGTCACCACAAGATGGCAGCCCAGAAATATCACAAAAAAAAGGGTGTCAAGCCAGGCGCATGCGCGGCAGCTCCCAAGATGGCCGCCGGCTTCTAGAGCTCCGCTCCACCACGGCCTGTCCCTAGCCATCGGAGCTCACAGAGCGCCCCCCTCGCTCCCTAAATGGGATTTTTGAGTAGGGGAAGCCCCCCCGGTTCTCCGGATGTCAGCAGCGTCGGCGAGGAAGAACCTATCACGCCAGATGTCCGCGATCCCCGGCCCCCTCAGCTGTGCCAAGATGGCGGCGGCGACACGAGGCCCTCACAGCACGGAGCTCAGCACGGAGCTCAATGGGGATTCTATTGCTGACCAGGACCTGATGCCGCACTCCCCTTCAGGTACAGACTCTCTGCCCCTGGCCGCTTCTCCGGCTTCCACGGAATCGCTGCTGAGCAGGATGAGCACAGGCATCCCCACTACCCCCATGCTGGATACACATACAGGCCTCCTCATGGAGGCCGGTGAGGCCACAGGAGCTTTCCCTGTTCCCTCTGACTTCCCATCCATGATGGCTGCATTTGCTCAAATGCTCTCTAAAGGGCTGGCACAGAACGCTGCTCAGATCACGGCATCCATCCATGCTGACTTACAGCAAATAGGAATGAGAATGGACACTATAGAACAAAAAGCTGATCATGCAGTCTCCCGCATTAACCAAAATACAACTAGACTGCAAGATGTGCAGGATCAATTGGAAACAGCATTCGCAAAGATCGACGACCTCGAAAATAGATCGAGACGATACAACTTCAGGATAAGGGGGATCCCCCGAATCTGAAAAGGAGGTGCAGGGAACTGTAAAAGCGCTCATTCGCAGCCTGATTCCTGATATTACTGAAATCTGCCTGGAACTGGACAGAGCTCACAGAGCCCTTCAACCCCCACGCTCTGACGATCTCCCCAGAGACATCATAGTAAAACCCCACTACTATTCAGTTAAAGAAGAGGTGATGAAGAAATCCAGAAGCTCAGGTACCCTCACTTTTCAAGGACGCAAAATACAAATTTTTGCTGATCTGTCACCGTATACAATTCAAAAAAGACGATCGCTTAAGCCCTTACTCCTGATTCTAATGGAAAAGGAGATCACATACAGATGGTCGTTTCCCCTTCGCCTGAACTTTTCATTCAAGAACAAAAGCTATGGCTTCTCCTCCCTAGTGGAGGGGGAGCACCTCCTGCTACACCTTGGGATCCTGTCGCAGTAACCGCCCCCTATGCGGATCACCAGGAACACCCCATCCTCGTCGAAGAGACCACCTCCAGCAAGTCCACTGCAACACACCCTGGCTACATCAAAGTTCCAAGAGGCCTAAAGAAAACCTCCCACCTTGATAGTCAACTACCCTGTACCGGATCAGGGCTCTGATCGGTGACACTTCCACCTTCCCTAAGTGCTCGAGACTTCTAGGCTTACCCCCTTACGGATGGCACTAGGGTGACCTGACCCCCTGCTTGAAATGACTGGTCAAAGGCTTTCGCCTGCTCTTGTTGAAGATTACAGTTTGAAAGTACGGGTCGGGTGTCCGGGGCTGGGGGTGAGATGGGGGACATTTTCTCTTGCAAGCCGCAGTGAACTTTCTGGACTGCGGAATGCCTCCTTAGGCCTCCCCTTTTGTTTACAATTTTACTCTTAGTAGACTGCTATTCCTCACCGTTCATTTTTGTTATAGGTTCATAGTTGCTATGTGGTCAAATTTATTTTTATTCGGTTGGGATGCTCCTTCCTCCAGTGAGTTTGGGACTATCCTCCCGCTGGACGAGGGAATACTATTTTGTGGCTTAGAAGGGAACCCCATGTTTTAGGTCATGAATTTCCGGAGGTTATTCCTCTCGGGCCCTGCCTAACCCCCCTCGACCACCTGGTTTATGGGTGGGGATCGGGGGGGGGGGTCTCGGGAGGAGTGCCGGGGGCTGACCCCTGAAAGGGTTAATAACTTAGTTGGGGCGCTCTGTTTAGTTTCTATTATGGGCTCCCTTGTGCCTTAAGATCTATGTGTTAAAAGGTGGCTGGGCTGTGGTGGACTCAGTGCACCTACCCTAGGAACCAAGAGCGCTGTCAGTGCTCCTAGGTTCCGTTCTGGACTCCCCGTCATTGGGGTTTTCTGGACCTCTCAGGTTGTAGGAGTAGGTGATGGCTAGCCCATCCCACTCCGGGGGGGGAGGGGGTTGGGGGACCCCCCAGGTAGGAGTTTGTTTCAGCTGCTTTTAAATGACAAACGGTTACTATTGGTTTACAAGTGTGTAACCCCATTTTTCTTCTTTCTTTCTTTTTTCATTCTTTCTTTTGTTTTCACGCATGCTCGACGGAATACTCTTAGGATACATGACTGCATCCTTCCTCCCATCCTTGGCAACAGGTTTTCGCTAAGCCTGCTCCCCCGGCATATCAGGGAATTCCTCTCCAAGGGACAAGGTAAGTCACTGAGCCTTCTTACAGATTCTTCCCCTCTGATCCATGTCTAATACACGCCATCCTATACCCACGCTTAAAATAGTCTCGCATAACACTCAGGGTCTCAATTCCCCCGTGAAACGCAGGAAAGTATTTCAGCAATACTACTCCATGCATGCTGATATACTCCTATTGCAAGAAACCCACTTCCCATCCACATTCAAACCCTCTTTTCTACATCAACGTTACCCACAATTTTTCCTGGCCTCGGCAGATAACAAGACGAAAGGGGTAGCGATATGCTTCGCCAAACACATTAATCTCTCGCAGCCAGAAACTGTAGTAGACCCACAGGGGCGTTATATTTTGATCTCCGGACACATAGATGGAGAGCTTTATACATTTGTGTCATACTATGCCCCAAATAAGGGCCAAAAACCCTTCTTTGATTCTCTTATACGGAAACTGACACCGCACCTCAAGGGATCGGTCTTCTTTGGCGGTGACTCTAATACCGCATTTGATCTCTCCCTAGACAAACTGGCAGATGGGAAAACCAAACCCAGGCGCCCTTCCAAACAGAGTACGAACATAGCTAAACTGCTCCATGTGGCAGGACTAGTGGACGTATGGAGGGAGGTCAACCCACACACAAGACTACACACACTTCTCAGCCCCACACAACTCATTCGCCAGGATAGATCACATTTTCACCCGCTCTTACACAATCCCTCTGCTTAGGGGTTCCAAGATAATAGAATCCCCTCTGTCGGATCACTCGATGGTCACTGTGACCACTCTGCGTTCCTCGGGAGTGAGAGAACTCCCTCGCTGGTGGTTGCAAGATTCTATTTTAAGTGACCCCATGCAATGTTCATTAGTGGAGGTGGCCATAAAGGAATATCTTCTCTTAAACACCACAGAGGAGGTCTCTCCCTCTACCATATGGGCGGCGCATAAATCGGTCATCAGGGGGAAACTAATTCAGATGTCCTCAAAACTTAAGGCGGAACGCAGGGCAGACACACTGAGACTCATGGAAGAATTCCGCCTCCTGGCTAAAGCTCATAAACGTAACCCCTCGGCCGGTACCTTAGCAAACCTGGACAGAGCTCGGGTTCTACTTAACCTGAATCTGACGACAGCCGCAGAACAGCACCTTAGATGGACTGGGGCAAGATTCTATTCCCAGAAGGATAGGATAGGCTCTAAACTAGCCGTAAAACTCACTCCTAAGCACCGCTCTTTGGCTTTCCCTAAAATTCAGACAGCGTCGGGAGATTTGACACAGAATCCAACTAAGATTATGGACACATTTTTACGGTTCTACTCTGATCTGTACAAACAGACCCCTCAGACCCCCGGACCGCTTAAAAGAAATTTTTTACAGGACCTACCGTTGCCCTCCCTGACGGAACATCATAGGGACATCCTCGAGAGTCCATTCACTCAAGAGGAAATCATAGATGCCATCAAATCTCTTAAAGTGGGATCCTCCCCTGGCCCGGATGGCTTCACCAATGGGTATTATAAAAAATTTGGCCCCAGTCTGGCTCCGCATCTGACCCGGTTGTTCAACTCTCTCAGGGATGGAGCAAAGTTGGGTACAGATCTAAACGCTGCTTATATCTCGGTTATACCCAAGCTTGATAAGGACCCAAGTGAGGTGGGAAATTATCGTCCGATCTCGCTTATTAATAACGATATCAAAATCATGACCAAGATTATAGCTAACAGAATGTCTGGTTTCATCGCCTCATACATTCACAAAGATCAGGTGGGCTTCATCCCCGGGAGGCAGGGCCCGGACCAGATTCGTCGGACCATTGACATCATTTCACTTTTACAGTCTCAGTGGGATGGGGGAACCCAACAAAAAGGTTATTTGCTCTCGATAGATCTACACAAGGCCTTTGATTCTATAGATTGGGCGTACCTGTTTGGTGTCCTGGGGAGGTGGGGTTTTGGACCGTGTTTCCTAAATCATATCCACTCACTTTATTCTAAACCCACTGCTCAGATACGCCTGATGGGGAGATATTCGGAACCCTTCTTCATACATAGGGGCACCAGACAGGGATGCCCACTCTCCCCCCTTCTCTTTGCAATAGCCATCGAGACTTTAGCTATAGCGCTTAGATCGAATCCTGATTTTAGGGGAGTCAATTGCGGACCCCGAGAGCACAAGTGCGCACTGTACGCTGATGATCTCCTCCTCTTTGTTACCTCCCCATTGACATCTACCCCAGTAATCCTTAAAATATTGAAGGTTTTCAGTGAGGTATCAGGCTTGAAAGTAAATATGACTAAATCAATAGCCCTGAACATTACGGTCCAACCGGACATGCTTCAACAACTTTCTAACAACTTTGAATTTGCTTGGGCACCCGGGGCGATACCTTACTTAGGCATCAAGCTGACGCCGGACATCAGTAGCCTCTTTAAGGCAAATTACCCCCCTATGCTGTTGAAATGCAGAGATGACATGAATAACTGGTCAAGAAGCGGTCTATCATGGCTTGGTAGAATTCATGCAATTAAGATGACTCTTCTCCCACGTATACTGTACTTATTCCGCTCCCTTCCAATCCCGATTAAGAGACAGGTCATAGGTAAATTTCAATCTGATGTTGTTCGCTTCGTATGGGGTAAAAAAGGTTATAGATGTCCCTCGGGAATCCTTTTTCGCCTAAAATCGCAGGGAGGATTGGGTCTTCCGAACCTCTGGGATTACTATCAGGCTGCACAACTAGCACAAATCTCCATAGTCTTCTCGAGGGGCCCGAAACCGGACTGGCTGTCTATGGAAAGGCATGCTGTCCCAGCGAACACCATTGACTATTTGCTATGGTGCGACACTAAAGCGAGACCTGCAATTTTATTCCCCACACTCTCACACTCGGTTGCTCTATGCTCCCGGCTTTATGAGCGTACAACCTTGACAGCTCCTTTAAAACCACTGGCTCATCTGTTCCATAACACTGCTTTCCTTCCGGGAATGAACATTGGGGCTTTTAAATGGTGGACAGATAAGGGCCTATACAGAATAGGGCACTTTCTATCTCCGGCGGGCCCAATTTCTTTATCCCATTGCAAGAAGAAACTAGATATGCCCGACTCCGAATGTTTTAGATTCTCCCAAATCTCCCATTTCCTGCACTCTATGTGGAACAACAAATCTGACCCACCTAAAATGACACCCTATGAACACTGGTGCTCGAACGCTATGGATCAGAGGGGAGGTATCTCTTTAATTTACACGGCTCTGTCGACTAGGCTGACCAAGCCCTCATATGCTCAGATTTGGGAGGAGGATATGGACAGCTCCTGGGCCACTGAGGTATGGTTCCGCTCATCAAGGCGAGCGTTTAAAGGTATACTCATTGTCTCCCTAATAGAAGCCAGTATAAAAGTTCTAGTACGTTGGTATTATGTTCCTTCCAGGCTAGCGAAGATGTACACAGGCACCTCCCCAGTATGTTTCAGAGGGTGTGAGCTCGAAGGTTCCATGTACCACACTTGGTGGTCCTGCCCACGAATCAGAACATTTTGGCGCAAAGTATTTCGCTCCATTGGAGCCCTGACGGGGATACAGATAACCCCACAACCCAGTATAGCACTTCTAAATCATACTATTCCCAACTTGCCCAAACCTGCCCAGACACTTTCGTATTTTATATTACTGGGAGCCAAAATGACCGTGGCCAAAGCCTGGAAGAAACCCACCGTTTCATTTCAAGGGTTCAGGAGGAAAGTCTCCTGGATAATGGTTCAAGAGCAAATTGTAGCTAAACTTAATGATAAAACTGAAAAATGTATAGCCACCTGGGAGCCTTGGGCCACCTCATGCAATGTTTCTCTTATTTCTGGCGTTCAACCTGGAATTTTGAGCGCTCGCGTTCCACAGAAATAGCATGCGAGTACCTCTGTCTCTCTCTTTCACACGTTTATGTCTCTTCCTCTCTCTGCTGCCTCTCTTGGCTTTCCTGGGGTAATGCAACCCATGGGTTCACACGGTTCTCCTTTATAATTATTTTTCTGATTTTTGGTTTACGTTCTCTTCTTATTGACGGGTTCTTTAATTACTGAACATAGTAGCCTCCTATTCGGACATACTACCTTATGTTTAATAGTATAGATGAGGTGCTCCCTCTATACTACATGTCAAGCATACAATGTTGATGGACATTTACTAGGACCCTGTCTCTCCGCCTACTGGGATGCAGCATGGGGCGTCCCGGGGGTTGGAGACACTGTGGTTGAATAATTTTAGGTATTCCTCTAGTTGGTTGAGGTGGAGCTTGCTTAATCACTGGCAGTAATGCTAGGTCATTGTAGCAGGAGTTAACCTGCAAGACTCATTTAGGTATTTGTTGGAACGTATGTTACTAAGGAAGCTCACTCAGTGTTTGTACTGTACAACCTACGTGTTTGACAATCTTCTGTTATCATTGAAAACTTTCAATAAAATATTTGAAACAAAAAAAAAGGGTGTCAAGGCATGTAAAAATCTGAATGGAAAATAAAAATATATAAAAGGGAGAATGTGCCTGATGGAAAATACGGCAGGGGCAAAATACCTTTTAAAACAAACGGGCGGCGTCAATTCAAATGCAAAATAGTCGAAAAAGAGTTAGACGCCCTGGGCGCCCATATGGTCACCCATACTCCATATGATTTGATCCCTAATAAAATAGTAATTTTAATCAAGTAGGTTTTGGGAGAATATAAAATTAATGATCATAAATGTAAAAAAACATTTAGCACATACAGATAGATATTGTTCACCGCAGTTAAAATGGGCAAATCCGGGCATTCCTGCAAGAAATGAACATAAATTTGAACAATTAAAAACATCAAAAAATTATACATAAACAAAATAGTTTAACTCAGAGGTCATCTACAAAGAACATGGCCAAACTTTTAGAGGAAGGGCTTATAACTAATGGACTCATTCAGCCCTGGATATGTGGTGGCCAGAAGTGAATGAATCCACTTTGCCTCCCTTTGTAAAAGACTTTTATCCGGATCCCCCCTGCTCTCATTTACAGGGATGTACTCCAAGGCAAAAAACATAATTTTAGTTAAATCAAAGGAATGGTAAAGACCACTGTGTCGACTTATCGGAGTTTCCATTTTTTTCTTTTGAATAAGGGAAACATGGTCCCTTATTCTATGGAAAAAAGGCCTCTTAGTTTTTCCAACATAATAGGCGCCGCAATCACATTTCATGAGCTATACAACGCCAATTGATTGGCAGTTGGTAAACAATCTAGGCTTAAAAATTACCCCGTTGGGGAGAAGAATTTCAGTGGAATTATACAAAAATTTGCAAAAGTCGCAACGGCCACAGGGGGCCGTACCTTTGCGTGAGATCTTTTTAGTGGAGGATTGTAAGTGGCTGTGATCTTTGATGGATCTGGACTTTCTATAGGTAATTTGCGGATATGGTTGAATGTACTTAGAAATAACTTCGTCAGCAGATAGTAGGGGCCAGAATTTGTTGATAATATTCCTGACCTTTTGATGTTCTCCGGAAAACCTGGAAATCAAACGTACCTGCTGACCTACTGGTTTAATCTTTTTAGAATGAACGAGATTGCTTCTATTTTTAATTTTGGCTCGTTGATGAGCATTTTTAAGAACTGAACGGCTATAACCCCTATTTAACAGTCGAGATTGTAAGGCCTTAGCCTCTGTTTCAAAATCTCGTTCGATTCTCAAATACTGGCTGTATGGTATGCTCTGCACTAGAGATTTTGGATGCGAGCTGGCAGCATGCAAAATTGTGTTGCCAGCAGATGGCTTTCGAAAAAGTGACGATCCTAAAGTGCCATCTAGATTTACATAAATAGAAATATCCAAAAAATGTATGGTTTGTTGATCACAGGTCATGGTAAATTTCAGGTTATAGCGATTGTTAGTTTGGACATGAAGCTTGACAGATCCTGTTTGGAACCCGTCCAGATGACAAAAATGTCATTGATGAATCAACGCCAAACAAGAACATGGGAAAAATGGTCTCGAAATTCATCAGAAGAAAAAATCTCCTGCTCCCACCCCCCCAGGTACAGATTGGCGTACGATGGTCCCCATCGCAACACCCTGCACCTGGAGGTAGTGGGAGCGGTCGAATACAAAAATATTATTCATCAAAATGAATAAAAGTAAATCCAAAATGAATTTGTTATATTTAGAAGTCCCAGGTCCACGTTCAGATAGGAAGCCCTCCACAACTCTGACCCCCCACTCATGGGGGATGGAGTTGTAGAGGGCCTCCACATGAATGGCCACTAGCCACGATCCCTGTGGTATACATAGAACATCAATAGACCTTAAAAGGTCTGCTGTGTCTTGTATATATGAACTAAGGGAGCCAACATGTGGTCGGAGATAGTCATCCACAAGTTGGCTCGCCTGCTCAGTTAGGCAACCATTTCCAGAAACAATTGGGCGTTTCAAATTTTTGTGTACCTTAGGTAAGGCATACAAAGTAGGGATATCAAAAAGAAAAAGGAAGGCAGAAATACCCCTTAGAAAGCGATTCTTCAAAGAGAAACTATGGGTTATAGAAAATTTATTTATTATTGTATATTAAATAATTCACCTAACAAATTTATATAAAATACAGTATGATACCTTCACCATTATAATTAGAAATTGATAACGTTATCAAAGTCACAGACAAAAAAAATCACTTATTAATCCACATACATACCATTCATTCAGATAGAACTATACAATTTATAACAGTAGATCACTTAAATAATCATGGATGATTTAAATATTTTCCCTCAAAGCTGTGCGATTCACAAAAAAATATATTTTATCACATGTATTGCTGCAGAAAATGAGAGAAAAAATGAGAGTGAGGCCTCGTACACACGACCGAGTTTCTCGTCGTAAAAAACACGTAGTTTTTTTCGACGAGATTCTTGTTAAGCTTGTCGATTTTCTCGTCAAGCTTTCTATGCGTACACACTGTCATTTCCCAATTTCCTCGTTGTTCTCCGCGCTCACGTCCAGCACGTACGACGGCACTATAAAGGGGAAGATCTTTTTTCTTGGCGCCACCCCTTGGGCTGCTTTTGCTGATCTCGTGTTACCGCGTGTGAAGTAAAAGTTTGGAAAGAGACGATTCGCGCTTTTCAGTCTTCGTACTTTTCAGATCGTTTTCTGCCGTTCAGTTTGTGCTTGTGGGTTCGTATCTTGACTTTCAGGGCGTCTAGGCAGGTCGTATCTGTTTTACAGTGCGTTCTTGCCTGTTCGTTTCTGATTTTCAGTTCGTTATTCATAGGCCTTGCTGTTCTAAAGTGCGTTCTGTTCTGTACGTTCTGATTAGACGACCGTTTCCTAGCCATGTCGCCTGGACGTTCTCGTCGTCGAGTTCGTGCTGTGCGTGCGCTTGGTGTTGGTCTGCTTGTTTTGGACCAAGACCAGTCCATGAATGGTGTGAGGAGGAGTTCATGGACCAAGAATTGGTTGCTCCAGCGGGACCAATTCTGCCACATGCCTCTGCTGCGGGAGATCGTCGAGAATAATCCTGAGGACTACAGGAATTTTCTGAGGATGTCTGACCCCGTTTTTCAGGAACTGTTGGCTTTGGTGTCCCCCTATATTACCAGGAAGGACACCGTTATGCGGGAAGCCATCAGTGCTGAGCAGAGGCTCATCGCCACGTTGCGTTACCTGGCGACAGGGAGAAGTCTTCAGGACTTGAAGTTCACCACAGGCATCTCCCCCCAGGCTCTGGGCCTCATAATCCCAGACACCTGTTCTGCCATCATCCAAGTCCTGCAGGAGGACTATATTAGGGTAAGTTTGCTCCCTTAACATCACATTTTATGTATTACATGTATGCTAATGTATTGTATTTCTTTCATCCTTCCCTAATTACCATGATTGTAATATGCTGAGAATGTCCCCTTTGTCCCCATGCATGTTGGAAGCTTTAGATTGCCCCTTTTTTCTCCTCCATAAATATTTCCCTTCACTAACTTTTCCAGCAGGGACGCCTGTTGCTCCAAATGTTTGGGGGTTCAAACCCCAATTTAGGAAATAAACTTCCTCCTTTTTTGCTCTGGTGCCTATTAAACGCCCCCAGTTGTCCCCTCCAATGCAGCCATTTTGTTCCCTCAAATGCAGCCATTTAGTCCCCTCTAATGCAGCCAGTTTCCCCCCAGCCCTGCACTTACCTTCTTGTGGTCAGCGCCATCCTTCTTCTGTCCTTGATGTCTTCTCCTTCCCTTCATGTTGCATCAGCCAATAATGTTACCATTAAACAGACTTGGTAAACATGATTGGTAGAGCAGCCTGTCAGTGTTTACCCAAGGAATGCCCCCCCCCCCCCTGCGTCCCCGATTTTTCTTTTAGGAAGCCAATTACATCCCTCAGGTTGTAATTTGCAAGACTATTTTACTACCTGTTTCTGCTATGCAATTTTAACCCCCTAAATGCCGCAATGATTCATATGTCGGTCGCTTTACAAGAGGCCATCCACCTGAATAGTGTGCGGCATAGACAATACATAGGTTCATGCAACGCATGAACCTATGTATTGTTCTGAGTGATGGGCACAGGAGAGAGGGGGCAGTGCTCCAGCGCCCACTCTGGACGCACCGCCACTGCAATGCTATCCTGTGGCCAAACACATCTCCCCCCCCCCCCAAAATAATTTAGTAATGGCCCATCAGAGGGGGTGATGAATATGATAAATGAGCCTTCCATTATCCTTTTTTTACACACCTTAATAAACGTATAATTTGATTGATGTTGGCCTCTAATTTTTTGGGATAGAATTTCCTTGTAATGTATGACTTTGTTTTTCTAATATTATTTCATCTTGTTTCACTCCACAGCTTCCTTCCACGCCACAGGAATGGCAGACTGTGGCATCGGAGTTTGCCACGTGGTGGGACTTCCCCAACTGCGGTGGTGCCATAGACGGGAAGCACATCCGCATCGTGCCGCCACCCCCGTTCTGGGTCCTACTACTACAACTACAAGGGGTTTCATAGCATTGTGCTGATGGCGGTGGTGTCAGCACGGTATGAATTCCTCTATGTTGATGTAGGGAAGAATGGCCGGATGTCCGATGGGGGATCCTTCATCCAGACGGAGTTTGCCCTCCGTCTCCAGAGTGACGACCTTGCATTGCCACCGGATGCAGGGAATATTGAAGGACTCCCCTTTGTTTTCTTGGCTGATGAAGCCTTCGGACTCGGACGGCATCTTATGAGGCCATTTCCACAGAGGACCCTGACCCCAGAGAAGAGGGTGTTCAATTACCGGCTGGCCAGGGGCCGAAGAGTCGTTGAAAATGCCTTCGGCATAATGGCCAGCCGGTTCCGCCTTTTTATGACTTCCATCCACTTGGCGGACTACAAAATAAACTATGTAGTGTTATGCTGCTGTGTGCTACACAATTTTCTTTGCCACAAATCTAATTCATATATGGCCTCAGTTTTGCCAGAGGCTGGACTTTCCCCTGCAAATCCCCTTCCGGGCCTGGAATCTGCCCGTCTTGGCTTGCCCCCCCAAAATGCCCGTGTGGTTCGGGACAAATACATGGAGTATTTCACGGGTAGGGGGGCAATTCCTATGCCAGCCTATGTCTAAGTATCCCAATAAAAAGCTTGTTTAAACCTTTAATTATTTGTTCTTTCCTGTCTCCTAGTTTGTCTTTGTGCATTTGTAGTGGCAAGTGTATTTTACTTTAGTAAATAACAACCATTTCACTATGTAACCTTACAAAAGAACCAAATAAGCTTAGAGGGTATTATAAAAAGAAGCTACACGTAGTTTGTGGTCAAATATTTTACTCTGTGCACATTCTCTTCATTTTTTATTTATTTTTTTACTTTGGGGTTGGCCTGGCCCCAACCCGGCAATT
The DNA here is from genome assembly GCA_029206835.1 of Rana muscosa. NCBI lineage: Eukaryota > Metazoa > Chordata > Amphibia > Anura > Ranidae > Rana > Rana muscosa. Next base: position 691,555,201 of record CM055121.1, read on the forward strand.
TTTGGCTTATGAAAATACAAAAATAACAGTTGCATTTCAAAAATTACAACATTGGATACCTCTGAGCAATCGGAGACATTCACTTACACAAACTCTGTCTCTATGTGCCCGTCCTAATATGGGGTCCTGCCACCCCTTGGCCAGCCAAAAATTGAATATGCACACATTTGTTTTTTTTTCATATAGGAAGTTTACAATCCTGATCCCTATTGTCAACATGTGCTATCTGCCATCAGAAGTGATCAATGGACGTGTTTTGGGGGTGCATCCCCTTCCTCAGTTCACCGACTTTTGATACGAGGAAGGGGTTGCACCCACAAAAGACGTACATGGATATCCTCTGATGGCAGATAGCACATGTTGACACACTGTGTGCATATTCAATTTTTGGCTGGTTTGATAGTCAAAAAATTTGAAAAAATTACAAAACAAACATGTAAAAACAAATGTGTTTGGATGGCTTATTGAATTCTCCCCAAAACATCGAGAATGTCTTTAAATGTTTGTTCCATCACATGGATTCTTTGTTTAATTAGGTCCAGTTCCGTGCTACATTCCATCACTTGCTGGATGAGGCGGAGGGCACTGTCAGCAGAGAACCGTGTACTATCCTTCACAACATTTACATCCCCTAAAAACCCCCAAAAAAATGTATTATAACTCTGCAGGCCTACCTCGCTTACCTGAAGCTGTGGTGACAGATACTGACCTGTTGTGGTGACCAGATCCACAACGTCATCCACCTCTCCTTCCTGCACTTCTCCTTCCTCCACCTCAACTTCCTGCACATCTTTCGGTTGTGGGTCTTTGGGAGTTTGGGGTTGCTTGGAAGTTGTGGGGTGCATGTGCTCCCTGGAGTGTCCTCCTCCCAGTCTTCTCTCCCCTATGAGAATAAAACCAAAGGTCTATTTATCACACTGTAAATCTCATTGTTAAAATAAAAACAGGCTAAATTGCTTGGAAGTGGGGTACAAGTGTGTGTTTGTGCGGAATTTAAAGAAGAATGCATTATTTATGACCCCAAATATGTTTAGTATTCACATTTGGATGTAATTTTTTTGACATGGAGGCACCACAAAAATTCTCTGATGCACCTGTGTGGGACACCCAAAAAAGGCGGGTCTGGTGGCCCACACTATAGTGCTCCAAAGTACAGATGTGGAAGCAGCTGCTGAGTGTCCTCTCCTTTACACTGATAAAAGTTTGCATTTCATTCTCTTTACAAACACATCATCTAGACTAAAAAATTATCCACAATAGTTGATCAAAAATGGCAGATGTCTAATTACTTTTGTGGCTCTAAAATAAGCCAAAACCGCGGATAGTGGCCGAACAAAGTGTCGGTAACGTAACGAACGATTACTGTGCCCAACCAAGTTCAAAATATTACATTTTGGAAGGGAGTCCAATATGAGAAAAAAAAAAACATGTCAGTTTAGAAAAAGATTAATAGCAGAAAAGTCGACATTTTACTTACTTTTAGCAAGCATCCTCTTTATGCTCCTCAACTGGTCTGGCTCCCTCAGTTTGAGGTCTGACCACCTCTTTCTGAGCTGCTCATTTGAGCGTTTCACCCCGAACTTCGCCCTCAGACTCTTCACAACTTTAGTGAGGATTTTGGCCTTCCATTTGGTTTGCTATACGGCCCATGCTTGGCATCATAATCAGCCTTGACCAAGATGTCCACCATCTCCGCCATCTCCGCCAAAGACATATTCGATGCCTTGAATCTCCTCCTTGATCGTGACGTGTCCTCGGTCTCCGGGCTTGTCTCCTCGTTAGTTGCGGAATTATCAGACACCTGCTGTAACTCCGCCATATCTGTCTGCGCGCCAAAAGAGAAGGGGCGGGGAAAAGATGTTAGTTAGAACGTCATGGGCGGGCGACGTGTGCGGAGCGACGTGTTCGAATTTTGACGCATGCGTGGTGTGTATATAGCAAACACACATGTGACTATAGTACGTTCGGTGTGCGGAGAGAGGAGTTCAAGTGACGGACGTGCGAACGAAGGTATGTGATTTTGTGACTTGTAAAAATTGTTGGCCTATACTGTCTTGAGATTGTTGGAGGATATATATGGTGACTAGGATGTTAAGGAGGTTAGACTGTTTGCCTCACATTAGTTAAATATAATTTATTTAACTTGCAGATACAATATGAATGTCTTTATTAGCGACAAAGAGTTCCTGGCGGAATTTATTGACCGGGTAAGGGAGCTGCCGGCTCTGTGGGAGACGAAAAACCCCATCCATAAAAAAAAGGGGTGAGAAAAGCAGCGCTGGAGAAGCTGCTCCCATTTGTGCATACCAAGGTGCCCACAGCCACAGCAAAACAAGTGGACACTAAAATTGGGAGCTTGAGAGGTACCTACAGGACTGAACGCTCTAAGGTGCTGGCTTCTCAGAGGTCAGGAGCAGCAGCAGATGATGTTTATGTCCCGATTTTGTGGTACTACAACAGGATGTCCTATCTGGATGACCACATTGACACAAGGCCATCACTCTCCACTCTTCCCCCCAGACTTCCCTGCAGCCAACCTGAGCCTTCTCTGGAGCAAGAGGAGGCAGCCATCCTGGATGATCCTGATTTGGCCATCTGGAGCCAGGTATAGTATTAACTGAAAATGTATTGGGATAAAATTAATGTTTGACAAATATGTCAGGATGAGAAACATACATTATTTTGGATTCCACAAGTGAAATCAAGATCTGTAGACATTATTCTGCACTTAATTGGGTGCTAAATAGTCAATCTGATGTAGTGGTAAATTTAAAGCAAGGATTTATGCATTTACATTCTAATTGCTTCAATCAGGATTACAAAGTTTGATGCAAAGATTAAACCAACATATTAAACTATGTTCCTTTTTCATACACAGGATGAAATCAGCCAGGAGGAGGGTCTGGAAACTGTCAGGCAGGAGGAGGAAGGGCCCAGTGGCAGCCAGGAGGTGGCAGGGCCCAGTGGCAGCCAGGAGGTGGCAGGGCCCAGTGGCAGACAGGAGGTGGCAGGGCCCAGTGGCAGACAGGAGGTGGCAGGGCAAAGGAGAAGCACCAGATCCCAGGTGCCTCCCATCCGGCTTCACAAAAGAGGCAGGAGGGACAGGACCACCAGTGAGGCAGCAATGGCCCTTATTAAAGAGGCCCATGCCACCCTCAAGGAGCCCACATCCCCTGAAGAGGCCATTGCCGGCCTAGTGGAGGCTAAGTTCAAGGTGATGAGCATGGAGCAACGCCTCCTATGCGAGCCCCTGCTCATCACCTTGCTCAACAAGGGGGTGATGGAGAAAATTACACCCAATACCGCCATATGTGAGGTGGCCCAACTGACCCAACCTCAACCTCCACCTCCACCTTCTTCTTCTGCCCCACCCCCTTCTGCTACACCTCCACCTTCTTCTGCCCCACCCCCTTCTGCTACACCTCCACCTTCTGCCCCACCCCCTTCTGCTACACCTCCACCTTCTGCCCCACCCCCTTCTGCCACACCCCCTTCTGCTACACCTTCACCTTCTTCTGCCCCACCCCCTTCTGCTACACCTCCACCTTCTGCCCCACCCCCTTCTGCTACACCTCCACCTTCTTCTTCTGCCCCACCCCCTTCTGCTACACCTCCACCTCCTCCTCCTGACAGGAGTACCCCTCCAGTGGGCCAGCCTCCAGCCAAACGAAGAAGGAAGGCTGCAGGGAAGGCTTCAGGAAAGGCTGCAGGGAAGGCTTCAGGAAAGGCTGCAGGGAAGGTTGCCAGGAAGAAGAGGAAGTGATGGCCTTGCTTCATTGTGGTCGGACAGAAGGCAGCCTGTTGTAGTACCACACACTTGGGACATATATATCACCTGCTGCTGTTCCTGACCTCTGGGAGGCCAGCATCAGATTGTGTTCAGAAATGTTGGCCTTCTCAAGCTCCCAATTTTAGTGTCCACACAGGGTTGCTGTGTGCTCTGGGGTCCCTGGGATGCACAAATGGCAGCAGCTTCTCCAGCGCTGCCTTCTCTTTATTTAATTTATAAACATGAATAAATGTGATTTTTGTTTAAGTTCATACTTGACTATGTGTATTTTTAAATAAACAAAATCAAGCTTTGGAGTAAGCAGATACATTTGACTGACAATAAAAGGCACAGATATCACCCCCCCAAAAGAATAACTAAATCTGATTAGCACAAAAACATGGTGGGAAATTTAAATAATATAGATTCCTAAATTAAATGGGAGATCACTATCAAAACATTGTGAAATTATAATTAACATCATTTAGAAAAATCTAACCATTTAAATTATTCCTAAAAACTTGCACGATATAATACACATAAATCTTATAAAGAGCAGCATGAAAAAGGTTAAAAATAAGGCATAACTCTGTGTGAATATCAGCAGTAAAAGAAGGTCACTCGTTTTGATTAATGTAACATTCTAACGAAGATTTCAATGCAGAACATTTAAACGATGAAATATTTTTGAGCGTGACGAATATGCATTACGAAGGCTTGTTTTACCAGAAGATGCGCTCCCGTCTCATAGTTGCTTGTGAGCATGCGCGCTTTTGGAAGAGTCGTAAAAGCATACACACGAACCATTTTCTCGTCACAAAACAGGTCGACGAGAAACACGACGAGGAAATCTGGAATCCTGACGAGAAAATAGAGAGCAGGTTCTCTATTTTCTCGTCGAGATTCTCGGCAATTTTCTCGTCGTAAAACCATACACACGAACGTTTTTCTAGACAAAAAAACTCTCGCGGCACTTTTCTTGACTGTTTTGGACGAGAAAAACGGTCGTGTGTACGAGGCCTGAAAGTTGATTGGATTCCTGTTATTGTAATAGATCTTCTATGAATGGAAAAATAGGCACTGTCCAAAATATATTGACCTAAAAAGTTATCCTATTTGGATCTAGGTAAATAACAGTTTCTTTATTCCGTATAGACTGGTCAATGATGTTGTCTCCCTTTATGGAGGTGGACTGTATTTGAATTGTCATATATGACCAAACTTTAGAACAAATCAAATAGTAAAACAAGAAAAAGCTGAAAAGTAAATTCCTTCGCTTACCCAGACCTATGTTCAAAGGTGCAGGAAGCCGGGGGATGTTCAGTTCATTCCACTGTGCTGAAAGATCTTTAGCGATGTCCGTGTGATTTGTTGTTTATAGTCGGTCAATGTATGGTAGCACGGAGACCTGTCTTTAACAGAGAGTGTTTTCACTCATGCACTGCAGAGGGGTTGTAGATCATTGCCTCAGTCGGCTTTTTTGAAGTTCCCTCTAGTGCAGTAAATCTGTTTGGACACTGATTTAATCCTTTTTCTATAGTCCAGGCTGAAGAGGTAGGAGGAACGGAGGTTTTTTCGCTATACAGATCCCAGTGGATTTTTGATATGTTCCGCTGTATAGTTACAGTCCAATGAATCCTTCAAAGGTTCCCTCTCCAGCTTTTAGAAAAGGCAGTGTCTGTTCCGTGTCTCCGGAGATAGTATAGCTTATTTTCAAATATAGTCCATGATGGTTAGGGAGAAGGAAAGTGCCGAGATTGTGGAAGTAATTAGAGTGGGGGGGGGGGGAAATTTCCCCTGAGTTGATTTAAAGTCCGTGACAGAGGTAAAGTAGATGCAGCTATAGTGAGGGCATCTAGCTGGCTGACGCGTTTCCTTCGTCCAATGGGACGAGTTCTTCATAACAAAGTAGGGAGTTTGGGTTTTTCCACCAAAAGAAATTCACATGTCTTTTTGTCCAATAAATTGTCCTGAAAAGCACAAGTGAAAAGGAGACGAAATTTGGTCTCTGCATATTTCACCTGTGCAAATGGGATTGGACGGTACCAGTTGCGGTTCAATAAAAGATCCATAACCATCCTTCTATAATTTTCTACATCCATCACGACAATGTTACCTCCTTTCTCGGAGGATTTTATAACAATGTGCTCATTTAATTTGAGGGACAACAGGGCTTCGCGATGAGACAAGTTCAGGTATTTGTTGATTGATTCTCTATTATCAATAAAAATTAATTATATATTTTTGCCTATCCAACCCAAGTAATATTCCTCTCCCCTAGATGCATCTGCCTATGCACATGGATTCATTCCGTGTTGTATGTATAATAGCATCTCCTCTATGGTCACCAAATCTACTCCACTTTTGAGAGCATCCCGGACTCTAAATTCAGCTAATTGATTTTTCTTTCTCGTACATCACGGGACACAGAGCGACATAGTCATTACTAATGGGTTATATAGATACCGTCAGGTGCTGGCACTGGCAACTTCCAAAACCGGAAGTACCCTCCCCTATATAAGCCCCTCCCATCCGGGAGCACCTCAGTTTTTTGCCAGTGTCTAAGGTGTTGGCCAAGAAGAAACATGTGTTTTTCACTGAGCTTGCGTACAGGTTCTTTTGGGCCTCAGTAAGCTATTCCGGATCCGACCAAAAAAGCTTCATAGCTAAACGGTCGGTACCCGGGCCTTGCAGAGAAGAGCAAGGTTTTGCCTGTAATGCTTCTCTTAGGAGAGCTGGACCCTGGGATCCAGAGCTCTGGTCATACCCACGACCAAGATGTTTTCTGTGCAGGGTGCTATACAGGTCCAGGGGAGTGGAATCCTTGGGAACCCGGTCCCTGAAGGTTTGATTACAATGCCTGCCGTGATAGGTGAAGTTTGGGCTTTTGTGGACCAAACAAAGTCCTGCGGCGGGGAACAGGTAAGTGGGGGCCCCCAGGAACTTGGTTCTATTGGGGGACCCCCAAGCCTAATTTGTCTTTCTGTCTGTTACCTAACGGTATTCCCGCTAATATTCTGTGTATGCCTGTTACTACTGAGAAAATGTAAAAATTTTAATAGTAGGCAAGAAAAAAAAAAATGTAAGACCGCGGTACCTGTGTTAGACACTAGAGGCCGCTATGGTTCTTTTTCTTGTAATGTGGATTTTTTTCTTCCAGAATCAAATCCAGGCAGTTGGTATGTTCTCTGCTGGGAAGCTGTCTCCTCTGCCCTGTTGCTGCGCTCATCCATCCCCGGGCCCTGCGGCAAAGGGACCCTGGCTCCCATCTAGCTCCTTGTTGTTTTCAAAAAAGGCGCCGAAGGCGCACGTGCCCACGCGCGTGCGCGGGCACGCGCCTCTATTCATAGAGGCGATCTGGAAAAAGGGGCGGAGCGGGTGGATGACGCTCAGGTGTGCGCCGCGGCGCTACTGCGCATGTGCGGGCGTCCAGCGTGTTTTGAAGCACATTATAGCTGGCTGTTGAAGTGCACAGACAGAGCTAGCAACAATATAAAGGCACATAGAGGCGGTTGATGCAGGCATCCCCTAGAAAGGCACTTTAGTAGACACCAACTGTGATATAGCAGCAATTGTGCTAGACTATTCTCGGTAAAAGTGGTGTTTTATGGCTGGAATACCTCAGCTTTAGGCTTAGGAATATGCCGTCCAGAAGCTCCGGAACTGAATCTTCCAGGAAGCAAAGGGGGTCTCATCGGGCTCTGAGGATCTTGGGCATACTTCTGCTGCACCAGTCTCCCCTGAAGTTCAGAGGTAAGTGACCGTAGAGACCCCGCAGGGGTACTTGGTACTGTGGCTGTCCTCAGTTCACCTGCTCCTGTGTATGTAACAGAGGAGGTTTTTTCCTCAGCTCTGGGAGGATTAGAGAGAGATTGTCAACATTGATCGCTGCCTCCCTGTCAGGGAAAGCACGCCGATCTCCATCTCCTCCTTCAAAGTGCCTGTTAGCAGAGCAACAGTCCCATACAGGGATCGACCTGCCTGAAGGGGATCAGGATAAGGTTGATTCTGTTATAGAGGAGTCAACAGTGGGGGAACCTTTTCTCAGCATCTCAAGCTGAAAGATTATGGGTTCAGTCTCTGACTAACATGGTCCGATCGGCATTTAAAAATGCACCTTGCGGAACCATCAACCACTACTGTATCCTCGTTGGGGTCGCTAGAAGCCCCCAGACTGTCTGTTCTTTTCCACTTCACCCTTTACTGAAAGGGCTTATTTACCAGGATTGGGAACGTCCTGAGAAAATATTTATTCCCCCAAGAGATTTCCGGTGGTCTATCCCAGGGAGGATAAGTTCATCAAAAAAAAAAAAAAAATGGAAGGTCCCTACAGTGGACGCAGCCATCTCTTGTATGTATAAATCACTGACATGTCCAGTGGATAATGTCCAAATGTTCAAGAACCCAATAGATAAAAGATTGGAGTCCTTATGAAAGTCTGCTTCTTTCTACAGCAAGCTTGGTGACACAACCAGCAGTAGCAGCTATTGGGGTCTGCTAAGCAGTGAAGGATCAGTTGAAACAGGTCTTGAGGGACTTGACAGATCAGCAGGCTTTGCCCTAGCTGATCTACCTAGAGCCTTAGGCTTTGCGGTTGACGCCATAAGGATTCAGTCCATCAGGCCTCCCGCCTTACGCTGTCTATAGTACATATGCATAGGCTTCTATGGCTCAAAAACTGGTCTGCTGAAGCTCCCTGTAAAGAATGGCTGGTTAGCGTCCCATTTCATGGTGAACGCTTATTCAGGGAAAACCTGGACAAATATATCCAGAAAATTTCCAGCGGTAAAAATACGCTCTTGCCGGTTAAAAACAGAGTTAGAGGTCCCTCTTTAAGAGGCCTGCTTCTCCAGTCCCTGGGGCATCGGCTGTGTAACAGTTCCGACGGCCTCCTCGGTCAATTCCCGGGGGTAAAAAAACAGGGACAATAGCAGGGTAATGAGAAACCCTGGGTCAGGGGACGTACAAAACCTCCCCCAAAGTTAAATTCATTGAAGGGTTGCCCCCACTCAGTCGGGTGGGGGGAGGACTCCAGTTGTTCGCAAGAGACCTGGCGGGACACGATCAAGACAGATAGGTGCTCTCCGCAGTATGTTTGGGATACGGTTTGGAGTTAAAAGACTCGCCTCCTTCCCATTTTTGAGGTCAAACGTGCCAAGGGATCCCCGGAAGATAGAGTCCCTCTTGTTGGCACTAGAACAACTATTGCTCCAAGGAGTAATTATGGAGGTTCCCCTGTAAGAATGAGGGTTTGGGTTTTACTCAAACCTCTTTACAGTCCCGAAGCAAACGCGGACGGGAGGCCCATATTAATTCTAAAAAGGGCTATACAAATTCCTGTATATCAGGACTTTCCGATGGAGTCGATCCGATCGGTGGCCACTGCCCTACAAGGGGAGGATTGGTTAGCCGCGATCGACATCAAAGATGCGTATTTGCACATTCCCCATCTTTCCAGTCCACCAAAAATGTCTACGCTTTGCAGTAGAAGGGCGCCATTTTCAGTTCAGAGCCTTACCCTTCGGTTTGGCCACAGCACCACGAGTGTTTACAAAAATTCTGGCCCTTTATTGGCCAATCTAAGAACACAAGGTGTAATGATAATGGCATATCTAGATGACTTGTTGCTGATAGACCACTCAGTGAAAAAACTAGACGTGGTCGTTCACAAGACAATCAAGTCTCTGGAATCTCACGGTTGGATTATCAACCGAGACAAGTTAGCCCTAAAAACTAGTCAAAAGTCTGGAATACTTGGGGCTAGGGTTGGATTCAGGCCAGAGAAAAATATTCTTGCCTCGAGGAAAGGTGTTGTCTTTGAAAGATTTGATCCACTTAGTGGGTACAAAAAAGACAGCCATCCATACGCCTGTGCATAAGGCTGCTGGGAAAAATGGTGGCATCATTCGAAGCAGTACCCTACGGTCAATTCCATTCAAGGAATTTGCAGGGGGCCATACTGTCAGCCTGGAACAAAAAAGTTCAGGCCCTAGACTTACAATGTCCTTGTCCCCTTCCGTTCGAGAGCCTCCGTTAGTGGTTGGTTCCCCAGAATCTGGAAAAAGGGAAATCCTTCAGTCTGATTTCTTGGAAGGTGGTCACTACAGATGCCAGCCTTATAGGCTGGGGAGCAGTACTGGAGCAATAGTCTCTCCAGGGCAGATGGTCGGATGCAGAAAAGGCCCTGCCCATCAATCTCTTAGAGATACGAGCAGCCCGGTATGCCCTAGTAGCATGGACATCCAAACTCCAAGGGTCCCCTGTCAGAATTCAATCATCAGGGGGGCACCAGGAGTCGTGCAGCCCAGAGGGAAGTAAATTACATCCTGAAATGGGCAGAAAAATATGTCCCAGCCATATCTGCGGTATTCATTCCAGGAGTGGAGAATTGGAAGGCGGACTTTCTAAGTCGCCAGCAATTAGGCCCAGAGGAAGGGTCCCTTCACCCCGAGGTTTTCTGGACAATATGTCAGCGGTGGGGAACATCGGATGTAGATCTTCTAGCATCCAGATTCAACGCAAAGGGGGACAGGTTTGTCTCTCGGACAAGGGATCCCCTAGCTTGCGGCTCGGATGCCCTAGTGTTCCCTTGGGATCAGTTCAAGCTGATATATGCATTCACACCGCCACAATGGTTACCTCGATTACTCCGCAGAATCAGGGTAGAAAAGAAACCAGTGATTCCGGTGGCTCCAGCGTGGCCCCGAAGAGCGTGGTACGCGGAGATTGTAAAATTTCAGTGGGGAGTCCTTGGACTCTCCCACGTCGTCCGGACCTGCTTTCGCAAGGACCGATATACCACCCTTCCTTACCAGCCCTAGGTTTGACGGCCTGGCTATGGAAGCCCACATTCTAAAAAAGAGAGGGCTCTCTAATCCTGTGGTATCTACCATGATCAATGCCAGGAAGCCGGTATCCAGGCAGATCTAATATAGAATCTGGAAGGCGTAAATCGCGTGGCATCCACATAAGTACGTAATAGGTAGGATTCTGGACTTCCTACAATGGGCTGTAGATAGGAAGCTTGCCTTGAGTACTATCAAGGGTCAGATTTCGGCCTTGTCAATATTTTTTCAAAGGCCCTTGGCTTCGCATTCACTAGTCAAAGCCTTTATACAAGGAGTGATGCGTATTAGTCCTCCGGTTAATTTTCCCATATGTCCATGGGATCTAAACTTGGTTCTGTCGGTTCTACAGAAACAACCATTTGAACCATTACAGCATATTTCTTTGGTGCTTCTCACCAGGAAATTGATTTTTCTAGTAGCCATTTGTTCGGCTAAAAGAGTGTCGGAATTAGCAGCTATGTCCTGTAAGGAGCCATATCTGGTTATCCATAAGGATAGAGTAGTATTACGTCCTCATCCAGCCTTTCTTCCTAGGGTGGTACCGAGGTTTCATTTGAACCAAGATGTGGTTCTTCCTTCTTTTTTCCCCAAACCTACTTCGGTAGAGGAAAAGTTATTGCATTGTTTGGATGTAGTAAGAGCAGTTAAAGCTTATCTAAAAGCCACTGCTCAGATTCGCAGAACGGATACTTTGTTTATTCTGCCGGAAGGCCCCAGAAAGGGTCAGGCAGCGTCAAAATCTACTTTAACCAAGTGGATTCGACAGGTCATAATACAAGCCTATGGCTTGAGAAGGAGACCGCCTCCGTTCAAAGTTAGAGCGCACTCCACGAGAGCAGTTGGAACTTCATGGGCAGTGCATCACCAGGCCTCCCTGGCTCAAATCTGTAAGGCCGCAACATGGTCTTCAGTTCACACGTTTACTAGGTTCTACCAGGTGGACGTTAGAAGTCAGGAGGATGTCGCCTTTGGGCGCAGTGTGTTGCAGGCCGCAAAAGATCCTCATGTCTGATAGCGCTCAGCTTATATATGGTGTATCCCCCCCCCCTCATTGGGCATTGCTTTAGGACATCCCATTAGTAATGACTATGTCGCTCTGTGTCCCGTGATGTACGAGAAAGAAAATAGGATTTTTATAACAGCTTACCTGTAAAATCCTTTTCTTAGGAGTACATCACGGGACACAGAGCTCCCGCCCCTCTTTGGGGACACTTATTGCTTTGCTACAAAACTGAGGTGCTCCCGGATGGGAGGGGCTTATATAGGGGAGGGTACTTCCGGTTTTGGAAGTTGCCAGTGCCAGCACCTGACGGTATCTATATAACCCATTAGTAATGACTATGTCGCTCTGTGTCCCGTGATGTACTCTAAAGAAAAGGATTTTACAGGTAAGCTGTTATAAAATCCTATTATTTCATCTATAATATACAGGTACTATTGATTCTCCTATGCGGTTATGTGGTTCTTGTCTGTATCATTCCTGTCTGTGAATGTTTTAGATTATTTTGTAAAGATAATTCATTTGTGTACATTGCTATTGTATATTCATGCTGTATATCTTAGGTTTCAGTAATACTTGACAGACTCCTGAAGAAGCCAGTTAAATTGGCTAAAAGTTTAGATTATTTGTCTGTATACTACTTTGGTTTATAAGTGTAATATAGATTAATTTTATTATATGTTTATATATATTTTTCCAAAAATACATAATTTTTAATGAAAAAATAAAATTTAACTTTTTGATACACATTGTGTTTTCTTGCGCCGTTAAAATCCCATCCATCATTATACATTGTGCTATGCCCAATCATGGCTCATTGCTCATAGACCCACCCCACACTATAAAAGGTTCCTTCCTAGAGCAGCCATTTGCAGTGTGATATTGGAGTGGAGATAGATAGAACAGGGCTCTGTTCATTGCTACTAGTGAGTAAGTGTGCTACAGTGTGCTATTGTGATTATATTGTGAGTGTAAAGCATCAGTGTAGTGTGCAGTGTGAACTTCCTTTTTTACTTTAGTGTCAGTTTAGTATGTCAGGGCAGGTTTACTGCAGTATATTAAAGTCTGTCCGTAAAGAGTGTCAGGGCAGTTTTACTGCAGTATATTGAGGTGTGTCAGGGCACTTTTACTGCAGTATATTAAAGGGTGTCAGGGAACTTTTATTGCAATATATTGAAGTGCGTTGGTGCACTTTTACTGCAGTATATTGAAGTGGTTAGTGCACTTTATCTGCAGTATATTGAAGTGTGTCAATGCAGTTTTACTGCAGTATATTGTAGTGTGTCAGTGGAGTGTGTGTAGTGAATACTCAAGTTAAAGTGCACCAAACACCACCTTCCCTTGATTGACCACTGGGCACTTAAACCCCCTTCCTAACCAGACGAATTTTCAGCTTTCAGTGCTCTCACAATTTGAATGACAATTACTCAGTCATGCAACACTGTACCCATATGAAATTTTCGTCCTTTTTTTCACAGAAATAGAGATTTCTTTTGGTGGTATTTGATCACCTCTGGGTTTTTTATTTTTTGTGCTATAAATTAAAAAAGACCGAAAATTTGGTAAAAAATAAAAATTTTCTTCATTTCTATTATAACATTTTGCAAATAAGTAATTTTTCTTGATAAATTTGGGCAAAAATGTATACTGCTACATATCTTTGGTAAAAATAACCCAAATTAGTGGATATTATTTAGTCTGTGTGAAAGTTATAGGGTCTACAAGCTATGGTGCCAATCACTGAAAATCGATCAATTTGATAACACCTGATGTACTGACAGCCTATCTCATTTCTTGAGACCCTAACAAGCCAGTAAAGTACAAATACCCCCCAAATGACTCATTTTTGGAAAGTAGACATTCTAAGGTAGTTAGTAAGAGGCATAGTTAGTTTTTTGAAGTTGTAATTTTTTCCCACAATTCTTTGCAAAATAAAGATTTTTTATTTTTTATTTTTTTTCACACCAAATTGTCATTATAACAGGTTATTTATCTCACATGGCATGTACATTTCACAAATGACACCCCAAAATATATTCTACTACTCCTCCTGAGTATGGCGATACTACATGTGTGAGACTTTTACACAGCCTGGCCACATACAGAGGCCCAACATTGAAGTAGCCCCTTCAGGCGTTCTAGGAGCATAAATTACACATCTAATCTCTCAACCACCTATTACACTTTTGAAGGCCCTGGCGCACCAGGACAATGCAAACGCCCACAAAGTGACCCTATTTTGGAAAGCAAACACCCCAACGTATAATCTATGAGGCGTAATGAGTCTTTTGAACGGTTCATTTTTTTCCAGAAGTTTTTGGAAAATGTGGAAAAAAATGAAAACGCATTTTTTTTTTTACACAAAGTTGTCCATTTATAAGATATTTCCAACACATAGAATGTACATAGCAAAAATGACACCCCAAAATATATTCTGCTATTCTTCCTTAGTCTGGCGATACCACATGTGAGACTTTTACACAGCCTGGCCACATAGAGACCCAACATCCAAGAAGCACCATCAGGTGTTCTAGGGACATAAATTACGCATCTAATTTCCTTAAAATCTATCACATTTTTGAAGGCCCTTCATATTTCTAACACATAGCATGTACATACCAAGAATTACACCCTAAAATACATTCTGCTGAGTAAATGGTAAACAAAAGATTACCTGTGGTTTTAGTAGTGCAATTGTCCTGATCCAGGCAGCAGGCAGGGACGTGGTCAGCGTCAGTGAATGGAATTTTCCAGGCAGCAGGCAGGAATATTGTCCATAGTCAGTACAGGCAGGGATACTGTCCATATACAGTCCAAGGTCAGTGCAAGTAGAGGCATTGCCAGCAGCGCCAAAATATTGGTCCCGGTAGTAAGCAGGAACATGGTCCAAGTAGCAGGCCAGGAAAGAATGGGGACAGGGGTAGAGGCTTCTCCCACCCAAATCTCTTTGAACCCTCCGAGTTTCCAGACCCCAATCCGGGAACTAGAAAACTAAAAAAATTGTTTTCTTAATCCAGAAAAACAATTCTGGAGCCCCTCACATATGTGAGACCCCTGTGTTCCCACTAGCATAGCAGGGTAAAAGATCAATCCAAGAGGCAGGCATAAAATGTGGTCAAACAGTCCAGGGTCAGTTCCAGAGCAGGCAGATGTAGGTACAGTTTAGCGTTAGGCAGAAGCGTGGTCGTATAACAGGCCAGGGTCAGTTCCAGGGCAGGCAGAGGTTGGTACAGTTTAGCGTTAGGCAGAAGCGTGGTCGTTTAGCAGGTCAGGGTCAGTTCCGGAGAAGGTAGCGGTATGTACAGTGGCATAAGGGGTGTGGCGGTAAATGACAATTATGTTTACCATACTTTCCTAATAATGTAGAAAAGTATGGTAATGGTGGAAACATTGACCAAGACAAAGGCCTGGTTGGGAAGGACAATCGGGACAATAATACAGTGTCTCTTCTAGTTCCTTCTTTGGAGCACACCCGGCATCTCTTCTGACATTTTCGGCCTGTTTCATGGTGGGGGAGTTTCTCAGGAAAGTGGTGTTCATGGAGTCTGCTCACTGAATCCGAGCGAATGCTTTCTGGTGGGCCTTCAGGGTACAAATTTCTTCTTGGTACTGAAGATAAGAGGGTCCTTGTAGATTTACGGTAAATGACATAAGTATTGTAAATGGCCAAACTGAAAAGACACATGGAGACCTTTTTATACCAATAGCGGCTTTTTCTTGTGGGAAGATAGTGTTCGATCATCTGATCATTGAAGTCGACTCCCCCCATGAACAAACTATAATCATGAACACATGCTGGTTTTTGGATAGGGCCATTTCTTCTGGGGATTTCCACTTAGGTGTCATTATGTATCGTTGAGAGCATGTGGACGTTTCGTCTGTCACTCCACCTGATAGCCAATATCTCGTCATTACGCAAAGACGCCGTCTCCCCTTTTTGTAGTCTTTCAGTAACGAGCCTTTGCGGGAAACCCTTCCTGTTGGCTCGCACTGTACCACACGCTGGAGTCCCCTTCCGGTGAAGGTTGCGGAAGAGGGGCAAGCTTGTATAGTAATTATCCACATAAAGGTGGTAACCCTTTCCAAGGAGTGGATATACAAGCTCCCAAACAATCTTTCCGCTGGCACTGATGTACTCTGGACATTCAGGGGGATGCAGTTGGGAGTCCTTCCCTGCGTACACCAGGAAAGCGTAGATGTACCCCCTGGCTCGGTCACATAGCTTGTAGATCTTAACCCCATATTGGGCCTTTTAGCTGGGGATAAACTGCTTGATACCAAGCCTGCCTGTGAAGTGGACCAATGACTCATCCACTGAGATATTTTGGTCGGGGATATATATCTGGGGGAATTTCTCAGAGAATTTATTTTAGAAGTGGCCGAATTTTAAATAATTTGTCATGTGATGGGTCATTTCGGGGAGGGCACTGGGTGTTGTCATTGTAATGGAGAAAATAGATTATCATGAGGTATCTGGATATTGACATAATGGATGAAAAGAGTGGCATGTGGTGGATGGATTTGGTGAACCAATATGAGTATAATTCTTTTTTTTTAGAGCCCAATGTTGAACGTTAGGCCTAAAAATAATTTAAATTACTCCACTGTCAATGCTCTCCACTCATATGGACGGGCATAACTTGAACCAGGGTTGTTTATTATGAATTGTTGTGCAAAGAGGTTGCACTGGGCCACGATGGAGGATAATAGGTCTTGGGTAAAAATTAAATTAAAAAAATCAATAGGGGCAAAATTCTCTGTGTTCACCTGAACACCTGGCTGGGCGGTGAAAGGGGATGTTTGCTGCTCCTGAATTGGGGGGAAGCCACAGAGGGTTTTCAAGGGCATAGGGAAGGCTGGCATGGGTCCTAACCCTTTGGGGCTGAGATGACACCCGCTAGTTCTTGGCCTTTGCTGCAGTGGTACTTCATTTCTTGTGGATGGCACTGAGCTGCTGGTTGATGCCACAGCGCTACTTGTGGTAGCCTGCTGCTCCATGTCAGAACGCCTTTGTTTCTTGGGCACACTTTGCTCTTCCTCTGAATCTGTTGAAGACCCACTGCTTACAACAGGTTCATATTCTGAACCAGAATCAGACACAGAGAGCTCCCCGCTTCTCTCATCAGTCAAGCAAAGCTGTTGGTATGCCTCCTCAGCGGAATTTTTTTTTCTCGCCATACTGGTGACTGTGGGCTGTGGTGACAAACTGTGGTAAGGAAACTGGAACAGATATGGCTGCACTGATGGGTGCTGATGAGGCTGGTATAATGAGGCTGCACTGCCTGGTTCTGATGAGGGTGTTGCTACGTTCTGATGAGGGTGCTGCTGCGTTCTGATGAGGGTGCACTGCTGGGTTCTGATGAGGGTGCACTGATGGTAACTGATGAGGGTGCGCTAATGGGTACTGATGAGGGTGCACTGATGGGTACTGATGAGGGTGCACTGATGGGTACTGATGAGGGTGCACTGATGTACACTAATGCACCACACTGAGGCTGCACTGATTATCTGGCACTGATAAGGCGGTGCTGATGAGTATCCACTGATGAGCACTCACTTATGGGCACTCTAGTGGCACTGATGAGCGCTGTAGTGGTGCAGATGAGCACTATAGTTGCGCTGATGTGGTACTGATGGCACTGATGGGCACCGATGGGCACTGTAGTGGCACGGGTGTCGCACTGATGGAGCACTGATGGGCACTGGCGGCATAGATGGGCACTGAAGTGGCAGAGGTGGCACTGATGTGGCACTGATGAGCCTTGTAGTGGCACTGATCAGCCTTGTGGTGACACTGATGGACACTAGTGGCACTGATGGGTACTGTAGTGGCACTTATGGGTACTGTAGTGGCACTGATGAGTATTTTTGTGGCACTGGTGACACAGATGGGTACTGAAGGGGCGCTGATGGTTAGTGTAGTGGCACTGTAGGGCACAGATTGCAACTTGTGTGGCACTGTGTGGCACTGAAGGGCACTGTACTTCACTGCTGTAGCCGTCTTTAGGCTATAGCGCGGTCGGCATGTGGTTAAAGTGCATCCAAGTACACATTTTCCTGTCTCTATTACATTTTGGTAATAAGCACCCCATCATGTCGGGGAGGCCAACAAGGAGAGGTAGACATTCCCTTGGCACTGTGAGGGGGCCAGCAGCGTCTGTTTTAACAGGCAAAAGTGGATGCGGTCTGTCCTCAGGCAGGGCACCCTTTCTTCTGTTTAGTGATGTTGCTCATGGTATCTAGCCACAGCATGTAGAGGAGGTGGTGGACTGGCTTACTAAACCGTCCTCATCCTCTGTCACCCAAGCAGAGACTAGTACGCAGTCCTTCACAGCTGCCAGAGAGGCTTATTCTGCCTCCTTGTCCAAAGCTACTCCTGCCATAGCCTCAGCATCATGCATGGAGGAGTCAGCTAAGTTATTTGAACACAGAGTCAACCTCTTGCTCCTTGACAATAAACAGGCCTTCGTTATAATAAATCAATGTAGCGCTGTGCATATAAACCAAATTAAATTGCATAAACTAAAATAAAAGTGCAAATTTCTAATGGTGATGAATCATACACATCAGTAATAAATAGTCCACTCAATGAAAAAAACTCTTCTTATGATCAGTGTTTCCACACAATTCCACCACTGTGATAATTCGTCCTCAAAAGGAGTGCACACCACCACCAGTAAAAATGCGCGCTCACCTCCCAGATGAGTTAAAACTCATAAATAGATCTCCCCACGAGTCCTTTACGATCTCCTCCTCTTAACAATCAATGGCGGGTAATCCAGATTGCTCCTTTCTATTGATAACTCAGCACACTTGCATCCAGGGAAACAAATAACCTCCCAGCTTTTCTCAAGATTCCATGAGTTCAGGACATGTAAATGATAAGTATAGAGACCGTAGTGTTCTCTGTATACAAATTTATTCAAAGCCTCAAAAAAAACAAGTTACACTTACAAGATAAAACTTTAAAAATCACATGTAAAACCTCTGCAGTAGCGCCGCCGTGTACACACTCGCAGTGCCTGGCTTGACGTCACACTATCGGCTCCTCCCTTCTAGACGCATATTGGCCAATCACAGGCCTTCCTTCATCTACTGAGTGCTGCTTATATTCTTTATATATTCTCTACAGATCAAATGTGTGAATAGGGAAAATATCACACCATGGCCACTAGATGATGATGACGAGCATACTTATTCTCTATGATACTCTGCTTCATCTAGCGGCCATAATGTGGCATTTTACACATTCCACCTGCAGAGAATATAGCCTGAAAACATTGGATACTGCCCCATATAGGTGTACGTTTAATAAACCGCGATAAGCCAAGATCATGATGATCACCGCTTATCTCAGAGCATTGCCGGTTTAATAAGCGGAGATAAGGAGCAGAGAACATGTTCTCCACTTCTCATCAAAGCACATGATCGTTTTGTCACAAACGGCCATTTTAATAAAGTGTGATCTGAAGATCTCACAGCCTTTCCACTGAAATATCTCCCTTCCAGATTCACCAGCTCAGAGGTGGAGAATCTGGGAGAGAAGCTGGTGTGATTAGAGGAAGAAGACTTACCGTATATACTCGAGTATAAGCCGAGTTTTTCAGCACATTTTTTTTTGTGCTGAAAATGCCCCCCTCGGCTTATACTCGAGTCAACTTTTTGCGCCTGATCTCCCGGACTTTGGGGACCCAGTACCGGCACACTTGGCACACATATACCCCCACTCTTCCCCTATAAGTGTGCAAAGTTTTTTGTCCGGGGGACCTACGGCCGGGGAGCACCGATTTTTCAAAGACGGGCACCCCTTCCATAGACTCCCATGTTCAATGGACATTTCTCTGGTGACTTTGGGGACTGGGTACCGGCTGGTCTTAGGTCCCCTGGACCCCGAACTTGGCAAACTTGTAGCCCAATTTCTTCTCTACAAGTGTGCAAAGTTTGTTGTCTGGGGGACCTACGGCCGGGGAGCACCGATTTTTCAAAGCTGGGCACTCCTTCCATAGACTCCCATGTTAAACGTCAGTCTAGTCATGGACACAGTGAGGCATGGGCACAGTGAGACATGGGCACAGTGAGACATGGGCACAGTAAGGCATGCACATGGACACAGTGAGGCAAAGTGAGGCACAGTGAGGCATGCACATGGAAACCCTAGGCTTATACTCGAGTCAATACGTTTTCCCATTTTTTGTGGTAAAATTAGGTGCCTCGGCTTATATTCGGGTTGGCTTATACTTGAGTATATACGGTATTTCTTCCCAATATCAGCACCAGTGGGTTAAATATGAATATTAACAACATTATATATATATATATATATTAGGGCTGTGGAAGTTAACTATTAATTCCTCGATTAATCAATGAATTTTTTTGATCGATCAAAATTATTTTGATCGGTACTCACTTACCGCCGGCTTCCGGGTCTTCAGGGAGTTCTGGAGATCCGGTGACGTCACGGACACCGGCGGGGCTTGCCGTGTCCATCTGAAGGGCTCCTTTGCTGTGCCTTCATATCTGCATGCCGGCGGGACCTTACTATCTGCAAAACGCAAGGGCTGTTACACTTCCCTCTATCACTTCCCTCTATCAACCTAGGATTCTACAGCCACCCACTGGGAGTTGTGATAGATCCCTTCACGGGACATCTACATGCCGACGGACTGATGTTAACCCTTCCTCATCTGGATTCAGCAGTGGTATCGTTGTACACATTTTTATACCAGTATCATACTTAGCTACATGTTTTTATGACTGCTTTTGCTACCTTTTGGTATTACTCACACCATTTTTACAGTTTATGGAGCTACATCGATTTTATCTCCAGTGCAATATTTATTTTGTTACCTACTTGAAGACTATAAAAGTTTTAATGCTATTCCCATCGAGTGCTGCCTTTGTGTGTTTTTTGTAACCTGCTATCTATTTTTCCAGTGGTTGGTAGCTGCACTGGGAATCAGCCTGCAAGGAGATCAGCTAAAAGTAGTTGGATCTGTATGTGCATTATAATTAATCGAAATTAGTCGATTAATCGATTTAAAAAAAATCGATTAATCAAACCACGAAAATTTTAATCAGTAACAGCCCTAATTAATATATATATATATGTATATATATATATATATATATATATATATATTGTGAGGGGGTTAGCTCGGCAGCGGGTGTGTGTGACCCCCGAGATGGGCTCCCCACACAAAAACAGGCCCAGCAAACGGAGGTTGTGGTTTTCAAAATCAAAAAGGTGCGGTTTATTTTCTATTTACAGTGACAAAACACAGCAAAGAAAAAGAAACATAAACAAAATAAATCCTGGTCAACTTGACCTCTGACTAAACATACAGGTTTCCTAACTAACAACTGGGATCAGCCTAGTGCTGTCCTAGTCCCTAAGTCCCTGGTTTTAAATGTCCAAGCAAATAGCCACACAGGCTTTGTCTCACCGCACAGGGGTTCACTCTCCCTAGACAGTCCACACAGGTCTGGGTCCAGGCATGAGCAAACACCTAATGAATCTGGGAGTTTTTATAGAGGCCTTAAACGAACTGACAGGCTTCAGCTGGTCTCATCAACTCCCTGCCTGCACGACGCCCAGCCCTCTCCCTAGAGGTATGAGTCATCCATGAGCCTACTAGCCTCAGCTGGGCTTATACAACTCTCCACCTAGTTGTATAAGTCGGCGTAAAGCCTGAATCTGGGCGAAATATATCTACCCCCCTGGATGCAACCAGGTGACTTTACCTTCCTGCTGTCACATACCCCCCCCCTCTTGTTTTAACCTCGGGGTTGGAACACCAGCAATCAGGCATTCATGTACTCGAGACAAAGCATCCACATTCCCCATTTGAACGCCAGGGCGATGCTTTACTGTGAAGTTGAATTCCTGGAGGGCCAGGAACCACCTATTCACTCTTCTATTTGTTTCCTTGTTTTGAGCCATCCACTTTAACGGAGCGTGATCCGTAACCATGTCAAAGTGCCTACCTAGCAGGTAGTACCGAAGGGAATCTAGAGCCCACTTCACCGCTAAACACTCCTTTTCAACGGTGGCGTAATTTACCTCATGGGACTTCAACTTCCTGCTGAGGTAAATGACTGGGTGCTCTTCCCCGTTCCAGACCTGGGACAATACTGCTCCTAACCCCACATCTGACGCATCACTTTGTACGACAAAGTCTTTAGAGAAGTCGGGTGAGTACAACACTGGCTGGCTACATAAGGCTTGTTTCAAGAATTGGAATGCTGCCTCAGCCTCGGGGGTCCATTTAATCATGACCGACCTTTCCCCTTCGTCAGGTTGGTTAGGGGCACAGCCTTAGAAGCAAAGTGGGGAATGAATCGCCGATAATACCCAGCGATTCCCAGAAAGGCTCGTACCTGCTTCTTGCTGTTGGGACGTGGCCAACTCTGGATGCCTCGACTTTGTTGAGTTGGGGTTTTATTACTCCCCTCCCAATGGTGTTACCCAAGATATTTGGCCTCCTCCTGCCCAATGGTACACTTCTTGGGGTTAGCCGTAAACCCCGCTTCCCGAACAGAGTCCAGGACTGCTTGCACATTTGGCAGATGTGAGGCCCAATCTGTGCTATGGACAATTATGTCATCCAGGTAAGCCGCAGCATACTTCCGATGGGGGCCTCAGCATCTGGTCCATTTTCCGCTGGAATGTGGCCGGCGCATTCTGTAACCCGAACGGCATTCTTTTGTATTGGAACGCCCCGTCTGGGGTTACAAATGCGGTTTTCTCTTTGGCCGACTTGGCCAGGGGGATTTGCCAATACCCTTTTGTGAGGTCAAGAGTCGTCATGTATCGGGCTGTTCCCAGCCGGTCGATCAACTCATCTATACGTGGCATGGGGTAGGTGTCAAATTTTGTAACTTTGTTCAACTGACGAAAATCGTTACAAAATCGCCAGCTCCCATCCGGTTTAGGCACCAACACAATGGGACTAGACCAATCACTTTGGGACTCCTCTATCACCCCTAAGTTCAGCATTTTCTGTACTTCCTCCCGTATTGCCTCCCGTCGGGCCTCTGGGATCCGATAGGGTTTTAACTTCACCCTTTCACCGGGCGGGGTAATGATGTCATGCTCTACCCCAGATGTTTGTCCCGGCAGCTCAGAGAATACCTCCTTGTTGCGAAGCACAAACTCCTTAACCTCCTGTTGTTGGGGTTGTGACAAGGTGGCTGCTATTCCAACCTCAGGAATCACGCAACCAGTTTGAGCTGGTGACCAAGTGTCTGCGACTAGGGACTCTCTATCCCTCCAGGCTTTCAACAGATTAACGTGATAGATCTGTTCGGGCTTTCGCCTTCCTGGTTGTCTGACCTTGTAATTCACTTCGCTCACTTTTTCCATTATCTCGTAGGGGCCTTGCCATTTGGCAAGGAATTTACTTTCAACCGTAGGGACAAGTACCAGTATCCTATCCCCCGGGGAAAAGGTACGGGTCTTGGCTCCACGGTTGTACACTCTCTGCTGTGCTAACTGCGCTTGGGCCAAATGTTCCTTCACGATGGGCATTACCTGTGCAATTCGGTCTTGCATCAGGGCGACATGCTCAATCACACTCCTGTGGGGAGAACTCTCACTTTCCCAAGTTTCCTTGGCAATATCCAACAGCCCTCTTGGGTGTCTCCCATACAGTAACTCAAAGGGGGAGAATCCCGTAGAGGATTGGGGCACCTCCCTAATAGCAAACATCAAATAAGGAAGTAGACAGTCCCAATCCTTTCCATCTCTATCCACCACTTTCTTCAACATTTGTTTTAGGGTTTTGTTGAACCTTTCAACCAGCCCATCGGTTTGGGGGTGATACACAGATGTACGTAATTGCGTCACTTTGAACAATTTACACAGCTCCTTCATAACCCGGGACATAAAGGGTGTACCTTGGTCCGTAAGCAGTTCTTTACAAATACCCACCCGGCTAAACACAAGAGATAGCTCTTTGGCTATGGTTTTGGCCGAGGTATTTCGGAGAGGGATCGCTTCTGGATAACGGGTGGCATAGTCCATTATAACTAATATGTACTGGTGCCCCCTAGCGGACTTGATTATAGGACCTACCAAATCCATGGCGATCCTCTCAAACGGGACCTCAATGATGGGTAGAGGGACCAGCGGGCTACGGAAATGTGGCATCGGGGCCGACCTCTGACACACAGGGCAGGAGGAACAATAATTTTCTATGTCCTTCATCACCCCCGGCCAATAGAATCTCTGTAATACCCTCTCTCGGGTTTTCTCTGTCCCCAGATGACCTCCAAGAATGTGCCCATGGGCCAACTCCAACACCAACTTCCTGTAAGGTTTGGGCACCACAAGCTGCTCAACGGTTTCTTCTGCCCTTTTTGCCACCCGATACAGTAGGTCCTTCTCTACGCTGAAGTATGGGTAAGTGCAGGTATTATCTGGGTTCACTAACTCGCCATCTATTTCCACTACGTTTTCCCGTGCCTTTATTAGGGCGGGGTCTTTTAACTGTTCTGTGGCAAAATTTTCCCTGTGAACCTCCAGATCAGAAAACTCCACAGACGGTAGGTTTTCGTCTGAGGAGGTGGGCTCCTCTCCAGTTTCTTGAGTCTCCCCTGCCAATACTGATAAGGGAAATTCCGGAGAGTCCTCACCACTCTCAGGGGAGTTCTGGCTATCACATTCCTGGTACATAGGGGCACCAGTGGGGGGCTCAAGATCATCCCACAGTTCCCAGAACTTCGGAAAATCCCTTCCCACAATGGCGTCGTGCGGTAACTGAGATACTAAGCCCACTGGATGAGAGAGGGTACCTTTGGGGGTCTCGAAACACACTGTAGTCACTGGATACTCTCGGGTGTCCCTATGCACACAAATAACAGCTACCTTGCTATTCCCAGAGACCTCTGTTTTAACTAACTCAGCCTTTATCAGGGTCACAAGGCTACCTGAATCCAGCAATACCACAACATTTCTACCATTAACACACATTTTGCATAAATGTTTCTCAGTTCCTCGAATGGCAGTGCATGCGACTGTCGCACACAGCGACTGACGTCTGCCCGTCAGAAAGTCACACTGCATGGGTTCCTCCACAACCGGGCAATTGGCTGCAATATGTCCCGCTTGCCGGCAGCGGTAGCAAACGATCCTTCTTGCGGCCTCTTGAGCCGCTGATTTCCCAGGCTGTTCTCGCCAAACTTGGGGTAGAGCTCCCACCCTCTCACTCTCTCCACCCTCACCCCTTGGAATCCTCTTATCCGCCCCTGGGGATGGTCTGGTCTTAGGGTGGAAAGTCCGAGTGTCTCTGGAAGAGGCCGTCAGGTTCTCTGTAGCCAAGTATTTCTCCACACGATCCACAAGACCATCGGCCGTCTCTGGGTCTCCATGGCTTACCCACTTTTGGATGGCAGTAGGAAGAGCTCTCAAAAACCGATCCATTACAACACGTTCCACAATCTTTGGTGCGGACAAAGTCTCTGGCTGTAGCCACTTTCTGCTCAGGTGAATGAGATCATACATTTGAGACCTGGGGGGTTTTCCAAGCTGGAAAGTCCAGTTATGCACACGCTGAGCCCGGACAGCCTGGGTGACACCCAGCCTTGCCAATATTTCAGCTTTTAGCATCACATAGTCTTTTGCTTGGTTAGGCTCTAGGTCATAGTAAGCTTTCTGCGATTCACCAGTTAACAGAGGAGCCACCAGTCCAGCCCACTGCTCCTCAGGCCACTTTTCTCTTTCAGCGGTCCTTTCAAATGTGGTCAAAAATACCTCTGGATCATCCTCTCCAGTCATTTTTGTCAATAAACGACTCACCCCAAAGGACGCGGTATTAGTGGGACGGCTTTCCTCACTGGTCTGCGGACGTTGCTGCATTGCTGCTTCCATCTGTTGTTGTAGTCTCTGCTCTTGCTTCTGCAACAGGTCTATGAAGCGGGCCTCAGATTGCTGCTGGGCTTGTTGCTGAGCCTCCAGACTCTGTTGCAAAGTTGCGTTTGTCTGCTGCTGGGCTGCAAGGCTCTGTTGATGAGCTTGCTGCTGGGCTGCGAAGTTCTGTTGTTGAGCTGCAAGGCTCTTTTGCAAACCTGCATTTGTCTGCTGTTGATTGGCATTTGCTAGAGCCAGCTGCTTCAGTATCTCCTCCATGCTGGCTTAAAAAAAAAACTACCCGCATTCTCCACCAACTGTGAGGGGGTTAGCTCGGCAGCGGGTGTGTGTGACCCCCGAGATGGGCTCCCCACACAAAAACAGGCCCAGCAAACGGAGGTTGTGGTTTTCAAAATCAAAAAGGTGCGGTTTATTTTCTATTTACAGTGACAAAACACAGCAAAGAAAAAGAAACATAAACAAAATAAATCCTGGTCAACTTGACCTCTGACTAAACATACAGGTTTCCTAACTAACAACTGGGATCAGCCTAGTGCTGTCCTAGTCCCTAAGTCCCTGGTTTTAAATGTCCAAGCAAATAGCCACACAGGCTTTGTCTC
The DNA here is from genome assembly GCA_029206835.1 of Rana muscosa. Lineage (NCBI taxonomy): Eukaryota > Metazoa > Chordata > Amphibia > Anura > Ranidae > Rana > Rana muscosa. The sequence continues at coordinate 691,581,284 of CM055121.1, forward strand.
ACCGCACAGGGGTTCACTCTCCCTAGACAGTCCACACAGGTCTGGGTCCAGGCATGAGCAAACACCTAATGAATCTGGGAGTTTTTATAGAGGCCTTAAACGAACTGACAGGCTTCAGCTGGTCTCATCAACTCCCTGCCTGCACGACGCCCAGCCCTCTCCCTAGAGGTATGAGTCATCCATGAGCCTACTAGCCTCAGCTGGGCTTATACAACTCTCCACCTAGTTGTATAAGTCGGCGTAAAGCCTGAATCTGGGCGAAATATATCTACCCCCCTGGATGCAACCAGGTGACTTTACCTTCCTGCTGTCACAATATATATACATACACATGCACACACACACACACACACACACACACACACATTTATATATATAAACACACACACATGTGTAGTGTATATATAGATACTGTACATATGTGTATATACCGTATTTATCGGCGTATAACACGCACTTTTTTCCCCTTAAAATCAGGGGAAAATCGTGGGTGCGTGTTATACGCCGATACCCACTGATCCCGGCAATCTCCGCTGACTGAGCGGAGCGCAGCGATCGCCGCCGAGATACACATAGCCGAGTGTACTCGGCTATACTCGGCTTTTCTCGGCTCCGCTCACAGTCACGCCCAGTCCCGCCATTGGACCTGTGATATGTCCATCATAGGGCGGGACTCGGCGTGACTGTGAGCGAAGCCGAGAAAAGCCGAGTATAGCCAAGTACACTCGGCTATGTGTATCTCGGCTCCGCCCAGTCCCTGCGTTCTCGGCGGCGTTCGCCCCGCTCCGCCCAGTCTCTGCGGCGATCTCGGTGGCGCCAATTTTGAAAACTGGGGCAAGGCTGCACTGGACACTGGGCAAAGGCTGCACTTAGCAAAGGCTGCACTGGACACTGGGCAAAGCTGCACTGGACACTGGGCAAAGGCTGCACTGGACAAAGCTGCACTGGACACTGGGCAAAGGCTGCACTGGGCAAAGGCTGCACTGGACACTGGGTAAAGCTGCACTGGGCACTGGGCAAAGCTACACTGGGCAAAGGCTGCACTGGGCAAAGGCTGCACTGGACACTGGGTAAAGTTGCACTGGACACTGGGCAAAGCTACACTGGGCAAAGGCTGCACTGGGCAAAGGCTGCACTGGACACTTGGTAAAGCTGCACTGGGCAAAGGCTGCACTGGACACTGGGCAAAGGCTGCACTGGACACTGGGCAAAGGCTGCACTGGACACTGCTGGCAAGGCTGCACTGACAAGGCTGCAACGGACACTGGTAAGGCTGCATTTAAATGTAAGTTTTTTTTTTCCTTAAACTTCCCTCCTAAAAGTTTTTTTCCCTAAAATTCCCTCCTAAACTTGGGGTGCGTGTTATACGCCGGTGCGTGTTATACGCCGATAAATACGGTATATATATATATATATATATATATACATGTGTAGCGGGGTCTCCTTTAAAGCCCCGGGACTACAGTACCCAGAGCCCCATTCGGCCTCAGGGCAGAGGTTCTGCTGCAGAGACTCATGGGGGAGGTTACTTAAGAGGGAGGCGGGGGGAAGCTCGCTCTCTTGGGACAACGCGCTTCAAGCAACAAGTCATCCTGCGCGGATCTGCTGTGGGGTAAGGCCTGAAGCCTAAGGCCTTACCCGAAGTCCGAAGAGCCTTTCACTGTCCTGCGGAGCCTGGGTGGATCCTGGATCGTCAGTGTAGGACTCCAGTTGGATCGGGGACCCGATCGGTTGCAGACGCTGTGTGCGACGGACACACGCGGTGGAAGACCCAGGCTGGGATTCCGCCTGGAATGGTGAGCGGGCACCTGCCCATATCCATAGACTGAGTTATATTCAGGCCTATAGACTGCCTAGGCCCACTGTTTGCTCCTCAGTGTTCTTTGGGGGTCCGGTAGTTTGGACAGAGTTGAAGTGCCTACCCCCCCCTGTTTGCATACTGCTGCTACGAGTTTACCACCCTTTTGGATTACAATTGGTTCATTTCTTCAAGTGCACCGACGAAAGCTGGCCGGTGAAGAAAATCTTGCTCCCTTAGGGAAAGGGGACTATTTCATACACTGTCAGGCCTGACATAGGTGGGGAAAGTTATAAAGTTTGTGTTGCTGTGTCTTAGGGTGCGCACGCCATAATAGCTCCGCGTGGTGGATACTGCGCGGCGCCATATTATAGTGCTGCCTCAGTAGCATTGGTTGATACCGGGTTCTGCAGACCCATGTAAGTGTTGCATGCCATGTTTTATGCCACCATTTTATAGTAAAGCTATTACTTATTCATTTTCCTGCCTCAGAGTGTTGTTTGTCTATTTAGGAACTGTTAAGTATCATATACCTGAGAGTGATAGGAAGCTATCCCTAGACTAACTGTGCCAGAGTGGGTCGAGTCAGATTGCCGGGGGTTGGCGGTGCTGTATACAGGGCCCGAGAAAAAAACCAGCGGCTCTCTTAACTGGGGGTAGCGCTACACATATATATACACATATATATACACACACACACACATATATATATATATATATATATATATATATATATATATACACACACACACACACACACACACACACATACAGTAATATATATATATATGTATACACACAAACTCACACATGTATATACACAAACACATGAATATATGTGTTTGTGTATATATACATATATACGGTGTATATGTGTGTGTGTATACATATATATATAAATACTGTATATGTGTGTGTGTGTGTCATAGTTGCCAACATTGCAAAAAAAAAATCTGTGACACTTTTTCGCATGTAGGCGGAGCCTTGGTATAATTAGGGGGTGGGGCATTCATTTGAAGGTGTGTTATACTTTAGGAGAAAAAAGTGGCGCACGAAGCGTGGGCGTGGTTTACGCGGGTAGTGGGAGTGGCTTAAATGAGCGTGGTTTAAAGGGGGTGTGGTTAAAGTCTGAGATAAATGAGGGATGAAGGGAGAAAGAAAGAGGGAGGGAAGGAAAGAGAAGGAAGGATGGAAGGACAACAGGCCCAGATCCTACACCATAATAGTAATATGTGTATTCCAGAGTTTAACAATCAACAGATAAAGATAATCCAAACATCTGGTGTTAGCTCTTTAATCATCCCGGCACCATGGTTGTTAGGGTGTCAGGATGACTGAAGTGCATTATTTCTCTTATTACATTTTAATATAAATTGAAATCATTCAACTCACCAAAATGCCGAATCAGTGTTAGCCCCGAGTGTGTCACCTACCATGTCGCCTGCCACCAGATGCCATCAGGTGTCCCCAGTGGAGTCCCTCCTTACATCAGGCGTCCCCAGAGGAGTCCCTCCTTACATCAGGCGTACCCAGCGGAGTCCTTCCTTACATCAGGTGTACCCAGAGGAGTCCCCCTTACATCAGGCGTCCCCAGCAGAGTCCCCCCTTACATCAGGCGTCCCCAGCGGAGTCCCCCCTTACATCAGGCGTCCCCAGTGGAGTCCCCCCTTACATCAAGTGTCCCCAGAGGAGTCCCTCCTTACATCAGGCGTCCCCAGCGGAGTCCCTCCTTACATCAGGCGTCCCCAGAGGAGTCCCTCCTTACATCAGGCGTACCCAGCGGAGTCCTTCCTTACATCAGGTGTACCCAGAGGAGTCCCCCTTACATCAGGCGTCCCCAGCAGAGTCCCCCCTTACATCAGGCGTCCCCAGCGGAGTCCCCCCTTACATCAGGCGTCCCCAGCGGAGTCCCCCCTTACATCAGGCGTCCCCAGCGGAGTCCCCCCTTACATCAGGCGTCCCCAGTGGAGTCCCCCTTACATCGAGTGTCCCCAGCGGAGTCCCCCCTTACCTCAGGCGTCCCCAGCGGAGTCCCCCCTTACATCAGGCGTCCCCAGCGGAGTCCCCCCTTACCTCAGGCGTCCCCAGCGGAGTCCCCCCTTACATCAGGCGTCCCCATCGGAGTCCCCCCTTACATCAGGCGTCCCCAGCGGAGTCCCCCCTTACATCAGGCGTCCCCAGCGGAGTCCCCCCTTACCACAGGCGTTCCCAGCGGAGTCCCCCCTTACCACAGGCATCCCCAGCGGAGTCCCCCCTTAACCACAGGCGTCTCCTGTCTCGGCCGCCATTATTGTTTCCCCTTCCCCGAAACAGAGGCGGAGCCGACAGTGTGGCTGCAAAAATAAAAATAAAAATTAAGCTGTGGCGCTGCCGACCCCCGCCCCTTTCCATTACAGACAGACCTGCAGCGGGGCGGGGCCGGCCCGCCAAAACACAGATGTAGTACAATAGAAGATAAAGCTGCTGCGGCGCCGCCCACCCCCGGGGAGGTGCGGGGTGTGGGCGGCGCCGCAGCGGCTTTATTTTTGTACTACATCCGTGTTTTGGTCTTCTTGAACATGGCGGCCGGCCGAGACATTGTCTCCGCCAGCCGTGGACCTCTAGCGGCGGCGGCCTGCGGCGTCCAAATTCGGGGAAAACGGGGAAAATCGGATTGGCCGGGACATTGGCCGGGACAAAATAAATCCGGGAAAAGGGTTTGAATCCCGGGAACGTCCCGTCCAATCTGTGACTGTTGGCAACTATGGTGTGTGTATATATATATATATATATATACACACATACACACACACACGTGTGTATATATATAGGATATATATATATAGAGTTATCACACGTCTGAAAACATGTAATTACATGTTCTTTTAAACTTTAGTTTCACTTTTTGAACTCGGCTGCACCGTAATCTCACGAGCAGTGGCGGCCCGTCCATAGGGGGCGCCCGGGCGCCGCATCCCGCCCCCCCCCCCTCCTGTGGTCACAAAAAAAAAAAAAAAACGGGCCCTTTAAGAGTTTTTTTTTTTTTTTTTTTAAATGTCCTTTTTTTTCACTGTCACAGTGGCGGCGCGACCATAGTTGGGCGCAGAAGCGCCGCCCCCGCTCGCTTCTGCGCACGGCCGTCACTCACCACAACAATACATAGGTTCATGCATTGCATGAACCTATGTATTGCTGCCGCCCACTATTCAGATGGCCGGCCCCTTGAGCGCCGGCCATCTGAATAACAGCGTCTGGTTGGCCTTTAGAAGTGCCTATCAGAGCCAGGGCTGGGGGGGGGGACAAACTGGCTGTTTTTGGGGGACAAACTGGCTGCTTTTGGGGGACAAACTGGCTGCTTTTGGGGGACAAACTGGCTGCATTTGCGGGACAAACTGGCTGCATTTGGGGGACAAACTGGCTGCATTTGGGGGACAAACTGGCTGCTTTTGGGGGACAAACTGGCTGCTTTTGGGGGACAAACTGGCTGCATTTGGGGGACAAACTGGCTGCATTTGGGGGACAAACTGGCTGTATATGGGGGACAAACTGACTGTATTTTGGGGGGAAACTGGCTGCATTTGAGGACAAACTAGTGGCGTTTGGGCACAGTGGCTGCGTTTAATGGGCACAGTGGCGGCAATTGATGTTTTTTTTGTTTCTTTTAGTTTGTTTGCGCCCCCCCAAAAATTTTGAGCACCAGCCGCCACTGCTCACGAGATTACAGGCAGCCCACCCACTTTTACACAGATCTCAGCCGTTTTCAGAGGAACCACTTCTCCTGTGTTCTCCCTCTGAGAACTGAAGTTCTCAGTTTAATAAAAAGGAGAACTTCAAAGGAGATAATTTTCCTCTGAGAACTGCCGAGAACTGAACTGAGAAAAAACTTCTCAGTTTACTAAACGGACACCTTACTCAGAACAAGTTTAGATGCAGTGTTGATAGACAAATGGCTATCTTTTTTTTTAAATGTTTTTTAACTTTACCCCATAGTGTCATGTACTGTATAAATATCACCAAGGCTATTTTTGAGAGTGGGCATATTTGTTTATGTTCTCTGCCTATAAGGATAGCCAGTGTCTGATTGACCCAAGTGGGGTTGGAGCAGCATATGTAAAGGCCAAGGACTATGAAGAGGTAGCACTGGTGAGTGTTTCATATGTAGCGGGGTCCCCTTTAAGACTCCCAGACTCCCAGAACCCCTTTCGGCAATGTTTCCACCACAGAGACTCATGGGAGGGGTTATAAAAGGAGGAGGCAAGGCTGGGCTCGGCCTCTTTGGGACACAAGACTTCAAGGGAGAGAGACCTTCCTGTGCGGATCCGCTGTAGAGCAAGGCCTGAAGCCTGGGGCCTTGCGCTGCTACCCAAAGTGCCTTCCACCCCATCGCGAGCCTGGGTGGCATCTGACTCGGTTTTCTTCAACCGCTGCTGAGCCGGAGACCAGACTGCTGCAGAGCTGTGTGAGGAGACACAGCAGGTGGAAGTTCCCGGACTGGGATCGCGTCCGGAGGGGTGAGCGAGCACTTGCTCAATCCACAAATACTTTATATCATTGTTAGGCCTACAGACTGCCGTGGCCCACCAGTTCCTATTTGAGTGGTCCGGGTACAGCATGGCTCTCTGGTGGTGTGGGTACAGTGTGGCTCTCTCTCTCTGGTGGTGTGGGTAAAGCGTGGCCCTCTCTCTGGTGGTGCGGGTACAGCGTGGATCTCTCTCTGGTGCAGGTACAGCGTGGCTATCTCTGGTGGTGCAGGTACAGCGTGGCTCTCTCTGGTGGTGCAGGTACAGCGTGGCTCTCTCTGGTGGTGCAGGTACAGCGTGGCTCTCTCTGGTGGTGCGGGTACAGCGTGGCTCTCTCTGGTGGTGCGGGTACAGCGTGGCTCTCTCTGGTGGTGCGGGTACAGCGTGGCTCTCTGGTGGTGCGGGTACAGCGTGGCTCTCTCTGGTGGTGCGGGTACAGCGTGCTTCTCTCTCTGGTGGTGCGGGTACAGCGTGGCTCTCTCTCTCTGGTGGTGCGGGTACAGCGTGGCTCTCTCTCTCTGGTGGTGCGGGTACAGCGTGGCTCTCTCTCTCTGGTGGTGCGGGTACAGCGTGGCTCTCTATGGTGGTGCGGGTACAGCGTGGCTCTCTCTCTGGTGGTGCGGGTACAGCATCGCTCTCTCTCTGGTGGTGCGGGTACAGTGTGGCTCTCTCTATGGTGGTGCGGGTACAGTGTGGCTCTCTGGTGGCGCGGGTACAGCGTGGCTCTCTCTCTGGTGGTGCGGGTACAGCATGGCTCTCTCTCTGGTGGTGCGGGTACAGCATGGCTCTCTGGTGGTGCGGGTACAGCGTGGCTCTCTGGTGGTGCGGGTACAGCGTGGCTCTCTGGTGGTGCGGGTACAGCGTGGCTCTCTGGTGGTGCGGGTACAGCGTGGCTCTCTGGTGGTGCGGGTACAGCGTGGCTCTCTGGTGGTGCGGGTACAGCGTGGCTCTCTGGTGGTGCGGGTACAGCGTGGCTCTCTGGTGGTGCGGGTACAGCGTGGCTCTCTCTGGTGGTGCGGGTACAGCGTGGCTCTCTGGTGGTGCGGGTACAGCGTGGCTCTCTCTGGTGGTGTGGGTACAGCGTGGCTCTCTGGTGGTGCGGGTACAGCGTGGCTCTCTCTGGTGGTGCAGGTACAGCGTGGCTCTCTCTGGTGGTGCGGGTACAGCGTGGCTCTCTCTGGTGGTGCGGGTACAGCGTGGCTCTCTCTGGTGGTGCGGGTACAATGTGAATCTCTCTCTGGTGGTGCGGGTACAGCGTGGCTCTCTCTGGTGGTGCGGGTACAGCGCGGCTCTCTCTGGTGGTGCGGGTACAGCGTGGCTCTCTCTGGTGGTGCGGGTACAGCGTGGCTCTCCCTCTGGTGGTGCGGGTACAGCGTGGCTCTCCCTCTGGTGGTGCGGGTACAGCGTCGCTCTCCCTCTGGTGGTGCGGGTACAGCGTGGCTCTCTCTCTCTGGTGGTGCGGGTAAAGCGTGGCGCTTTCTCTGGTGGTGCGGGTACAGCGTGGCTCTATGGTGGTGCGGGTACAGCGTGGCTCTCTGGTGGTGCGGGTACAGCGTGGCTCTCTGGTGGTGCGGGTACAGCGTGGCTCTCTGGTGGTGCGGGTACAGCGTGGCTCTCTTTCTCTGGTGGTGCGGGTACAGCATGGCTCTCTGGTGATGTGGTACAGTGTGGCTGTCTTTCCGGTGGTGTGGTACAGCGTGGCTCTCTGGTGGTGTGGTACAGTGTGGCTGCCTCTCTGGTGGTGTGGTGAAGCGTGGATCTCTCTATCTGGTGGTGCGGGTACAGCGTGGCTCTCTATCTGGTGGTGTGGGTACTGCGTGGCTCTCTCCATCTGGTGGTGTGGGTACTGCGTGGCTCTCTGGTTGTGTGGTGCAGCTTGGCTCCCTCTGGTGGTGCTGGGGCTATTTGTTCCCCCAGCACAGTTTTCTTTTTCTTTTTCCATGTCTCCTGTAGTAGCTGCTACAAGCACTCCTCAGCTTGTTTCTGGGTTTTCTCCCTCCCCCCCCCAGCAGAGTGCATGCTGGGGAAAGTAGTCTGCTCCCTGCTGAGAAAAATTGGGCCACCTATCTCTGGGACTACATTTCCCATGATGAAACTTTATGATGGGAGGTATGTGTAGTATAGGACCTGATAATCTTACTATAGATTGCAGCAGAAATTTTAGGAGGGTTAGGCGCCTTTCACACGGACGGCTGTTTTGCCGCAGTTAAATGCATGTAAAATGCTCTGTGAAATTCAAGGCTCTATATACTACGATTAGCTGCATTTGTACATTGCGATTACCTGCGTTTACATGCAGTTACATGCGGCCGCGTTTAGCTGTGGTAGTCATTCCCATAGCAAGCCTTTTTATACCTACGGATTATGATGTACTTCCTGTTGTTCTTTTATTTTTTCTCACGCTGCTATCCGCAGTTGACAAAAAAGACTGCGATTATCTGCGGTTATGTGCATATAGCTGCGCTACATCGCACCTGGACGCATTCAATTCTATTTTTTCTATTCGCACCAAACCGCATGTAACGAAATCGCATCTAAACGCTGTGTGTGAATGGGGCCATAGGAAAGCATTGTGTGCTTTTAGCTGCGGTAGAAAACTAGAAAATCCGCAGCTAAAAGCACCATTCTATCCGTCCGTGTGAAAGGGGCCTAATTGAGGATTGCTTGTTTTTAACTTTTTTCTCTTTTTGTTTCTTTCTTCTTTTACATATTTATTATAAATGAAGATGACAGATGACAGGCGGGTCACGTGTATTGTATGGGATGTTGAGTCAAAGTTGTAAAGTGCTTCTATGTGTAAACTGTATATGTCCTATATGTACAATATTTATGTGTAGCATTGGAAGGGACAGCGACTTTATGTCAGTTTATGACGCTTATTGTGGAATGACAAATACATTACTTGATTCTACATGAACTTTAAGGCCTAAGGCGCATGGACACTTTTAGGCATCTAATATATGTTGCAAGTGTATTTTCATGCCTGGAAGAGACATCTGCAGCATATAGCTGACCATAGTAATGTATGGCTGTACACTGGCTGTACACCGGTTTTTGCCGTGCTTGTGTAAACTTGCGCACATTTCTCTAAATGCATAAAAGCTGCATTAAGGGATTTATGCTTGTGCAAGACTTTATGCACAGTGGATACCCATGTACAGCTAGCATACAGTCATTCATTACTAAGGGAGGCTGTGCACTTACGGGCACAGACATACATGGACAATTTATGTTAAATGCCCAAAAACATTCATGTATATGAGGCCTAATACACATCTATTAAACTGTGTTCCTGCTTTATGGGTTATATAGTAATAGATAACAGTATACTTATTAATTTATTTGTCCAAATGTTATCATTGTTATTCTGGACATGTATGGACACATGTTCTCATTATCTGCTTTAGTTCTGTATTTATGGACACTGTACAGTACCAGCAATGTAGCAGGGCTCTCTTTTCACACACTACCAATGTAATAAGACACGCTTAACTGACTGCAAATACAGAGGGCATTCTTTTGCCCATTGATGTAAGAGAATAACTCTCCCAATGACCACCAGTTTACGTTGGCATTAGTACACTGATGCCCAAGGTAACTGGTTCTGTTTATTTGTACAACATGTATACTGTATCATATTTAGATTGTCCATTCATTGGTGAAACACTCATCAGAATAGGCACCTCATCCCAAGCAATTTATAGTAAAGGGAAGGTAGAACAAAAGGGATTTTTGTGGTGCAAAGATAAATCAATGAGAAAGAGTTTCTAAAAATATATAATTTATTTAGTACAGATTATTACAAAAATTATAAAAACACAGGTCCTAAGTATATTCAATACATAGTATGTCATACAGAGATTTATAATACACAACGTTTAGGATGGAACATAGGAACTCGCATAGAGACCCAACATGTTTCGCTTAAAAAAGCTTCCTCAGGGGTATGCGAAGACCATCAACGTTTGTTAAGTATGACTATACAAAAAAGGAAAAAGAAATACAAAATTATACATTTGAATAACTAAACAACCATATTTAGACAAATGAAATACAAACAGGATTAGACTACAGGGTCAAATCCCTCCCTCTGTCACTTGCCAAGCCACCCGTACTGTCTGCAGAACACCACCAAGAAACACAGGATCAAGAACTACGATCAACCCTTATAAAGACAGGCGTGGTTGTGTGACCACAGCGAACAGTAGATAGGGGACCAGCTATATGTCAAAGACAAAGACAGGAGTAGAAAGAAAAAAGAGAAAAAAGAAATGGAAATAAAATTACAGTAGGATTGGTGAACCAATGAGCAAACCACAGAGGACGGAAAAATCAGTCTACTATGAGTTCAAAATGCAATAAATAAGGTTGACTTACATATAGTCAAGTGAACAAAAATGTGTTCACTTGCAGATATTGTGAGGCTGTCTGCTTGGAGAAAAAACGATTTTTGCTGTGGAAGCCACTAAAAAAACAAACAAAAACCACAATAGGTTTAGTTTATAGATATAAATAGCATGGCGTGCCTATATCCTCCAAAAATAAGCACACAAAATCAAAATATATAATTCATTAAGAGAAATTGGCGGACTGGATGTATTGCAGGACGTGTATTGCATTTAAGCAATGTTATTATGAATAGATATTTAGATATTTAAAATAGTTCCAAAAAAGACGAAATGAAACATCATGGACACTAGTCTCCATATAAATATAGTAAAGTCTTTAATAAAATTGGAAACAATAAATAATTAATTAATTACAGGTCCAACAGTCCAGAATAAAGTGGGACAAAAGCCCACTCTAACCAAATAGAAAACATCATATACATTTGGTATGATCCCCTATTGGTGGTGCAGACTAAGAAGTAGGTTATAAACAAAAGGGGTATATAGAGAAAACCAGGAAAGAAAACCAGAGAAACCGGAATTTGGCTAAACCTTACCTATCGATGTCCAAGACATCAGCTTGGGCTCCACCAGCCCACACTGCTGCAACCAGCGTGTGAGCAGGTTATATACTGTCCGCCATTGCGGTCAGCGTCTGACATCACCGACCGCAATGCGGGCTAAGAGCGCATGACGTCAGCCCATAGGACACAACACACGCCGAGGACTGCGAAAACCAGAATGCACCGGGGCAAGGGGAGGAGCCGCTCACCGTCACAGCAGGCGGGACAGACGCAAGCGGACACTCCCCATTGGAATAACCAACAGAGGACGTGCGAACACATCCTCCGTTGGGGATGACAAGGGCAGCCTAAGGCGGACAATGTGCCTGTCACCAAGGATGATGCTGCGCTGGAATAGGGTCATCCGTGGAGGAACATAGATGACCCTGGGCGCCCATATGGTCACACCGCACAAATCAAGGGGAAATCATGGCCCGAGCGGGATGGTGGCACACAACAGACAGGGCAGGTGGCTGATGTCAAAAATAGAAGGGATAAGCACAGATGCAGATAAACGGGCCCAGCTGGATATCCAGCTCACATGGCCCGATGCTCCAAGGGAGGGAAAAGAGAAAAGACCCATGTCAATCCCTAAACAGTTATATCAAAACTACATGATACACATATATAAAATGTTACATAATATCAAACAAATAAAACAACACTTATTATAATGCAATAGCCTTTTTAGATGAAGGTTGAAACTCAAATGTCCATAACATGAAGGGTCACGAGAATATACTATATCTAAATATCTATTCATAATAACATTGCTTAAATGCAATACACGTCCTGCAATACATCCAGTCCGCCAATTTCTCTTAATGAATTATATATTTTGATTTTGTGTGCTTATTTTTGGAGGATATAGGCACGCCATGCTATTTATATCTATAAACTAAACCTATTGTGGTTTTGGTTTGTTTTTTCAGTGGCTTCCACAACAAAAATCGGTTTTTCTCCAAGCAGACAGCCTCACAATATCTGCAAGTGAACACATTTTTGTTCACTTGACTATATGTAAGTCAACCTTATTTATTGCATTTTGAACTCATAGTAGACGGATTTTTCCGTCCTCTGTGGTTTGCTCATTGGTTCACCAATCCTACTGTAATTTTATTTCCATTTCTTTTTTCTCTTTTTTTCTTTCTACTCCTGTCTTTGTCTTTGACATATAGCTGGTCCCCTATCTACTGTTCGCTGTGGTCACACAACCGCGCCTGTCTTTATAAGGGTTGATCGTAGTTCTTGATCCTGTGTTTCTTGGTGGTGTTCTGCAGACAGTACGGGTGGCTTGGTAAGTGACAGAGGGAGGGATTTGACCCTGTAGTCTAATCCTGTTTGTATTTAATTTGTCTAAATATGGTTGTTTAGTTATTCAAAGGTATAATTTTGTATTTCTTTTTTCTTTTTTGTATAGTCATACTTAACAAACGTTAATGGTCTTCGCATACCCCTGAGGAAGCTTTTTTAAGCGAAACATGTTGGGTCTCTATGCGAGTTCCTATGTTCCATCCTAAACGTTGTGTATTATAAATCTCTGTATGACGTACTATGTATTGAATATACTTAGGACCTGTGTTTTTATAATTTTTGTAATAATCTGTACTAAATAAATTATATATTTTTAGAAACTCTTTCTCATTGATTTATCTTTGCACCACAAAAATCCCCTTTGTTCTACCTTCCCTTTACTATGTATACTGTATGCACAGCACCCCTTCTATATTTATACTGTATGTATTCTATATGTATACTGTGTAACACCATCTAGTGTGTGCTAGACGTTAGTGTAGGCAAACCATACTCTGACTCACATTTAAGCTGGTGAGTCTTAATTGGGTCAGGATTTATTAGAGGTCAGGGCTGGGTGACTCATCCCAACAGCTCTGTGAAGCCTCCCCCTGTTTCCAGAGTGTTGGAGAATGTTCTGGAAGATAGTGGGTGGAGACTAGGAGGGGCTGCTAAGCATATTCAGAGGTCTCTGGCCAATCCCCGGGAGTGAGCCTGGCAGGGAGCCTGGGAGCCTCTAAATATTGATGAGCCATGTTGAAAGGATCAAGGCAAGACACATGGGAGGAGGTCTTTCTGGAGGCAGGGGAGCAAGAGAGGACATAGTGAGTAGTGCAACACTGTTGGGGACTAGCAAAGGGGTGAGACTGCCACATGTAGCCAGTCTCCCTTGAAGACAGTGGTGTGCCTAAGGCCACTTTCACACTGAGGCGCTTGAAAAACTGCCAGTAAAACACTGAGCGCATTTGAAGCGCTTTTCAGACGCTTTTGAAGCGCTTTCAATTCATTTCAATGGAGAGGGGCGTTTTTTCAGCGCACTGCCCCAGTGTGAAAGGATTCATTGATTTTAATGGAAATACGTTTTCTGGCGCTTTTTTTTGCGTGAAAGCACCTGAAAAGCACCACAGTGTGAAAGTGGTCTAAGTCTTCTATCCTTCCCTGAGAGATCTCCTTAGTGTCAGCCGGGGGGGCTGGTAAAGAGTCAGTCGGATGGACTGGTAGAGAGACAGCCAGAAGGGCTGGTGAAAGGGGCAACTGCAGCCAGGTGGGTTGGCAGTGTCTGAAGAGGTGATGCTGGCCACAGAGGAGATGTTACATGCTGTTTATCTACATGTGAGATACACTTAAGAGACTGCAAGTTCCTGCCTGTAATGGGCTGTTGCTGATCTGATAAGCAGTCTGTCAGATCCATCAAGAGTGATTCAGCAGAAGCTGGAAAGAGTGTGCAGGAGGAAAGCAACTGTATATAGATGTTGTCTCTGAAGATTGCTAAAGTCAAGTGGGCAGTAGGCTTGTGCAATTCGTTTCGTAACGAATTGAAATTTGTCCGAATTTAGCAACTTTCGGACATTCGGAAGCATTCGAATTTCCGAACAAAGCAATTACGAATACGACCGAATCCGAAATAAATTATACCGCAAATAGCGAATGCCCGAATGTCTTCGGCATAATTCGTTATGAAAAAGTTACGAATGTACGAATCCATACGAAGCACAATAACACTCACTCTGCTCTGCTCTCTGCTTCTCCCACACCGTGCTGAACTCCCTCTCAAAATGGTGTACAGGGGCGGAGGTTATAGCCGCATGTAAAAAACGAAAGTAAAATACGAGATTTCGAATCCATTCAAAGCACAATAACACTCTGCTCTGCTCTCTGCTTCTCCCTCACCGTGCTGAACCCTCTCAAAATGGTGTACAGGGGCGGAGCCTATAGCCGCATGTAAAAAACGAAAGTAAAATACGAGATTTCGAATCGTTACAAATAACCGCTATGTATTTAGAAAAGTACAAATCCATTCGAAGCACATTAGGCATAATAGGCAGCGTCGTTGTGAGAGAGACACGGAAAATTACGAATCAACGAACCCAAAAAAAGTTACGAAAGTAGGAGTTGTGTCCAGAATCAACGAAAAACAACGTACTCTACCGAAAGTACGAATTATAAAGCAACAAAAAATTCAACGAAAAATGTCGCTTGCAAAAATACGAATGAGTCCGAACACGAAAAATCCCGTCTAGCAAAATTACGAATGATTACGAATCAACAGGACCGGAAAGAAACGAACCGAAACGGAACGAATTTTTCCGTTGTGCACAAGTCTAGTGGGCAGCCCATAATCTCCCATCCCTATCCAAGGTAATAGCCCTCTAATAAATAACAAAAACAAAGCTACGGACTGTTCTCTGACTCTGTGTGCCTGTGAAACTTCGGTGTACCTGGCTGTGCTAAAGTGGGGGTGATCATCTGCAGCTTCTACATGGGGTGTGCTACAACTGTATGCACAGCACCCCTTCTTTTTTTTTATGCGGAGTGCAATTCTCACTATATGTTCTTATTCTGTATGCATGGACACTGTACAGTACAACTTCTCTTGTTTGGCAAGCTAGAAGTAATTCCGACCATCGCTCCTATAATTGATGTTCAAATTCTTTCATATTTTTCACTTGCGTAAGATGGTTGTGTCATGGAAGTTGGCTGTTTGCAGAGCACACAGCCATTTCTCCTTATGCTCATAAGCACACCCTTCGTCTCAATGATATAATGCATTTTAAACTAAAATTCACTCACCTTCCATTCGATCCCCATTCATACAAATCAAGAAGAATCACCAGACTGGTCTCATCATCTTGGCATCCCAGCAAAGACTCGTCGCAGACGCCTTAACAGCGTCCTTTTATTATCACGAAAGTTCACAAACAGGAAGTGATGGCTGCAGCAGCCAATCACCTCCTCCGTGGGAGGGGACATCACAGGATGTTCCCTTCACACAGGAAATGTCCATATAAGGAGTTGACAACACAAGAAATATAGCTTAAAGGGTACAATTCAATACAATAATAATACAATAACCAATGAACACAGTTCCTGATGAGGGGAGCTTATCTGCAGGTGTATGCTCACGTCACCACCTCAATGTTGATCAGACACAGAGGCAACAAGAGCATATATCCGCTAAACCGATAATGCGTTTGCAGAGAGGCCTCACTCTGCAAATACTCTTCTCCAAATCAGGAAGTTTATCTCAACCAGCCTCAGACTGCCCCAGTCAGCTCTTTAGAGCGGGTTGCGGAAGTACAAACACTGGGTGACACTATGTCAATACATATTAAATATATCTTCAAAAAAATTCCACAACAGTTTAATTCTCTCTATCCATGTGCTCTGTGATGTAAACGCCAGCATAGTTAAAGCAGAAGTAAACCCCTTTATTTTTTACAGCTATGGAAGCTGCCATCTTAACCTCTGTTTGATCTGCAGTTGCCACCTTGGCTCACATGTGTTTAGTTAGGACACCAGCCATTTCATGGCTTGATCGTTTGGTTGAGAACACAAGCAACTGTGACAGTAATAATTTAAAGCATGCCTTGAATGTAACTGTTTTGGGAAAAAGTTAAATTTATGGGTTTAGATTAATTCAAATCAGATTTATTTTTCGATTTTTTTTCAATCAACCAGATTCAGTGCCGAAAATTCGGATAAACTGATATGTTATAAAACAAATGGAAAACAAGCATGTGTAATATTATATTTATATGCACCCCGCAAACCCTTCTAGCAATCAGAATATGAGGGGAAAACTTCATGAATTAATTTCAGACACACAAAGATCCTTTTACTAAAAAGAAATGCCTGCCAGTAGCCATGACTAGTAAACGTGGGATATATTTTCCTTGGTAAATATAGGATGCGGTTTCTACAGCTATAAGGAAAGAAAGTCACTAAATAATGACTGCTGTGACTCTACAGGAAGTGAGATCAGTTTGATGATTCATGTGGCTAGCTTAGTTGTCAAAGCTTAGTGCTTCTTAGTGCTTTCCTTGTGCTTCTGCCAGTCAAATCCAGCTGGTCTATAGTGTCATGTGAACACTGGTGAGCAAAACAATCTCTTCACTTAATATCCTATTTTGGATAAAGTATGTTAAATCAGTGGTTCTTTGTAGCTCAATTAAAGTATCTGTGCTAAAAAAAGACAAGAAATTACAATATATATATATATATATATATATATATATATATATATATATATATATATATATATATGAATAAGCATTTATATAATTTATGAATAAGCAGTGTGTAATGTTCGTGGAATTTAACGTAGCCTAAAGGCTATTTGTAACATTATACAAAAGGGAGGAAATTAAAAATGATGCTCAATTTACTAGGCATGGCAGCCTTTACAGACCAGAGAAGAATGTCTGTCAGCTTTCACCAAAATCCATGATAAAATATATTTTTTTTTGTAAAGTTCCTTTACCTCACCTTCCCCAGTATTAAATATCAAATAAAATATCTCTACTCATTTTAATTAAACATATTAAAACCCCCATTTCGATATATATATTTTTTTGCTAAAGGTGGATTTGCATTAAAATATTGAGATGCAACTGCCAGCCAAGTTGTGGCACGTTCCCGTTGACTTCAATGGGCAAGTTTGGCATGCAGTGGCTGCCTGTCAAATTCAGCATACTGAGCTAACTTTGCAGAGGCCACAGCATGTGTACAAAACCCTCTGGTTGCCATGTTAGGTTTTAGGTGGATGTTTGGGGGTGCAGTAAAAAAAAATCTGATTAATTGCCTATTCTTACTGACCCCCCCCCCCTTGCTGCCTGTATGAAAGAGGCCTAAGGGGCACAAGATATAAAATGTATTGTTATACTATTTATTAGGTTGGAGAGATTAGGTAAACAGTTTTTCATATAAAGAGATACATGTGGGGTCTATTTATAAAAAAATTGGAATGCAGTTACAATGACATGAAAGTGAATTGCCACCCGATCTGGGAGCTCTACACCTTGCTCAGGCCAGCAACTCACAGCGATTCCTGCCATAGCAATGATTCACCTTCCTCCCGGATCAACTCCTTGTACCCCGGGGGCATGCCCAAGGGGAAAAATTGCACCAAAGGACCCCGAAGGCTTATAGATTTCTTCCCTAACCCAGACATTAAAGAAATCCACAGTAGTACCGGAACTCAGCCGGAGTACCCTGTCTTCAGAAACACAGTCCCCGGGGGCGCATGCGCGGAGTCTAGCGGTGCGGTAATTCAGAGCTAGAGCTCCGTACCGTTCGTGGGGAGAGCCGGTATCCAGCGTTAACCCGCAAGTATAATTACATACCAGAGGGGTAGAATAAGTACCAGAGACCCTGTAGTCCATTTTGTGGGCAGAATTATGGCTCAGAGAGGGAGCGGTACCAAGTTAAAAAATCCTGTCATGAAAGCTCCTAAGGGGAGAACCGTTACTACAGGGGCACAATCCTCTGCCTCATTCACAGCTTCTATGCGCTCACACCAGTTAAACTTGCCACAGCCTATATTCTCAGCTGACTCTGACAATGATTTATTTACCATACAAGACTCTACTCAGACCCCACAAATAACTCCAGACATATTTAAACAATTTGAAAATATGCTCCATAAAGCACTAAAGCAGACATCTGACCAAATTACCTCAAACCTCACAAGAGAGATAAGGGAAATTGGTAAGCGTACAGCTGCCTTAGAGATAAAAACTGAGGACTTAGAAAATATTTCTCTGGAACATTCAATGGAACTTGAAAATCTCAAAGAGGAAAATATCTTGCTTCACAACAAGCTAGAAGACCATGAGAATAGGGACAGGAGGTCCAATTTGCGAATCAGGGGTATCCCTGAGGCAATTCTTGACCTGCAATCTACAATTACTGCACTGTTCCAGGAATTGCAACCAGCCATTCCCATTGAAAGAATGGAATTTGACAGAATTCATCGAGCACTTGCTGCTAAAAAACCTGACGGTCCTCCACGGGACATCATAGTGAAACTACACTACTACCGCACAAAAGAAATGCTTCTGTCATCAGCCAGAGATAAAAAACAGTTACATTTTCAAGGACATGAATACCAACTGTTTGCTGATTTGTCCCAAACTACAATTTCTAAGAGAAGAGCATTAAAACCCCTTCTTCAGGAACTCCAAAGCCATGATATCCCATATCAATGGGGATTCCCATTCTCTTTACGATTCGCCTATAAAGGGAAAAGATACACTTGCAGAACCTATGAAGAACTTCAACAAACACTCATAGATCTACATTTAATGGATCCAGATCCAAGAAATACCTCTCTGCAGAGTAGAGCAATGCCCCTTTCATCCAAAGGGCATCACTCCCAACCCAATTTGGAAAATGGAAATCATCCATCCCACAAGAGAAGTCGTCATACATCTCCTCCTCAGGAAAGAGAAGATTCAATGGACTGACAGAAACCTCAAAGAAATCAACCTGTTCGTTTTTACCCTGCTATGGACCTTTTGAAGACATATTGTGCAACACATAGCACTCATTAACAAACTAATGCACAATAATAAGTGTTGCCCCAGATGCAGTCCCTTTTCACTTATACTGATTGCTCATAGTTTTCCAGTTAAGCTTAAATACTAAGCTTAAATACTAAAAATGCTAACCAGCATACGGTTGAAGTTTTTTCTATCTTTTTTTGTCTTTTTTGATCTATTTTTTTTTTTTTTTTTTTTTAGCATAACTTAGGGTAAGCATAAGTCCTGCTATCCTAGATTTTCTGGTTCTTGAAGAAGAACATTATATAGTTTCTCCTGACGTTCACTAGACTATTGAAGAACATAGGTCATACTTATTTTACCAGTCCCCCCTATTTGAAAGTCAAATGATTGATCTCATATTACTGAATGGGAACTAATAGAACAACAGTATTATTTACCTTTGGGGATCTTTTTTATTAATTCCCCTAGCCGATAGTTTAGTTATTACTCCTAGTGTGTAAAGGAGGACCCCCAATTCCTGCTCTATCCTCACCCTTTATTACCACCCCTCTAGTTTAGGTAGCTTTCTCACCAGGAGATCCTGGAGCAATCAGCAGATTTTCTTAAATTTTTGTCACCCCTATAGTCCCTCCCCTGGAGTATTTACCTATAATCTTAACAGTTTTCATATGCATTATTAGGTTAACGAATTATTCTTTATCGTATTATTCTTTTCAGATGGCTCTCCCCCCCTTTTGAACGGGAGATCCGTGCGCCCTACTTTGCCTCCCTCATTCGACCACATAAAACATGTGGAAGTCTGACGGAGGCGCTATTTCCCCAATGGGGGATTTTTGCCCCCACTTGCGGAAAACACTTAAATGTGTCTTTATGTTAGTATATGTATTATTTTGTCTAAACAGTCAAATTTTATTCCATTCTATCACTCTAGTATTCATCTTCTATCTGCTTTCCTTCCCCCTCTTCGAGTCCACTCGGATCGCATTGAATAACACGAATTACTTGGCAACAGGTAAGTCCTCCTTACCCACCCTACTACCATGGCACCATTAAACATTTTGTCCCTGAATGTTCAGGGACTGAACATTCCTCAAAAACGAACCAAGGCCTTCTGCGTATTTCATGCCAAAAAGGCACACATAGTTTGTTTACAAGAAACTCACTTCACAAAAACCACCACACCCAAATTCATATCCCATTTCTATCCGCAAACCTACACGGCCTCGGCTGCCTCCAAGCAACGGGGTACTCTCATAGCCTTCCATCGTTCTACCCCATTTATACTCCAATCACAAATAAAAGATCCTGAAGGACGATACTTAATTCTTACGGGTCACATAGTGGATACCGCAATAACTGTAGTTTCTTATTATGCACCAAATAAACAACCCAATCCATTTATGTCACATTTATTACAAGTAGTGAACGATCATAAAATAGGAACAGTTATGCTCTGTGGTGACTCCAACCAGGTCCTCCTCCCATTTCTGGATAAATCCCCGTACACACCATCACAAACAAATGTCAAGAAGTCCTTCTCACAAATCCTATCCAAACATAATTTAGTAGATTCATGGAGAGAAGCCAACCCCACTACACGGAAATACACATACTATTCCCATCCCCACAAAACATTTTCAAGAATTGATCATATATTTCTAACTATAGGCATGCTCCCTGAAATCATTGCTGCAGACATAGTCCCCATTCCATGGTCCGACCATAATGCTGTACTCACCTCCATTAAATCATTATTACCCAAAGGCCATGATCGTACTTGGAATCTCCCAGACATTCTACTCAAACACCCAGCTTATCGCCAAACTATTGAACAAGACATAAAAGAATACATTACCCTTAACTCTAGCCCAGAAATTAGTATGCTAACTCTATGGGAAGCCCATAAACCTGTGATACGCAACACAATCCAGAAACAATCAGCTATATTTAAACGAGAACGGAAAACCCTTGCCCGTAAACTGGAAATGGATTTTAACACGGCCTTTATATCCCATCAAGAAAATCCATCCACATTAACTAAATCCCGATTAGACAAGACCCGAACTGCATACAACTTATTTCTCACAGAAGCCGTAGAAAAATCCTATAAACGCTCAAGATTTAACCGCTTCATGAAAGCTAATAAGCCCGGGACATACCTTGCAAGAACACTCAACTCCCTAAACAAACCCTTTAAACCAATTCGGCTAAAACTAGCAAAGGAAGTATACACATGCAACCCTCACAAAATAGTCAAAAAATTTAATTCCCACCTATCCTCATTATATGCTTCATCTAATAACTTTGACCCGCTAGCTGCAGATACATTTTTCTCCGACTTACATTTGCCAGGACTTTCCCCTGACCAAAATAAAATCCTAGAAGAAATTATTTCACCAGAAGATGTCGCCAAGGCTATTAAAGAATTAAAAATAAACAAGAGACCAGGCCCAGATGGCTACTCAGCTTTGTATTACAGAACCTATACAGACATATTATCACCAATCTTAGCAGACGCCTTCAATGTACTATTGAAAGGAGAATCCTTTAGACAGGAAACCCTGACCGCCATTATTTGTATGATCCCAAAACCTCTCACGGATGATACCCTATGTACAAACTTTCGCCCAATTTCCCTTCTGAACCTAGATATCAAAATCTTAGCCAAAATATTGGCCAAAAGACTAAATAGAATAATAGGCAAGCTCATCCATAAGGATCAAGTAGGATTCATGCCAAAGCGGCAGGCGGGAGACAATGTCCGTCGGGCCGTATTGCTAGCCCACATAGCCAAAAAACGACGTATACCCTCCTGTTTTCTGTCCCTAGATATAAAAAAGGCCTTTGACTCCATAGCCTGGCCGTACCTTAATTACACATTACAAAAATTGGGTTTTGGCCCTCACTTCCTAACATGGATAGAAGCACTCTATAACAAACCAATTGCATATATAAAATACACAGGCTATAAATCGAATTCCTTTAATATAGAAAGAGGAACGCGCCAGGGATGTCCACTCTCCCCCCTCCTATTCGCCCTCCTAATAGAACCCCTAGCTCAACGAATCCGCACAGATCCGACAATCACAGGCATCGAATTAGCTGGATACCATCATAAATTATGCCTATTTGCGGATGACATACTCCGATTTCTATCATCCCCACAAGTCTCTGGACCTAATCTTCTATCCGTTTTAGATAAATTTGCAGTGATTTCGGGACTTACAATAAACCCCAAAAAATCCATGGCCCTAGATATATCTCTCACTAAAGTAAAATCAGACTCGGCCAAAACTGCACTTCCTTTCATATGGACTGAGAGGTCAATCCCCTATTTAGGGATTCACCTAACAGCCTCATACTTAGATCTCTTTGCAGCAAACTATCCCCCCCTCCTCAAACAAATAACAACTCTTTTACAACAATGGACACATCTCCCAATTTCATGGATAGGTAAAATTAATGCAGTCAAAATGACAATTCTCCCTAAAATACTCTATTTATTTAGAGTCTTACCAATCCCTATCCCATCTTATTATCTTAGAATACTCCAAAGAAAAACATCAAACTATGTCTGGGGCTCCCAAAAACCCTGTGTATCGTTACATACACTTTATTTACCGAAACTTAAGGGAGGCCTTGGGTTCCCTAATTTTGCTAATTATTATAGAGCGGCACATATTGCCAGCCTCACTAAAAATCACACTAATGACGATATACCTATATGGGTAATAATAGAAGCAGCAGAATGTGACCCTCTATCTATATCCAATGTAGTATGGCTCCTCCCTAAAGAAAGAAAAACCCTAAGTAACCCTATTATAAAACACTCTTTAGCCATATGGGATAAACCTTAGATTTAAACATCAGCAACAATCACCTCACAACCCTCTCTTATCATTCCTTAAAAACCCTGCTTTTTACCCAGCATGGGTCTCACCCAAGTCATTTAGGGTATGGAATTCATTGAATATTACTCGGCTTAATTACCTAACCTCTACATCATCTTTTCATACGTTTCCTACCCTTTGCGACACCTATAACTTGCCGAACTCTGAACTTTTCAGATAT
Organism: Rana muscosa; assembly: GCA_029206835.1. Lineage (NCBI taxonomy): Eukaryota > Metazoa > Chordata > Amphibia > Anura > Ranidae > Rana > Rana muscosa. The sequence continues at coordinate 691,604,399 of CM055121.1, forward strand.
CTCCAAATTAAAAACTTTTACGCACCTTTGTTAATTACTGACACCCCTTTATCCCAACTTACAATATTTGAATCTGCATGTTTAAAAGACCCCCATTCAAGAGGACTAATATCGTCAATATACACCCACATTACAATTTACCCAGGTTTAGACAAACCACCTTATGCACGTAAATGGGAGGAGGACCTGGAAAGAGAATTCGATGTGGCTGATTGGTCCAAAATATGGTCTATAACAAAATCTTCTTCACCAAATGTTTTGGCGGTAGAAACCAACTATAAAGTTCTAACCCGTTGGTACCTCGTTCCCTATAGATTGGCGAAATTTACGCCAAACCAAACAGGCCAATGCTTCCGGGGCTGTCCCGACCCGGGCACCCACCTACACATTTGGTGGTCTTGCCCGTTGATACAATTATACTGGGAACAGATATTTGAAACTGCCTCCAGAATATTTGGCTTCACTATACATCCTGACGCAGCCACGGCCTTGCTCAATTTAAAACCAGATTACATCACGTATAAACAATTTAAACTTCTCACTCAATTGTTTACGGCAGCCAAACAAACAATTGCAAAAGCATGGAAGACCCCTAAACTGGAAATAGCCGAGACTATACGTAGAGTCAATGGATTTATGGCTCACGCCAAAATGCTGGCCATAGAAAGAGATCAAATTCCAATCTTTGAAAAGTTATGGAACCCATGGATTAAATATCACCTATCTTCATTCCGCGAAGACTTGATTCTCATGCCATGGTAGCAGGTGGATCATATCGTGAACACTCTATTATCCTGTTGTAATACACAGGTCAAAGACCAACGAACTCAAGCCATCCGAGTGGACTCCTATACCCCCCCTCCCTCTACTTTCCTACTATCCTATTCTACTTATTTTTAGGTTACCTACTTATCCATTTCTATTTTCATGTCATTTTTACGCTATCTTTTACGTCCATTTAAAGTTCACTTAGATCTTTATTTTTATTTGAAAAGCATTATCTAAGCGGCATTATAATATTGCACTATGTAATTAGTTCTTAATTGTACTAAACCAAATAATATTTGTTTATTCGTTATCTTACCATCTACTGTAACATACATCTAGTGCGTGGATGTATCCACCGTTGATTTCTGCTTAGCCCTTAGAAACTATACAGCAATATGCATATTGTAGACCATGAATTTACTACTTATTCTTTATAATAGAAATATGTAGTCAATGTTCTACAACCATTATAAATGTATGTTCTGTAAATTTCTGTTATATCTCTTTCAATAAAATACTTTAACAAGGAAAAAAAAAAAAAAAAAAAGAAACAGTCCCCTGTAGGAACAGACCTGGCTGCTACAGCTGAAGCACCGGCTGATCCAATATCTCCTGTGAAGGGCTTGCCCTGCAGCTTTGCCATTGAAAACCCTCTACAACAAAGAACCTGTAGGTAGAAAAGAAGTCATCACACTGTCCACATGCACACAGAAGCCTGCTGAGTCCCTTAACCTACTAGAAGAACTCCCTGCTGCAGATACACTAGCTTCAGCTCACATCATTAAACAAATGCTTCTATCACTCCACAAAGATTTGGAATTATTTGCACAAAACTCAGGGGGATACCTGAATCAGTCACCCAAGCTGAACTAACCTGTTATTTCCAGCAACTATTGAACTCTTTACTAACATTACATTATCCACAAGATCTCATCATTGACCGAGCACACAGGTTTGCCAAAACGAAAAACATCTGCCAGCAACTGTACCTAGAGATCTGCTTGCCAGGGTACACTTTTTTCTTATGAAAGAAAGTCTCTTGTCTGCATCTGGGAAAGCATATACCCACCAGAGCCATATGCTCAAATCTTACTATTTACTGATATTTCCACACTCACTGTTCAAAAGAGGAGGGAGTTTAAATGTTTCACTGATGTATTATGCACAAGGAAAATCTCCAACAGATGGGGCTATCCAACCATTTCATATTAAAACAAAATGGTACCCATTTTGACAAATAATGGCAAATGATGGCATCAGATACTTTCCGGCTTAAGGGACATAGGCCAATATCCTCAACTCCCCTCCACAAAAATGTTTTACCTTCAACTTAACCAGCAACTAGTCTGGGGACACATATACATTGCCTTGAAAAAGTATTCACACCCCTTGAAATTTTCCACATTTTGTCATGTCACAAACAAAAACGTAAATGTATTTTATTGGGCTTGTATGTGATAGACCAACAGTGGCACATAATTGTGAAGTGGAAGGAAAATGATAAATGGTTTTCAAATTTCTTTACAAATATATATCTGAAAAGTGTGGCGTGCATTTGTATTCAGTCCCCTTGAGTTAATTCTTTGTGGAACCACCCTCAGCTGCAACTATTTTTGGGTATGTGTCTACCAGCTTTGCACATCTAGAGAATGACACTTTTGCCAATTCTTCTTTGCAAAATATCTCAAGCTCTGTGAGATTGGCTCAAGTCAAGAGCATCTGTGAGCAGAAATTTTTACGTTTTGCCACAGATTATCAATTGGATTTAGGTCTGGACTTTGACTGGGCCATTCTAAAGCCTCGTACACACGCACGGTTTTCTCGGCAAGAAAGCTGCTGGGAGAGCTTTTTGCCGTGAAAACCGTGCGTATGCTTTCTCAGCGATTAAACTGCCGGGAATCCCGATGAGAAAAATAGAGAACCTGCTCTCTATTTTCTCGTTGGGATTCTCGTCAGAGTGTTTCTTGCCGAGAAAACCGTGAGTGTGTATGCTTACCTGTCCCCAGGTAAACCCATGCATGCTCGAAAAGACTGACGCATGCGCGGTAGCATACAAGGGTCATGTAGGGTGTAGCAAGATGGCGGCGACGGCATTGAATATGACGAGCGCAGGCTCGTCATAGTCAATGACGTCACCGCGTTCTTGCCATTCAAAAGAACGGTGGTTCTTTTGAATGGCCGTCTGTATGCACGGCTTAAAAAATTATAAAATGCAGCGCTAGCGAATATAAATGTGCTCAATACAAACGTATGTGTGAATGTCAACCATCTAAACCTTTTGGGATGATGATATACACTATTAGTAAAAAGATTATGCACCAAAGATTGGTGTCACCAGAAATGCAGTAGGTGTAATACTAAATGTTACCACTAAAAGTGATCAACTAAGTAAAACCAAAAAATATACCGTGCAAAACATTAAATGAACTGAACAACCAGGCAAATAGCTCTAGGAGTAATTCACAGTACTACAGATGATTTTCAACATCAAAGGAATAATGTCCCATATGCAACAGTGGTTGTAATTAGGGATGGACGAACATCTCCCGGGACGGTTCGCGAATGCGATCGTGCGAACGCAGGTAAATGTTCGCGAACCGCGGGTTCGCGGCGGGCCCCATTCATTTCAATGGGAGGCGAACATTAAAAACCTCCAGGTCATATTTGCAGCCACAAAATAATTACTAGCTGTGCACACATAGTCCCACAACATGGACAATGACATAACAGAAGTATTAAGCAAATTTGAGATCGACAACGACAAGCATTCTTTTTTTATCTGAAATTTTTTGTCAATTCAGGAGCGCATGAAGGCTATGGAAGAGACGCAAGGCCAGGCTATGAAGGGGGTGCATGAGATGATCCTGCTATTGGAAAAGTTGCCATAAATGTTTTTTTTTTTATAAGTTGTATAAATCGTTTATACAGTTATAACGTTTATTTCGTATTTTGTAATATTGCTCGGTTTTATTGTAATAGCTCGGCCTAAATCAGCCGGAACTGACAGCAGCCGGTAAATACATGTCAAATACATATAGGGTCCATTCACACGTCTGTAAAATGGGTCCGCATCCGTTCCACAATTTAGCGGAATTGATTTTGAATTCCAGTCTGAAAAATTAGGCATTCACAGCCTGGATAAAGAAGTAAGTGTCGGCCAGTACAGGCCCCAAAAATTACCCAACAGGCATTCATCTGACAGCAAAGAACTTTATATGTGAAAGTTTTTTATGCGTGTATTAGACCCCTATATACTGCACACCAAATAGTACACCTATACCAGTCCTTAAAATGAACTTTTGTGGAGCTTTATTGGTTAGCGATTTTAGTCGCTAGTCTGTGCCTGCGACACACAGCGGCAATTTCTACCTAAACCGAGAAAAGAGCTGCAGCAGAACCGCTCAGAAGCTGCACAGTAGAAATGCACTATACTATTCTTCCTAGAGTATTTTATGCGTGTAGTACACCTCTATTTACTGCACACAAAATAGTACACCTATACCAGTCCGTAAAATGACTTTTGTGGACTGTACACCTATACCAGTCCTTAGAAGGACTTTTGTTTTAGTAGAGTCTGTCCCTGCTAGTACACACACAGCAACCTTCCTACACTGACTAAAGACAGCTGCAGAACCGCACTATACTATTCTTCCTAGAGTATTTTATGCGTGTAGTACACCCCTATTTACTGCACACAAAATAGTACACCTATACCAGTCCGTAAAAGGACTTTTGTGGACTGTACACCTATACCAGTCCTTAGAAGGACTTTTGTTTTAGTAGAGTCTGTCCCTGCTAGTAAACACACAGCAACCTTCCTACACTGACTAAAGACAGCTGCAGAACCGCTCAGCACTGCAGTCCCAATGCTGCACAATTGAAATGAACTAAAAGTGTATTACACCCCTATACACTGCACACAAAACAATTGTACACCTATACCAGTCCTTAACCACTTAACGACCGCTCACTGTATATATACGTCGGCAGAATGACACCGACAGGCACAATCACGCACAGTGTACGTGATCGCCTTTGTACAGTTGGGGGGTCCGATCGGACCCCCCTCCTATACAGTGAGCGGCCGTTTATCGTTGGGGAGCGATCAGAGATGAGGGGGTGACCATTCGATTTCGGCCACCCCCTCGCGATCGCTCCCGGCCAATGAAAATGCTTCCTCCGCCATGTGATGTAAACACAGGCAGGAGGAAGTGATGTCATCTCCCTCGCGGCGGTCTTTTTGATTCCGGCGCCGAGGAGAGAAGAAGCAGGTTAGTGCACCAACATTCCACTGACACTTAGGTACACATAGGCACACGTTTCACCCCCCAGTCACCCCCACATCACCCCCCAGGTCACCCCCCAGCCCCCAATCACAGTGTCACTGATTGCAGTGATCATTTATTTTACTGATCACTGCATTTAGTGTCATCTGTGATAGTAAAAAGTTGCAGGGCAGTTAGGTTTAGGCCCCTTCAGGTCCAGGGTAGCCCCCTAACCCCCCTAATAAAGGTTTAACCCCTTGATCGCCCCCCAGGTAACCCTTTCACCCCCTAATGCCAGCGTCGCTAAGCGATCGTATTTTCGATCGCTGTATTTAGTGGCGGTGGTGCCCTAGATAGCCAGTTATTTATTTTTAGTTTCGCCACAGGTTTTTAGAGCATCAGGTACCCCCATATATTATTTTAACCCCCTGATTGCCCCTAGAGTTAACCCTTTCACCAGTGATCACCGTATAAGCGTCACTGGTGACACTGGTTACCCAGTTAGTTATTTAGTTATTTAGGTAACCCGTCAGGTTTTTATATAGCGTTGGGTACCCCCATATTTAACCTAATAAAGGTTTTAACCCCCTGATTGCCCCTAGTTAACCCTTTCACCAGTGATCACCATATAAAGGTTATGGGTGACGCTGGTTGGTTAGTTTGCTTTTTATAGCATCAGGGCACCCGCCGTATATAACCCAATAAAGGTTTAACCCCCTGATCGCCCGGCGGGTGATATCAATTAGGTTTTAGCGCCAGAGAGGGTCTGCGTCGCCCCAGGCAGCGTTAGGTTAGTGCCAGTAACGCTAACACCCACACGCAAAGCATACACCTCCCTTAGTGGTATAGTATCTGATCAGACCTATACTAGCGTCCCCAGCAGTTTAGGGTTCCCAAAAACGCAGTGTTAGCGGGATCAGCCCAGATACCTGCTAGCACCTGCGTTTAGCCCCTCCGCCTAGCCTAGCCCACCCAAGTGCAGTATCGATCGATCACTGTCACTTACCAAACACAAAACACATAACTGCAGCGTTCGTAGAGACAGTACTGATCCCTGCGACCGCTAACAGTTTTTTTTGTAGCGTTTGATACATTTGCTGACGACAGTCGGGTGCTTTTTTTCCTGTGAATCTTACTAGTGTACCCCTAAATTTAGAGCCCAAAATGGCAAGACAAAGGTACACTAGTAAAGAGGCCTACGAGATTCTGAGCATGACAGATAGTGAAGAGGAGGTCACGTATCTGTCAGATTCAGGCTCAGAATATTTTCCCGTAGAAGACCGTGACGTCAGCGGCCCCACGTCAGATAGCTCTGACGACGAAGTTGAGGTCCCTGCTAAGGTCAGGCGTACCCGATCCCGATCTTCTGAGGTTGTTGAGGAGCAAGAACCGCAGGGCTCTCGTATCATGGAGCAGAGTAGTACTAGCGCCGCTATTCCTTCTGGTGAATTGGCAAGCACCAGCGGTTTAGTACAGCCTGGGCGTACATCCAGCACTGCAGTATCACTTGGTGACGTGGCGAGTCCCATAAGTGCAGTTCAAGCTGGCGAGGTGGCAAGCACAAGTAGTGTCCCACTGCCACCAATAAGAAGACAAAGGCAGGCCCGTCGTACCCATAGTGCTCTTCCTGCAGAATTCGCCTATCCTGATTGGGTCCCCACCACTTCTGCAGAACCCGTACTTCCCCTATTCACTGCCCAACCCGGTATTCAGGTGGAAACAGCTGATTTTATGCCAATTGACTATTATTTGCTGTTTTTCATGGAAGATCTCTATAGATCTATTGTGGACCAGAGTAATTTATATGCTGGTCAATTCATCGCCGCTAATCCCCAGTTGCCTTCCATTGCCAAAGATTGGAAACCAATTACGGTTTCCGAATTTAAGACCTTTCTGGGCCTTTCCCTCAACATGGGCACACATAAATTCCCGTCATTGCGTGCTTATTGGTCCACGCACCCAATTGACCACATGCCCGTGTTCTCTGCCTCCATGCCCAGGAAACGATACGAGCAGATTTTGCGGTTCATGCACTTCAACGACAATGAACTTTGTCGTCCACGTGGGGATCCTGAATACGACTGGCTCTATAAAATTCGGCCCCTCATAAACCACTTCAACGAACGTTTTGCAGCCTTGTTTATTCCCGATCAAGCTGTCTGCGTTGATGAGTCCCTGATTAAATTTTCTGGCCGCTTGGCTTTCAAGCAGTACCTTCCCAGCAAGCGTGCCAGATACGGGGTCAAGCTCTATAAGTGCTGTGACAGGGCAACAGGCTATGTATGGAGCTTTATGGTTTATAAGGGAAAAGATAGTCAGGTTGAGCCGGTCAACTGCCCGGATTACATAGGGAGCGCTGGCAAGATAGTGTGGAAATTGGTGTCACCCTTATTCGGAAAGGGGTACCACTTGTATGTGGACAATTATTACACGAGCGTGCCACTGTTTAGTCACTTGTTTGATCATCAGATTGGAGCATGTGGCACCTTGCGACCTAATCGCCGGGGCTTTCCCCAGCGGCTTGTAGATGCCCGTCTTAGGCTGGGGAAGAGAGCCTGCGTAAAGTGTAATAACTTGCTCGCTATGAAGTGGAGGGACAATAAGAATGTTTTCCTTCTTACCTCCCTTCATGCAGACACGACAGTCCAAATTCGTACGGCGACTGGTGTTGTGGAGAAACCCCTCTGTGTCCACGAATATAAGAAAAATATGGGAGGGGTGGACCTCAACGACCAGTTGTTGGCGCCGTATCTAATTGACCGTAAGGCGAGACGCTGGTACAAAAAAGTGTCTCTATCCTTATTTCAATTGGCTTTGCTGAACACTCATGTGCTATACAGAGCTTCAGGTGGGACGTTATCTCTTCTAAAATTCCAGAATGAGATTGTCACAGAACTCCTGTATCCAGGCGGTTCTGCACCTCACCATCCCCTACCAAATGCAGTAAGCCGGCTGCATGAGAGGCATTATACGCATGTCCTCCCGAGTACCCCTACCCAACGAGCCCCCCAAAAAAGATGTTGTGTCTGTAGCAAGCGCGGATTTAGGCGTGACACCCGTCATTATTGTCCACTCTGTCCTGACAAACCTGGTCTTTGCCTTGGTGAATGTTTTGAACGCTACCACTCAAAAGTGAAGTTTTAGCGTAGGGTACAGCATTTCACAGACTAGGACACACTTACACAGGGTCTCCCAAGATGCCATTACATTTTGAGAGACCCGAACCATTACAGTTGTTAAAGTTACAAAAAAAAAGTGTAAAAAAGAAAAAAAATACGTAAAAAACAAAAAACACCAAAAAAATATAAAATAAAAAAAACAAAAATTAGTTGTCGTTTTATTGTTCTCTCTCTCTCTCTATTTTCTCTCTATTGTTCTGCTCTTTTTTACTGTATTCCATTCTGCAATGTTTTATCACGCTTGCTTTTCAGGTATGTAATTTTTTGTTTTCAGGTGCGCCATTCAACTGCAGCGCGGAATTATTTATCTTGACAGCAACAGCGTTTGCTCCCACAATACATAAAGCCGTCACTCCAGTGCTGTAGGAGGTGATTTCACCACCACAGTTAAAAAAAAAGAGCATATATGCCGAAGCATGGGGGCAGCAGGGGAAATTTCGACGAAAGCTTGCCTGTGGAAAAGTCCGACCGTGTGTACGCGGCATAACTTTTTTGCGGGAGGATGCCCCCCATGCTTCGGCATATATATATTTTAGGCACAGGTTGCGTTAAAAAAATGTTTTATTTTTTACTAGGTTTTGTTTTGGTATTTGCTTTGCAGGTAGGGTATGGTAAGGTCTTACTGTTGTACTGTAATGTTACTTTGTTTTAATGTTAACCATCATTTGCTTAGCAGGTACGCCATTCAGTTGCATCGCGGATTTATTTATCTTGACAGCAACAGCGTTTGCTCCCACGATACATAAAGCCATGACTCCAACGCTGTAGGAGGTGATTTCACCACCACAGTTAAAAAATATATGCCGAAGCATGGGGGCAGCAGGGGCGGAGGGGGGATTTTGCTCCTAATGCCGCGTATATACGGTCGAAATTCCGACGGAGGCTTGCCCATGGAAAAGTTTGACCGTGCGTACGTGGCATAACCTTTTATGCCGCGTACATACGGTCGAAATTTCGACAAAGGCTTGCCCGTGGAAAAGTCTGACCGTGTGTACGCGGCATAACTTTTTTGCGGGAGGATGCCCCCATGCTTCGGCATATATGCCCATCATTAGAAGTGGGTGGATGAAGGGAGGTATTCTAATGGTGGGCATACCCACCAATCTCTTTTTTTCATTCAGCCAACAGGCTGCATGAAAAAAAAGATTACAATACATGTCCAACAAGGACCAGCAACGTACTGGTATGTTGCTGGACTTTGAATGTTTATACCAGAATGATGCCTGCAGGTTTAGGTATCATCTTGGTATAATTCTTTTCAGCCAGTGGCCGGCTTTCATGTAAAAGCAATTCTAGCAGATAATTAGCCTCTAGACTGCTTTTACAAGCAGTGGGAGGGAATGCCCCCCCCCCGGATATAAATAGCGCCATTGGGAAATTGGGAAAACATTTTATCACACCGATCTTGGTGTGGTCAGATGCTTTGAGGGCAGAGGAAAGATCTAGGGTCTAACCCCCCAATTTTTTTCAAAAAAAGAGTACCTGTCACTACTCTTTGCTATCATAGGGGATATTTACATTCCCTGAGTTAACAATAAAAATGATAAAAAAAAAAAAAATATGGAAGGAACAGTTTAAAAATAAAAAAAAAGCAAAATAAATAATAATAAAAAAAAAAGCACCGCTGTCCCCCCCTGCTCTTGCGCAAAGGCGAACGCAAGCGTCGGTCTAGCGTCATATGTAAACAGCAATTGCATCATGCATGTGAGGTATCACCGCGAAGGTCAGATCGAGGGCAGTAATTTTAGCAGTAGACCTCCTCTGTAAATCTAACGTGGTAACCTGTAAAGGCTTTTAAATGCTTTTAAAAATGAATGTAGTTTCTCGCCGCTGCGCGTTTGTGCGAAATTTTAAAGCATGTCGTGTTTGGTATCCATGTACTCGGCCTAAGATCATCTTTTTTATTTCATCAAACATTTGGGCAATATAGTGTTTTTTATTGCATTAAAAATAAAAAAAAGTGTGTTTTCCCCCCAAAAAATGTGTTTGAAAAATCGCTGCGCAAATACTGTGTGGAAAAAAAATGCAACACCCACTATTTTAATCTGTAGGGCCTTTGCTTTAAAAAAATATATAATGTTTGGGGGTTCAACATAATTTTCTTGCAAAAAAAAATTTTTTTCATGTAAACAAAAAGTGTCAGAAAGGGCTTTGTCTTCAAGTGGTTAGAAGAGTGGATGATGTGTGACATAAGCTTCCTAATGTTGTGCATAAAATGCCAGGACAGTTCAAAACCCCCCCAAATGACCCCATTTTGGAAAGTAGACACCTCAAGCTATTTGCTGAGAGGCATGTTGAGCCCATTGAATATTTTTTTTTTTTGTCCCAAGTGATTGAATAATGACAAAAAGAAAAAAAAAATGTACAAAAAGTTGTCACTAAATTATATATTGCTCAAACATGCCATGGTTATATGTGGAATTGCACCCCAAAATACATTCTGTTGCTTCTCCTGAGTACGGGGATACCACATGTGTGAGACATTTTGGGAGCCTAGCCGCGTACAGGACCCCGAAAACCAAGCACCGCCTTAAGGATTTCTATGGGTGTAAATTTTTGATTTCACTCCTCACTGCCTATCACAGTTCCGGAGGCCATGGAATGCCCAGATGGCACAAAACCCCCCAAATGACCCCATTTTGGAAAGTAGACACCCCAAGCTATTTGCTGAGAGGTATGTTGAGTATTTTGCAGATCTCGCTTTTTGTCACAAAGTTTTAAAAATTGAAAAAAGAAAAAAAAAATATGTCTTTCTTCATTTTCAAAAACAAATGAGAGCTGTAAAATACTCACCATGCCTCTCGGCAAATAGCTTGGGGTGTCTACTTTCCAAAATGGTGTCATTTGTGGGGGTTTTGGGCTATCTTGGCATTTTATGGCCTTCAAAACTGTGATAGGTAGGAAGGAGTGAAATCAAAAATTTGTGCCCTTAGAAATCCTGAAGGCGGTGCTTGGTTTTCGGGGGCCCGTACGCGGCTAGGCTCTCAAAAAGTCCCACACATGTGGTATCCCCGTACTCAGGAGAAGTAGCCAAATGTATTTTGGGGTGCAATTCCGCATATAACCATGGCATGTTTGAGCAATATATCATTTAGTGACAACTTTTTGTACATTTTTTTTTCTTTGTCATTATTCAATCACTTCGGACAAAAAAAAAATATTCAATGGGCTCAACATGCCTCTCAGCAATTTCCTTGGGGTGTCTACTTTCCAAAAATTGAAAAAAGAAAAAAAAAATTTGTCTTTCTTCATTTTCAAAAACAAATGAGAGCTGTAAAATACTCACCATGCCTCTCGGCAAATAGCTTGGGGTGTCTACTTTCCAAAATGGTGTCATTTGTGGGGGTTTTGGGCTATCTTGGCATTTTATGGCCTTCAAAACTGTGATAGGTAGTGAGGAGTAAAAACAAAAATGTATGCCCTTAGAAACCTTGAAGGCGGTGCTTGGTTTTTGGGGTCCCGTACGCGGCTAGGCTCCCAAAAAGTCCCACACATGTGGTATCCCCGTACTCAGGAGAAGCAGTAGAATGTATTTTGGTGTGCAATTCCACATATAACCATGGCATGTGTGAGCAATATATCATTTAGTGACAACTTTGTGCAAAAAAAATAAAGTTTGTCATATTCCCGCAACTTGTGGCAAAATATAAAATATTCCATGGACTGAACATGCCTCTCAGTAAATAGCTTGGGGTGTCTACTTTCCAAAATGGGGTCATTTGGGGGGGTTTTGTGCTATTTTGGCATGTTATGGCCTTCGAAACTGTGATAGGTAGTGAGGAGTGAAATCAAAAATTTACGCCCTTAGAAATCCTTAAGGCGGTGCTTGGTTTTTGGGGCCCCGTACCCGGCTAGGCTCCCAAAAAGTCCCACACATGTGGTATCCCCGTACTCAGGAGAAGCAGCAGAATGTATTTTGGGGTGCAATTCCACATATAACCATGGCATGTGTGAGCAATATATCATTTAGTGACAACTTTTTGTATTTTTTATTTTTTTTGTCATTATTCAATCACTTGGGACAAAAAAAAAAATTCAATGGGCTCAACATGCCTCTCAGCAATTTTCTTGGGGTGTCTACTTTCCAAAATGGGGTCATTTGGGGGGGTTTTGTACTGCCCTGCCATTTTAGCACCTCAAGAAATGAGATAGGCAGTCATAAATTAAAAGCTGTGTAAATTCCAGAAAATGTACCCTAGTTTGTAGACGCTATAACTTTCGCGCAAACCAATAAATATACGCTTATTGACATTTTTTTTACTAAAGACATGTGGCTGAATACATTTTGGCCTAAATGTATGACTACAATTGAGTTTATTCGATTTTTCTTATAACAAAAAGTAGAAAATATCATTTTTTTTCAAAATTTTCGGTCTTTTTCCATTTATATCGCAAAAAATAAAAATCGCAGAGGCAATCAAATACCATTAAAAGAAAGCTCTATTTGTGGGAAGAAAAGGAAGCAAATTACGTTTGGGTACAACATTGCATGTCCGCACAATTTACAGTTAAAGCAGCGCAGTGCAAAATTCTGAAATCACCTTTGGTCCTTTAGCTACCAAATGGTCCGGGGCTTAAGTGGTTAAAAGGACTTTTGTGGACCTAATAGCTAGGATTACAGTCTGTCCCTGCTCCACACAGCAACCTATCCCTGCGCTGACAAATAACAGAATGTAAAATGGCAGCCAGATCAGGTCTATTTATAAGGTAGGGGGTATGTCCATCTGCTGAAATGTCTCATTGGCTGTCCTGTACCACATGATGGATGTGTCATAGGTCAAAGTTCCACAATGTAAAAGATTCAGAATATGGTGGCTGCGAACCGGCCACGAATAGCGCCATATGTCCGCCGGTTTCGCGAACCGCGAATGCGCAAAATTTGCCGCGAACCGCAAGGCCATCTCTAGTTGTAATATAGAAGGAAGGAAAAAAATTGATTTAAAATAAAAAAATAAATAAAAATAAAAATATATAAAATAAAACAAAAGTCACCCAACATCCGACATCTAGGACTGATAATGTTCGGTGAAATTCAGCAGTTGGCTCAATAACAGCAGAGATCAGAGGACCATGTGGGGAATAAAAAGGTCCTTGATGATGCCCTGGAGGAGGGGCGAAATGCATTGAAGAATTTCCGGTCAACACTAAGAACCAGTGAGGCTGCTTCCGGTTCTTGTGGAACGCACGCCGTTGTGAACCCGGAACACACTGACGCTCGGTTATCATTGAAGGCTTGTGAGTTTTCCCAATAACAGCGTATTGTTAATCTGTTCCTAAGCGGTACTTCACAAGTTGCTTTTTCTTTTATATTCCCCACATGGTCCTCTGATCTCTGCTGTTATTGAGCCAACTGCTGAATTTCACCGAACATTATCGGTCCTAGATGTCGGATGTTGGGTGACTTTTGTTTTATTTTATATAATTTTTTTTTTTTTTGATTTTAAATAAAAAAAAAATCCTTCCTTCTATATTACAACCACTGTTGCATATGGGACATTATTCCTTTGATGTTGAAAATCATCTGTAGCACTGTGAATTACTCCTGGAGCGATTTGCCTGGTTGTTCAGTTCATTTAATGTTTGCACAGGATATTTTTTGGTTTTACTTAGTTGATCACTTTTAGAGGTAACATTTAGTATTACACCTACTGCATTTCTGGTGACACCAATCTTTGGTGCATAATCTTTTCACTAATAGTGTATATCATCATCCCGAAAGGTTTAGATGGTTGACATTCACACATACGTTTGTATTGAGCACATTTATATTCGCTAGCGCTGCATTTTATAATTTTTTATTTCTCAAGGTGTTAGTGCCTTATGCTGTAGCAGCTGCGCATATAATAATTCCTTTTCACTTGTTATTTATTTTTGTATGTCTCCATAAGCCCGAGTTTTAGTTTTTGTTCATGTATGCACGGCTTGGCAAGGAAAGCTTGCCAGGAATCTCATCAGAAAACCAACATTTTTTCCTGAAGGGATTCCCGGCTGTGTGAACGAGACTTAACACATTAATATACTTTGATCTAAACCATTCCATTGTAGCTCTGGCTGTATGTTTAGGGTAGATATGCTGCTGGAAGGTGAACCTCCACCCCAGTCTCAAGTCTTTTGCAGACAAAGGCCGCATACACACGACTGGTTTTCTCGAAAACTGCCGGGAGAGTTTTCTTCCCGAGAAAACCGGCTGTGTGTACGCGGGTTTCAGTTTTCTCGTCGAGAAAACTGGCCAGATTCCCCGACGAGAAAAAAGATGACCTGCGGTCTTTTTTCTCGTCGAGAATCTCGTCGGCCTGTTTCTCGACGAGAAACCCGAGCGTGTGTACACTTACCTGTCGCCGTGGAAACCCGCGCATGCTCAAAATGACTTTGACACATGCGCGGTAGCTTCCTAGGCATAGGCATAGGGTGTAGCAAGATGGCGGCGATGGCATCGAATGTGACGAGCGCATGCTCGTCATAGTCGATGACGTCACCGCGTGCGTTCCATTCAAAAGAACGGCGGTTCTTTTGAATCGTACGTGTGTACACTCGGCCGGGACCAGTTTCTTGTCAAGATTCTCGTCAGGAAAAACAACGTTTTTTTCCTGACGAGAATCTCGGCCGTGTGTACAGGGCTTTAAAGATTACCCTGTATTTGGCTCCATGCATCTTCCCATCAACTCTGACCAGCTTTGATGTATTTCATGTTACTACTTTACTTAAGGAGCATCTTTTTCCACTTTTTACCATGATTAGGATCACCTCGCTAAATATGAAAGGGCTCAATAACCCCAATAAATGGTCCTCATTATGGAAAGGCTACAATGTGTCTCTTCCCCACATCCCTAGCTGGTGGTTGTGGGGTCTACAAGCAGGGGGTTTATTGGAATCTGGAAGCCACCTTTACCAAGAGAGCCCCCTGGTCCCAGCCCTCCCTATGTAATTGAGTATGG
Source organism: Rana muscosa (assembly GCA_029206835.1). Taxonomy (NCBI): domain Eukaryota; kingdom Metazoa; phylum Chordata; class Amphibia; order Anura; family Ranidae; genus Rana; species Rana muscosa. The sequence goes on from CM055121.1 coordinate 691,619,546, forward strand.
GGTACATAGTACCCCTACCTGTTCACCAAAAAGTGTAAAAAACTAATAAAAACACAGAAACTGTTTTTGACAATTCCTTTAATAAAAAATAAAAAAAACAGTGTCCCCTGATGTAAATTTATCGTCAATCACAGTGCCCACTGCACCCGGGCAAAAAAAATGCTCCCACCGTCCATGAAGGCTGGCTACCTACTGCAGGCATTGCCATTTAACAGTTCTTATATAGGTAAAAGCAGTGCCACCTGGTGATGTCACCTGATGGCACCGCCCCCTTGTGACGTCAAGGACCGGTGCATGCTGGGTTGGTGATGTCACAAGGGGGCAGTGCCTTAACTATATAAGAACTGTCAAACGGCGGAGCCTGCAGTAGGCGGCCAGCCTTTCTGGACGGCGGGAAAGTTTTTTTTCCGGGTGCAGTTGGCAGCGCAATTGATGATGGATTTACATCACTGTTTTTTATTTTTTTAGTAAAGGAATTGTCAAAAACCTGTATCTGTGTTTTATAAATTTTTGACGCTTTTTTGGTGAATGGGTAGGGGTACTTTGTACCCCATACTCATTCACATAGGGGGGGTAGGGATCTGGAGGTCCCCCTTGTTGTTTTTTTAGCTGTCAGCGGGCAAACCCATTGACAGCTGATGACTCATCGGTTGTTAAGAATGCCGCAGCCAGCTTCCCGGCCCAGCTCCTTAACAACCAGCTTATACTGTGCCCCGATTGGGCAAAGTTTTGCCCAACCAGGGCACAAAAAGCACTGTGCAGCACGCAGTGCATTGCAGGGCGTTTGGCGAGCGTTGGACAAACAGCCAATGTTCGGCCCAAACTCATGCTCGGGCCGAACCATTCGCCCAACACTATTGGTTGCCATAGAAATATACGGCCAAATACTGTATACACATTGTACTTCAGAAAGCCTTTTTAAAAGTCCTATTTGGTAATATCAATCAATATTACCAAGGTCACTTCATCATACAGTATGTGGAGACTTTAATAAAGTTGTTGATTATGCTCTGGATACCTCTAGTATATCTAGGAAATGCTTCTCGACATTGCTGTCATTACTTCACTCTGAAAATCTGCATGACACATGTAGGTCTCTTTATGGCACAGAGAAGGACTTTACCTTCTTCTCGCAGCCAACAACTGATATATCCAGGATTGACCTGTTCCTTCATGCTTTAATCTATTACAAGAATATATTTTGGCCTGATCATTGGCCTGATATTGGTCTGATCATGCATCTCCATGCAGATATTTTCATTGCCTAATAAAACTTAAAGGTATGGAGACTTAATCCAACCCCATAGGCCGCTCCTACTACACAAAAGAGATCAGATAGAAGCTACTATCTTTTTTCCACACTAATTCCACAACCGGTATTGATCATACCCTAGTATGGAATACACATAAAGCATTTATCATGGGATTGTTTATTAAAATAAGTGCCTATGGGAAAAAGAGGTAGGACCAAGAAATTTGTGATCTCACAGCTCAAATTTAAGCCCTAGAATACAAAACAAATGCAAATTTGATAAAACACACTCCCAAGAGCTTAAATATGCTCTCCACAAATTTAGCCTATGCCAGATTAATTAGCATGACTTCATGCTCAGAAATCAACAACCTAATTTTCACTCCCAGGCTTTCAAACCTGGTACCTTTCAAATGCTGGGAATTAAAAGTACCCTTCTTGACTGGCTCAGCTAGTTTTAGCCATAGCAAAATCCAACAATGGAACAAAATTACAAATACCTTAGCTCCCTTAACCTATCCAAAAATTTCCCTGACCAAAAAGCCTTCCTATCCAAAGGGATGCATAGTATCCAAAATTGGGAAATTTCCCATATATAATTCACAGGACCTGATGGATTTACAAATGCATATTGTAAATCAATTCATACATACTAGTGCTACACCATTGCTCTTTCTCATATCAGACAGTAGCCACTGAGCAGCTCACCAATTCCTAAACAAGCAAAAACCCCAAACTAATGATGCGCACCCACCCCAGCCTTTACCTGCTTTTCTTCTATTTGGCTCCTTCGCAGGAAAAGACTGAGGCACACCGCACCACAAGACCGTACCCTCCACGATGGGGAGGTTGAGCAGTGTTAGTTTCTCAGGCCTGCCTGCAGCCAGTGTTTAAAAACCTCCAGAGCTGACCTAGTTTCTGGGGTAGCCAGAAACAAGTCCTTAGTTCACCCCAGTAAGCAACCAACTGAAAAGTCCAACTTCTTATTTATTCTTAAGGGCAATAAATAGTCTCTTTGAGAGCAGACAGGTTGAGACAAACACGGGTCAGATAAGGTGGGAGGAGGTCCAGGCACAAACTTAATTTTGGGTTTCTCCTGTTCTGGTTTGCACGAACAGGCTTGGCGCATGGTCCCTGCCACGGAACATGAAGTTGGTCACTGCCACTGACCTGGTGAATAGTTGCAAGTCACTGCAACTGATCTGGTGTGCGTAGAGTCACTGCCACTGTGACAGAAAGAACCCGAACTTCCTTCTTTGAGTAACTTGGCCCCTTTTTAGGATAAGAACATCCCTCCGGAGAGTTACCAGAGGCCCCCTCTGTCACCACGACTCTGCGCTGGGTCTTCAGAAAGGGTCACCTCCCTGGCCTCCTCGACCCTGGATACGGGTCCCCTCGCAAGGCAGATCCCTGGGAGCCTCGATCCCTAGCGGACCCCAGCCGAAGGTTGCTGGGTTCCAGGCCCTCGCCAAAGTACCTCACCCCAGACTGAAGGTGTCTGGGATGGAAACAGCAGCTCCGTCTCCGGGCCTAGGGCACCCGGAGGTGACACACACACACACCCAGGCCTAAGGTGCCTGGGCGCGGAACCGACCCCTCTGGAAGATGGCCGCCCCTTTTATATCCCCTCCCGACCGGCACAGCAGGTTCCCCGCCCGCCGTACTGCTGCCGAGAAGGGACAAGAAAAGGCACAACCCTCTACCACGGTTCAACCCGGGCCTATGGCAACAGCGCCACCTATAGGCCCCAGGGAACTGCACATCAGTACTATCTCCCAGGGACAGAAATGGTCCATGAAACCTAACAATTAGTGCATCTGAGCCTAGCTACCACTCAGATGCTCCCCCTAAATATGACACCCCGCTACACTAACAAAACTATTTACATACTGTGGCAGAGTGAGGCTCTGTCCCAGTGAAAAAAGGGTTAAAGTGGACACAGAGTCTGCATATCGGCTGAGTGCAGAGCTACAGAGCGTAAACTTAAAAAAACAGAGAAAACTGCTCTGGCAGTTTTCTCAGATTTTGCTATTTCTACATGGGGCTTCTATGGCTTGGAGATCCTTCAGAGTCTTGGGTGGGATGGGATCTCCAACCCTGTGTCCGGGTCTTGTGGACAGCCAGCATGGTGTGTGCTCAGGTGCACACAACCAATATAATGAGGGGCTGGTGAGAGTGAAGGATGGTGGAGGATGGTGAGCAGCTTGCTAACTGCAGTGGCTGCTAGTGAGTGTCTCTGTGTGAGGACAAACGCTGTGTGCGTTGAAGGGCTTTAAGCTGTGCGCGTCCAAGGAGCCAGAAGCTGTGTGCATTAAGGGACTTCAAGCTGTGTGCGTTTAGGAAGCCCAAAGCTGTGTGCATCCAAGACTGTGAGACTGGGAGATCTGGTGGTTTAAAGGTATCAGTACCTAAAGCAAGCAGGGGAACTGCTAACAAGAGAGCCAGGAGGCTTGGTATGTTTTTCTTATTTTTGGACTGCTAAATGAAGTTAAACCCCTGCGTGGGAATCCTGAAGGGACAGTTTGCTTTTGTTTTTTCTGTTTAAATAAACGTGGGTTACCAGGCCCTTAACTAGAATGCCTGTCTGATATGGACTCACTGCATAAAAACGCATCTACCCACTTGAGCTAAAACATCCCAAAACCACAATACCCATATCACTCGTAAACTCAGATATAAAAATATATTCCAGATTGCCATCTTATAAACTTCTCCTTCTTGACCAAGTTTGTTTGTAGATGGCCGCCATTAACCTGAAGGCAGTAGTTACTTTATTGACTTAATCTAATGGGTGGATTATTGTTGAACACCTTCTTCAATTTGTATTATTATCAAACCCCTGACAATCTGTCCGAATAAATCAAGATCTCTCTGGCTCGATCGTGGGTGGCATACAGCATAAAATATAACTTTATGCAGATAGCAAATTAATCTCCATGACCAATCGCACAAGCTCTCTGCCAGTCTTGCAAATCTTCTCACAGAGTTTGGGCAACCCTCCCTATACAAAATTAACAAATTCTAATTGTTTATGCTTCCCATGCACCTTTCATCTCAAACAAAAAGATATTTCCCATGTCGCCTCTTTCTCCTGGGCACCTTCCTCTCAACCTACCTACTTAGGTATAAATAATACATCCCTTGGACATAACCCTTCATAATGCCAAGTTTCCAAACTTTTTAAAGATCTGTCAAACACTGTCCTCCTGAATAGGCAGGATTGCCTTAGCTAAATTGTTTATGCTACTTCATATACTAAGCCTCTTTCACTCTATCTCTATACCAATTCTGCCAACATACCACAGCACCTCCAGAGACTTGTTGACCGTTTTATTTGGGGTAAAAAAAAAAAAAGCATGTATTAGCAAACTGTCCTCATATGCCCTTAAACACAAGCCAGAATGGTGGCGATCCGAGCGGAAGTGGAAGCGAGTACCTGTCATAACCAGGTACCTGCACCCCCTGCCAAAAAAAACAAAAGGGCTAAATGTGGCAGAGGAGGGGGGGAGGAGGCAAACAAGTGGAACTTCCCCTTTTGGGTGAAGTTCCATTTTAAGTGTAATGAATTAGCTAATGAAGAGAGTTAACTGATATAAAGATCCGATACATTGTTGCAGAGATGAAACTCCATTTTATGACAAGTTTACAGGACTGATACCCTTTACAGGTCACTTAAGGTAAACAATAGAATTCTGCTTCTGCAACAATATATCAGTTCTCTATAGCAGTTATGTATCAAGTCGGTATAGCAGATGATTCATTACACTGTCAGTGGTGAGAACAGAAATCACATATATTAAAAACATTACATCAGGCATTGTCTGTGTGTGCCGGCAAATATTTTATGAATAAACACCTATAGTGTCAGGCACTTGAGCACCGTAAAAAGTAATTCTGAGGATAAGCTGCAAATAGAGATAGTAGGTACAGGATGAGTCTGGAGGTTTGTGTAATGCATTTTTCATCACCCCTATGTTTGAATGGACAGCACAACAATAAAACTGGGACTGCAGTCTTTAATATAACTTGACACGTAGTAAATAAAGTTTTCCTCTTTACTGAAACTGGACCTCCATATTAGAACTATAATATAATACATTAGAATCATATGGATAGGTCAGTTTGTTCCCTTTGCTGGTGTTGCAATATCCCATAGACACATTCTCAATCGACCCAAAAAAATCATTAAATCAGAACTCCACCCAAAAGGGAAAGTTCTGCTTTAAATCCTCCACCCCTGCCACATTTGGCATATTATTATTTGGGGGGGGGGGGTACCTAGTATGGACAGGTACCCACTCCCATTTCTTCTCGGATCACTTAGGCAGTTCTCCCCCTCTCTTCCCTCCTCAGTCTTCTGGGACACATTACAGGTCCCAGAAGACTGCAGAACCATTCACAAAGTGCAGCACGACTCGAGCATGCACAGTGGGCAGCCAGCTGTGAAGCCGAAAGCAGCATAGCCAGCTGCCCACAGTTAGGATGCTGATGTTCTATCGAATAGTGCATCTCCATTGGATAATGCCTCTGATGATCTGCACACACGCAGTATTCAATGCCACTCCAGCTGATATGTTGATCAGCTGGCATGACGTTAACACCGTGCATGTGCAGATCCTCGGAGGGAAGATTGTAGTTGTCAGATTCTGCCTGGCTCTCCTGTTCATGCAGGGAAATTGACCGATGACGTGACAGGCAGATTTGAGTGTCTTGTAGGGCGGGTTTTGGTGTGTTGGACGGTGGCATTTGGTGTGTTGCAGAATGGTGGCCCACCCTACAACACACCCAATACCGTCTGTCATGTCATCGGTCAATTCTCCCGCATGTGCAGAAAGGCAGGCAGAATCTGATTACATTCTCCCTTCGCAGATCATCGGATAATGCCTCTGATGATCTGCGCATGCACAGTGTTTACGTAACGCCAGCTGATCACCATATCAGCAAGAGTGACATTGCGTGCTGTGCATTTGCAGATCGGAGGCATTATCCAATGGAAATGCACTATTCGATAGAACAACGGCACCAGGAAACCAAAGTCTAGTGAAGAACTAGCCTGGGTGAGGATGACACTGGATACCTAGACAGGTAAGTGTCCTTTTATTTAGTATTAGTAGCTATAGGATTTGTAGCTGACTTATTTTTTCCCAGAGTGTAGCTCCTATTGAGACTTTTTAGGTGCTTTGGTTGTATCACAACAAACTGTTAAAATAATTTTTATTTATTTTAAATAAATCCTCCAAAAACACAAATTATGCATACTGTTCAGTTAACAATTGGTTATTAATTTTAATTGGGAATTTCATGAAAAAATATCAAAATAATTTTAGTAGTCTATTGTTTTTCGGTCTAGCATATACTGTAGCTCCATACTTTATGTATGAACCATGAAGGAGTGATTGGTGGGTGTTACACATGTGCTGTGAGAATTAACTTGTGACATATCTATATATGTGCGTGGTTGCTTTAGTCTGAAACTCCTCAGCACACTGTAGTCTCCTGTTACCATGTCATTTCTGTGGAAATTATTTTGTTCCTAAACGTTGCAAGCAATCCATCTCTGTCTCACAAAGCAGTACATTATTATACTCCCTTCACCATGCTTCACACTAGGGATGAGGATTTGATGTTGGCAACCGCTGTTTTGTTTTCTCCAATGTATTTCCCAATTAGTGTAACTTTTGTCTCAGCTGTCCACAGAACATTGTTCCAGAAGTTGTATGGAATAATTATATGGTCTTTATTGAACTTGAGACTGGCATCAATGTTTTTTGGAAAGCAGTGGATTTTTCGATGGTAATAACATGAAAATCTCCGTGTTTACTATTTGTTTTATGAATGACCAACATTGCAAAACGAATTAAGCAAATCATTAACAAAGTAGAGTTTTAAACATTTTCTTTCTGCTAGCAGTGATGTCAAATTTTGGTCCTTGTCTACATACAGGCTAAGTAACTAAATGTGAGCTGCTGGCTAAACACATTTTTTTTTTTTTTTTAACATTTGTGGGGCAGGAGCTATTTGACTCACCAGTGATTTTAGGCTCGGTTCACACTAGAGCGGGTCGTGCGGCCCACATTGGCTCTGGTACGGCAGCCAATTAATTTGATTGGGCTAATGTGCTGCCTGAAACACACAAAAGGTGCATGCCCCTTTTTAAAAATGCGACCGCAGGGAAACTGCATGGTCAAAAAGAGTGGCACAAAAAAGGTGCTTGCACCTTTTTAAAAATGCGGCTGCAGGGACACTGCATGGTCTTTTTGGCCATCTGGTTTCCCTTCGGTTCCTGGACCCACGAACGTGCTGCGGGCTGAGGTGCATGGGGGTGCCATTCGGCTGCAGGTGGTTGTGGGTGCAATCTGATTCCCACACCTGCAACCAGAATGTACAGCCCGCACTAGTGTGAACCAAGCCTTAGGCATCGCAATGATTCCCGCACCCGCAATCACCTGCAGTCGAATCACACTGCTCCGGCGAGACTGCTGAGGCTGCCATTCATTTTGAATGGCGCCTCCACGCATCTCCAGTCTGCAGCGCGATACTGGGTGCCGTACGCTCCATAGAGTTGGGCTTTATGGCAGAGTGGCCAGAAGAAAGCCATTATTTTCAGCAAAAAACAAAATGGCACATTTTTAGTTTGCGAAAAGGCATGTGGGAGACTCCCAAAATGTATGGAGGAAGGTGCTCTGGTCTGATGAGACTAAAATGTAACTTTTTGGCCATCAAAGAAAATGCTATGTCTGGCGCAAACTCCCCTCTAAATTCCCCTTTAAGACTATTTAAGTGTTAAGCGCCACATTTGCTTGCAGAGTACAGTATAGCAAATAAAAATTGCAAGGAGTTTGTCCAGTTAAACTGCATGTACATTCCTCCTGTATGTCTGGGGGAAAAAATCAAATGTTATTTGGCTATTTTCTCTTCAGGTTGAATGTTAATTCAATAAAAATAGAGTGGTCCAGGGCAATATCACATTACGGCCTCTAGATGGAGCTGAAGAATATAGTAAATAAATATTTATTTCGTATGATCATATTCCCTGGCAATAATGTTGTATTTTCCTGATTCACCCCATTATGTATTGTAGCGCCCCCCCAAATATTTGGGGGCGCTATGTGGAAATTTAGGGATAGTCTGAGCAGGTAGTTGGGCTCAGACCAATCACTGATTCATTATTGCTTCTGCTCTGGGTGTGATACTGCCTGGCTGTAGAGTTTTCTGTTGCCTGTAGGTGGCACTGTCACTGCCGGCATAGGTTGAACTACAGGGAGGTATCACAGCACCTTGGGTGTCCTCTCTCGGCAGCCGTGCAGTGGGCATGGTCAACCCGTTGTGCATGCTGGGAGAGGGTACACAAGGAGCAGATGCCATTAGGCGGGGCGCGTTCGGTCCTGTAAGTGTGGCTCGTGGCCCGCATGGCACGAGGTGCGTGAGTGTGTTTGGGCCTCGGGCACCTTCAGCCCGAGGTTTCGATGCTGTAATATAGGCCTGGCTCTGCTGGCAGGGGCCTACACCTCAGAGAAGAATCCCAGGCTGCCCACTTGTAGGGAGCCCACCTTTAGGAAAGGAGTCCAGGGGAGGATCAGTCCCAGAGGAGATTAGCGATGGTACTGCGGTCTCGGGAAGAGGCCTGGAAACTCGCCTAAAGAGGGATTCATCGTCTCTATTATCCGTGTTCTATCCCGGCTGCTAGGACCGCTCTTAAAGGGACTATCCGGGTGAGCAATACCCACTCAGGCTTGAGTGGCGACCAAAGACTGACACTGAGCTCTAAGTGTTGCGTGCCTGAACCTTCCCCTACTTTCTCCACTTCCTACTCTCTCTCTCTCTCTCTTCAAGTTTACCTCAAGTATAAAGAATAAAACCTTGCTGATTGGGTTTTACTCCTGTGTGGACATTGGCCTTATTCTGAAAGATTTCTGCCTAGACAACGGAGAGAAGGGATCCACTCTAGAGAGGTAATTGCTGCAAGACCCTACAATAACATCGCTCGCTCTTCTCTATACACAGGGAGGGGATACCAGGCAAGTAGCAGGTGTGCCCCGCTATTGGCGAAGAAAAGTGGGGTCTGTGAGCTACATTATGAATACATAACATTTGAGCTGGAGAGAGAATAGACTAATAACATTCATTTTTGCCCCCATTTGCACAAAACAAATATACATTGAGTTTCATAGGATAAATAGCTCTGCAAATTAACAAATTTATAAAAAATACATTCCTAAGTACTGTATAAACTCTAACATTCTCAGGATGTAACCATTGATAAAAAGATACATTTTGGGCCTCCACAAAATAAAGATCGACATCAGGGACAGCAAATTCCCCATTCTTTAGGAATTTGCATAAGGGACCATTACCACAAATAAATATTGGAAAGCCAAGGGATGTAGTACATTTTAGTCATCATTTCTGTATGATAGATACTGAAAATGTTACAATATTTCTGAGTGTATAACCAGTAACAATGCATTGTAAATAAGAACATGCAAAAAACAATATTAAAACCTTGGGAATCCTTAAATGAGGACCTCTTAACCACTTCAGCCCCGGAAAGGATTTACCCCCTTTCTGACCAGAGCACTTTTTGCGATACGGCACTGCGTAGTTTTAATTGACAATTGTGCGATGTTGCACCCAAACAAAATTGAGGTCCTTTTTTTTCCCACAAATAGAGCTTACTTTTGGTAGTATTTGATCATCTTGGCGGTTTTTATTTTTTGCACCATAAACAAAAAAAGAGTGAATTTTTTTTAAAAAAAACAATATTTTTTTGTCTTTTTGCTATAATAAATATCTCCCAAAAAATATATAAAAAAAAAAAAAAAAAAATTTCCTCAGTTTAGGCCGATATTCTTCTACATATTTTTGGTAAAAAATAAAAATAAAAATCGCAATAAGTGTATATTGATTGGTTTGCGCAAAAGTTATAGCGCCTACAAAATAGGGGATAGATTTATGGCCTTTTTTTTTTTTTTTTTTTTTTTTTTTTTACTAGTAATGGCGGCGATCTGCGATTTTTATCGGGACTGCGATATTGTGGCGGACACATCGGACACTTGACACTATTTTGCGACCATTGTCATTGATACAGCGATCAGTGCTATAAAAATGCACCGATTACTGTGTAAATGACACTGGCAGGGAAGGGGTTAAACACTAGGGGGCGATCAAGGGGTTAAGTTTGTCCTAGGGAGTGATTCTAACTGTGGGGGGGGGTGGGCTACCCCTGACATGACAGCGATCACTGCTCCTGATGACAGGGAGCAGTAGATCCCTGTCATGTCACTAGGCAGAACAGGGAAATGCCTTGTTTACATAGGCATCTCCCCGTTCTGCCTCTCCGTGTCACGATCGCGGGCCGCCTGGCGAACATGAAGTTCGCGGAGCACGCTCACGGAGTACACAGCACGCGCGCGCGCTAGACGGCAAATGAAAGGGGACGTACAGGTACGCCCATTTGCCCACCACTGCCATTGTGCCGACGTATATCGGCGTGCAGCGGTTGGCAAGTGGTTAATCTAAAATACAGATCAAGTATTATTAAACTTTATAAAGAATAAAGTGTAAATACATATGAAAAATACCAGTTATTTTGTTTCTAAAACATTTTTTGCAATCCTAACGCTATCTTTTGTAGTACATGATTTCTCAGACAATGCAAAGAAAGGAAAATAATATAATCCTAAATATTTTATGAGTTGGCAACTGACTTTGCTATCTTTGTGTTCTTTGGTGTTTACGCATGTATTTTTTACAGGAGGAGTATGTTTTTTTTTTAGCCTGTCCTTTTTTTTCCTGTATGATAGTAGAGTTTCAAAGTTTATTCCCTTGGCGCTGAACCCTTATATTCTGCCGAGTATACAGATAAAGCACATATATACAGTATAATGTTTGTTTGCCAAGAGCATTTTATTGAATATTTGGGTTTTAGTGTAGATCAAAGCTTTGCTGTAGTCATAAAATTAGTTTAAACAGTAATTTGCTAATTTTTGCTTTACAGAATTCCCCTGATATCAATGTATACCACATGCATCATTTATGCAGTATGTATTTAACCTAGTGCCTGTAAAATGTTTTCTTTAATGTTATCAATTATTCATGTAGAGGAACAATAAATTCTTCACATACTATAAAGAATTTTAAACTTTTATAAACAGTGCTAAAATTATGTTTTCCCTAAAGGCTGTGATTATGCTCTCTGGTTTGCATTCATAAATATTTTATAAAACTTTCATACTGAAAGAATTAAAAATGAAATACTGTTCTAATAGACATTAAATCCAGTAATTAAAACACAGTTGTAAGTTATTTTAACTTGTTTATGTGTTAGAATTATTTGACTCAATATTTAAAATGTAAGTTTGAAATCTTATTTGTACTCTTGCAACCTATTATAGTACCTAATTGTTTTGGGTATTTAGATATATAACTGCTTGCAAGTTTAAATTGTACAATATTGGTATGATTAATGAAAATCAAACCATTCTATATTTTAATGAAATTAAAAAGTTATTTAAAAAAATAAAATAAAAAAATTGCCTTTTGTATAACAAACATATTGTACAGACCATCCCGATCCGCCTCTTCTTGGGTCCCCCAGTGGTGCCCCTGGCTCCTCCCCTTTGCTGAGTGCCCCTATATTAGTGTAGCACTACCCCTGAAGGAGCTGCTGGTTTTGTTTTTGGGTCTGTACTCTGGCTATCAACCCCAGGAATTTAACTCAAACCCTCCCTTGGCACAACTGGTCTACACGGAGATTGTGGAACCCACTGGTAATTGGGAAACACAATAATATCACACAGTAATAAAATTGTAAATAAAGTTGTTACCTTGTAATGGCCCCTTGTCCAACAGGGTAACAGATAAACTCCACACAGAATTCTGCTTAACCAAGAGTCAATTTTACTTGGTAGAAAAATAAAGTAAACAGAGTTAACACATACAGTTGACTCTTACAGGGCCCTGCAAACGTCAATGGTACTTAAGGAATTATAAGTAGAAACAGTTAAATAAGTAATCACAATTCTAGTGTACACATATATTTAAGCTGTATACTCGCAACTCCCCCTAATGGGCAATATTATGCACGTGTCCTAATAACTATCTGTGCAAAACAGGCCTGACTGAGTCCGGTACAATGTTCCTTCCAGCAGTCAGAGTCTTCGCTAGCATCAGTTGGTGCACATCAAACATTTGTAATCTATAAGGTTATGAAAGGGCAAAGAACAAACATCCACAATGTTTCTGAGGATATAAATTACTCACTGGCTGCTCTAGCGCCAATCCCTTAAACACGCGGTCACTGCGAGATGCAATATGTCCTGGCTAGTGATGCGCTACTCCAAGTAATACTGGCAAGTCTTTAGGAGTCACCTTCCTACACAACAGTTAGTCAATATTGGGCAGGTGCCCCCTCACCAAAGCAGGCCTTGTCCCCCTGGTAAGTTACGCTGTCTGTGTTCCGGTCAACGGTCTCTCTGCAACTTGCAGTCTCCGGTCCCTCACACAGCCCCACAAGGTGTCGGTGTATGGATGACTCCGGTCTCTGTTGAGTGAGAGTTGGACACACAGAAAAGGATCCCTACTTGGGCTGAGTGATCCTTCTTGACAACTGTAGGCCCAGGCTTTCCGGCCTAGACACTCCGGCAGCAGGCCTCAACGCAGGCTTCCTGCTTGATAGAAGGCGATGTCCAGAGAGAGCGAGTGTAACTCCTCCCTTCCTTTAAGTAATTTTCCCCAGAAGGCAGTGCGATGATGCAATGCACTCTGGTAGTTCAGCTGCACTCTGGGTATTGTAGTCTGTTTGTTACCCATGGCAATGAAGTCTGTTTCTCCCTGTACTATAAGTTCCATAATGCACCGTTCCATACAGTTAAACAAAACAGTTGCTGCAATGTCATAAAAGAGAGCTGGGTTCATTCTCAATACAACAATAGTCTTATAACCACACTGCAAAGTGGCACCCCCCTACATTAGTGATAGCGAAGCGATGTTTTGGAACTACATTTCCCATGATGCTTATGCACTTTGCAGTGTAGTTGAGTATCATGGGAAATGTAGCTCCAAAACATCTGGGGTGCCAAGGTTCACCATCAATGCCCTATATCAAGCTGCTTGCTATGGGGGCACTCATGCAAGCTGGTTCTGAAGCCCTGCTCTATGTGTCCATCGGACACACATAATCAGGCTCAGGTCCCACCCGCCCTCTCCTTCCTCACTGGTTGTTACTTGATCAGGGGGGAGCTGCATGCTGAAAGTTTTTTTTTTTACTTTGTGCATAAAATGCATGAAGGCAAAAATCCTTCAGCTTTTAGAACTACTTTAACATATTGTGACCACTGTATAAACATATTCCAGATAAGTTTCATTTGTTTCCAAAATAAACTTTCATTTATTTTTTTTCGTGGGTTTTCTGGTAAAATTTACCACTTCAGCTCTGAAAGGTTTACCCCCCTTCTTGATCAGGCCATTGGTTGTGATACAGAACTGTGTTACTTTAACTGACAATTGTGCAGTTGTGCAATTCTTTACCCAAGTGAACAGCACATTTGCCTTTAATAAAGAAGCCCTGATGTGTCAGTTATAAGCACTTAAAATCATGTATAGGTACACATTTAGAGGTAAAAATGTACACTCAGACTTCCAAAGGCTGAATAAGCAAGCATCACACAGCAGATATTTTTTAACCACTTCAGCCCTGGTAGGTTCACCCCCCTTGTGAGAAGCAAGAGAAAGGGAGCCGCTCAGGTGTGGGAATCCTTCAAATCACCTCCTCCCAGCAGACAAAGGTGCAAGCAATGCTATTGACAGCAAACAGGAACAAAAAAGTCTACTGGACTGCAGCACTCAAAAATAAAAGCCTTTATTTTAAAATAAGGAATCCAAAATACACACTGTACAACGGTACACAGGTCAAAAAAATTTGGCTGACATGTTTCGCACTGTGCTAGTGCTTATTCATAGCTATGAATAAGCACTAGCACATTGCGAAACATGTCAGCCAAATTTTTTTGACCTGTGTACCGTTGTACAGTGTGTATTTTGGATTCCTTATTTTAAAATAAAGGCTTTTATTTTTGAGTGCTGCAGTCCAGAAGACTTTTTCGTTCCTGTAGGTTCACCCCCCCCCCCCCCCCTTCCTGACCAGGGTATTTTTTGCAATCCGGCACTACGTTACTTTAACTGACCATTAGAGAGTCGTGCAACACTGTACCCAAATACATTTTTTCCTTCTTTCACCACAAATAGAGCCTTCTTTTGGTGGTATTGGATCCCCTCTGTGGTTTTTATTTTTTGCACTATAAAAAAAAAAAGACTGACAATTTTGGAAAAAAAACAATATTTTTTACTTTCTGCTATAAAACATAAAAAAAAAAAAAAAAAAAATCGAATTTCTTTATCAATTTAGGCCAATATGTATGCTGCTACATATTTTGGGTAAAAAATATATAGCTATGATTAAGCACCTTCTTACGGTGTGAAACGCGTAAGCAGCTTTTCCTGTTTTCTGTAACATGAAGTGACTGTATTGGATTTCATCTGCTATACAAGATATCAATAAAAATGCCTTCAACGATGTGCGACCGTCCAGGATCTTTTCTAAACAAAAGAACTCGCTGCTCCAGGTGAGACAGGAAGCCTAATGATATCACGGGTGCCTGCCTCGGCTCGCCTCTGCAAATGATCAACCCTGAAGAAATGGCAGCACTCTAAGATCCATCAAAATTCTTGTTAAATGAACGAACATGCAAATTGTTAAAGACAGTTCAAATGGTAGACGCGTTTCACACAAAGATGTGCTTATTCATTACCGAGGATTTTTTCTTCCGTCCTAGATCATTGCAGAGCCAGCACCTGTAAGTTCCTAAAAGGGCGTGTGCTTTAGAGGCCCGGGGCCTAGAGCAGCAATCCTTCTCTAAGAAAACACATATTCATGGGTAAGTACACTGGGCTGTTCAGTGTACCTATCCGTGTATCGACAGCGATTTTTCTAGAAACATTTTAAACAAGAAAGAAAAGGAATTTTTGGTTCCCACCGTCCCCAGGATACCAACCATTTATTATCTTCCGAAGGTTCATAAAGATGCCTTGCACCCACCCGGTCGTCCCATTGTGAGCGGGATTAATTCCGTCACATCCAAAATTGGCCGCTATGTTGATCATTATCTTCAACCTCTGGTCAGACGTGTGCCATCCTATTTGGCGGACACTGGGGCCACTATCGGAAAACTTCAAGATACCAATATACGAGGTGATTATATCATGGTGACAGCCGATGTCGCCTCGTTATATACGTGCATCCCACATAGCAAAGGGCTAGAGGCTGTACAATATTTTTTAGAAAAGGAAGAAACATTAGCTCCCTTCCAACGGGAATTCATTATGGAGTTGTTGGAGTTTGCCACCAGATGTAGTTACTTTTGGTTTAACGACAACTTCTACCTCCAAATAAGAGGTGTGGCTATAGGGGCTAAATATGCCCCCAGCCTTGCAAACCTTTTTATGGCCAAGTGGGAGGAGGATGTCGACTATGCCTATGACACCCAGCACTTGGTGCTGTGGGCTAGGTACATTGACGACATCCTCCTCCTATGGAGTGGCAGTTTGGCATCACTTGAGATCTTCATGGGTCATCTCAATGCTAATGATAGAGGGATTTCTCTTTCATATACTGCCAGCCATGAAAGGATTCAGTTTCTTGACTTGGAGATTAGCATTCAGGATCGTCAGTTTCGCTTTCAAACACATTTTAAGAGTACTGACTGGAACGGAAACATTCCGTTAGATAGTTGTCATCATCAATCCTGGTTAAGATCTGTTCCGCGTAGTCAGTTTCTTAGATTGAGGTGAAACTGTACAGATATCAATATATTCCTGACTCAAGCTGAGACTCTCAAACAACGGTTTACTGATAAGGGGTATGACCCTGCCAGTATCGATAGAGATATCGGACAAGTACTGGAGACTGATAGGTGCTCCTTGTTGGAAGTCAAGCCAAAAGGTGAATCTAACAATGCCTTTAAATGGGCAATGCTTACTTCCTTTTCTATGCAACATAAGCAAGTGAAAGCCATTATAGCCAAACACTGGGACATTTTGAAAAATGATAATATCCTCGGTCCAGTTCTACCAGAGCAGGCCAAAGTCGTTCTTAGAGGCGCACCCACTCTTCAGGGTAAAATAGCATCTAACATCATTAACCCTCCGGTACGTCCTTTTTTCATCAATTGGTTGGATATCATCCCTGTAAAAAGTGTAGCGTGTGTAGATATAACACATCTGGAAGAGGTAAAACTCTGGAATTCAGGTCTACCGGCACAGGTAAATCTTACCCAATCAAACATTTTTGTACATGCTCTACCACACATATCGTTTATCTTATCACCTGCCCTTGTGGCAAACAGTATGTGGGTCGCACTATCAGACCATTTTCGGTCAGGGTGGGAGAGCATATTACATTAATTTTGGGGGGTGATGTCAATCACACCGTGCCCAAACATTACAGGCTACACCACAGTAGAAATCCAGCTGGCACACAATTTTTGATCATAGATTGGTTCATTCCCTCATGGAGGGGTGCCCCAAAAATTAGGGGAGTGTCCCAGCTGGAGACCTACTGGATATATCAATTACAGACGCATAGGCCGTCTGTTTTAAATGTCGAATGGGATATCAATTCCTTTATCGACCAGTCTTAATAGTGGTTGTTCCTGTTTGACCGTGGACCTATATTTAGCCTTTTCTTTTCTTTTTTTATTGTTCTTCTTTATGCATTATGTATTTACATGTTTTACAACCTCTGTAAAAAAAAATTATGTACGGCCATTATTGGGTCAGATGGTGTTTTGATGAGGATTTAAGTCTGATTCCCAGTTCATCCATTGGCTTTTGGGTTGTGTTGCCTCTCCCTTATTATGGTTTATGATAGATTGAGGTTTTGTTTATTCTATTGTAATTACCACTATGTACTCTATATATGAGACCTTTGTCGCATATAATCACCATAGAAATAGATGATCCCTTTTTTCCTTTTATCATCCAACACCTTTTAATTTCCTTTAGATACTCACACATTTATAATTTATGGGTATTATATGTTTTTAGCTTAATTTTTATTCATATTTAATTATGTCATGAGGTAGCTAGACTTGCAGCAACCAGCATTGCATTTCTCTGTCCAAATTTTGTTTATTTTCCCTCCTCCGGGGGATGCGTGAGTAACATCTCTACAGATTGGTTAGATCCCAATGATTTTCCAACATTTAGTCACGTTCTATGCTTTCCACTGCTGTATAGGAGTGGAGCGCAGCGTGACTACGTCCATGTTATCGATGGATTCATTCAGACCTGTGCGGTGCGGCGCGATTGCGTGGTTACGCGATCGCGCCGTTAGACCTGCTGTGGGCGTCCACATGCAATGTGGCGTTCTTCATCGGTCACGTGACGTTCGTCACATGGTTTTGGTGTGATGTCACAGCTGCGACGCGATGCTCCGCGCTGCGTCCCATTTCTCCAGGTCCCGCTCTGCCCCGCATCAGGTATGAATCATCAGGTTGGTGCTTTGACACCATCAAGTGGCCATCCCCCTTTTTCAACCAGTGTTGTCCTCATACATTATGTTTTTTTTGGCGCATTATGTGGATATTTTAGAGAGAGGCGTAGAACGCTCGCCGATGTGCCATCTTTGATTTATGATTTTTTCAGGAAGTCATTGCACAATGGATGAATGAAGGGGAGGTCCTAGGATATCTATAAATTTCATGAAGGCAACAGTGGAGGTACACCCCAGACGATGCAAGGTATTGCGAAACGCGTCTGGGGACTCCACTGCTGCTACTGAGTGTATTTGCAAAGCACTTTTTCTACAGATTTAATGTAAGTGTATCTACCTACATTTAATACATTTCGTTTACTGGATTACACTATGTGCCCTCTCCTTCTTTCCTCTATTATGGTCCCTTTGTGAGCCATTCAACCATCCAATTGGGCTTGGAGATTTGGTGTCTATTCGATCCTGGATCTTGGATATATATATATATATATATATATATATATATATATATATATATGCAACACCAGCTGGGACCCTATACCCACGGATATATATACACATCAAGCCCCATTTGACCCTGTAGACATACGTTTATTGGGTCTACTCCATTTGGTAAGCCTCCCTTTCTTGTGGTGGTGGTCACGTCACAGTCACTTGGTTTTTTGAAAGTCACTATTTTGGGAGCTTCACCAATATTTTTTGAATTGTCATCAGAGACTCTTTCAACACTTATTTTATTCATTTATATAGACTTTTTAAGACTCATTTATCTTGAGCACCACACTTGGGTGTCATATGTTTATGTTATTTTTTATGCATAGCGCTAAATTTTTTGTATATTGTTTGTTTCTGCTTTTCTTCACAGGCATTGTAGCTGCTTATATGTGTTAGTAGCGCGAATATTGTTTGTATATTATCGTAACAGTGTTCCCTGTTGTCAATAATTTTTGCAGCATCCCTTTTTTTTTGTTGCCAATTGTAATTTGATGGTAGTTGGAGCTAATCTGACTGACTGATATTGTGACATTGCTGCACCTTGTCACGGTGTTAGGTTAAATGTCACCCAGGGTTCCCACTTATACAGGTTTAGGGGTTCTGGGATGTCTATTCTGAGTGGTGAAAACAGGTTTTGCAGTTTTCTGCAGGACTGGTAGCAGCTGCATTGGGTCCACATTTTACAGGAAACCAGCACTCTGTTCGGGTTTGCACAGCCCTTTTAGTCAATTGGCTGTCTATAGCTTCTTTCCTTGGAGACAAGCTGCTGTAGGCAGGGCCGCCATCGGGGGGGGCCGCCATCAGGGGGGGCAGCCAATACACATGTAGTGGGCCTGGCGCCACCAAACAACCAATCCAAACCCACTACCAGAGTATCCTGCCCAAATACCCAGTCAGCGTCCCGGCTGCCACAGCTGCTCTAGGGACCCTAATGTAAGAAGGATTCTGGGGACCCTGATGTAAGGGGAGATGACTTTGGTGATCCTAATGAAATGGGGACTCTTATGACGTCGTCCCAGAACGGTCGCTCTCGTGCGCCCGCGGGGGCGCACGATTGCTGCCGTGTTGCTAGGACACAGCGTGATCCCAATCTCTGTAAAAGAACACGGCCGCAGCTCTTTAACCATGTGATCGGCTGTGTCCAATCACAGCCGGTCACATGTATACACGGAAATGCCGGTAATCAGCTTTCATCACCTCACACTGTGTGTGTGGTGATGAGAGCCGATCAGCGGCATCTCCTCGCAGGGGACATCCAGACCTGTAATCGGGGCACTGATCATCAGTGCCCTGATTACAATACAGCGCCACCAGTGCCAGCATTCAGTGCCCACAAGTGCCACCAATCAGTGCCCATTAGTGATGCCAGTCAACTGGCCATCAGTGCTGTCTATCAATGCTGCCCATCAATGCCACCCACCAGCGCTGCCTATTAGTACCCACCAGTGCCACATATCAGTGCCCATAAGTGTGGCACATTAGTGCATCCTCATCAGTGCCCATCAGTGCTGCCTCATCAGTGCACATCAGTGAAGGAGAAAATGACTTATTTTCAAAATTTACTGACAGAAACTAAGAAACTTTTTTTTTTTAAATAAAAAACCCAGCAGTGATTAAATACCACCAAAAGAAAGCTCTATTTGTGTGAAGAAAATTATAAAAATTTCACGTGGGTTACAGTGTAGCATGACCGCGCAATTGTTATTCAAAGTGTGACAGCGCTGAAAGCTGAAAATTGGCCTGGGCAGGAAAGGGGGGGGGGAAAATGCCCTGTAGGCAAGTGGTTAAAGGGAGGGGAACTCTGGGGATCCTGATGCAAGGGGGGGGACTTTGGGGATCCTGATGCAAGGGGGGACTTTGGGGATCCCGATGCAAGGGGGAGGAACTTTGGGGATCCCGATGCAAGGGGGGGAACTTTGGGGATCCTGATGCAAGGGGGGGGAACTTTGGGGATCCTGATGCAAGGGGGGGAACTTTGGGGATCCTGATGCAAGGGGTAAACTCTAATGTAAGGGGGTCAGGCTTGGGGGGGGCCCAGGCCTAAAGATGTGTAAATTTCTGATGGCTGCCCTGGCTGTAGGGGCATGTGGCACTGGAAGAGCGACTGTCCTAGCCTCAAGAAGAGGCAATCTAATTTGACCAGGCCATCGCCTACGAGGTATGGAGACAGGGTGTCATTAGGCAAGAGCCTATGAAGCCCAGGTGGGCATTTTGTTTGTCACGCAGATAACTGAGATATATAAATATATATAGATATATATAAAATTGCTTCCTACTTATTTTGGATAGTGTGGGGACAGTTTAGAACCCTTGCATATATGGACGTTTAGCTGCAATGCGTCTTTAGAAGGGAGAAGTGCAGCATCCAGCCCCGCAGCAGGCAGCTTGTCAAAACCTATGGCAGACTGCAGCTGGATGGGGCTAAATGCCCTATCGAGTGGTACTGGCATTTAGGGCCCTGTCCATTCAGGCCAAAGTTTCAAAATGTAGGGGCCTAACAGCCAATGTTAGGCTTGTATTTCTATCAGTGCTCCTGTTCAATAATGGTTATAACATCGTATGCCAATGTTTTTATTGTTGTTTATGCCTTTTGTTTTCCAGTGACAACTGCCCTCTTCTTTGTTCAGGTATCACAGGGTCAAGGAGTAGGTGAAATGCTCCCCTATGGGATCACAGATCATAAAAAAAAAAAAAAAAAAAAAAACTAGCAAAAGTTTTGTACTTTCCTTCTCTATCCAAAACTAAAAGGTAAACCATTGGCTTAAAGAGACACTTATCAGATAACATTTTTCAGGAGGCTTACATACACAAAATAGTTAAAATTAGCATTTACTGATGGTGCCCTTGCTGCATTTGACTATGCCTTTTGTCAGTAATAATAGCCCTGTAGTTTTCTTTATCTATGAAACTTTTAGGAGTGTCAGAGTGCCTTGTTCTGGCCTTGATGGCACCAAGGTGACCGGCTGCTGCCTGTGAAGCTTTCTGAAGCCCGAGGCTGTGTGTTGGAGAGTGCCTGCATATTATCAATGGCAGCATGGAGTTTCAATGCTCAGCACATGCAGAGAAAACTGCGTTCTATGCTGTCACTCACACAGCACTGGAGGCTTCTCAGGCAGCTGCAAGACATCCTGGTGGGCCAAGAGTGTCAGAGGTTGAAGAAGTCTTTATTGCTGTTACTGACAAAAGGCATAACTAATTGCTATGACACAGCAGTATCAGTAAGTGCTAATTGTAAACATTGTATTTATGTGAGCAGCCTGAAAAGTGTTTCTTGATGACAGTGTATCTTTATGGTAAAACTGTAAATATAAGGTTAACATCTATTCTAAGACCAACAAAAAATCTGAAAGGTTGTCATTATCCTTTCCGATATCACCCTACAGAGTGTGCCAAGTGTGCCTGGGCACACCCTAATCACCCCTTGTGGCACAGACTCCTCCTGTTTACACCCCTGATTAGGGATGAGCTTTGAGTTTGAGTCAAACTCATGTGCGACTCGAACATTGCCTGTTCGCCCGTTTGGCGAACAATTTGGGGTGTTTGTGGCAAATTCGAAAAGCCGCGGAACACCCTGTAAAAGTCTATAGAAGAAATCTAAAGTGCTAATTTAAAGGCTTATATGCAAGTTATTGTCATAAAAAGTGTTTGGGGACCCGGGTCCTGCCCCAGGGGACATGTATCAATGCAAAAAAAAGTTTTAAAAACTACCGTTTTTTCGGGAGCAGTGATTTTAATAATGCTTAAAGTGAAACAATACAAGTGAAATATTCCTTTAAATTTCGTACCGGGGGGTGTATAGTATGCCTGTAAAGTAGCGCTTGTTTCCCATGCTTAGAACTGTCCCTGCACAAAGTGTATTTTCTGAAGGGAAAAAAGTCATTTAAAAGCACTCGCGGTTATAATGAATTGTCGGCTCCCGGCAATACAATACAGAGAAAAGTCATTGATGAAAAAAAAATGCGTGAGGGTCCCCCCAAATTCAATTACCAGGCCCTTCAGGTCTGGATATTAAGGGAAACCCTGCGTCAAATTAGAATTTTTTTTTTACGTGGGGTTCCCCCCAAATATCCATACCAGACCCTTTATCCAAGCACCCAACCTGGCAGGCCGCAGGAAAAGAGGGGGGGACGAGAGAGCGCCCCCCCCTCCTGAACCGTACCAGGCCACATGCCCTCAACATGGGGAGGATGCTTTGGGCATCTGTGACCCCTCAAAGCACCATGTCTCCATATTGATGGGGACAAGGGCCTCATCCCCACAAACCTTGCTCGGTGGTTGTGGGGGTCTGCGGGCGGGGGGCTTATCGGAATCTGAAAGACCCCTTTAACAAATGTGTAAAAAATTGTAAAAAACACACAGACACCGTTGGGAAAAGTCCTTTATTAAAAATAAAAATAAATAAAGATTCCAGCGGTGGTAATCCACTCTCGGTATCCTGCGATGGATGCTCTCCTCTCTGGGGTCCAGCGGTGGATGATCTCCCCAGTGACGTGTGGGTGACCCCGCCCCCTCTGATGTAACGCAGGTTTCTGTTGCATCAGAGGGGGGCTGGGTTACCCGCACGTCACTGGGGAATCCCGGGTTTCCCCTTGCGTCAGAGGGGGAGGGGGTCACGTGACGGATGGCCCTGCCCTCAGCTACAGAAGAGACCTGTCAGGCTGCAGGGATTCCTGGGGTATCTCCAGTGGAGGATGCGCTGCGCTGGACATCTCATCGCTGGAGCCTGGACCTGGATGGAGAGGAGATCATCCACCGCTGAACCCCGGAGAGTAGAGCATCCATCGCAGGATACCAAGAGTGGATTACCACTGCTGGAATCTTTTTTTATTTTTAATAAAGGACTTTTTCCAACGGTGTCTGTTTTTTTTTAATTTTTTTACACTTTCTTTGTGAAATGGTAGGGGTACAATGTACCCCTTACGAATTCACATGGGGGGGCAGGATCTGGGGGTCCCCTTTGTTAAATGGGTCTTCCAGATTCCGATAAGCCCCCCGCCCGCAGACCCCCACAACCATCAGGCAAGGGTTGTGGGGATGAGGCCCTTGTCCTCATCAACATGGGGACATGGTACTTTGAGGGGTCACAGACCCCCAAAGCATCCTCCCCATGTTGAGGGCATGTGGCCTGGTATAGTTCAGGAGGGGGGCACTCTCTCGTCCCTCCTCTTTTCCTGCGGCCTGCCAAGTTGCGTGCTCAGATAAAGGGTCTAGTATGGATTTTTGAGGGGGAAATCCATGCCATTTTTTTTTTAAATTTGGCGTGGAGTTCCCCTTAAAATCCATACCAGACCTGAAGGGTCTGATATGGATATTTGGGGGGAACCCCACATCATTTTTTTTTATTTGACGCAGGGTTCCCCTTAATATCCATACCAGACCTTAAGGGCCTGGTTATTGAATTTGGGGGGACCCCCACGCATTTTTTTTTTTTTTTTTTTTTATCAATGACTTTTCTCTGTATTGCCAGGAGCCGACAATTCATTATAGCCGCGAGTGCTTTTAAATTACTTTTTTTCCTTCAGAAATTACACTTTGTGCAGGGACAGTTCTAAGCACGGGAAACAAGCGCTACTTTACATGCATACTATACACCCCCCCCCCCCCCCCAGGTATGAAATGTAAAGGAATATTTAACTTTTATTGTTTCACTTTAGGCATTATTAAAATCACTGCTCCCGAAAAAACGTATGTTTTTAAAACTTTTTTTTTGTATGTGATACATATCCCCTAGGGCAGAACCCGGGTCCCCAAACACTTTTTATGACAATAACTTGCATATAAGCCTTTAAAATTAACACTTTAGATTTTTCATGTTCAAGTCCCATAGACTTTAACGGTGTTCGGATGTTCGAACAAATTTATTTCCTGTTCGCAAGTTCTGGTGTGAACCGAGGTGGTGCTACGCTCCAGAAATATATATAAATATAAAGTGCTAAAATTGAACATAAATATGGTGGAATAAATAATCATAAATTCATCAACAAACTAAAATAAATGATGTTCAATAATAAATGTGGAAATAAATATAAATACTGTATTTATTGGCGTATAACACTCACTTCTTTACCCCCAAAATAGAGGGTAAACTCTGCCTGCGTATAATGCCCCCCATACACACGATCGTTTTTCTTGCCATTTTTTTTCTTAACGTTTTTCACGTCGTTTTTTTTCATGTTTCCTCTCAAGCCTGTCTTGTGTACACACGATCATTTTAAAAAACGATCAAGCAAAGCGCAGTGACGTACAACACGTACGACGGCACTATAAAGGGGAAGTTCCGTTCGAATGGCGCCACCCTTCATGTTAGTAAAGTTTGTTGAGCGACGATTCGCTCTTTTCAGTCTCGTGCTTTTCAGTCCGTGACTGCGTGACGAATGTGCTATCTCCATTACGAACGCTAGTTTTACCAGAACGAGCGCTCCTGTCTCATACTTGATTCTGAGCATGCGCGTTTTTTTTCACGTCGTTAAAGCATACACACTATTGTTTTTCACGTCGTTAAAAAAAACGACATGAAAAACGACGTGAAAAAAGAGAGCATGTTCGAAATTTTTAATGCCCGTTTTTCACGTCGTTAAAAATGCTCTGGAGCCTACACACGATCATTTTTAATGGCCATTTTTTTTAATGGCATTTTTAACGGCATGAAAAACAATCGTGTGTATGGGGCATAATACGCAGGGGGCTGTGGAAAGTTTTTTTTTCCCTCTTAAAGTTAGGGTGCGTGTTATAAGCCGATAAATACAGTAAAAAAGTTCATGCAGTATATTTCATTATGAGTCCACTTATATTAACGTGCAGGTGTTGAAGTTTCACAAAATTGATGATTATAAACAGTGACTTCAGAGAAAGTGCTGGTGCTAAACAGTGCTGGGTAGCAGAATATCTTGTGACACTGTGACTTCA
Source organism: Rana muscosa (assembly GCA_029206835.1). Lineage (NCBI taxonomy): Eukaryota > Metazoa > Chordata > Amphibia > Anura > Ranidae > Rana > Rana muscosa. The sequence continues at coordinate 691,644,748 of CM055121.1, forward strand.
GTGAAGAGAATCTTCGGTGCATTTTACACTGAACGGGTGTACTAGCTTCTTACCTTACCACTGTAAGGTAAACGGCGGAGTAATAATAAATGATCTGCAAAATCCTTCAATGGTCCCGTCCTGGTAATTTCGGTCTATATATAGCCTAGATGGTACTTCCTATGTGTTCCCTTCTTCTATGGGGCTTAGGTCAGTATAGTTCCGCTCAGGATGGCATATTGGGTGATAAAGGAAGGTATGGAGAAAGAAAGAGCCTCTATAGTAAAGTATGTATGGCTTAACGATTTATTTGAAGCAGCAAAACAAAATAGATGTACTCACATTTAAATTTTACAGCCGTATAAAACAAAATGAGCAGCGAGCTTGTGATAAAGACATCACTTCCAGTGTCTGTATGTTCCTGTGTTCCTACGTGTGTCGCCACAGTCACATGACTTCATATATATATATATATATATATATATATATATATATTTTGATGGTTGAACTGGATGGATTTGTGTCTTTTTTCAACCTGACTAACTATGTAACAGATCCTTTTTTCCGGCTTCAAACCTCTTCAGTTAAGGCAGGCTGAGAGACTTTTTCTAAATCTTGAACATAAACTATTAAGGGCTTGGGGAACTTAAAGTAGTTGTGAACATGCAATTTATAGACAGTGTATTATACTGTTATACTACGCATGCACAATACAATAACTGTTTATTTAGTGTCAGAAATTATCTATGATTTCCTTTTTCACAAAGCTAAAAAGTTCTGTCATGTGACCATTCAACTCTTCTTCCTGATAATTGGGGGACGAGGTTACAGGACACAAAATGTGCCTGTATTCTATAATCTGAGGTAAGATGCAGGCTGTGCTTGAGTTGGGGGTGTGTTCAAGAGGCAGGCTGTGATTGGGGGGGAGGCTGAATAAATACCCAATACAAGCATGCTGTGTATCTGCACAGTGTCCTGTACCTTTGTGGGCCAGTCAAAAACTGACCAAGCTAACACAGATCAGCTTCTGTGCTTTGCGTGGTCAGTTTAGAACAAGGAAGAAAGGTGACTGGCCAGATCAACTGAGTACTGCAGATGGAAGAAGCACGTTACATGCATGTTACATAGATTAATTATATAGTATTAAAGTAATTATAAAGGATACCATTTTTTTTCAATACCAAACTTGTCATATTTACCTGCTCTGTGCAATGATTTTGCACATAGCGGGCCCCGACCCGCCTCTTATTGAGTTCTCTGCTGACGCTCCTAGCTCCTCCTCCCCGCTGAGTGCCCACCATAGCAAATTGCTTGCAATGAGCGCACTCCATCGGGCTTGTTCCCAAGCCAGCTCTGTGTGTCCATAGACACATAGAGCATGGCTTGGCCCCACTCCCTGCTTCCTCATCACTGGCTGTGATTGACAGCAGTGGGAGCAAATGGCTTTTATTGCTCTATCTGAGCCAATGAGGAGGGAGAGAGCAGAGACAGCCTCTGCTCCTGTGCACAGCGCTAGATCAAGATCAGGCTCAGGTAAATATAAGGGGAGCTATGGGGAGCTGCATGCAAAAGGTTTTTTACCTTAATGCATAGAATAAAGAAATATTTTCAGCTTTTACAACCACAGTCTGCTGCTACGGGAGTGCTGGCAAGGGAGTGGAGCTCATCTCAGCTCCTGTAGTCACTGGAGAGAGAAAAAAAGGGGAATCCCGGGCTGAGGTTGTCTCTTCCACCATTACACTACCCTGTGGATTACACTGCCCCATGGATGTGTGACACTGGGGATTCCCCGTTTTTTCTCTCTCCAGTGACTAAAGGAGCTGGGACGACCTCCACTCCCTTGCCGGCACTCCCATGGATGTGTGGCACCGGGGATTCCCCATTTTAAAATATTGTTTGGAAAATATTTACTGTATACACAATTAGATGCACTGATAATATATGCACAGATACAAAAGGGTATGCCAAAAAAGAAGACCCACATCTGGGTGTACTTGATGGACACTGACTTTTCTAAAAGGGGGGAATCGTGAATTAAGTTGAGAAACCCTGGTATAGAGAACACTGGATTTCCTGACAAATGAATGCATTCTGGGGCTGGTGGTATCTTGGTTTGGTGGAACATACTATACTAAATTATAGCAATATTCAAAATGAAGTAATCACACATCTACGTGGCTGACATGGACAATCACATTCAATGCCAGATGCCTGAAACTGTTTCTTTTTGATGCAACTCTACCCATAAATAATAAAGTATTATACTTTTACTTATTAAAGTCCCAAACATTTAAAAGCATAAACTGTGAAATATGATTTTATTTTTGTTTTCTTTATACAATTTCTAAAGCAATAGTGTAATATCTATGTCATTTCTGTGTGTTTTCATCCTTTAAAGGAGAAGTACATCCAAAGCTTGTTCTGCATTCCTGTGACCCATTTTCAACCAAGAGCAGGCTGAAGCCCCCTGTTGGCTGACGTCACAGAGCTGGTTTAGGCTGGGGAAAGATCGTAACCATATGGTCAGGATCCTCCCAGGAGCCTGGACTCGCACCTGGCTCAGCAAGCCGCAGAGAGCCTGAGCCAGCCACCCCTGCCCTATCCACAACCCAGTTCTCCAGTGAGTGCTAGAGGGCAGAGCAGAGACCAAGTGATTGACAGTCACCAGCTCTCTGTTCATGGAGCACTGAGAACTGAGCGATAAGCGGTCTTTGATCACTCAGTTCTTATTAGGAAAAAAAAACCTACTTCTCCTTTAATCACAATGCAATACCTTAAGACCAAAGACTTACCAAGAATCTGTAAATAAACACAAGAAATACATAAATTAATACATAAATAAAGAAAACAAAATAAAAGTATGTACAGTAGCAAAGAATGTGATAAATACCTGGAAATCACATTTTTAATAGCTACGAAACCAATTGGCTGGTATTCATTGTACAGCTGCCACTTCCTATATCAATCTTATAGCAAGGGCTTCATCCTAAATATTATAACCTATCTATTTAAAGATTACTAAGAAGCAAATCCTATAACCTGAAAAAATATATAACAAATTATAAAGTTTTATGACAGCTAAACTTTGTAATGATTACTGAATTTATGCCAACTAACTAAAATATATAACTTTATTTTTATTTTTATTTTTTTAAATCGTTCTATACATTTTTTTAAATCTTTCATTATGAGGCATCCCTCATCATTGCACTCATACAAATTTATGATAGCCAAATGGATTTTCACTTTGATTACTTTGCTCAGAAGATTTTTTATCCATTCTACTTTTCAGCTCCGATTTAGCATATTCAGCTCTAGTTATTACCAGTGAAAAATGTTCAAATCAATATGCTGCTAAAAACATATTGAAGTACATTACTCACTATGCTTCCTATAGAAATGCTGCATTTGTAACAGCTGCGCACTGATATGAATATGTTCAAATTACAAGAGCAAAGGTACAAAATGAAATACATTTAGTCTGCTCTTTCACTCTTTTTAGTAGGAACTAGTTTAGTATTTAATAATTTCCTCATTTACATTTTTTTTTTTTTGTTATACGTATGTGTATATGAATCTAATCAATAGCTGATTTTTAGTAGAGCTGAAGTATCTATGTTTTTTCATAGTGATGTATTTGCTAAGCAGTGTATTTATTGTGTGAAGACCAATAGTGATAAGCAGATCTGCCAAGATTTGATTTACGAGAACATTCGACAAACTCGTAAAATCTTCAAAATTGTGAACTTTAATACGAATCCCAATGAAGTCAACAAGAGGTCAGTAATGAAAATCAGATCTGTTTTTTTTCAAGGGCAATAGTGAAGGGATTGACAAGAAAAGAGCTGGGGAGCTCGGCACTGACAGGGGGACATGATTTTTTTTTTTTCTTTATAATTACCATTTCTTAGGGAGAGGGTTCTCCTTGTTATGTACAAAAGGAAGAGGGTCCTTTTAACGTGACTTCAAAGGCAATGTTGGAAAGACACAAATTCTTCGCATTGCATGCTTCAGAGATGCCTTTAAGCTATATGTGGGGGTTACAAAACAGTATGATTATTTAGGATGGCATCAATAACATAATATTCTGGCATCACATGTTTTATGTGTAATACATTTTTAAACTGTACATTATTCATTGGATTAAAGCAGTAGCACCCCTAGCTGATTATTATAACTTAATGACAAATCTTTTTTAGTTTTTCCCATCACATTTTTTTTATCTATCAATACTAGACCAGAATTGAGCAATTGAATTATTAGACAACACAGGTCTAAAATCAGTTAGAATGTTTACAACATATAATAAAATAGAGCTAAACCCTCAACTTCCGGTTGCTCTACAATGGCAAACCATGTTTTATAGCATAGCATATAAACTTTAGCGCAGTAATACACTATTATCTAAAACTTTTATTAAATACAAACACAGTGTACCACTCAAAAATCACAACCCCCTTGTTCCAAAGACAATGCAATTGGTATGAAGATTAGAGCCATACTTCAGAGAAAATAGTCAGACACAGAGCACAGTGGCTTGAGACTACATTTGCAGCTTTAATGGGCAACAATATTAGATGGAGAGACAGTTTAAAAAAAAAAAAAAAAAATATAGACAATTCGATGGATTACATAGGCCAACACACATTTTGATGCCAGGAATGTTAGACCTGTTCCGAAGTATATTTGACCGACTAATTCCAAAATGGCACCAATTTTTCCCTATCAACTCCATATTCCACTCTTCACTCTGGTCGCCTGTCAGTATATAAATATAGCAAGATATGTTTGGATGATTCAGGCAGCACCATTGTGAAGTAGCCATAACCTCTATGGTGCTTGCTCTGCAAAAATTAAACGATATTAGTGGCAATATAAATATACCTCCTATATGATCCTAACTAGAATACAGTTAATAACTTACACTTTAGAATGCAATGTTTCTGATTTAAAATTACAGTTGGAAGTACATGAACACGCTCACTATATCTGCTAACTTGTACGCAAAAACACAATCTAGGTACCAGAAGAACAAGATGATCAGCTAGATCTTTTCAAAAACGGACTAAAAAATTATATAAATTCGACCATATCTAAGAAACTAGATCTGATGCAGTCTAGAAAATGCTATTTTCTAAATCAGCACCCCAAATAACACCAAGAACAGGTATAAAAACAAAGGCACTAAAAAAAAAAAAAAGGGGTGCGATTATGTTAGAAACAAGAAGCATATTGCAGAAAAACACTGCACATCATATACCTAAACCCTCTTAGTAGGCTGCATTTGATATTTTTTTTATTTGATAAGGGAGAGAAAATAAATTTTTGATCCAGAAATGAAAATTATGCATTATGTCAGGGACATGAGGCAGAAATATAAAAAAAAGGTATGCTGCGCATCATAAAGGTTTATTAGTAGGACACATTGAAGGAGTGAGAGAATAGCCATTTTTGTATCCAGAAATAAAAATTGCATTGGATTATGTCAGAGAAACTAAGCAGAAATATTACAGAGACAGAGGATTTCCAGTTGATAGTTAATTGCAAACTAAGGGGCAGGGAGTGTGTACAAAAAATGGCCTGGGGTCTCCCTCAATATTCATACCAGAACCTACTCTATAAATGAAAAATTGCCCCCCTGATGATGAAGACAAAGGTCACTTCACCACAACCCTTGCATAGTGGTTGTAGGGGTTTGTGGGTGGAGGCAATATCAGAATCTGTAAGCGCCCTCTAACAAAAAGGGGGCTCCCAGATACAGGTCCACTCCTATATGATTGAGAAAGGGGTACATAGTACCCCTACTCATTCCCAAAAAAATTAAATAAACACATTGATACTTTTTTTGACAAATCCTTTAATTAAAAATATCCCCCCCAAAAAAAAAAAAGTCCAACAATGTAAGTCCATACCCAATCTATATTAGGACACTGACAAAATACGATTCCATTCACAGCAAGTGAGCAAAAGTAGCAGATTGTGTCTGTCAATTGGTAAGGTTTTTTTTTTTTTTTTTTTACTGGGTCGGCAAGTACTATTTATCATAATTGATGTAGATCTGCAGTATTGGATGATGCAATTGCAGATGAATTTACATTGTGGTTCTTTTTTTATTATTTTTATTTTAAATTAAAGGCCTTTTCAAAAAGTGTGTGTTTATTTACTGTTTACATTTAATTTGTAAATAATTAGGGGTACTGCGTACCCTTTCCCATTCACATGGAGTGGGCAGTTTCTGGGGAACCCTCTTATTGTTATCGGGTTCCAGGCTATGATTAGCACCATGTCAGGGTTGTGGGAAAAGGCACTTGTTCCAATCTACATGGTGCAAGCCCCCCACGTGTTCCGAGCATGTGGCCCGGTATCGTTCAAGAGATGAGGATGCACACTCATCTCCCCCTTTATTGGCTTGCCAGGCTGCATGCGCGATTGTTTTTTTGTGTGGGATACCCTTTTAAAATCCTTGTGTCCATTTTTTGGGTCTGGTATTTATTTTTATTTTTTTAATTTATGTTTATTGATTTTCCATTAAACAGAGAAAAAAAAAATACAGAACATATCAACTTACACGCTTGCACATTATTTTCTTGTATTCAGTAGCAAATTACCGGTATTACACCGTGAAGCGGGAGCAGAAACAATATAGTCTCAAAATAACATTCAAGCCTAATAAGGCTTACAGCTTGTGGCCACATGGCCACATAAGTGTCCCAGTTCCTCAACGGAGGAGAAAGAGAAAAAAAAAAAAACCCCTAATACCAAAGGTGTATCGAGAGTATTTGACTGTGATTTTCACAGGACTCATTCGGTTATCAATATTCAGTAATACTTAAGTGCTTGCATTCACTCACACAACACTCATACCCATTCACCCGTCACTTCCATCCAATTCCCCAGCCGATACTACAGCTGGGGGGGGGCACTCCTCCTACTCCCCCCCACATTTATGTGTGATATATTTCATGTCCCCAGCTTCTTCATTTAGGATAGTAGGTAGCTCCTCCCCCCCCCCGGCAAAACAAGAGGGGATGAATTAGGGCCCACTACCGCTGAGACAGAGGGGTATCCTTCCAAAAGGAGCTGTCTATATCCAGCCAAGGCTGCCAGATCTTGTAGAATTTCTTTATACAGGCCCTTCCTTTTATAGATTAGTTTAAAGATTGGTACGACTTTGTTTATCATGCGATACAGCAGTTGGATATTGGGAGCAGATACACACTTCCATTGTAGTAATATCAGTTTTCTAGCATAAAAGAGTATCAAGCGGACTAGGGTCCATTTGTGGGTTCTGGGTATGTGGTCATTAAGGATGCCCAGGAGCCCCACTTCAACAGTGCGGGGGGTCACTAGGCGTAGCTTGTTTTCAAAAAAAGAAAATAGGTCCACCCAGAACCCCGAGAGGGCCGGGCAGGACCAAAACATGTGTACATAACCAGCATTGGTGCAATTACATCTAGGGCAGAAGGCCCCTGAATCATAACCCATGCGAGCCAGGCGAGCCGGCGTGTAATGGAGTTGATGAATAAATTTGAACTGTATATATTGGTCGTTTGACCCAACAATATCTAAGAAACAGGCCCCAGAGGCCTCTTCCCACCCCTCCTCTGAAAGCCCAGGGATGTCGACCATCCACTTCCGCTGTGCAGCACGGAAGGGAGAGCTGCCACCCGTCTGCAGTCGGGAGTAGATGGTCGTGACTAATTTCGTAATGCCAGAACACGACATCAATGCCTCAAGCAGGGATTCAGCGAGGTCAAGGGTCAGGCCACGAAACTGCGCACGGACAGCGTGTCGTATGAGAAGATATTTAAAATAGAATTTATTTGATAATCCACTGTTAGCTTTTAGGACTTCAAAAGAGATAAATTCATTATTGAGAAAAATGTGGGCGGCGTGGGTAATGCCCAGCCGTGTCCACCGCAATGCATCGGGGTGACCCATGAACTCCAGAAGATTGGGGTTATGCCATAGGGGGTTTTCGGTGAGACCCCCCCCATTTCTGAAATCGTCTTGTTCCCTTCATTCCAGGCCAACCAACTCACTTCTATCGGGGAACCGCGGGAGCATCGTCTTGGTAAAGATCTATGCATAATATCTACCAGTGGGGTCCCTAGGCCAGCAAGTGCCTGCAGTAGATAGGTAGAGCAGGACGTAGAGGCCCCCTGGAACCATTCATAGACATAGGTTAGTTGGGCTGCTATAAAATAGTGTCGCAAGTTCGGGCAGGCCAGTCCCCCATCCCCCTTAGCCTTCGCTATTCTGGGATTAGTCCCCTGCCATAGGAAGGAGGATAATAACGAGTCTATTCTTTTGAAGAGTTTTTTGTAGAGAAAAATAGGGGATGCCCTAAAGGCATATAAAAATTTAGGTAGGTATATAATTTTAAATATGTTCACCCGCCCTATCAAATTCAAAGGTAATGAGGCCCAAGTTTGCAACCTGGTCTCCATGTGTGTGACAATTGGGGCAATGTTAAGAGATTCAAAAAGGGCCAAGTCTGCATTAATGTGAATGCCCAAATATTTAAACGTGGATCTGACTGACAGTTTAGAGTGAGATGAGTAAATATAATCCTGTTTGGGGCCTATGGGAAAAGCAACAGACTTGTCCCAGCCCACCTTTAGTCCCGAGACCCTCCCGAACTCCTCCACCACTTCCATTAAAGATTTAAAGGACTGTTCTGTGCCATCAAGGTATATTAGCGCGTCATCAGCATATAGTGATATCTTCTCTGTAAGATTACCATAACAGATGCCGCCCACCGACGCCGTCTGCCGCACCGCCAGAGCCAAAGGCTCTATGGCAAGTGCGAACAGGAGTGGCGAGAGTGGGCAGCCCTGCCGTGCTCCCCTGTGTAAAGAAAAGGCATCCGACACATCTTTGTTAGTACATATTCTTGCCCTGGGATTGGTGTACAGCAGGCGAACCCATTTAATAAATTGGTGACTAAAACCCATTCGGTGCATGAATTCCCACAAAAAGGTCCAATTCACAGTATCAAAGGCCTTCATTACGTCCAGTGATAACACTAGGCCACTTTTATGCTCAGTGTCAGCTCTATGGATATGGGGTCTGGTATTTTTAGGGGGAATGCTGCACTATTTTTTTGTCTGAGGTTCCCCATTACCATCTATACCAGACACTCATCTAGGATAAGAGTTTGGTATAAATGAAGGCAATCCCTAGCCACTTTGTTTACAAACAGACATAAGCAGCCCAGTGCTGTCATTTACAATTTCAAGCAGAGCTTTTATATTATGACACCTACCCATCCAGGGATCCAAGCTTCGCTTTAAACAGCATTTTTTATTTATTTTTTAAAATCTCAGTTTTTCTGCAGCAGCTTTTATTCATCTTACAGATGCACCACCTTACAGTCAGGCCAAGGGTACCCCCCCCAGACATGTTATTTAAAACAATTTTGCATTTGTATTGTTGTTGTTCACTTATCAAAATTACTGCTCCCTATCAAATTTTAAAAATGTTAAGTTTTTCCCAGGGCAGTGCCCAACCCTGCATGTCATTTGTTTTGCAATTATTTGCCTGTTAGCTTAGAATATGATTATTATTATTTTTTTTTACATTTGGCTCCCATTGACTTCAATGCCATTCAGATTCTGCACCCAATCTTTAATATTCTCCAAACCCACTGTGAAATGAACACAGTGAAGTTTGGCTCATCTCTAGTCCTAATAAACAATCAACTTACAGGTACTTTCTTCCACCCCAGTGGATCTGTCAATATAGCTACAACATTAGTGGTTGTTGGACAGTTTATCAAGGTAGGTCCTTTCTATGTGCCCTCTTCTCCCTCTTCCTCGCTTACTTCCCTTAGAGTCCCCACACCTGGGCTGCCCTCAAAGGCTAACTATTCTGATCACCTCTTCAAATGGGGGCAATGTGGTACACATGTCCCAAATGAGGACCCATTGACATATTGAAAAAGCCCAGAGCCAGCCCTTGTTCTGTATTTGTGCAAATACTACTTTACAACATTTTGCATGGACCTTTGTTTAGGTTATTAGTCAGGAGGCTTTGAAGATTCATTAGATCAAGGCCAATGTTAAAAAGGGGGTACAGGTGACTGAGCTGTCACCATCAGTTACAAGGCGTAGGGTGACACACACCGCAAGCTCCATTGGTGTGCCCCATCTTGCATCTTCATCAGACCAGATCCAAGAAGAATAGGTAAAGTTCTTGCCTATGTTTACTGCACAATATGCCTGTGGTCATGTGGACCCTGCCACAAACTGCATGCTCCAGTGACCTTGAGACATTATTTCTCCATGCTGATTGAGGGCAGGGATGACCTTGTGGGTTTTAAAATGGTAGCTGGGAACCTGCCATATTGTACATAACAGGCATCATGGAAGGGGGCAGAATGCACTGCCTGGAATAGGAGCAGCTGTAAAACCATCAGTGTTGGCAAGCTGGCATCCAAAAAATGGAAAGAGTATGGCACAACTGCAAACCGACCAAGACATGGCCATCCACCTAAACTGACAGGCCGGGCAAGTAGAGCATTAATCAGAGAAGCAGCCAAGAGGCCTATAGTAACTCTGGAGGAGCTGCAGAGATCCACAGCTCAGGTGGGAGAATCTGTCCACAGGTCAACTATTAGTCGTGCACTCCACAAATCTGGCCTTTATGGAAAAGTGGAAAGAAGAAAGCCATTGCTGAAAGAAAGCTAAAAGAAGTCTGAACCAAACTTTTGGTTGGACTAAAGTTTGACTGTTTGGTCTCCTTTTTAGCTGAAGACAAAAATCATATATAGAGGCAGTTTTTTCACTGGCTGCTAGTGGGTGCTTGTATCTTGTACATCCACTGATGTCCCTGGGAATCCCTGACCATGTAACCAAAGGGACGGGAACAGTGGTGACATCACAGCCCAAATAAGGACACTGGCCATATTTAGACAGTGGCATTGTCCTGGTGACGAGTATGGGAGGAGGAGACGAGAGAACTAGAGAGCAGAAGGTCTTGGAAGGAGCAGAGGACAGTTTTGGTGATATTTGCGGACAAGATTGGTGATGTAGATTGGGCAGGAGTTGTGAATAGCTTTGTTTGTTGCCTGATGATGTCTTAAAGCAGCCCAAATCATGGGTATGTAGGAGTAAAGTGCTTTAATATAGCAAGAAAGCCACTTGCTGTTGATGTTCCTTTTTTTACTCTCCAAACTATGGATTATGTGAGGCCCCGTTCACACCTATGCGAATTGGTTGCGGCTTACACCGCATCCAATTCGCATAACATTTTAAAATACATTGATTTCAATGAGTCTGGTTCACATATGTGCAATGCATTCGCACTGCACATTGCCTAAAAAATGTGTGTGTTTTCTAGGCATTGCGGTGCGAATTGTCTGCCCATTATGTCTATGGGAACGCATCTGATTTGCAGATGTGTTGCGTTCTGAACACAGTACGTATGAATCATGAAGGGGAACTCCACGCCAAATTTTAAATAAAAAAATGGCATGGGTTCCCCTCCAGGAGCATACTAGGCCCTTAGGTCTGGTATGGATTTTAAGAGAAACCCCCTACGCCGAAAAAACAGCGTGGGGGTCCCCCCAAAATCCATACCAGACCCTTATCAGAGCACGCAGCCCGGCCGGTCAGGAAAGGGGGTGGGGACGAGCGAGCACCCCCCCTCCTGAACCGTACCAGGCCGCATGCCCTCAACATGGGGGGTTGGTGCTTTGGGGCAGGAGGGCGCCCTGCGGCCCCCCATCCCCAAAGCACCCTGCCCCCATGTTGATGAGGACAAGGGCCTCTACCCGACAACCCTGGCCGTTGGTTGTCGGGGTCTGCGGGCGGGGGGTTTATCGGAGTCCGGGAGCCCCCTTTAATAAGGGGGTCCCCAGATCCCGGCCCCCCACCCTATGTGAATGAGTATGGGGTATATGGTACCCCTACCCATTCACCTGGGGGAAAAAAAATGTAAATTAAAAGACACTACACAGGTTTTTAAAGTAGTTTATTAGGCAGCTCCGGGGGTCTTCTTCCGACTTCGGGGGTCTCTTCTTCTGCTCTCCAGTGTCATCTCCACGCTCTCTGGTTCTTCTCCCGCTCTCCGGTGCCTTCTTCCTTCTGCCGGGCGCCTCCACTATCTTCTTCCAGCTCTTTTGCTAGCAGCGGCCCGGTCTTCTTCGTCGCCTTCTTCCCTCTTCTCTTCTTCGATGTTGACACAATGCTGCCAGCCGCTGTAATGCAGTGTGTGCGATGCGCAACGACTTATATAGGCATGGGGCGTGGTCACGGGGTGATGCCACCCAGTGACCCTGCCCCCGTATGACGTCACAGTCCCATCATTCCCCGGGACTGTGACGTCATATGGGGCGGGGCCACCGGGTGGCATCACCCAGTGACCACGCCAAATGCCTATATAAATTATTGCGCACCGCGCAACCGGCATTACAGCGGCAGAGAGCATCGTGTCAACATCTCGAGAAGGGAAGAAGGTGACGAAGAAGACCGGGCCGCCGCTAGCAAAAGAGCTGGAAGAAGATAGCGGAGGCGCCCGACAGAAGGAAACAAGCACCAGTGAGGGGAACCGGAGAGCGTGGAGAAGGCACCTGAGAGCAGGAGAAGAGGCCAGAGAGTCGGAAGAGACCCCCGAAGTCGGAAGAAGACCCCCGGAGCTGCCTAATAAATTACTTTAAAAACCTGTGTAGTGTGTTTTTTTATTGACATTTTTCTTCCACCAGGTGAATGGGTAGGGGTACGATGTACCCCATACTCATTCACATAGGGTGGGGGGCTGGGATCTGGGGGCCCCCTTATTAAAGGGGGTCCCAGATCCTGATAAGCCCCCCGCCCGCAGCCCCCGACAACCAACGGCCAGGATTGTCGGGTAGAGGCCCTTGTCCTCATCAACATGGGGGCAAGGTGCTTTGGGGTGGGGGGCCGCAGGGTGCCCCCCTGCCCATAGGCACCCACCCCCATGTTAAGGGCATGCGGGCTGGTATGGTTCAGGAGGGGAGGGGCGCTTGCTCATCCCCACCCCCTTTCCTGACCGGCCGGGCTGCGTGCTCGGATAAGGGTCTGGTATGGATTTTGGGTGGACCCCCCTGCCGTTTTTTCCAATCCGCTCTGCTGCAATAGCGATGCTGTCCTCTGGGGCTGGCGATCTGGCTCTCCGCTGCATAGGCTACAGATTCTTACTCCCTGTCACACAGACCTCCTTCTGGCAGGTTCAGAATGGCATCCAGAGAGGCTGAAACAGGCCTCACCCACCTTTTTATGCCTTCTCCCAGCAGGCTGTTCTGTGCGCTCTGCATTCTGTGTCCTGTAGTCCAGATAGTCCCGGCCAACAGTTTCACTTCCTTGTCTCCGACTACATGTTCCATAATGCATTGCTCTGGTTATTCTCACAGGAGGAAAGCTGCAGCTTGCCCCCTCCCATACTAAGCTTGCCCCCTCCCATACTAAGTGCCATAGAGCTCTTGTGTTACCAGGCCATAAACATAAGCATGTCATTTTTTATATTTCTGTTCTGTTTGAAAAAAAAGTATCCTTCTTCAGCTTGATGGAAACCTGCATTAATAAAAAACACATTGCATAGAATATGTAAGTGTGTTACACAACCGAGCAAAATCTGCATGAAACCTGAAGATGCTATGCTATAGCCTGTGCAGCAAAAGCACATTTAAAAATAATATTATGTACAGCATACTTAAGCAACACTGTAAACATGATATTTTCATGGGAAGTTGTAAAGTGGGGACGATGTGAAATTGAACACTTAATCCAGAGGTGTAAGAAAGATGAAACAGGCATGTTTTCTTCCTGCTAGAAACTCTGCATGCACAAAGGCTTTTAAAGCAAATCTATCATCAAATTCAGAGGAGTTAGATGCTTAAAATTGGCCATACACAGAGGCTAGCTGGGAAACAAACATTGCTCAAAACTGGCTTTAAATGAAAGTTATATTTTGTGAAAGACAAAAAAATGTCTTCAGCTGATATACACATATGCTGTATATAGAATATGTCCATGGAGTTCCTCCCCCCTTTATTGGGGGCAGTATAGTGAGGTTACACATTACTGATGTTATATCAAAAGAAATCAAAGTACCTGGCCAAAAGTTTTCCCACATATTTTGTCACAATAGCTTATGCAGAGTACACTCTAAGACCTTGAAAAGATTGTAGTAAAACCGTTCTAATTATCCTTTTTATTCCACAAAATCCGTGGCCACATAACCAGAGGAAGGGTCCTCCCAGGACTCAGAAGAGGGATCTTAGTGCTGATATCAGCAAAAAGGAATCATCGGGGACTAGCCTGCACTAGCACACCGACCTAACTGGATTACTGGTCCCCCACACCTAAAAACAGCACCAGCAAGAGACAGATATGGTGGACTTATTGTAGGTGACTGCAACAAGCTTCAAAAGGCAAGAAAAAAAAAGTGCTGGAGAGTGTGGGAGGAGGAGATCGGCATTAAAGTGAATTTCAAACTTTCTAAATCTGTAGCTTTTATTAAAATAATTCTTGGGGATCCTGCCATGAAAGACATTTTTCAATGTTTAGTGATAACTGTCTCCTAATTGTGCCCCTGTGTTGCCACACTGGGGTTTATTTACTGAAACTGGAGGGTGCAAAAGGAGGCTCACTTCTGCATAGAAACCAATTAGCTTCTAGCCTCAGCTTGTTCACTTAAGCTTTTGCAATAAAACCTGGAAGCTGATTGGTTTCTATGCAGAAGTTAGCTTGATTTTGTACTCTCCAGCCAGTAAATAAACCCCTCTATGTGCCCCTAGTGGAGATTAGGTGGTCATGCAAGCACACAATGTACAGGCATGGTCAACCGCTGTCACCATTAGGAAGTCTATTGCCCTAAAATAATGTGAAGAAAAATAAAAGCCTCTCCTAATTCATAATCAGTCCCCTACAGTATATACATAAACATAGATAACACGATATAATGTGTGTGTGTGTATGTATATATATATATATATATATATATATATATATATATATATATATATATGTGTAGCGGGGTCTTCAAAGTTAGTGGGATACACCTGGGGGTAGAGAGACCCAGGTGTGTAATTATGTCAGGGATTAGACCCCTTTTTGTTATTCGTGGAGGATTGGGTGGTGCAATATTCTCCTTGGCCTGTGGGTGGCGACGTACCTACAGGCTCGAGGTAGAATCACTACCACAGTGCTACCCTTTTTTTTGTCCCTTCCTGGAGATGGTACGGCTGGGGCGGGGAACCTGCCATGGTGTCGATGGGAGGAGATAAAAGGGGGAGACGCCCTTGCCACGAGGTCTTTGGGGGATCATCTCTTCACGCACCCAGGCACCTTAGGCCTGGGTGCGGGCGGTTCAAGGTTCCGGCCTAGGCGCCCTAGGCCTGGCCGGAATGAAGATGGAGTCCATCCCAGGCACCTTCAGCCTGGGGTGAGGTACTATTGAGGAGGCCTGGGACCCGGTGACTCCGACTGGGTCCCGCGAGGGTGAAGTTGCTCCAGGGCGCCCCTTGCGAGGGGACCCGCATCTGAGGTGAGGAGGCTGGGGAGGTCACCCGTCCGAAGACCCGGTGCAGTGTCAACCCGGTGACGGATGGGCCTTCGGTAACTCCCTTGGAGGACATCTTCCCCTGATAGGGGCTACAGCGCAGCGGAGGAGCTTTCATCAAGACTCCTGCAACCCCTGGTCATAGCACAGGGAGTGTAGGGACTAGGAACCTGTACAGTGCCTCGACCTGCTTCCCCATCGTATCATGCCGTTGCATTTGACTGTATGTGGAGATACGCAATAAACCTGAGTTTGGACTTTGATGGGTGTATGGACTCTGTTGATGGGAACAAAGGGAGATTCTGGCACGGAAGGACTGACCCTCATAACCAGCACACATTTGGCCCGAGGAAAAGATTGGTACTGGCCTTCACCTCACCCACAGCCATGGGGAGGACATGGGCCGTAGCGCACCTCACTCTGTCGCTCGACATACCCCTAGCTAAAGAGGTCGGGGTGAGGCCGCTACATATATATATATATGTAGCGGCACCCCCTTTTCCCACTTCTCCCTCTTTCTCTCTTTGCAGCTGGCTGACTCGTCTAGGGGTACCAGAGAGAAGAATGGGTGGGGGGGATGCACCACCAGCTCGTGCCCTCTGATGTGTATTATGCAGAGGTGTGAGCTAAACCTTTTGCCTTCGGGTCTGTGTTCACGTCCGTGGTGTCGATGGGAGGAGATAAAAGGGGGAGACGCCCTCGCCACGAGGTCTTTGGGGGATCATCTCTTCACGCACCCAGGCACCTTAGGCCTGGGTGCGGGCGGTTCAAGGGGCCGGCCTAGGCGCCCTAGGCCTGGCCGGAATGAAGATGGAGTCCATCCCAGGCACCTTCAGCCTGGGGTGAGGTACTATTGAGGAGGCCTGGGACCCGGTGACTCCGACTGGGTCCCGCGAGGGTGAAGTTGCTCCAGGGCGCCCCTTGCGAGGGGACCCACATCTGAGGTGAGGAGGCTGGGGATGTCACCCGTCCGAAGACCCGGTGCAGTGTCAACCCGGTGACGGGTGGGCCTTCGGTAACTCCCTTGGAGGACATCTTCCCCTGATAGGGGCTACAGCGCAGCGGAGGAGCTTTCATCAAGACTCCTGCAACCCCTGGTCATAGCACAGGGAGTGTAGGGACTAGGAACCTGTACAGTGCCTCGACCTGCTTCCCCATCGTATCATGCCGTTGCATTTGACTGTATGTGGAGATACGCAATAAACCTGAGTTTGGACTTTGATGGGTGTATGGACTCTGTTGATGGGAACAAAGGGAGATTCTGGCACGGAAGGACTGACCCTCATAACCAGCACACATTTGGCCCAAGGAAAAGATTGGTACTGGCCTTCACCTCACCCACAGCCATGGGGAGGACATGGGCCGTAGCGCACCTCACTCTTTCGCTCGACATACCCCTAGCTAAAGAGGTCGGGGTGAGGCCGCTACATATATATATATATATATATATATATATATGTAGCGGCACCCCCTTTTCCCACTTCTCCCTCTTTCTCTCTTTGCGGCTGGCTGACTCGTCTAGGGGTACCAGAGAGAAGAATGGGTGGGGGGGATGCACCACCAGCTCGTGCCCTCTGATGTGTATTATGCAGAGGTGTGAGCTAAACCTTTTACCTTCGGGTCTGTGTTCACGTCCGGAGCTTCAGCTTCTCTTGTGGAGGATGATTGCCACTGTCACAGGCAGGGGCACTTAGCTCCCAGTAACTTGAGTTCCACACCAAATAAAGTCCAACACTTATTTATTCTGTTAGAGCAACAAATAGTAGACTGGTTGAACTTTGAAGAACAGACAGGTGTGGGAAGGATAAGGTCTAGGCACAATCAAAGAATTAAAGTTCTCTCCTGTTCCATATAGTGCAAACAGGCTTGGCGCACGATCGCTGCCACCGACCGTGAATTTGGTTTCTGCCACAGTAGAGGCCTCTGCCACAGACCTTGATGAGAGGTCTCTGCCACAGACCTGGTTCAGTTGGATCCCCGCCACTGACCACAAGAACATAGAATACCTGCGTTAGGATAAATGGCCCCTGTCAGGGAAGACATCCATCCGGACGGTCTCCAGAGGCCCACACTGTCACCGGCATTATGCTGTACTAGCTCTTCGGGAGGGTTACATCTCTGGTACCTTACGCCCTGGATTCGGGCACCCAATTCCGGGGGCACTCTAGGAATACTTCATCCCTCGCGGGACCCAGTGGAAGGTACTGGGCCCCAGGCCTTCTTGCAAAGTACCTCACCCCAGGCTTAAGGTGCCTGGGATGGAACTCGACTCCACGTGCCCAGGCCAAGGGCACCTGGACACAGACGAACGGACAGCAGCCCCAGGCTGAAGGTGCCTGGCGCTCGGACTCCTCTCGTGCGCAAGATGTCCGCCCCCTTTATACCCTCTTCCAGTAAGCACAGCAGGTTCCCCACCCCGCTGTACTGCTGCCGCGAGAGGACAAAAAGGGCACGGCCATACAATGGTGGTTCAACCCCAGTCCAAGGTGACAGCGCCACCCAGGGGCCGCAGGGATCTGGACACCATTGATATCCTCCACGAACAAAACAACCATAAAACCCTCGTAATTGTTGCATCTGGTCCATATTACCGCCCAAACACTCCCCCTAAATATTGATACCCGCTACACACACACACACACACACACACACACACACACACACACACACACATATATATATATATATATATATATATATATATATATATATATATATATATATATATATATATAGTGGGTACGAAAAGTATTCAGATCCAATTACATTTTTCACTCTTTGTTATATTGCAGCCATTTGCTAAAATCATTTAAGTTCATTTTTTTCCTTATTAATGTACACACAGCACCCCATATTGACAGAAAAACACAGAATTGTTGAAATTTTTGCAGATTTATTAAAAAAGAAAAACTGAAATATCACATGATCCTAAGTATTCAGACCATTTGCTCAGTATTTAGTAGAAGCGCTCTTTTGATCTAATACAGATACAAGTCTTTTTGGGAAAGATGCAACAAGTTTTTCACACCTGGATTTGGGGATCCTCTGGCATTCCTCCTTGCTGATCCTCTCCAGTTCTGTCAGGTTGGATGGTAAACGTTGGTGGACAGCCATTTTTAGGTCTCTCCAGAGATGCTCAATTGGGTTTAAGTCAGGGCTCTGGCTGGGCCATTCAAGAACAGTCACGGAGTTGTTGCGAAGCTGTGAAGGAATGTGATGAGCATAATTTTAAACTAGAAAATGTCTATTCTCTATGCATCTTCACTATACTATAAAGTCTATATTGCTTTTTCATGTACACCACTGCTGTAATTCTTCCTTACTCAAATCAATTTCTAACAACACCTCCTCCCACCGAAAAGACTGGAGAAGACAGAAAATGGCGGGATACCCCCTTCTCCCACACATCTTTGGAATGCGGATATGAAGATAGGACCAGAGGACAGCCCAGCTTTTTGTCTTTCAGCCAATCAGATGTGGTTTGCAGTCTTACATTAACATAATAGTGACGTATCATGCTGTGTGTAAAAAGTTTAGTACTGCCTGGAATAAATCATTAGATACGGAAGTAACGGATCTGCACAGATGTGTCAGAGTTTTGCTTTCAGCATGCATGCAATGTTATCTAACCTTTACAATTCGGAACAGTAGTAGAATCCATATTAACCCCTTTGTGGTTAAACGACCATTACAAAGCCACTCCTTCGTTATTTTAGCTGTGTGCTTAGGGTCATTGTCTTGTTGAAAAGTAAACCTTCGGCCCAGTCTGAGGTCCTGAGCACTCTGGAGAAGGTTTTCGTCCAGGATATCCCTGTACTTGGCTGCATTCATCTTTCCCTCGATTGCAACCAGTCGTCCTGTCCCTGCAGCTGAAAAACACTCCCACAGCATGATGCTGCCACCACCATGCTTCACTGTTGGGACTGTATTGGACAGGTGATGAGCAGTGCCTGGTTATCTCCACACATACTGATTAGAATTAAGGCCAAAAAGTTCTATCTTGGTCTCATCAGACCAGAGAATCTTATTTCTCACCATCTTGGAGTCCTTCAGGTGTGTATTAGCAAACTCCATGCGGGCTTTCATGTGTCTTGCACTGAGGAGAGGCTTCCGTCGGGCCACTCTGCCATGAAGCCCCGACTGGTGGAGGGCTGCAGTGATGGTTGACTTTCAACAACTTCTCCCATCTCCCGACTGCATCTCTGGAGCTCAGCCACAGTGATCTTTGGGTTCTTCTTTACCTCTCTCACCAAGGCTCTTCTCCCCCGATAGCTCAGTTTGGCCGGACGGCCAGCTCTAGGAAGGGTTCTGGTCGTCCCAAACGTCTTCCATTTAAGTGTAGCGCTACCCCCAGTTAAGAGAGCCGCTGGTTTGATTTCGGGCCCTGTATACAGCACCGCCAACCCCCGACAATCTTACTCGACCCACTCTGGCACAGTTAGTCTAGGGTTAAACTTATATCACATTCAGAAATATTGCAAGGGGCAATCTCTTTTACAGTAAGACAACACACTGAGGCGAGAGATCAAATGCAATGGCTTTACTTTTATATCAAAAGCATAGGCAGAACAGAACACATGCAACTTGCTTACAGAGCCCTGCAGCAATAGGTGTAGCACACAACAATGGCCCAGCGCGGTAACCCACCGCGTGCAGCTATTATGGTGTGCGCGCCCTGTGGCGCACTAAACAATATTCTATCTCCCCCCTAGTCAGGCCTGACATAGAAGAAAATCTCAGTCTTTTCACTCTAGGATTTCTTTGCATGCAAACTTTCGGTGGTGCACTTGATGAAATAGTATTTGTAATCCACAAGTAGGCAATCTCAAGGAACACTATACTGGAGACCCTTCAACTCTGTCCTGCTACGGGTCTCCTAATAGAACAAACAACGATAGGTGGGCCAAGGCAGTCTATAGGCCTAACACGGTACAGTCTATTGGCTTGAGCAAGTGCTCGCTCACCACTCCGGATGCGATCCCAGTCCAGGACTTCCACCTGCTGTGTCTCTGCACACAGCGTCTGCAACGATCGGGTCCCCGATCTAACTGATGTCCTCACTTGACAAGTCCGGTGCCACCTAGGCTCCGCAGTGGGGTGGAAGGCTCTTTGGAAGTTGCGCAAGGCCCAGGCTTCAGGCCTTGCACTGCAGCAGATCCGCACAGGAAGAAACTCTTGCTTGCAGCATGGTGTCCAAAGAGGCTGAGCTCCGCCTCACCTCCTCCTTAAATAGCCCCTCCCATGAGTCTCTGCGGTGGCTAATTGCACTCTGGGTGCCGAACGGGGTTCTGGGTAACGTAGTCCCGGGGCCCCAAAGGAGACCCCGCTACACAAGGATTATGGAGGCCACTGTGCTCTTAGGAAACTTAAGTGCAGCAGAATTTTTTTGTAACCTTGGCCAGATCTGTGCCTTGCCACAATTCTGTCTCTGAGCTCTTCAGGCAGTTCCTTTGACCTCCATGGTTCTCATTTGCTCTGACATGCACTGTGAGCTGTAAGGTCTTATATGACAGGTGTGTGGCTTTTCTAATCAAGTCCAATCAGTATAATCAAACACAGCTGGACTCAAATGAAGGTGTAGAACCATCTCAAGGATCATCAGAAGAAATGGACAGCACCTGAGTTAAATATATGAGTGTCGCAGCAAAGGGTCTGAATACTTAGGACCATGTGATATTTCAGTTTTTCTTTTTTAATAAATCTGCAAAAATGTCAACAATTCTGTGTTTTTCTGTCAATATAGGGTGCTGTGTGTACATTAATGAGGAAAAAAAATGAACTTAAATGATTTTAGCAAATGGCTGCAATATAAACAAAGAGTGAAAAATTGAAGGGGGTCTGAATACTTTCTGTACCCACTGTATATACACACACTCATGAAAGTGAGTACACCCCTCATATTTTTTATTAATATTTTATTATATCTTTTCATGTGACAACACTGAAGAAATTACACTTTGCTACAATGTAAAGTAGTGAGTTTACTGCTTGTATAACAGTGTAAAATTTCTGTCCCCTCAAAATAACTCAACACAGCCATTAATGTCTAACCCGCAGGCAACAAAAGTGAAAATGTCCAAATTGGGCCCAAAGTGTCAATATTTTGTGTGGCCACCATTATTTTCCAGCACTGCCTTAACCCTCTTGGGCATGGAGTTCACCAGAGCTTCACAGGTTGCCACAGGAGTCCTCTTCCACTCCTCTATGATGACATCACAGAGCTGGTGGGTGTTAGAGACCTTGCGCTCCTCCACCTTCCGTTTGAGGATGCCCCACAGATGCTGCATAGGGTTTAGGTCTGGAGACATGCTTGGTCAGTCCATCACCTTTACCCTCAGTTTCTTTAGCAAGGCAGTGGTCATCTTGGAGGATGTGTGTTTGGGGTCGTTATGTTGGAATACTACCCTGCGGCCCAGTTTCTGGAGGGAGGGGATTATGCTCTGCTTCAGTATGTCACAGTATATGTTGGCATTCATGGTTCCCTCAATGAACTGTAGCTCCCCCAGTGCCAGCAGCACTCATGCAGCCCAAGACCACGACACTCCCACCACCATGCTTGACTGTAGGCAAGACACACTTGTCTTTGTACTCCTCACCTGGGTTCTGCCACACACGCTTGACACCATCTGAACCAAATAAGTTTATCTTGGACTGCGAGCCAGGCTTTCTCATCCACATCAATGCCTGACCTCACAAATGCGCTTCCGGAAGAATGGTCAAACATTTGCATAGACATCGGGAGTGCGCTCCGGGCACAGAGCAGGATGAAATAATGATTTACAGGTACATGAATTTGCGCTAAAGGGCCGCCCTGCCGCAGTACATGTACGGTCCTTAAGCTGTTGAATACGGTATCAACACACTATTCTGATTAATTTCAAGTATTGTTTAGGTAGTTTTGCTGCAATGCCTGCTTTTTTTGCCCAGTGGAAATAGCAAGCCCCAAGAATGTCCAGTGGAACAGCAGTTTAATAGTAACTTTTGTGAGCTTCTTTTTTCACAGTACCACACTTCATTGTTTTAAGTGCTTAATAGAATGTCAAAACAGAGTGCACAAAACCACTTTAAAACCACCATCCCATATTCCCTGAACCTCCTCCCGTTCCTATATCTCCAATTATTCTCACAATATTCAAAATGTATCCTTCCTATAAGAGTTTTGCGGAAACTAGCTAGTGTCAGGCAGTATGCAAGCAATTGAATAAGCAGCAAATGGAAAGAGACAAGCTTGAGGAGTGGTGTAACACTGTTTTTTAGACGTCGGAGGATGTCAAGATCACACAAAACCCAGGAAAGCACCAGCAGCTCCACTCTGTATCCTTGCAAGCCTCTAGAAAATTGAAGGGTATGTATTTTGTTCTGCGTGTATTTATTGGGGCACAACACATTACATTCCACATGCTGGTGCAGGGAAAGGATAGCTTTCTGGGCAAGATAATGGTGGCTAGGTACCTGACACTGTGGTGAAGTACAGGCCATAAGTTTGTGGAAGGTAGCTAATTCCACTCTCTTGAATGAGAGCATCTGCAAAACCAGCAGCATTAAGACACTGGGCATGGGGATGATTTGGGGACATTTTTTTCTTCCCCTCCAGCAGCTGTAGAAGAGCTGCTGGAGATGGCAAGGTGGGTTTAACAGTATTGAAGTATTTATTGTTGAAGTATTCATTTGACCCTCCTCAGCCAGGTCCTTGACATGGCCTTGTGAGGCTTCCCTCCTTGTCTCTAGAGAATGTAAATATTGCAGTGGGAGAATGTTGAGGTACGTGCAATGCAAAACATTTTTAACAAGGAAGAGAAGGACGAGTGCGGGCCTTTCACTGCAGACTTATATTGAGGTGCTGCAACTTTTGAGATTTGTAATGCAAAGTGATGGTTTTTCCCATGTGGTACCCAAATAACTGGTACTTTTATCAGTGAAATGTTGCAGAACACAACATTCCTGTTGGAAGAAGATTTTCTATTTTTAGCCTCACACTGCAGAGCTCTATGGACCAGCCCTGGGCATATCAGTGGCCTGTACCGATGGGGCAGGTCCACCAAATGGACTAGAATGGCTGCTCCCACCAGTCCTCTCCAAGAAGACCCTGCCCGAAAATAATATCCTCCCTCACTGATGTTCTGACTCTCCCTCTTCTCCAATTTGTGGGGCTCATGGATGATCTTCTACCTCATTATCTGCCCCTCTGTCACTAGACTCATTTTGGCAGTAAGCTGCAGATTGTGGAACATCACTGCCTCTTGCTGCTCTCTGCTTGATGTTACCTCTCGCTATGGTCCTAGCGCTATCTTCCTCAACTTCGATATCTGAAATGATAATACTGCAGTAGGTCAGTGATTTTGTGATTGAAAAATTATGCCAGCTTCTCATTGCCCATTTAAGGAACACGTGGGCTCATTAGCAGCAAAAGCAGGTAACTGGCTGCTCTGTGCCTGGGAGGAAGCTCAACTACTTTCACTCAACTACCTGTGGCTGTATAACATGGCCACTCTGAGCTTGAAAAGGTCGGTGTACCCTGCCTCTATAACGGTGGTGGTCAACTTAAAAAACTATAGAGTGTTCCACTTCCAGGGAGCTGCACAAGCGCAGCTCATTTGTGTTGCATGCATTCATTGCATGCATTGTATAAGTTCAGCAGCCCATTCATAAGCTGTAAAGCACCTCAATGCCTGACAAAATCAATTCTGCTGTATTTTCTACCACCATGCACAATGAAGACAAAGTGGGCATAATATAAGTCAGTGGATGCAATAAGCATTGGTTTTAGTGAATGTAATAATAATGATAATAATAATAATATCCACTGCGTTGATGTCAGCAACTTGGTAATAACCCCCAGCATTGGTTTGAATGACTGTAGTCAGTGTTATGCTATTTCAACCCCCCTTCATTGGTAGTGGGTGTCACTCTTGATTAGCAGTGGTAGTTAATCAGTAACTATAGTTGTTGCTAACACACAAAAAACGTTATCCTAAAAAGGACTGTTGGAAGTATGAATATGGGGGAGGGTATACAATATGTAGCCAACCACACTGCAAGCTGCAGTATTTAGTGCAATATCGCACAGGATAGAATTGTATAGTAAATAATTAATTATTGCTGCACAGGCTGTCAGCTTTCCCTAAACAACTCCACTATGCACAAAGGAAATGGCTGCTGGGAATCCACCCACTGATCAAAGTTCCAAGTCCATGCACTGCATTATGGTTACAAAAAAAATCCGTACTGCAAAATTCTGTATTAATTCACCTAGAGCATGCAGGATTTACCTGGAACCCATGGTAGCAGAAAACCAGGCAACGCACATTCCTAGTTCTCATGTAAACACCAATATCACCCACTTCCCATTAGTTCTGTTCCAAGTCTAAGCAACTTTATAAAATGTATCTTTAGGATGCCTTACTTCTACTCTATGTTCTTCACCTTTCACATTATTGCTCTGCACCCAGAATTTTGATATATATTAAGCGCTAAGATCATTTCTAACCTGTGAAAATAGTAAATTCACAATCTATTTTTGTCATTTGAATGCATGCACATGGAAGTAACCATGTCTTTTATCTGGTGTCTTGACCTCCATTTTAACACATATTTTATAAATGATCACCTGTAAATTTGTTTTGATGATATAAGTGTAGCGATACCTCCAACTAAGAAGGCCGCAGATTTAGTTTGGGCCCTGAAGACAGCTCCGCCAACCCCCGGCAATATGCTCTACCCCCTACTGGCACAGCTAGTACTGACAGTAAATTGTATATCTTATACTGTATGAATAACTGAGCATTGATACAATACTAAATTGAAATAAGTGTAAGATTTTACTTAAGCTCTTGGTAAGGAAAAGGGTAACATCAATAACAGTTTACAGAATAATCATTTGTAATGTAGAGCCCAGCCACACTAACACACTATAGGGTTAACACATAACAAGTGCGCCACGCGGGCGACCGTTAGCTAAGTGCCCTGTGGCGCAGTAACCAAAACACCTTAGAAACCCCACCAGGCCTGGTTCTGATAATCTACAACTTAGTCCTTTTTCTTCACCGGCAGATCTTTAATGGTGGTGCACATTAACAGAGTACAAACTTTGTAATCCAATGGGGTAGGTAAAGATGGAGTAGAAACTTGGCTATACGAACGGTAGGTTCAGCTCTAACAAGGGTCTTCAATAAGAGCACTAAGAACAACTCATAGGCCACGGCAGTCTATAGGCCTATATGCAGTAACAGTATATCGGTTGGGCATATGCCCTCTCACCCGCCCGGACTACGGTCCCAGTCCGGGAACTTCCACCAACTGTGTCCCACACACACTCCGTCTCTTCAGCGATCCGGTCCCCGATCCAACAAGGCTGTATTCGAGCGAAGTCAGATGCCACCCAGGCTCGAGGAAGGGGTGGAAGGCTCTTTGGTGCTGCGCAAGGCCTCAGGCTTCAGGCCCTGCACTCCGTCCCCCTCCGCACAGGAGGATCAGTTCCTGAAGTCTCGTGTCCCAAAGAGCCCGAGCCCAGCCTCTCCTGCTCCTTTTATAACCCCTCCCATCAGTCTCTGTGATGGAAACATTTCCGAATGGGGTTCTGGGTAATGTAGTCTCTCTCTCTCTCACTTCAGCAATGTCTTTTCTCTACTTCCTCCCGACTCACCTCTCACCCGGAAAGTCCTGTCTCTCTATCTTAAAGGGGAATACCCCGCTACATAAGGTCAAAATCTTAAGATGAATCCCAATCGTTTGATATTTTCAGTTTTCTATTGTATATATAAAAAGGCACATTTTGCAGTTATGACACAATTTACATTACTGGGCTTAATAAATAAAACGGTGAAAAGATCTGTGATATTACACAAAGAGGCATAGCCTTCACCGATGAAACAGACTTGACTAGTGAGATCAGTGAAATATGAATTTTCATTGACTGCGACGAGTTATTGCACATTGCACTTTGCTTTTTGACTTACTAAATATGCCAGCATGTCCTTTTCTAACAGTGTTTTATGATCAATGTTGCTTTGTCTGTTGACCTGTTTTAAACATTATAAACAGGTGTCAAAAAGATGGCACAATGTAGTAAAATTATTTGACATTATGCCTAAAATGTAATATTCCATTACAAAGTGAGCTTTCAACATGCTTGATATATTCAGTTAAACTGCTTTATTACCAGTCAGTGAGTGAATCTAGGGGAAACAAAATACCCAGTTTAAGCACAATAGCACAAAAAAAGAATATGCCGAAAAAAATACACATACAAATGCTTTCTAAACAGAATAGAGAAATGCCTATTGAAAACAAAAGCTTGTAATTACATAACAACATCAAATTGAAACTTTTAGATTTCAGATTGATTTTTCTGATATATGCACAAATAACACCCTTCAGCAATCACTCATTTCTACACTATAATTTAAAAAACAGTAATTGGAAAGTAATTGGACGTAAGCTACTTTTTTTGTAAATGAAAATGACTAATAGTACATGTCTCGGCTTTGCATTTTAGAAGTTTGATAAAAATATTTTTTTATTCCATATAGTAATGGAGTGCATGCAATGTGCTTGTAGGTTTTGCTTTTTTTTAGTTCAGATTGTGGACTGAAGCTAAGTTTTACAATAAATAACGTATATTATAAGGTTCATTGTTCTTAATTTTTATAACACCAATTATTACCAAAAAAGTGGAATAAGAGAAGAATCTGAAATTAACCAGACAGAAATGTTAACACTTTGTCTTGTGCAGGGAATATTGATTAGAAGGAAGACAACAGAGAAATAATACATTATTTTTACAGAGACCCTAACATGGCAAGACTGGAATCATATTGATTTAATTGATGCTATTCTACTCAAATGCTATCATATACGTGGAGAAAATATTGTACAGTTTCATTGCATAATTCATAAATCGGTTATACATTTTTTTTCTGTAACCCACATATACTTCAATAAACTTTTTTTCTGAGCGTATTAGAATATTTTTGAACAGTGGAGTTGGAATAGGTGTTAATAAATGCATTGATAGCAAGCAGTGGCATAACTAGAACCTTCAGGGCCCCGATGCAAGAAACCATGAAGGGCCCCCCTGACCCCCGGACAGGGCTCTTTTTTTCGAGCCCGGTGGCGGAACAACAGGGCCCGGTCGCAAGTGGGTGGCGGCATATAAAGGAACTGATTTCTCTATTTCCCCCGGCTTCTCCTCCTCTCCCTCCCACAGGCATTCAGCGGCTGCAGGAGGAAAATGGAGAGATTGATTCCTGTATGTTGGTGTTTCTCAGTATATCCCTAGGGGAATGGGGCTACACTGCAACCACTCTGCAACTGTGTGCATTGCATGCAGTTGCAGCATAGTGATGATGCATTTAAGGTGTTAAAACAGGCGGTCAGTAGGCAACATATTGCCTCTGAAAAGCGATCTGAGCATGGATCGCTTTTCGGAGGAACATCATTTTTTTGCTGGTACTATGAACAAGCAAAAATAAATAAATAGGTTCCGATTGTACACATATAGGGGGTCGGGATTAAAAGCGCATACATAAAATGTGCATACATACATGTAAACACACATATATAAACACACATATACTGTATATATACATACACACACGCATATATATAAATGCACATATGCACACACATATAAACCAGTGGCGGCTGGTGCTCAAAAATTTTAGGGGGGCGCAAGCAAACTGAAAAATTCTGAAAAAAAAACATCAATTGCATCCACTGTGCCATCAAACGCTGCCACTGTGACCATCAAATGCCGCCACTGTGCCCATCAAATGCCGCCACTGTGCCCATCAAATGCCGCCACTGTGGCCATCAAACGCTGCCACTGTGCCATCAAATGCCGCCACTGTGCCATCAAATGCCGCCAGTGTGCCCATCAAATGCTGCCAGTGTGGCTATTAAATTCTGCCAGTGTGCCATCAAATGCTGCCACTGTGCCCACAAACGCCGTCACTGTGCCCATCAAATGCCGCCACTGTGCCCATCAAATGCCACCGCTGTGCCCATCAAATGCTGCCACTGTGCCCATCAAATGCCGCCACTGTGCCCATCAAATGCCGCCAGTGTTCCCATTAAATGCTGCCAGTGGGCCATCAAATGCTGCAACTGTGCCATCGAATGCCACCACTGTGAATCCCCCACGGGGTCCTCCAAGCGTCTCCTGCCGTCCTCATCTACTGTCCGCTCCTCCTGATAGGTGTCCAAAAGCCGCGCCTATCTTTCAGCTAATCAGGTGACGGGTAATAGGCCCGTGCACCCGATTGGTGGAGAGGCGGTTCAGTGTTAGGAAAGTGAATATTAATTTGCTTTTCTAACACACCTGGGTGGACTGTGAGCACCAAGCATGGTGCTCGCAGTTCACCTATTTTAAAGCCCATTAGAGCCTATGGCTCTAATCAGGTGCTTCAAAAATACCCTCCCGCCGCTGTAATTCAGGCGCCCAGCGCCCCAAAAGGGGCCGGACACCTGAATAGGGGGTGGCAGCGGTGGCCATGGATAGATTCATCCAATGCTTAAATCAATCCATTGGTCATAGAGGGGGTGTCCGGAGAGAGGGGGGGAGCCCGTGCGCCCTTATGGACGCACCGCCACTAAAAACACATGCACACTCACATACATAAGCACACACACATATACATATTCACACTCACATACATACATATACACACACATACATATGCACACACACACACACATACATGCACAAACATATAAACACACATACAGTAGTAGATAGATAGTCTGATAAAAAAATGGCAGACATTTACCTTACCTCTTTCTGCCGGGTACTGCACTGTAGGAGGAGACAAAGAGCACACACTGTGCTTTCACTTTAGGTTAATGTGACGAGCTCCCCGCACATTGCCATTACAGTTTGGCTGACGATCGGGGAGCTCGTCTCAGCCGCTCTTCATATCGAAGAGTACAGGGGGCCCTCAAGGGCTCCCTTCAGCAAAGGGCCCAGTCGCCATGGCGACCTCAGCGACCCCTATAATTCCGCCACTGATAGCAAGGACCAAAGATAAGCCTGGGCTAAGAATGGCATGCTTTCTTCAAAATTGGACTTACTTGGCGCTTCTTTTGCATTGTCCTATATTATAAGGGAATTTAGATCCCTATGCATTGTATATTTTTTTTATATACAGTATGTGGTTTGAGGGGTTATAATAAATTGTATACTTTTAAAAATTGTGTCTGCGTCACAATGTACCTTTAAAAATGTGACCTTATGAAGCAACATTTTTTGTTTCTCTATTGTTTTTCAGTAACTCAATTCCTTCTTCAAGAACAGGACAAAATTTGGTACAACTTCAAATTTCCACTTCCACCACTTAACCAAGGGGAGGCACGTGACTATGGGCGCTTGATATATGGTTGATATATAGACACTTCCTGGTGCACTTCTCAAGATTTATTCTGCAGAGTTGTGGCCCTCACACCTTTTGGGAATTGAGATAGGGTGCCTGGATATAACATTTGAATGGATGGCTGTCTGTATAAGAGTCACCCTCCTTGGCCCTGGGTTTCCCCCTGTTTTTAGTTGTATTGACTGTCTGGCGACCAGCACTCCTCGGTGAGTCCTAAGTGTTGTTGTAGCTTTTTTGGGCACCTATATCCACCCCTAAGGCCTCTTCTTGCACAGTTAATTTGCTGCATGTGGAAGAATTGCAATACTAAATAACTGCCCTATCCTGAAAAAGCAGAACCTGCTGTGAAGCGGCATGATGGTGACCCAAGAATACAATGTCCTGTTAAACACCACCAGATAAAAAGATAATTTCCGTTATGATTTTTTTATAGTTGGCGGGTGCCTAATCCCAGGGGTTCAGGGTGGTGGTTTTTGTGTTTTTTAGGCGTTTTACATTTGTGTTGATATACGTTGTTTTAAGGGTTATATTAAAATGTTACTAAATCCAGGACTCTGCATTCACTATATCTGGTCACCCATAGTACATAGAACATGGAAATGCAATTATTTTAGTAAATATAAACTGCTAAATACCTTTTCTCATCAGCAGTTGGAGCTGTCTTGTGACTTCTATTAGTGTCTGGTTAAAGCTTGTATGAGGAGTTTTCATTCTCCCCTGATTGTCCAATGAGACTGCAGGACCCCTGATCCTCTGTCTGTACAGTGCTTATTGGCCCTGTGCTGATCACATGCACTCTCCCAAGAACAGTAAATTCTCTAGCAATACACACCAAACTGAGCAGGTGCAGCTTGTCCCCAAGGCTCTGTTCTATCAGCAGATGGATTGGGGACAGTGGAAGAAGGGGGGGGGTCAGAGAAGACAGGCTAGAGCTTCTTTTTTTTAAAATCAAGTACCTAATTTTTAGTTTGTTTTTTGTTATTGCTTATTACCGTACATACAAAAGTTTGAGAGCCTAATAACTATAATAATAAGAAACTTTTCATTTACATTCTATAGTGCAAATGCGTAAAGATTAATTCAATCCAACACTATAATAGATATCTATTCTACCAAGAAAAAAAAGAAAAAACAACATCTAACAGGACAATACAACAATGAACATACACCTCCTATATATAATTCAATTTTCATTTCAATCTCTATTTCTTGATCTATTACAAATCTATCTCCTACCCCCATTCCCCTCTCCCTACACAAACCGTCGTAGAACAAGTTACTAGAATCAAGCCAATAGGACCCTATTTTATTAAATTTATGGGGAGCGCCCCTATGTTTATAAACTAGTCTCTCTCTTTTTAATATAAAATGTACCTTATTACACCATTGTTTGTGGGTTGGTGGCATTATATCAATCCATTTTTGTAAGATAAGCTTACGAGCTAAATAAAGGGATCTAGTCCACATCATGTTCATCTCTACAGGTAGAGCTCCATCTGGGATTATTCCCAATAATGCTATTTTGGGTGCGCATGGTATTTCTGAACAACATAGTGTATTCAAGGTCTGGAATACTTTCTCCCAATACTTATGGAGTTTGGAACAGCGCCAAAGCATATGGATGAGAGATCCATTGGATACGGTGCATCGCAGACATAGGGGCGATGTATATTTTCCCCAGGCATATAATTTTTGCCGAGTATAATGTGTTCTATGTATTATAAAAAGCTGTGTCAGTTGCTGCGATAGTGAAATAGATACCTCAGGTAAAATCTCCATAGCCCCTTTCCATTCCTCTTCACTAAGGTCTACCAGGTCTTTTTGCCAGCGGACGGAACTATTTACCTGTCCATCTACCCTCTCCGCATTTAGCAGCATCAGGTAGAGATACCCTATTAATCCTTGTTTAATAGATCGTGATGAAGTTGTCTTCATCAGTATTCCTGATGGGTTATATTGTAAGTGGAATGTTAAAGTCTGACTTTGTAAAGCATGTTGTATATGAAGGTACTGATAAAAATTATTATTTAATAATCAGAAATGATCTTTCAGTGTATCAAAAGGTAGAAACACATCTCCTTCAAACAATTGGTATAAAAATGTTAATCCTGCTTTTTTCCATTCTAGCAGTTCTGGTAATTTATTTAGCTCAGATAAACAATAGTTGTCCCATATTGGTATGTGTCTAGTATATCCCCCATGATGTGTAATAATACGTGTAGCGGGGTGCTAAATTTAGGGGAAGTGTTTGGGTGGTAGTTTTACCCAAACACCCTAATTGTTAGAGTTATTGAAACCATTTTGGTCCACAGGTGGAGTATTGGTGTACAGTTCCCTGTGGCCTGCAGGTGGTGCTGCCATAGTAGGCCAGGGTTGAACCGCTGATACAGTGCTGTGCCTTGTGTGTCCCCTCTCGGCAACCATACAGTGGGTGTGGTCTACCTGCTGGGCATGTGTTGGGAAAGTTTTTTTATGTCTATTGTGTGACTATTTGTAGGAATTTAAAATAC
Source organism: Rana muscosa (assembly GCA_029206835.1). Lineage (NCBI taxonomy): Eukaryota > Metazoa > Chordata > Amphibia > Anura > Ranidae > Rana > Rana muscosa. The sequence continues at coordinate 691,677,128 of CM055121.1, forward strand.
ATTCCGATTTCTAAAATGGCTTCTAAAGACACGTTGCTTCTAACCTGTATTGTTCAATTATTTCAACTTACTTCCTAAATTCATAAGCTTTGCTACGAATTGTAAAAAGACACTGTGATTGGCAATAAAGCTGTTTCGCGTCATAAGCCACCAGTGAACTTTAAGCCAATAATATGCGTCCTGTTGACTCTATAAAAAAGGTCACACACCTCGTGTCAGTTGTGACTTCTGCTTTTTCTCTTAGCATGTAAGACTCATCCATTTGTACCGGTACATTTGAAATAAATTACCTTGCTTCTGAAACACACTTGAAGTTTGACTGATCACAGAGGGAAAACCATCTTTACAGCATGCTGGGAGAGGAGATAAAAGGGGCAGATGCTGCCTGTTGGGAGTTCGTTGTCGGGGGTCCTACCCCAGGGTTCTTGCTCCTGTCCGCCCTGGGCACCCTTAGCCCAGGGGCGGGTCTGCAGTTCGTGGTCGGTGGATCAGTCCCGGGCACCTTTAGTCCTGAGGCTGCGGCGGAGGCCTGGGCCCAGCACCTTCGGCTGGAGCTCAACGGGGATCGAGGAGTATCAGGGTGCTGCCTTGCGCGTTGACCTGTATCTTGGAAGAGGAAGCCGGGGGAGGAACCGTTCCGAGGGACTGGTGCAGAAGTCACAGTGAAGGAAGGGTCCCAGTAACTCTCTGGAGGGACGTCTTCTCCCTAAACGGAGGCCAAGTTCACCAGGTCTGTGGCAGAGACCAAGTTCACCAGGTCTGTGGCAGAGACCAAGTTCACCAGGTCTGTGGCAGAGACCAAGTTCACCAGGTCTGTGGCAGAGACCAAGTTCACCAGGTCTGTGGAAGAGACCGAGTTCACCAGGTCTGTAGCAGAGACCGAGTTCACCAGGTCTGTGGCAGAGACCTTGGGTAAAGTTGGAGTGTCATTTGGCTGCTAGTCTTGTCCTAAGTAGACTATCCATTTGGGGCTGAGTCTGTTCGAGGAGCCGAACAGTGAAATGATTGAGATTGTGCCTGGACCTCTCCCATATCTTATTCTGTCCTGTCTTCACTTCAACCTCTTTCCTATCAGCGACTGTTGTTTTACTAAAGGAGAAAATAAACTCTGTGTTGGAGTTGCAGCGAGTGTGGACATTTCAGTTACTGGGGGAAACAAGGATTTACCTCTGTTATTCACAAAGGTGAGAGACATTTTCTGGTTATCTGACTGTGAAAGACCCATCAACAACACCGCTCAAAATCTTATTACAGGAGGGCACGGGCTTGTGGCATGGTGTGCCCCTTTCTTCCTGCAAGGAGCCGAATAAGGCAGGTAAAAGGGGGTCTGTGTGCTACATACGTATTGTTTCCCACAGCCTATGGAATAAGTGAAAAGTTGGTATTTTCCTATTCTTAAAAAATTGGTGGGATACTATTTGTTGTACCAATGGTAATGGTTTAAATTGAGTCATTAGGATATTCTGTATGGGGTCTTGTTTATCTATCTCCTCCCATCCACTCCAATGTTGAAGTTGTGCTGCCAGATTATAGAATCTTGAATTAGGGACCGCTATTCCTCCTCTATCTTTTGCTTGTTGCAGGGTTTCTAATTTAATTCTTGGTTTTCCATATTTCCATATAAGATCTCTAAAGGTCGCATCAATTGTTCTAAATAATTTTATTGTCAACCAGACTGGACAATTATGTAATAAATATAACTGTTATGCCCCTCACTACACGTGGCTGAGGTGTATTTGGGCACACTGATAACTCCTCTTATACCAATGCATTCCGGTAGGCGTAGAATCCTTTTGAACTTTTATTGATACAAGATAGAGTAAAACTGTAACAGATACAGACAAATACAATTAGTAAAGATAGTACAATTAGTGCCTCCCTATCTATCTACCTAGCTGAGTACATAAATAGTAGACATACCGGAGATGTTTCTGAAGGCCGGAACATATATCTTAGCAGTCCATGTGCATGCTTCCAGGGTAAAAAGTGAAATGGCTGAAGAAGGTGACGCAAGGCCTGATGGGATTGAAAGTACGGAGGCTTGCGTGTGACAAATTTAGCGAACTACTAAATTGCTTTATTAAATAGATAGTGCAGTTATACAAACGGCCACTAGATGGCAACATAGATTAAATGTTATTAAACCAGAAAAAATAGGAAAAATTCAAGCCTTTTTACTAAAGGCATGACAATAACAATTGGGGCAGCCACGCCATTTTCACCAGGTTTGCCCTTCCGATCATTGTCAATGGAAATTTACACCAGGTTTTACCTTCTTGCCTAAATCTGGCCACAAGGGGAAGAATATTTTTATCTATTTAGTCATTGACCTGTGGGGTTATTGTCACCCCTAGATATTTAAATGATACAACATGCTTCATCTGGTGGTCCTGATGTGGGAGCTCCACTTGTATTGGGTCGATAACATCAATAGGCATCATTACTGATTTATCCCAGTTGATTTTAAACCATGAAAATGTTCCGTAGGTATCAATAAGTGAGATGGCTGTAGACAGAGATGTATATGTATCGCCTAAAAATAATAAAGCATCATCTGCGAAGAGAGCTATTTTTTCCTCCACCCCACATCTTCGAAATCCTACGATATCCGGGCAGTCTCTAATAGCCTCCGCCAAAGGCTCCACGGCCATTGCAAAGAGGAGTGGAGACCGTCCCTCTTTCCAGCAGAAATGGCAAGGACACAGATACATTAATCTGTACTCTTGCACTCGGAGCGCTATATAACAGTTTTATCCACCTTATAAATCTTGGTCCTATTCCAAATTGTTTTAGGCAGGCCCATAGGAATTCCCACTCTATACTGTCAAAAGCTTTAGATGCGTCTAAAGACACAATAGCTCTATTCCCTGTATTGTCTACGGGTAGTTGTAAATTTAGAAACAATCGTCTAATATTATTAGCTGCTGATCTATTCAGGATGAATCCCGACTGATCTCGGTGTATTAATTTGCCAATGTACTTTGAGAGTCTAGTTGCCAGTATTTTTGCCAAAATTTTGACATCAGATGTCAATAGCGAAATTGGACGATGTGCATCAGGCTTAGTTGGATCTTTACCTGGTTTCAAAATAGAGATAATCACTGCTTCGTTCACCGAGGGGGTAAAGGACCCCACTTCGAAGGCATGGTTGAAAACTGAAAGAAGGTCGTGTAGTAGCACCTCTCCATATGTTTTATAAATTTCCCCTGGTAGGCCATCTGATCCAGGTGATTTATTATTAGTTAGATTAGCTGCTGCATTTCTCAACTCTTCCAATGTTAATGATCTCTCTAGTACCTCTTTCTTCTCTTCTAGTAACTTTGGCAAATTAATCATCTGTAAAAGAGATTCCATGCCCCCTTCCTGATCTCTCTTCCTACTTTTATATAGTTCCTGGTAAAAAGCCCGGAACAACTCCAGAATCTCAGCGGTATTATTAGCCTTCCCGTGTACAGAAGCTTGAATTTCAGTTATGAAAGTAGTGGAACGCTGCATCTTTACTACAGAGGCCAATATATGTCCCGTTCCTTCTCCCTCAAAATAAGGTTGCTGTAAGAAAAATCTTTTGTTTTCTGCTCTCTTTATGCCTACTTGTGCATATTTTTCTTGACTATGTGTCCATTGCATTTGAGTATCTTTATTAGGATTAGATATTTAAAGTGCCTCTGCTTGCATCATGTCATCAGCCAGTGTTTTTTCCCATTTTCTAAATTGCTTTTTTTTTTTTTGATATTTGTGAGATAAGGAGTCCTCTAATGTAAGCTTTCTGTGCATCCAAATATATTAGAGGTGACACCGTAAGTTTTATTTGCTGAAAAATATTAATCTGTAATTTAATGTCATCTGAAGGAAGGGATGAGACCCAATAAGGGTTAACCTTCCTTAGCTTCTCTCCCTCATTGGTCTTAAAGGAAAAAGATAAGACCAAGGGAGAATGATCTGATATACCTCTGGTTTCATATTTAATCTCACAATGATATGGCAGTATAGATTGTGATCCCAATGCCTGATCTATTCTGGAAAGTTTGTGTACTCGAGGAACATCAGAATTGTCTGTCCATCGGATTTTGTAGTCTCCAAAGGTCAGACAGTCCCATCTCTGTTATATATTTAGCAAAGGCCGTAGAACCCTCCGGGTATTGTTTATCTAGTGGGAAAAATGTATCCATTGATGGAATCATACAGTTGTTAAAATCTCCAATTATTAACCACAGACAATCTGTTTTGTCAGATACAAATATGATAAATTCTTTCAATATTTCCGATGTATAGGGTGGAGGGATATAGATATTCGCCAATACACATCTCTGTCCAGCCAGTAAGCAATCTAAGAAAATATACTTACCCCTATCATCCTTCTTAATCTGCCTACATTTAAAGTCTATTGTATTAGCTATAAGTATAGATACCCCTCTAGAGTATGATGTATATGTTGAGTGAAATTGGGTTGTAAACTGCTTTTTCCTTAACCACTTAAAGACCCCTCACTGTATATATATGTCGGGAGAATGGCTCGTACAGGCACAATCACGTACCTGTACGTGGCCCTTTAACTGCCGACGTCAGGGTCGCGCGAGCGCCGCCGCCGGCACGCTCGCGACCCCCCTGCCTTCCCCGTGAGTGGGACGGCGGGTTCTGCAGACTCGATCGCCGCGGGGATCCCCGCGATCGTCTCACGGAGGCATGGAGCGGGGAGATGTTAGTGTAAACACAAAATCTCCCCGCTCCCCTACTGACAATGTCAGCGATCTCCGCTCTGTGTAATCAGAGCGGAGATCGGTGACATGTCACTAGTAGCCACGCCCCCTCAGTTAGAAACACGCCCCTAGGCACACTTAACCCCTCCAGCGCCCCTAGTGGTTAACCCCTTCACTGCCAGTGTAATTTTTACAGTAACCAGTGCATTTTTATTGCACTGGTCGCTGTAAAAATGACAGTGGTCCCAAAAATGTGTCAAAAGTGTCCGATGTGTCCGCCATAATGTCGCAGTCACGAAAAAAATCGCTGATCGCCGCCATTACTAGTAAAAAAAATTTTTTTTTTAATAAAAATGCCTTAAAACTATCCCCTATTTTGTAAACGCTATAATTTTTGCTCAAACCAATCAAACGGCGATTGCGTTTTTTTTTTTACCATAAGTATGTAGAAGAATACGTATCGGCCTAAACTGAGGAAAAAATAAATGTTTTATATATTTTTTGGGGATATTTATTATAGCAAAAAGTCAAAAATATGTAATTTTTTTCAAAATTGTCGCTCTATTTTTGTTTATAGCGCAAAAAAAAAAAACTGCAGAGGTGATAAAATACCACCAAAAGAAAGCTCTATGCCCTGGTTCACACTGGTGCATTTTGACATGCGATTTGGCATGCCAAATCGCATGTCAAAACGCCGGTATTTGCAGCAAATTGCGGGCAATGGAACCGTCCTAATCGGTGCGACGCCGCATGTGCAGCGCTACACCGATTTCGAAAAGTAGTTTCTGTACTACTTTTTGCGATTTCGGGCCGCGATTTACATTGACATCTGTGCAGAAACCTGCACAGATGTCCCTGTAATCGTGGCCGAAATCGGGACTGACAGGCAGGAGTGAAATCGTGCGAGTTCAGCTGAACTCGCACGGCTTCACTCCCGCAGCCCAGTGTGAACCTGGGCTATTTCTGGGAAAAAAAGGACGCCAATTTTGTTTGGGAGCCACGTCGCATGACCACGCAATTGTCAGTTAAAGCGACGCAGTGCCGAATCGCAAAAAGGGGCCTGGTCTTTATGCTGCGTATTGGTCCGGGGCTTAAGTGGTTAAATAATGTAATGTATGAGGAAGTAAATGGGTTTCCTGGAGGCAGATTATTGAAGGTGAAAATCTTGCCAATGACGTAAAAATTGCTTGTTGTTTGGACGGAGTGCCCAAACCTCTAACATTCCATGAGACTATTACATCCCCTTGAGGGACCTTAAGATAATATCAACATAAATTTTAACTTCAGTTATAACTAATTTAGATGTTATATCCATAACACACATAAGGGGATAGAGAGAAGAGGAGTGAAGCAGAGGCACTGGGATAAACCAGAGTCCTGAGCAGAAGGGTAGAATTAATATGCAGATGTCTAATAGAAGGTGTACACACACTACTAACAAATACAAGTACAAAGACAGAGACAACTACAAAAAAAAAAAAAACACACACCACATTCAGACAAAAAATAAAAAAAATAACAGACATAAAAACATTCATAGGGGTTATATGATCAAAAAGACCCCAAAAAACAGAACCCACCCTGACCCCTTTATTTCAGTACTTAATCCTTCCTTCTTAACTGTTTCCCTCCCCAACCACCTTCAACACCAGAACGGAGCCAAAGAGGGAGGAAGAAAAAGAGGGAGGAAGAAAAAGAGAGAGAAAGATAAGGAGAAGGCAAAAAAAAAAGAAAGGAAGATATTTTCCTTCACCCCCTCTCCCCTCCCTCCAAAGAAAAAAAAAAAAGAAACCCAAGCAAACTACAAAAGCGATCTTAAAAAATGTATTTGGCCATATAAAATTATCCAGCCATTGAGTTGCTGTGTCCGGTGATGTAATCAAAAAGAAGAAAAGAAAAAAAAAGGGAAACCAGACAAACTGCAAATTTGGTCTTAAAAAATTTATTTGGCTGTATATAGTTGTCCAGCCATTGAGATGCTGAGTCCGGTGATATAAAAAAAAAGTATTGTCCTGAGTCTTTACTCTTAATTTAGCTGGAAATAACATAGCATAGGTCAAGTCTTTTTGCCTCGGCCGTCGCTTTATCTCCATAAATCCAGCCCTTTGGCGCTGCACATTGGCCGAGAAGTCCGGAAAGAAATGTATTTTTGCACCATCCAACCTTATATCATCTAGCTGTCTAGCTCTTTGCAGTATCATATCTCTATCTTTATAGTTCATCATCTTCAAAATAAAAGTTCTTGGTTTTACATGCTCTCCCTCAGATGTGGAGCGTGGCCGCAACTCTGTGTGCGCGCTCCACTGAAAAAAGAGGGGAGAAATTTTCTGCTCCCAAAACGTCTTTAAGCCATCTTTCTATAAATTCTACTGGCTTATTGCCTTCCACCTGTTCCGGTAGCCCGACCACCCTAATATTATTTCGTCTTGAACGATTCTCCAAATCTTCCAAACGAGATTCATATAAAGATAATTGTTGTATCGTTTTTTTTTTAAGCTTATTTTTTACACAATACATAGGATTAACCCCATAGGTCCCACAATGAGTATAACAAGTATGTTTTACTGCATATACAGGCTGATTTTACTGTTGTGGGTTTTGTAATACTCTAAATTGTATACTTTTATAAATATTGTCTGCCTCATGGTGTACCTTTAAAAGTCTGATCTTATGGATCCACATTTTTTTGTTTCTCTATTCTTTTTGGCTATATATAACAGATGTGGTACCGTGGTAGTCTAAGCTGGTGCAGAGTAAAAGGTACTGCTCTGAAAAAGACTGAATTAAGAAGAAATATCAGTGTCTTATCAACTTTACTGACAACTTATTTATATGGCCAGTCATTAAGTGCCGAAGTCTGCATTGTTAATCTGTGTCAGAGTTAGGGATGAGATTCGAGTTCGAGTCGAACAGGAGTTTGACTCAAACATCGGCCGTTCGATGAAGATCAAACATTATGGGAATTTCATGCCAAATTCGAGTGGCGCGCCACGGCCCATAATGCACTGCGTCATCACAGTGCATTGCTGGCTGACGATTGGCCAAGCATGCACTATGACCCACATGCGTTGGCCAATTATTGCACCATCAGCACAGAGAACCATAATTGGGCAAAGGCAGGGTGCCTTTGGCCAATCAGGCTCAGGGGATTAAGTACACGCCCCACACTATATAAGCCAGCCTGCACGACGGGTTTGTGTAGTGTGTTGCCGCGTTGAGAGAGAGAGTCATTTCATTTAGATAGATTGAGCAGGCAAGCGATTCAGTTAGCTAGATTGAGCAGGCAGTTGATTCAGTTAGCTCCAGTATATATATATATATATATATATATATATATATATATATATATATATATATATATATATGCATTCCAGGCTTTGTGTATATATATATATATATATATATATATACATACAGTTTAGCTAGATCTCACTGCAGAGCGTTCCTGGTGTACTGTTCCTAATATACTACAGGCAGGCAGTTGATTGTTAGCTGCAGTATATAAAGTAATGTATCCTGTGCACAGTGTTCAGCTAGATCTCACTGCAGACCATTCCTGTTCTCTTCCTAATATACTACAGGCAGGCAGTTGATTGTTAGCTGCAGTTTATTCAGTACTATATCCTGTGCACAGTGTTCAGCTAGATCTCACTGCAGACCATTCCTGTTGTTCTCTTCCTAATACCGTATTTATCGGCGTATAACACGCACTTTTTTCCCCTTAAAATTCGTCGAATTCCCATGCTGAAAACGAGCGAGAGGAGCGAGCGGAGCCGAAGCCGAAGTACAATCGGCTTTACTCGGCTCCTCTCGCAGTCCCGCCCATCTCTGACTGCGCCGCTGACATAGAGAAAGCCGAGTGTACTTCGGCTAGTCTCGGCTCCTCTCGCAGTCCTGCCTGTGACTGTGAGCAGAGCCGAGTCTAGCCGAAGTACACTCGGCTTTCTCCGTCAGTGGCGCAGTCAGTGGAGATGGGCGGAACTGCGAGAGGAGCCGAGTCTAGCCGAAGTACACTCGGCCCCGCTTGCTCCTCTCCACTGAAATCGGCGCCAAATTTTAAAAACCGCCGGAACTGACACGATCGCAAAGGCACTGGGCAAGGCTGCAGATGGACAGATGGACACTGGGCACGGCTGCAGATGGACAGATGGACACTGGGCACGGCTGCAGATGGACAGATGGACACTGGGCACGGCTGCAGATGGACAGATGGACACTGGGCAAGGCTGCAGATGGACAGATGGACACTGGGCACGGCTGCAGATGGACAGATGGACACTGGGCACGGCTGCAGATGGACAGATGGACACTGGGCACGGCTGCAGATGGACACTGGGCAAGGCTGCATGCTGCATTTAAATGTAAGTTTTTTTTCCTTAAAATTCCCTCCTAAACTTGGGGTGCGTGTTATACGCCGGTGCGTGTTATACGCCGATAAATACGGTATACTACAGGCCGATGGTTGATGCAGTTAGCTGCAGTTTATTCAGTACTATATCCTGTGCACAGTGTTCAGCTAGATCTCACTGCAGACCATTCCTGTTGTTCTCTTCCTAATATACTACAGGCAGTTGATTCAGTTAGCTGCAGTATATAAAGCATTGTATCCTGTGCACAGTGTGCAGCTAGATCTCACTGCAGACCATTCCTGCTGTTCTCGTCCTAATATACTACAGGCAGGCAGTTGATTCAGTTAGTTGCAGTATATTCAGTATATATATACATCCCAGCTTTGTGCAGCTACATCTCACTGCAGGCCATTCCTGGTGTACCTATTCAAATACATCAAATACAGTATGTCTGGAAGGCCAACAAGGAGAGGCAGACACTCAGGCCAATAAAAGAGGGCAAGCAGGCTCTGTGTCTAGAGCAAACAGTGCTGGTCGTGGACACGGTGCATCCTCAGCACGTGGCCATGGGGAACGCTTGTCCTTTTTTCCGGCAGCTGGCCGTGTTGAGCCACAACATGCAGACGAGTTGGTAGAGTGGATGACCAAGCCGTCCTCATCCTCTGTCACCCAGGCTCAGAATACCTTGGCTGCCAATGCAGGTGCCAAGTGGCCTATTCCATCGGCTCAAGGTCATCAGTTACTCCTTCCCTAGCCCCACCATCATGCACGGAGGAGTCCCCCGAACTGTTCAACCACAGTGTTGGTGTCAGGGATCTGCCACCTAAGGGTTAATAGTGCAGACTGATTTCAGTGATTGGCAACAGGCTGCCTTATTTAACCCCTCAGCAGCACTGTGTCTTTGCTGTCTGATCTGCAACCTATCCCAAGACCTGATCCTGAACCTGCACCTGATATCATACTGACCTGGCTCTCTGACTCCGCTGCCATCTCCAGCCCTGACCTTTGGCTTCCTTGACCTTGCTTTGTTTACCTGTCTGCCAGATCCTCTGTTGCCGAATCTAGCCTGAACTCTGACCATTCCTTTCCTGCTGCTTTTGCCTGAACTGATCCTCCGTGTATAACCTGGCTTGTCTGACTCCTCTCCTGCCTGTCGTCTGCACTTGCGTGCACCTGTTGCTCTCGAGCACACCTACATCTGGGCACCTGCATCCGGTGACCTGCATCCTGCTGACCAGCATCCAGCTAACCAGCATCTGCTGACCTGCATCCAGCTGACCTGCACCTACAGCGCTCCAGCCTCTCTCATTGGTCTTCATCTCCAATCTCAGAGAACTCTGCAGGCACTCATACCTCACTGTGCTCCTACGGTCACTGTCTCAACCCCAGTGATCCTGAAACCAGGGTGGTACGAGAGGTCTCCCTCTGCACATCAGGCTCATTCCCAAGGTACGTGTCAGTTGGGTACATGCTTCAGGAGGATGCGCAGCGTTTTGAAGGCTCAGATGATGGTACCCAGCTGGAGAAAGGCATTAATGTGAGCCCAGAGAGAGGGGGTACCCAAGAAGGACAACAAACTGTCAGTAATGTTCCCCCAGCTGCAGCATAGTGCCAGGTTTGCTCCAGTGACGAGGAGGGAGGGGATGATGAGGTCACTGACTCTACATGGGTGCCTGATAGGAGAGAGGAGGAGTAGGTGGAGGAGGCACATCTCCAACGAGGCAGGATGCCCTCCAGGGACCAGCTTAAGGGCAGCCAACCGACTGCATCACACCGCAGAGCTACGCATGTGCAGGGTGCTGCTGACTCTGCGCGGTTTTCCAAAAGTTCTTTGGTGTGGGCCTTTTTTGACACGTGTGCAGCACATCACACCATTGATGTTTGCAACATATGTCTGAAGCGTATCAAGCATGGCCAAAACAGCAGCCGCTTGGGCACCACATGCTTGACCAGACATATGTCGAACTCCCATACAGTCCGTTGGCAGCATAGAACAACCCCACTATACCTTCAGTCCTCTCAGAAACCTGAACTGAGAGGAATGAAGGTGTAGAATTAGGTGTGCCACTGCCAAGTACCTGCGGGCAATCTGCTATCGCTACACCAACGTCCGATTGTAGCAGGCAAAATTTCCCTACCCCAGTTGCTAAACCGGCGAAAGAAATTCGCTCCCAGCCATCCACATGCCCAGCGATTGAATGCTAGCTTGGCTAAATTGCTAGCACTGCAACTGATGCCTTTCCAGCTGGTAGACTCTGCCCCCTTTCGTGAATTTGTGAAATATGCGGTACCTCAGTGGCAGGTTCCCAAACGCTTTTTTTCATGGAAGGCGATTCCGGCTCTCTACCGGCATGTCATGGCCTCGCTGGACAGGGCGGTCAGGTGCATATTACCGCTGACTCATGGTCCAGCAGACATGGACAGGGACATTACCTATCTTTCACAGCCCACTGGGTGACTCTGCTGGCAGCTGGGAAGGATGCAGGACAAGGTGCAGTATTGTTGGAGCTCGTTCCGCCACCACGCCTCCAAAATGCTGGTAGTGGCGATTCTGCCACACCTCTCTCCTCCACCCCTCCTCTTCTTCTTCGTCTATGGCCTCTTCCTGTGCTGATTTGTCCTCGAAACCAGTGGTGCTCCGTAGGCTTTCAAGGGGCTACGAAGCACTCAGCCAAAAAGATGCCATGCGGTGCTTGAGCTGGTGTGCTTAGGGGACAGGAGCCACACTGGGGCAGAGATTCTGTCAGCTCTGCAGGGGCAGGCTCAGAGGTGGTTGACGCCACGCCAGCTTCAGCCAGGAATGGTGGTTTGCGACAATGGCACCAACCTCCTCTCTGCCCTCCGACAGGGACACCTGACCCATGTGCCCTGTTTGGCTCACATCCTTAATTTGGTGGTGCAGCGGTTCTTGTGCAGGTACCCAGGCTTACAGGATCTCCTGAGGCAGGCCAGGAAAGTCTGTGTGCATTTCTGCCGGTCATATAATGCCAGTGCTCAGCTGGCTGACCTCCAAAAGGAATACAACCTGCCCATGAACCGCCTAATCTGTGACATCAATAAGTACCTGTGCAACTATGGCACCAGGACAGGGTCAGGGAAGCTTGGCTTTTTTTCACCACGCCAGTGGCTCATGATCAAGAATGCATGCACTGTCATGTCACCATTTGAAGGAGGCCACGAGGATGGTGAGCAGTGACAGTGCATGCATCAGTGATACTGTCCCCCTTGTGTACTTGTTGGAGCACACGCTGCGTGGAATAATGGACAGGGCACTTGAGGCAGAACAGAGGGAGGAAGAGGACTTCCTTACCTCTCAAGGCCCCACAGTGTTCCTGCGGGCCCGCCGATCACACAGGAAGGAGGAGGAGGATTGTGTCAGCATGGAGGTGGAGCCTAGCACTCAGCATCAGCAGCAGTCTTCAAGGGATCGTTTACAGTCCCCAGAAACCCATGGACTTGTACGTGGCTGGGAGGAGGTGGCTGCAGATCATGTCGCCCTTAGTGACCCAGAGGACTCCGGACCGAATGCCTCAGCAAACCTATGCTGCATGGCCTCCCTGATCCTGCAAAGCCTGCGAAAGGACCCTCGGATTCGTGTGATCAAGGAGAGGGATCATTACTGGCTGGCAACCCTTCTTGATCCACGTTACAAGGGTAAGGTTGCGGAACTTATCCAGCAGTCGCAGAGGATGAAAAATCTTCGGGAGGCCTTGCAGAAAGGTTTGTGCAACGTGTTACCAGAGCCTGGGATGTTACAATTTCCTTGTCCTCCTAGACAACGTGTTGCTGAAGCTTCGGTCAGTCACAGAAGAAGCGGTGGAGAAGGTGGCCATCTGACTGTCAGGAGCCATGAATCAGACTGAGACAGAAGTACAGTTAAATCACACTTGTTTAATAATAAAAATAAAAAGGCAAACAGAGTAAGCGTAGTCAAAACATAGCCAGAGTTCAGTAACCGGATCGGGTAGTCAGCCAAGCAAATGTCCAAGAGCCAGGGATAAAGGTCGTAGTTCAGCAAGCAGGATCCGTAGCCAGAGGGAACGTAGTCAAGCAGGTCTTCAACTGGAACACAGGAGAAAGTCTGTAGTGATGTTAACACAGGCAAAGGCGAAGAGCAAATGAACTGGAAGTCCTTAAGAAGGCAGCTGACGAGCGGATCATTAAAAGGTGGATCACTGTGGAGAGAGAGATGGGAGCTGGCAATTAGCTGACAGCTGAGCTGCCAGCACAGAGAAGGAAGGGCTGAACCCAGCCCTGACACTGACCGATGCGTTCAGACAATTTTTTAGTCCGCAGCCCCAAGGTTTGATCGGTTTCAGCAACCATCGCCAGCGTCAGATTTACTTGGTGCAGGAATACCTATGTCACGTACCTAGCGGTGATGAGCCCGGACTTGCAGAGGAAGGCCTCCCTTACGGCTCCCACCAGCGGCCCCTGGTAAGGTAACAGCAGGCGCGGAGGTAGGAGGGGTACGAGTGCCTGGCAGGATCAACCAAGGTGAAGGTAGGTATGCAGACTTGGTAGGCACACTGGAACACAGCAGGTCGAACTGGAATCAGGAACACTCAGCAAACTGGAATCGTTCAGCAGACGGGACCGGAACCAGGAACACAGGAACTCAGCAAACTGGATCAGCTTAGCAGACTGGACCGGAACCAGGAACACAGGAACTCAGCAGACTGGATCATCTTAGCAGACTGGACTGGAACCAGGAACACAGGAACTCAGCAAACTGGATCAGCTTAGCAGACTGGACCGGAACTAGGAACACAGGAACTCAGCAGACTGGATCAGCTTAGCAGACTGGACTGGAACCAGGAACACAGGAACTCAGCAAACTGGATCAGCTTAGCAGACTGGACCGGAACTAGGAACAGTGAGCTTGGTCAGACAAGCCGGGTCGGTTAACTGGCTGGCAGCAAGGTACAGAGGGATCAGACAGAGGAGAGGTCACAACAAGCCAGGGGTCGGATGCAGGCAGAAAACTGGAGAAGTCACAGGCAGGCCGGGTCAAACACAGGTAAGTCTTCAGATCAGGTTTTCAGGTACTCAACGCTGTAGAGCAGACAGCAGGGACTGTCTGCGATTGACAGGTTTAAATAGCCCCTCTGGCGCTACCTGCAGGGCGGAGCATGCGCAACCGAGAATCAGGAAGACCAGGACGCCTGCTTCTGGCAGGACCTCCATGACAACCTAGGGGCAAGATCAGACTTGGACACGTTTCCAACCGAAAATGCACTGGGTTACTGGGTCTTAAGAATGGATCACTGGCCAGAGCTTGCACAGTATGCAATTGAGCTACTGGCTTGTCCTACATCCAGCATTCTTTCGGAACGCACATTCAGTGCTGCTGGTGGCTTTGTAACCGATCACAGAGTGCGCCTGTCCACCGACTCGGTTGATCGTCTCACCTTCAACAAAAGAATCAGTCTTGGATCACCAGCTACCAAGCACCTGATGCTGATGTAACCGATTAATTTTTTTATGAATGAGATCCCTTCAAGACTGCCTATACTAATTGCTAAATGACTATCCTGTTATGCTGAGTGACTATCCTATTCCTCCTCAATGTTCATGTTGATAGTTTCTAAGAACATTTTTGGTTCTGTGCACCAGCACCAGTGCCTAAAGCCCAATTTTTCTGCCCCTGTTTAACAGGGGCGTGTAATTACAATTTTTGATCTAATATTTCACAGCAGGGCCCGTTCCTGCGCCCACCAACAGTAACTGTGAGGGCTTACAGTGTTGTGGCACCAGCACCACCACCACCAAAGGCCCATTTTTTCTGCCCCTGTTTAACAGGGGCGTTTAATTACAATTCTCAATATAATAGTTCACAGCAGGGCCTGTTCCAGCGCCCACCAAGAGTAACTGAGGGCTTACAGTGTTCTGGTACCACCAACACCTAAGGCCCAATTTTCTGCAGAGTATATAGGGCAGGCCGTATAGTATATACAGGCGATCCCCTACTTTCAAACATCTGACTTACAAATGACTCCTACTTAAAAAGGGAGGGAGACAACAGGAAGTGAGAGGAAATCTACCCCTGGGAAGGGAAATTCTCTCCTGTAAGAGTTAATATGGGAAAAAGGTGTCTCCATTGATGCTTTATCACCAATCCTTGTTTCCCTAAAAAAAACAAATTTTCAAAATCCAATTGTCATTGGGCCAGAAAGTGAGGTGAAATCTTCTGAACAGGGGCACAGACAGCAAAACAAATGTTACAGGGGGTGATAACCCTTCCCTAGGATATCCAAAAAGCTTAAAAAATTTTTTTTTGGCTGGAGCTACACTTCCAAAATGTTCCTGTTCCAAATTACAAACAGATTCAACTTATGAACAAACCTACAGTCCCTTTCTTGTTTGGAACACCTGTATACTGTTGTTCAGAGTATATAGGGCCTGGGGGCCCCACGCCTTTTCTTTTTTTAATTTGGGTGCGGGGTTCCCCTTAATATCCATACAAGACCCAAAGGGCCTGGTAATGGGCTGGGGGGGGTACCCATGCCATTTTTCTCAATGATTTTCATCCATATTGCCGGGACCCGACATTACATTACAGACGCAAGCAGTTTTAAATGACTTTTATTCCTTTAGAATGTCATTTTGTGCAGGGACTCTTCTAAACACGGGAAACACGCGCCACTTCACAGGCATACTATTGACACCCCCCAGGTACGATATTTAAAGGAATATTTCACTTTTATTTTTTCACTTTAAGCATCATTAACCACTTGACCACTGGGCACTTAAACCCCCTTAATAACCAGACCAATTTTCAGCTTTCGGTGCGCTCACATTTTGAATGACAATTACTCAGTCATACAACACTGTACCCATATGAAATTTTTGTCCTTTTTTTCACACAAATAGAGCTTTCTTTTGGTGGTATTTAATCACTGTTGGGTTTTTTATTTTTTGCGCTATAAGAGAAAAAAGACTGAAAATTTTGTAAAAAAATGATTTTTTTTTTCGTTTCTGTTATAAAATTTTGCAAATTACTATTTTTTCTTCATAAATTTTGGCCAAAATTTATACTGCTACATATCTTTGGTAAAAATAAGTACAAATTGGTGTATATTATTTGGTCTTTGTGAAAGTTATAGAGTCCACAAGCTATGGTGCCAATATCTGAAAATTGATCACACCTGAAGTACTGACGGCCTATCTCAATTCTTGAGACCCTAACATGCCAGAAAAGTACAAATACCCCCCAAATGACCCCTTTTTGGAAAGAAGACATTCCAAGGTATTCAGAAAGAGGCATTGTGAGTTTTTTGAAGTTGTCATTTTTTCCCACAATTCTTTGCAAAATCAAGATTTTTTTTTTCTCTTTTTTTTTTTTCACAAAATTGTCTTATTAGCAGGTTATTTCTCACACACAGCATATGCATTCCACAAATTACACCCCAAAACACATTCTGCTATTACTCCCGAGTATGGCGATACCACATGTGTGAGACTTTTACACAGCGTGGCCACATACAGAGGCCCAACATGCAGGGAGCACCTTCAGGCGTTCTGGAGCACCCAGGCCAATTCTGACATTTCTCTCCTACATGTAAAAATCATCATTTGTTTGCTAGAAAATTACATAGAACCCCAAAACATTATATATGTTTTTTTTAGCAAAGACCTTAGAGAATATAATGGTGGTTGTTGCAACTTTTTATCTCGCACGATATTTGCGCAGCAATTTTTTTAACGCGTTTTTTACGGAAAAAAAATGTTTTGTGCTTAAAAAAAAAAAAAACAGTAAAGTTAGCCCAATGTTTTTGCATAATGTGAAAGATGAAGTTACGCCGAGTAAATAGATACCTAACATGTCGCCCTTAAAAATTGCACACACTCGTGGAATGGCGCCAAACTTCGCTACTTAAAAAATCCCCATAGGCGACGTTTAAATATTTTTACTGGTTACATGTTTTGAGTTACAGAGGAGGTCTAGGGCCAAAATGATTGCTCTCGCTCTAACGTTCGCAGAGATACCTCACATGTGTGGTTTGAAAACCGTTTTCATATGTGGGCGGGACTTACGTATGCGTTCGCTTCTGTATGCGAGCTCACGGGGACAGGGGCGCTTTAAAAAAAAAATAAAAATATTCTTCATTTTACTTTATTTATTTTAGTTTGACATGTTTTTCCGCCCTAAACATTTTTTTGATCACTTTTATACCTATTACAAGGAACGTAAACATCCCTTGTAATAGGAATATGGCATGACAGGTCCTCTATACAGTGAGATATGGGGGGGGGGGTGTCAATAAGACCCCACATCTCACCTCTAGGCTGGGAAGCCTGAAAAAAATACAAAAAAAAAAACAACAATCCTGGCTTTGATCGTAGCGGTGAGTCGGTAGAAGCACCGGAGGGCGGCGGGGGGGGGGACATCCCCTCTCGCCTCCCGTAAGAATGATCAAGCGGCGGAACAGCCGCTATGATTGTTCTTATGGTGTAGGGAATCGCCGGCTGGAAAAGCTAATATCTGAATGATGCCTGTAGCTGCTCCCATCATTCAGATATCCCCGCACAAAGTCAAGGACGTCATATGACGGCCGGAGGGCGGGAAGTGGTTATTGCAGAGTATTGCCGGGCATTGCGGCGTATTGCCGGGCATTGCGGAGTATTGCCGGGCATTGCGGAGTATTGCAGGGCATTGCGGAGTATTGCGGACTATGGCAGGGTATTGCGGTGTATGGCAGGGTATTGCGGTGTATGGCAGGGTATTGCACGGGTATTGCACAGGGTATTGTGGAGGGTATTGCACAGGGTATTGTGGAGGGTATTGCAGAGTATTGTGCAGGGTATTGCAGAGTATTGTGCAGGGTATTGCAGAGTATTGTGCAGGGTATTGCAGAGTATTTTGCAGAGTATTGCGCAGGGTATTGCAGAGTATTTTGCAGGGTATTGCAGAGTATTGTGCAGGGTATTGCAGAGTATTGTGCAGGGTATTGCAGAGTATTGTGCAGGGTATTGCAGAATATTGCACCAGGGTATTGCAGAGTATTGCACCAGGGTATTGCAGAGTATTGCACCAGGGTATTGCAGAGTATTTCGCAGGGTATTGCAGAGTATTTCGCAGGGTATTGCAGAGTATTTCGCAGTGTATTGTAGAGTATTTCGCAGGGTATTGCAGAGTATTGCACCAGGGTATTGCAGAGTATTGCACCAGGGTATTGCAGAGTATTGCACCAGGGTATTGGCAGGGTATTTTGCAGAGTATTGGCAGGGTGTATTGCAGAGTATTGGCAGGGTATAGCACAGGGATGGCTGAGCAGGGATGGATGGATGGCTGGATCTGTGACTGCAATTGTCACAGATCCAGCCCACAGTGCTGCTGCTGCCATCCGCTCCCTCCCCCTCCCCTCTCACACTGTACCGATCGGTACAGAGAGGGGAGGGAGGAACCGGCGTCATAAAATGACGGCGGTCTGTTTACAAGTGATTGCTCCGTCATTTGACGGAGCGATCACGTGGTAAACGGCCGCTATCAGCGGCGATTTACCGCGATTCGTGATCCGCCGAGTTTCCCGTGTGCGCGCCCCAGGGGGCGCGCGGGAGCGCGATTCTGGGAGGACGTTATATAACGTCCTCCCAGAGTTAAGCAACCACCTTGTCGACGTTATTTGTCGGCAGGTGGTTGTTAAGTGGTTAAAATCACTGCTCCCGAAAAAACTTCTGTTTTTAAAACTTTTTTTTGCATTGATGTCCCCTGGGGCAGGACCCGGGTCCCCAAATGCTTTTTAGCCTTTAAAATTCGCACTTTTGATTTCTCACGTTCGAGTACCATAGACTTTAATGGTGTTCAAAAATTCGCACAAACTTTCTGTCCGTTCGCATGTTCTGGATGCGAACCGAACTGGGGGGTGTTTGGCTCATCCCTAGTCAGAGTACAAGCCAGTCACTCACAGTGCTGCAGTCGCTTACTGTGCTCGATGTCTGATCACTACATAGCCAACCGATGACCGCCTAAACAGGACCATGCGACTATATTTCACAAAGTAATTTATGCTATTCCACATTGATGTGTTTTAACAGATACAATATCTGCTGAGAAAAAAATCTCTTTATTTATTTATGGTACTCACCAGGGGCTGACTGGCAACTCTTGGCCCAGGGGGCAAGGACAACCCAGAGGCCCATGGTGCAACGACTCGGCCCGCTCCCATTCTTCCTCGCCTTCTCCCAACCCCCATGCCAGGCTGACATCACATGACGTCAGAAGGGGCGGGGTCACTCAGTTACATCACCGGTTTTAGGGTCTTGGAAATCTTCTTATAGCCTAGGCCATCTTTATGTAGAGCAACAATTGTTTTTTTCAGATCCTCAGAGAGTTCTTTGCCATGAGGTGCCATGTTGAACTTCCAGTGACCAGTATGAGAGAGTGAGGCCGGGTTCACACTAGTGCGACACGACATCCGTCCTACTTTGGATCCGACTTAGCCCTGCGACATGAAGCCGACATATGTCCGACTTTCAATGAACGGGGATCCGACTTGGATCCCCGCCAATATCAGGCACTGTGTTTGGTATGAATCTTGAGGGGGAACTCCAGGCCAAATTTTAAATTTAAAAAAACGGTGTGGGTTCCCCTCCAGAGGCATACCAGGCCCTTGGGTCTGGTCTGGATTTGAACGGGCGCCCCTACGCCGAAAAAACGGCGTGGGGGTCCCCCCAAAATCCAAACCAGACCCTTATCCGAGCACACAACCTGGCAGGCCGCAGGGGAAGAGGGGGGGACGAGAGAGCGCCCCCCCCTCCCTCCTGAACCGTACCAGGCCGCACGCCCTCAACATGGGGGGTTTGGTGCTCTGGGGCAGGGGGGCGACCTGCGGCCCCCCCACCCCAGAGCACCCTGCCCCCATGTTGATGAGGACAGGGCCTCTTCCCGACAACCCTGGCCGTTGGTTGTCGGGGTCTGCGGGCGGGGGGTTTTTCGGAATCCGGGAGCCCCCTTCAATAAGGGGGCCCCCGGATCCCGGCCCCCACCCTATGTGAATGAGTATGGGGTACATCGTACCCCTACCCATTCACCTGGTGGAAAAAAATTGCAATAAAAAAACACTACACAGGTTTTTAAAGTAATTTATTACACAGCTCCGGGGGTCTTCTTCCGACTCCGGCGCTCTTCTTCCGACTTCCGGGGGTCTTTTCCGACTTCGGGGGTCTCCGGTGTCGTCTCCGCGCTCTCCAGTTCTTTCTTCCTCCGGGCCTCCGCTAACTTCTTTTTAGCTCTCTTGCTAACAGAGGCCCGGTCTTCCCGTTGTCTCGTCCGGCTCTCCGTTGTCCTTCTGCCGGCCCCTCCACTAACTTCTTCGTAGCTCTTTCGCTAGTGGAGGGGCCGGGCTTCCCGTCGCTGTCGCCGTCGGCTTCTTCTTCCCTCTTCCCCTTCTCGATGTTGATGCGTCGCTTCCTCCCGCTGTAATACTGGCTCTCCGCTCCGCTCCGCATTAATATAGGCTTCTCATGACGTCACAGTCACATGTTCCCATGACGTCACAGTCACATGCTCCGGGGCCATGTGCCCCGGAACATGTGACTGTGACGTCATGAGAAGCCTATATTAATGCGGAGCGGAGCGGAGAGCCAGTATTACAGCGGGAGGAAGCGACGCGTCAACATCGAGAAGGAGAAGAGGGAAGAAGACGCCGACCGCGACGGGAAGCCCGGCCCCTCCACTAGCGAAAGAGCTACGAAGAAGTTAGTGGAGGGGCCGGCAGAAGGACAACGGAGAGCCGGACGAGACAACGGGAAGACCGGGCCTCTGTTAGCAAGAGAGCTAAAAAGAAGTTAGCGGAGGCCCGGCGGAAGAAAGAACCGGAGAGCGCGGCGACGACACCGGAGACCCCCGAAGTCGAAAAAGACCCCCGGAAGTCGGAAGAAGAGCGCCGGAGTCGGAAGAAGACCCCCGGAGCTGTGTAATAAATTACTTTAAAAACCTGTGTAGTGTTTTTTTATTGCAATTTTTTTCCACCAGGTGAATGGGTAGGGGTACGATGTACCCCATACTCATTCACATAGGGTGGGGGCCGGGGGCCCCCTTATTGAAGGGGGCTCCCGGATTCCGATAAGCCCCCCGCCTGCAGACCCCGACAACCAACGGCCAGGGTTGTCGGGAAGAGGCCCTGTCCTCATCAACATGGGGGCAGGGTGCTTTGGGGTGGGGGGGCCGCAGGTCGCCCCCCTGCCCCAGAGCACCAAACCCCCCCATGTTGAGGGCATGCGGCCTGGTACGGTTCAGGAGGGAGGGGGGCCGCTCTCTCGTCCCCCCTCTTCCCCTGCGGCCTGCCAGGTTGCGTGCTCGGATAAGGGTCTGGTTTGGATTTTGGGGGGATCCCCACGCCGTTTTTTCGGCGTAGGGGTGCCCGTTCAAATCCAGACCAGACCCAAGGGCCTGGTATGCCCCTGGAGGGGAACCCACGCCGTTTTTTTATTTAAAATTTGGCCTGGAGTTCCCCCTCAAGAGCAGCAGAGCACAAGTCGCATGCTAAAGTCGGACCATGCAAGACTGCGGTCCGACTTTGATCCGACTTCAATGATAGTCAATGGGCTGAAGTCGGATCAAAGTCGGACCAAAGTAGTACAGGGAGCATTCTCAAAGTCGGACCGACATGTGTCGGACCAGTTAGAACGGCTCCCATAGGGAAACATTGATTTTCACACGTCATGCGACATGAGCTCCCAATGTCGGAGCGTTTGTCGCCCCAGTGTGAACCAGGCCTGAGTGATAGCACCAAATTAAACACACCTGCTCCCCATTTTCACCTGAGACCTTGTAACACTAACAAGTCACATGACACCGGGGAGGGAAAATGGCTAATTGGACCCAAATTTGGACATTTTCACTTAGGGGTGTACTCACTTTTGTTGCCAGCGGTTTAGACATTAATGGCTGTGTGTTGAGTTATTTTGAGGGGACAGCAAATTTACACTGTTATACAAGCTGTAGAGTATATATACATACACACACTCTTAAGCAGCCCATAGATTATACAATTTTCTTTTCTTCCACCACAGGTAAAAAGAAAAATCACTTGATTCCCCCATAATCACAGTTAGTGGTGATGGGGGAATCCCTTCTGCTGCACTACTGTATTCTGACAGTGGGACGTTTCCCCACCCTCAGAATAAAATGATTACTGCTGGCAGCTATAGTCGCTGACAGCGATTGTACTGAAAAAAAGGACAGGCTAGTTGTACTAAAGTTGATCCATCGATCGACTTCAGTAAAACCAGCCTGCCCATGGACGGACTGAAATTTCGCTCAGATTTGTCTGTGGCTGGCCTTATAAATAGATGTACACAAAGATGGGAGCAGGTGAGGGCTGGCAGCCTTAGGCCTGGGGGGCAAGTCCAGGCAAGTGGCCCATTGAACCACCGAATCAGCTCACCATCCATGCCCACCTGGATTTTCAATGCAGCCTGATCAGTGCCCATCAATGCAGCCTGACCAGTGCCCATCAATGCAGCCTCACCGGTACACATTAATGTAGCCTCACCAGTGCCCATCCAATGCAGACTCACCAGTGCAGCCTAATCAGTGCCCATCCATGCAGCCTGATTAGTGCCCATCCAATGCAGCATCACCAGTGCCCAACAATTCAGCCTGATCAGTGCCCATCAGTGTAGCCTGGACGGTGCCCATCAGTGCACTCTGAAGAGGTGCTCTATTTGATCCCGGCACAGTGACAGATTCCTTCCCTCAGACATCCTCTGAGGCGCATGCCCCTGCATAGAAGAAGATGGAGGGAGAAGGTGGGTGGAGCCAAAAAGTAAGACGCGGAGGAGAAGGAGGAAAATCCTCCTCCTCTCTCAATGCTGTGTCCTCGGCCTCGCTTACCTCCTCGTGACGACACTGGTTACCAGACGCCAGATGTCTCATCTGTCTCTGTCCTGGTGGCCACATGAGACGTTAGATAACACAGACAAAAAATACATTTGACAAAGGTTCTTACACATCTGTACTCTCTTCAAAACAAAACACAAACTTTGGCTGGAGTTGTACTTTAATGCACTTTTGCTTCATCTCCGCAAACAAAAAAATGAGTGAAGTTGAAAAACAGGTTATATTACAGTATAATTTTTTACAAGAGTTTCTAACAGAAATTCTAAAAGCAGCCTGAAAGGTACCCAGAGTGCAGTATTTGAGGCAATTTGAGTCTATTTCCCACAACCTCCCTGCACAGCTCACATACTAGTAATGCAAATACAAGATAGTTAATTAAAGCCCCTTCACATCATATAGGTCAAAATATCACATCATATTTCAAAACACCAAACCATACAACTCCCTCAACAGAGTTGGTAGAATGGATGCCTAAGATTTTACCGTATGCGGGGGAAATGCCATTGTCCATAATTCCTACTAGTGGTAGTTTTCAGCATACATGCTTGCAGAGAAAAATTAGTCATCTCACTAGAAATTACTAGTAGAAGCATGGGCAGCATTGGTAATATATAGGGTATTTAGTGCATGCTCTAATAGTTGTGCCAACCTAGATGTGGCTGGTGTCCCTGCCTATATACTTTCAGTATTCCCTTTGGCAGCACAACATCATGTGACAATTTTTTTTTTAGTCTGATGAGGCAGTTTGAAATGCCTGTTTAACAACATAGCAAGGGCAGACTTTAAAGTTGGAAACAGAGCAAAGTTAAAAGAGAACACAAATAGACATGAGTACAATGACTTCAAGGTCAGGATTTGGAATGACGTGACTATCTCTGAATGCATCTACTCGTTTGTTACAACTTCTCTTTATTTTAACCATCAGACCTGGACTTTGTTTTAGAGAGCTTTGCATTACTATATAGCTGTAAAAATGTGGTTTTTGTTTTTTTTCAAAGCAGATCAATTTTCATGCACATCTCATTTTCAGAGTTCTTCCTTTGAAGATAAATAGTAACCCCTAGTTTTAAATGAGAATAATGAAAAAGTTCAGCACTGAATCAAATGGCAGTAGAACAATCTGTGTTCTTTTTTTCCTAGGAGCTGAAACCTGCATGTCATGATTTCACTTATCCAATAATGTGATGGAGGTCTCAGCCCCTGCTGATTTTTTAATGTTTCCATAGCAACAACATTCTACTTTATGTTGAATTTTGACATTTCTATAATTTTGTTCTCTGCAAGTTTCAAGAAAAAAAAAAGTTCACATCAGGCTTAAAATTGAAGGATGTGTTTTATTAAATGAAATACTAGAATGCTGATTCTTTCAGCTGTACATTTAGTATGGGCTAGATTGCAAGCTTGTATGGCTTCTTAAAATGGTTGTGAAATTTGCTGTTCACAAACATGCAAGGTATGGTTCTAGCTAGCATATACTCTCAAGATATTGTGTATGTAGCGGTGCACTGCAGTCATTTGCATTTGCTTTGCTGTAGTTTATTGCGGGGTACAACTTGGAAGAGGTAAGGTAAGGAAGATATGAGATGCCCATAGCACTTAACACATTTGTAGAACTTTAACTGATAGGTTGAGTCCTGATAATGAGGCACAGTTAACTTTCACTGTCTATTTCTCTGCTTTCTTCCACTGCAGACTATTGCCCCTCCTCTTCTGCACTGACTCCTGCAGAGTATCACCCCTCTAGATTCCTCTCCACCTGTGTAAATCCTTTCCTGCAAACCGTTAGATTCCTGTTTTCTCACTCTTAGTATGAGAAGGAGTCACTCTGAATAACTCCTCTGATTGCTGGCTGAAATTGTAGTTGCTATTGCTGTACTGCTTAATTGAAGTCACTCAAATGCTGGTACTGGGCAAGAGGCGTTGCAACACCTCCCCCCGACGGCCCAGTAATTTAGCAGCACATGGTGACAGGTGGACTACTGCACCCAGCTAGTCCAAGCCTGAAAATGCTGCGTTACCGTGGTCACAGCGACCTGCACTATGCTCCAAGTCTTTTTCCTGAACTGCTGTGTTCCCCGGCCACAACAGTCTGCACTACTCTCAGTAACTTTCTCCTGTTCCATTGCTCCGCTGTATTGTACACACTGACCTTCTCCATGCTCCCCGATCCATGGAGGAAAACACCATTCAGATGCACAGTTCAGCTGTTCCTCTAGTCCTTCCTCCCCAAGAATTCCTCCTCTGCGGCTGTGAAGGGAGAGCCTTCCCCGCGACTCACCCACACGCTGCGCGCCCCAAGCTGGGGGACGCCCGGCAACAACTACCTAATACTCCACCTTCCTTCTCTAGCAACTCCTGCCCCGCAGCATGTGACCTCAGCTTATATGGGAGGCCTGCCCCCTGCCAATACCAAATGGGGATTGGCAAAGCTCCTCACATGAGCTGCCTGCCACTCAAACTTCAGGTCCAGCCTCTGTTCCATTACAATTCTCCTGAAAGCAGGGGAGGCGCCTCTGTGCCTGAGCACAAGTGGTCACACCCACTTGTACACTAAACACTCCCAGTCCCAGATCAAAACAAGCAGGCCTAGCCTAGAGCACAGGCCCGCCTAAATTTACCCGCACTGATACCCTAAACATACAAAAATCTCATTCTAGCACCGACCAAAAGGTAATGAGTGCTACATATGTGTAGTGGACCCCCCATAATTGGGGTCGCTATGCATAAATTTAATGGGTAGCCTGAACAAATATTTAGGCTCAGGCTGTTTGAATTCTTTAAAATTGGTTTATGCTTTGTTTTGGTGTTGCCTGGCCGTACAGTTCCCTTTGACCTGTGGGGGGCACTGTCACCCAGGTCTCAGGTTGAACCACAGGTGGCATTGCAGTGTGATTGGGTGTCCTCTCTCGGCAGGCGTGAAGTGGGAGTGGTCTACCCACTGTGCATGCTGGGAGAGGGTACTTAAGGGGCGGACTCCATTAGGTCCGGGGAGTTCGGAGGCGATCCAGAGGACCCCTTGGTCCGAGGCGCGTACCCCACCTTTGGTTGGCCCTCATGGCCAGGGGCTGCATCGTTCCAGGTAGGCCCAGCACCTTTAGCTGTGGCCTACACCAGAAAAGGAGTCCCAGGGTGCCCAAGTGAGGGTGACCCGCTCTGAAGGAGAGGAAACCAGGGGAGGACCTGGCGGCGGGGATCGGTGAGGGAAGTCACTGTCTCAGGAAAGGCCTAGTTGCCTATCAGAGGGAAGGATTCCATAAGCTGTCAAAAGCCTTGTAACGTGCCCACTGGCACCTATGGTCTCAAGTGGTACAAGTGCTGGGAAGTTCGGGATTCAGAGGTTCATAAGCTGATTGTATCCTTAGGAAATTTAAAGTGAATGTTCCGTGCTCCACACCGGCTGCTAGGACCATGAGAGGGGACTATCCGGGTGAGCAAAGCCCACTCAGGACCGAGTGGAAATAACTGACAGTTAAGTACCGTGTGCCTGAACCTACCTCCCTGTTAAATTCTTTATCTCCAACTTTCCTATCAAGTTTCTACGCAAGAAAAATAAACCTCTTCTTTATTGGGTTTAATACTGTTTGGACAATGGCCTTATTGAATATAAAAGGGAGAATAGACTTTACCCTACACTCTAGGGGAGAGAACCAACGGAAGGAGGTAACTCGCTGCAGGACCCAAAAACAGATAACACCACTCACCCTCTTATCAGGAGGATACTGGGCTTGTGGCATGGTGTCTCCCATTCTGCTTGTGGAGGTAAGCAGGGTAAAGGATCTGTGTGCTACATATGTTTCCCTAAAAAAAAAAAAAAAGCTACTGACATTTATTTCAGCAGATCATTGCAGGGTTGAGCTGTGGGCATAGAGAAGCACTTCAGTCAAGCACGGAGGGGCGGTGCAATTTGTGTGGACTCTGCATATGCAGAGCAGACACAGTCCACTCTACTCTATCCGATTCATCCAGATGGAAGGGGACTGTTTTTTTTTGGAGGATCGGATTGGAGTCAGGCGGATGTAAATTGACACAAGATGTGGGGGGTGAAGCAGAGTGCATTGGCTGCCACCCCCCTAAGCCGGTCGGTGCTTCCCTGGCTCTCCTCCGCGGGCATCACGAGGAGCAACTTCTCCTTTCTCTGCTTGACGGCTTCCGTCTCCTCCCTCCTCCTCGGTGGCCAATCAGAACGTTTCTCCTTTAGGACAATTGGGAAATAGTCTCAGCCCTGCGCTTCCTAATTGGCAGAGAGGCAATTCAGTGTGAGAATAGGGAATATTCATTCTCTATTCTCACACACCTAGGTGGGCTCCGAGCGCATTTTCACAGCGCCCCGAGCCCACCCTCATTTGATGCCTGTTAGAGCCTCTGGCTCTAATCGGTGCTTCAAAAAACCACCCACTCCTCATTGGAATTCATGCACCCGGCGTCCTGAAAGGGGCTGGGCGCAGGGATATGGGAAGGTGGCGGTGATGGATAGGGGAGGCGGCGTCCCTTCGCCCTTAATGGACAGGCCGCCCCTGGACACAAGTCTGTTTACATCTGCTGCTCCCTAAAAGTTAATGGAGGGTCAGATTGCGTCAGACTGAATGCGTGAAAGGGGCCCAAGGTTGCTTTCACACTGATGAACTGTGGTTTACCCACACCGCGGGTGCAGTGCATCTGTGGCTTTCCTGTGGGTTAGATGCACTTTGCCATAGACTTCTTTTATATCCTGCACTTTCTGAAAGTGCACCAAACCCACAGGTAATGGCAGAAGTCTATGGCTCAGTGCAGGTAATGCGCAGATGCACTGTGCTGCATCTGCGGATCAGTTTGAAAGCAGCCCAGTAACCCCTACAGAACAGATATACCCATATATACACTGTGATTTTAGTAATAAACTTGCCTTTAATAACAGTCTTCCATTCAGGTATCTCTGGCTGTTGCTGTCCCAAGTGGAATGCATTTGGCATCACTCCACCTGTGACAGGAGTTGGCGCTATACAGGAAGCATTGACTTATGTGGCTCTGCTACGCAGCCGCTTGCTTCTTCTGCTTCATTCACAACACTGATGCTCTGGGATGGCGGGTTGGTAACCCGCCATCTAGACTTGCCAACCCGCCAGCTTTTCCAGCTCTCCTCTCTGCTAATATTCCTCCCCCAAATTTTCCAGTTCTCCTCTCTGCACAGGAAAGACCGCTCTCTACAATAATTCTTCAACAGTGTTGAACACTTTCTCTCCTGTCTTCTGTGTTAAATCAAAGGTTAGAGAGGAGAGGGCTGTCAGAGGTGCTGGCATGGCATGCCAGCACATTCCGGCTGAAAACAAATCCTGTAAACCACCATCTCTTTTCTCAGCTGTATACTTGCCTAAATCTGGTACCATGTCAAGCTGGGTCCTGCCACAATGTTTGTCTCTGGTTGCCAGTAGATATACTTTCAGAAAGCTGTTTTCAACAGCTTACCTGTAAAATCCTTTTATTGGAGTACATCACGGGACACTGAGCCATAGTAATGACTGTGGGTTATGCGTCACCTATAGGTGAATGGACACTGGCAACCCAAGACAGGAAGTCCCCCTCTATATAACCCCTCCCATACAGGAAGTACCTAAGTTTTTGTAGCAAAGCAATATATATATATATATATATATATATATATATATATATATCCCAATAAGAGGGGAGGGACCTCTGTGTCCCGTGATGTACTCCAAGAAAAGGATTTTACAGGTAAGCTGTTATAAAAATCCTATTTTCTTTATCGTACATCACGGATCACAGAGCAGCCATAGTAATTACTATATGGGATATACCAAAGCAATGCCTCTGAGGGGAGGGAGACACAAATAAAAGCAAACCGCCATCAGACATGAGGACCTATACTGCTGCTTGTAGTACACTGCACCCAAAGGTGGCATCCTCTTGCCGTCTTACATCCAAGTGATAACATTTAGTAAATGTATGGACCGACAACCAAGTTGCGGCCTTGCAAATCTGAGTCATAGAGGCTTGGTGATCAGGGCCACCATCAGGGGGGTACAGGCAGTACACCTGTAAGGGGCCCGGAGGTCCCCAGGGCCCCGAATGTCAACCCCCCTTTTTTATAATTTTTTATTTTTTTTATAAATTTATTTTATTTTTATTTTTTTATTATTTATATATGTTATTTATTTTTTTTATTTTATTTTTTTTGTAAGGGGCCCAAAGGTCCCCAGGGGCCCGGATTTCCCCAGGGCCCCGAATGTCAACCCCCCTTTTTTTTATATACATTTTTTTTTATTCATTTTTTTTATTTATTTTTTTTAAATTTATTTGTTATTTTTTTTTTTTGTAAGGGGCCCAGAGGTAAGGTCTGGTACATGCCCCTCTGCCCAAGCCATAATATGGTTCACTTCCCTCTGGGCTGTGTAACTTCTGGTGCCCCACTTATAAGCAACTGCTGTGGCATTGTCGGATTGTATCCTGACGGGACAACCTTGTAATCTGAAAGTCCAGGCCATTAGGGCCAGACGCACTGCACGAGTCTCTAGAATGTTGATGGGCAAGGTTTGCTCGGACTTTGACCACTTTCCCCTGGAAAGTGTTCTCCTCCAGAACCGCTCCCCACTTTAAGAGGCTGGCATCCGTTGTTACAACCTTCCAGGTTACTGGCATGAAGGATTTTCCCTTCTGAAAATTTCTGGTTACAAACCACCAATAACAAGAAGAGTTAACAAGAAGAGGAAATCAATATACAATTGATTACATTTTCGCTGGTCCCGATCACCGTCGACACCACCAAAAACATCAGAAGTCTCCGAGACAGCACAAAACCAAATGACATAATTTCTACAAAACTCCTGAAAGAATGTACCAACATTTTGGCACCCACCATAACACATCTCGTAAATCAATCATTTAAAGAAGGCATTGTTCCGCTCTCCCTCAAGCAAGGCATAGTCAAACCCCTCCTAAAGAAGCCCAACCTCGACCCAAAAGACCCAAACTACCGCAGACCGGTAACAAGCCTCAACACCATCTCAAAGATCATGGAGAAAGCAGTAGTACAATAGCTACAACTCCATTTAGACTCCCACAAACTCTTGGATCCACTACAATCAGGCTTCCGCCCAGGCCATGGCACAGAAACAGCCCTTCTCAAAATATGGGATGACGCTCTTGAAGCTGCAGATGACGGAGAATCATGTCTTCTGGTGCTGCTGGATCTCAGTGCAGCGTTCGACACAGTAGACCACAAAACTCTGCTCATCCGCCTTAAAGAAGTAGCAGGAGTCGCAGACTCTGACCTACCCTGGTTCGCATCCTTCCTAGAAAATCGCTCCCAGACAGTGAAACTAGGAGTCTTCACCTCTGAAACTCGCGGAGTCCCTCAAGGATCACCCGTCATCCGTGCTCTTTAACATCTACCTCCGCCCACTCCTCAAAATCATCAGCAAACAGGACTTGTGCTACCACTCATACGCGGACGACACCCAACTTTACTTTCGTATCACCGAAAAAAAAGACCAATATCACGGACTGGAAAATTGTCTCACATTGATCGATGATTGGATGACTGAGAGTTCCCTCAAACTCAATGGATCCAAAACAGAACTTCTTCTCCACGCAAACCGAAAGACAAAAACAAAGACTTCTTGGACACCACCCACCATTCTTGGACAGACCATTACCCCGAGCACCAAAGTCAAAAGTCTCGGAGTCATCTTTGACTCAGAGATGTCGATGGATGCACAAATAGGATCAGTAGTCAGCGGATCGCACCATCTTCTCCGCCTGCTGCGGAGACTCATTCCCTTCATCCCGGACATAGCAGTAGTAGTTGGAACAATCATCAATTCCCGACTCGACTACGCAAACTCCCTCTACATAGGACTACCTAAATATCAGATTTTGCGCCTACAAGTCCTCCAGAACACGGCAGCCAAACTGGTAACAGGGAAAAAACCTTGGGAATCTATCACCTCTTCACTGAGGACCCTGCATTGGCTAACCATAAAGGATGGGGTCACGTTCAAGACCCTCTGTCTCACCCACAAGTGCACACAAGAAAACGCTCCTCAATATTTATGCAAGATGATAAAACACTATACCCCCAAACGCATTCTCCGATCAACCAACCAAAACCTCCTCCACATCCCCAAGTGCCGCTACAAATCAAAGGGAGAACGAAGATTTGCAGTCCAAGGACTATGTCTATGAAACGTTCTACCCACGGACATCCGTATGGAAGAAAACCATCGGGCCTTCAGGAAAAAACTTAAGACCCACCTCTTCTGAAGGATCAGGACGTCACTGGATGCAAAGCGACTTGAGGCGATTTAGTTCGCATTTGTAGCGCTATATAAGTTATTCACGCACTCATTTACCAACTGAGACTCTGGCGCACCCATGGGGCCAGATACATTGGGTAATCCAAGGCTTGGATTTTCTTGTTCCAGTCTTGAATGAAACTGGGCATAGGGAACCACTTCGAATTAAGCCACCACCTTCCCCAACAACCTCATGCAAATGTGAATGGAAGGACCCTTCTTTGCCTTGACCACATGGACACTCTTATAGCCCTGACTTTCGTCTGAGGCAAAAATACTTTTTCTTGGGCTGTATCTATAACCAGACCCAAGTAGTCCAGCCTTCTTACTGGTAGTAAGGCTGACTTTTCTAGGTTGAGAATCCAACCTTGGTGATACAAATACTTGACCGTGTTGGATACCCTCTGGTCTAACCGTGCAACCGACTGATCTATCAGTAGCAGGTCGTCTAGGTATGCAATTACTGCTATACCCTTGCCCCTTAGTCTTGCTAGTACCGGGGCCAGAACTTTGAAAACACCTGGGCGTGGTGGCTAACCCGAAGGGCAAGGGCACGAACTGAAAGTGGCGCTGTTCTACCACAAAACGCAGAAACGTCTGGTGAGCGGGAAAAATTGGCACATGCAGATATGCATCTTTGATGTCTATTGATGCCAGAAATTCTCCTCCCCGCAGGGTGGATACGACTGACCGGATTGACTCCATGTGAGAAGAGCGGACTGTTAGGAACCGATTAGATCTTCGAGATCTAGAATGGGTCTGACATCTCCATTCAGTTTTGGCACCGTAAAAAGATTTGAATCAAACCCCATGCCCTGCTCTTCTGAGGGAATCTCTATGATTACACCCTGAGCCATCAATCGGTGCAGTGCCTGGAACAAAGACCTTATTTTCTCTGGGTCTTTGGGAACGTTTGTACCCTAGAGATATGGTGGAGATGACCTATCTATCTCGGATCTCTTCCTGCCAAGCCCCTGAAAACTGCAGAAGCCTTCCCCCCACTCGAGCATGAGCGGGGGCGCCCCTTCATAAGGAGGCCTTGGGACTCTGCCTTGCAGGCTTCTGCCCCCAGGGCTTCTTCTGGCGTTGTGCTTGGCCTTGAGGCTTACTTCTTGAGCCTGACGGAGGAGGCCGTCGCGACTGCCTTTAGAATGTCCCACCTGGTACCGGGGAAGAAGAGCGTTTAAATGAAGGACGTCTACTCCTAACTGGTAAAAGAGCACTCTTAACACCTGACATTTTTGGGATATATTTATCCAAATAATCCTCGAACAATTGTTCCCCATGAAAGGGAAAACCTGCCAATAGCTTTTTGCATGGCAACTCAGCTGACCAATGCTTCAACCAGAGAATTCTACGCATATGCACTGATAAGAGAGCAAGGCGTGACACCTGGTCTTTTAGGGATTGACAAATGCCTATCACTGCTTCTGCAGGCTGTGCTGCTGCACCCGCTACAGCAAACAAGGCTTTGAGCAAAGATTCCAGTTTTTTATCGGCTGGATCCTTAAAAACCTGGACATTATCCACCAGAAAAGTTAGACTTTTATTCAAAGAAGAAATAGCAGCGTCTACTGCTGGCAAACTCCACTTCTTAGTTAACTTTTCCTCCATAGGATAGAGAAGAGAAAATCTTCTAGGAGGAAGAAAATACTGGGTGATCCTAGTCAGTATATATCAGCCGCTCCCACAATGGATGTAAAGGAAATGCATGTGGACCCTGTGAAGGCCTTGAAGAACACAAAGAGGAAAAGGGGGCCTCAGCTACCTGTGCTGGGGGTAACTTGTATCCAGAAACGACCAATTTCATAAGAAATTGCACTAGAAACTTCTGAGATTGCGAGGCTGAGAAGGGCTCTTCCGAGACTGAATCCTCAGAGAAGGAGTCATCTGCCTGCCCTTCTTCTCGGTCACCCAATGGTATCGCAACTTCATCTGCCCATTCCTGTTCCAATACTGGAAGGTCAGGCAGAGGAGAAGGGGACCTATTGTGTTTTTTCCCGGACTGTGAGGAAGACGTGAACATATCAGCTATTTTTCCTTCCAAACCAGCTAACGCTGAAGCCAAATTGCCCTTGGTGACATATGCAGAGGCTGAAATATTGGAACTGGCTACTATGCCTGAGAGCCCGAATGACTCAGACTGGCCAGTTGCTTCTGGTCTTTCAGGGGAGGATAGAACTGTTGAAGCGTGACTAGGATCCTCAGACCCTGACC
This sequence comes from Rana muscosa, assembly GCA_029206835.1. Classification (NCBI taxonomy): domain Eukaryota; kingdom Metazoa; phylum Chordata; class Amphibia; order Anura; family Ranidae; genus Rana; species Rana muscosa. Next base: position 691,710,525 of record CM055121.1, read on the forward strand.
ACAGCGCCCTTGCGCTCCTCCCCTTCGTATTCTTCTCACCTCTCTTTCGGGAAGACATAGTCCTAAGCACAAAAGGCAGAGGTACTTATAATGTGCATCTACTGCCGAGCTATAGTCCAGCAATGAAAATATGCTGCTGTCACTGTTCAGCCTGATGCTGAGTAGACGTGCCTTTAGAAATGCCAGTAACCAACACCCATACAGCGCGTACATGCCCTTGTATGCTCTGTGTCCCTTCGTCGGCCACCAAACTCTTTCCAGAGTAAAAACTTTATAGGCAGTAAGCCTTGCGCCTGCGCCATGTATTACGTGAACGTTCGTTTCCACGTGCACGCTGGCCACGCCACGCCCCTTGTCCTATGATAGCTTTTTTAAATAGAGCAAAATCCTGCGCACGTGCAAACGAACGGTCCTGCAAACAGGATGCTTGGGGGAGAGGGGCTGCATCCCCAGGGAAATGCTGACCGCCTTATGTCAGAGGCGGCGATCCCCAAGACCTTTCGGCAGCCATGACAGAGCAGAGTAAGGGGGCAATGCTGTTTTACACGAGCGCTGCCAGACACTGAGCACACAGCAGGGGAAGCATGGTAATGTTAAACACCAGGTATGTTGCATCCTCTAGTGGTAAAAACAGGCAAGGCATTGTTTACTTAGAAGTCCATAAGTGAACTGTATGTGTTCCTTAGAATCTTCCTTGACTTACCATTCCCGCCGCAGGATACTGCTGGAAAACACAGCCAGATCCAATCTTCACCCATCACGGCGGACCATGTCATAACGGACCTTCAAGGACCGGGCCCCCTGTTGCATACTGGAGTCCACACCCTTGGACCTGTACAGCACCCTGCCAGGACATCCTTTGGTTTAGGTATGTGACCAAGGAGCCGGATCCCAGGGTCCAGCCCTCAACAGAGGAGCATTACAGGCAAGTGACCTTGCTTTTTCTCTTCCACGAGGCTCGGGTATCATCCATTTTGGCCATTGCTTTTTGGCATCTTGAATGGATCCGACTGCATAGCCCCTTAATCGTGCTTAAGGATTTCCGCAACGGACCTTCTTTAGCATAGCACTTTATCAACCATAACACCTTGAGACACTGGCAAAAAAAACTGAGGTACTTCCTGTATGGGAGGGGTTATATAGAGGGGGACTTTCTGTCTTGGTTTGCCAGTGTCCATTCACCTATAGGTGGCGTATAAACCACATAGTATTTACTATGGCTGCTCTGTGTCCCGTGATGTACGATAAAGAAATGTCATTACACTTTCAGAGCATTGGCTGACAATGACAAAGTTAACAGCTGCCTATACTTTGCCATCGGAATGTGCAGAGGAGGGTGACAACGCTGCTACTAATTTGGAAACTGGTAGTTAGCATTGTCTCCCTGAAACAGGAAGTGATAGCAGCATAAAAGATCTGGCAGGCATAATTTACAATGTAAATTATAAAACTTAAAATGCTCGTTAATAAATAACTATCAGATTACAGCTATAATTTGTTTAATTTAAGAAGACTGCAATAATATAGCTTGTAGACTACATAGCTGTTTTTTATGTGTAAATAGGTGTGTAGAGACCTGTAATACACATTAGATGAACAATATTAAAGAAGCTGAGACACAGCAATGGTGCCATTGGCTCCTGCTGTTGTCAATCAAAGTCAGCTAGCCAATCAGGGGAGAGAGGGGCAGGGCCAGGTCAGGGCTCCGTGTCTAAATGGACACAGGGAGCTGTGACTCAGCTCGGGTGCCCCCATAGCAAGCTGCTTGCTGTGGGGGCACTGAACAGGAGGGAGGGGCCAGGATCACAGAAAGGGACCCGAGAAGAGGAGGATCTGGGCTGCTCTGTGCAAATCCACATGTTGTGCAAATCAAACATGTTGGCTTTGAGTAGTACTGGTCATATGAACAAAAAGTGTCAGACAGAAGATGAAGCCTGAAGTAAAATCTTTTTAAATAGTATGGTAGCCAACATAAAAAAAGCAGTATCCGATGCCCAGATAATGAGTACTGGACTCTGGGGTTGATTTACTGAACGCAAATAGACTGTTCATCTTGCAAGGGAATTATCCCCAAAGATTAGTGAATGGGGTGAAATTTCACTTTGCAAACATTACCCAATCATGAGCAAGGTCAAAGAAAGAACAGCATTTGTGCTTTTGGAGAAAGACATCTAAAAGTTTTTTTGAAGTTGTCGACACGCTCAGCGAGTACCACTATCTTGGGGATGGAGTTCCACATTTCTTTCTCGTACATCACGGGACACAGAGCGGCATAGTCATTACTATGTGGGTTATATAGAATTACCTTCAGGTGCTGGCACTGGCAACTTCCAAAACAGGAAGTACCCTCCCCTATATAAGCCCCTCCCATCCGGGAGCACCTCAGTTTTTTGCCAGTGTCTAAGGTGTTGGCCAAGGTTAACATGTATTCATCTGGGCTTGTGTACAGGTTCTCTGGGCCTTAGCAAGCTATTCCGGATCCGACCAAAAAAGCTTCATAGCTAAACGGTCGGTACCCGGGCCTTGCAGAGAAGAGCAGGTTTTTGCCTGTAATGCCTCTCTTAGGAGGGCTGGACCCTGGGATCCAGAGCTCTGGTCATACCCAAAACCAAGAGGCTATCTGTGCAGGGTGCTATACAGGTCCAGGGGAGTGGAATCCTTGGGAACCCAGTCCCTGAAGGTCTAGTACAATGCCTGCCGTGAGAGGTGAAGTTTGGGCTTCTGTGGACCAAACAAAGTCCTGCGGCGGGGAAAAGGTAAGTGGGGGCCCCTCAGGAACTTGGTTCTATTGATGGGACCCCCAAGCCTAATATGTCTTTCTGCCTGTTACCTAAAGGTATTCCCGCTAATAGCTGTATATGCCTAAGAAATCCTAGAAATGTCTTTTCATAAAGGAAGTTTTAAAAACTGTAAACCTAGAAATGTTTTTCATAAAGGAGGTTTAAAAAAAAAAAAAGACAAAAGTGTGGTACCTGTGTTTGTCCACTAGAGGCCGCTGTGGAACGTCTTTTTTTCTTGGGACTATTCCTTCCATGGTGAAAGTCCAGGCAGATGACTGAGCTCTCTATCAGGGAAGCTGCATTCCTCTGTCATGCTGCCAAGTAGTTTCCTTCCATCCCCGAGTCCTGGTGAAACAGGGACCCTGGCTCCTCTCCCTACATGGCGCCAAGAGCGCACACGTGCATGCGCGCGCGCACACACACGCTTTCTTTTTATAGATTTAGCTTAAAAAAAGGGGGCGGAGCCTGGCGGATGACGCGCTCTGTGCGCCCAGCGCTTCGGCGCATGTGCGGGCGTCCCAGCAAGATAAAAGGACTCAGTCCACGCTGCTTGCTATGGACACAGAGCATGAAAAGGAGCTGGTAGCATGGTATAGGGGCTTACAGCGGGCGGTTGATACAGGCATCCCCAGAAAGACGCATTAGTAGACACCCACTGATGTACATAGCAGCAAATTGCATTAGACTATTTCAGTAAAGGGGTGTATTGCGGCTGGAATACCTCAGCTTTGAACTAAGGAATATGCCGCCTAAAAAACTCTGAGATATACCTCTCAGGAAGTGTAGGGGGTCTCCATCGGGCTCTGAGGATCTGGAGCAGTCATCTGCACCTTCCTCCCCTGAGAAATCAGAGGTTAATACCCATAAGGAACCCCCGGGAGTGCCAGGTACTGCGGCTGTCCTCAGTCCACCTGCTCCTGCATATATAACAGAGGAGGTTTTTGCCTCAACTCTGGAGGGATTGGAGCAGAGATTGGCAGCATTGATCGCTTCTTCTCTACAGGAAAGAAAGCGCGCCAGATCTCCATCCCCTCCATTAGAGTGCCTGTTGGCAGAGCAACAGTCCCAGGAAGGGACTGACCTACCTGAAGGGGATCAGGAGGAGGTTAACTCTGTTTTTGAGGAATCGACAGTAGATGAACCATTTTCAGCATCACAGACTGAAAGATTGTGGGTCCAGACCCTAACTGACATGGTTCGATCTGCATTTAAAATGTCTCTTGTTGAACCATCAACTACTGCTGTCTCCTCATTGGGGTCGCTAAAAGCTCCCCAGATTAATTGCTCCTTTCCAATTCATCCATTATTGGAAGGACTTATATACCAGGACTGGGAACATCCTGATAAACTATTTGTTCCACCTAAGAAATTTCCGGTGATCTATCCCATGGAGGAAAAATTCACCCAGAGATGGAATGTTCCTACGGTGGACGCAGCCATTTCTTCTGTGAACAAATCACTGACATGTCCAGTAGATAATGTTCAAATGTTCAAAGATCCAGTAGATAAAAAATTGGAGTCTTTATTAAAATCTGCTTTTTCCACAGCAGGGGCTGTTACACAGCCAGCAGTGGCAGCTATTGGGGTCTGCCAAGCTTTAAAGGATCAAATGAAAATGGTCCTGAGGGATTTGCCAGACCAGCAGGCCCAGGCTCTGGCTGATCTGCCTAGAGCATTATGCTTTGCGGTTGACGCCATCAAGGATTCTATCCATCAGGCCTCCCGCCTCACGCTGTCTTTGGTACATATGCGTAGGCTTCTGTAGCTCAAGAACTGGTCTGCTGAGGCTCCCTGTAAGAAGCTCTTAGTTAGCTTCCCATTTCATGGAGAACGCCTTTTTGGCGAAGACCTGGATAAATATATCCAGAAGATTTCCAGTGGTAAAGTACTCTCTTACCAATTAAAAAGAGGTCTAGGGGTCCATCTTTTAAGAGGACTACCTCTCCTATCCCTGGGACGTCTGCTACTAAGCAGTTCCGACGGCCTCCTCGGTCAAACTCAGGAGGTAAAAATCAGGGACAGTCACAGGGTAATAAAAAACCCTGGATCCGAAGAGGTACTAAACCAGCCTCCAAGTTAAGCCTATGAAGGGCTGCCCCCACTCAAACGGGTGGGGGGAAGACTTCAGTTGTTCACAGAGACCTGGCGGGAGACGATCAAAGACAGATGGGTGCTCTCCGCAGTAACTCGGGGATACAAGTTGGAGTTAAAAGAGTCTCCTCCTTCCCATTTTATGTGGTCAGGCATGCCAAAAGACCCTCTGAAAAGAAGGTGTCTCCTAGTGGCGTTAGAACAACTATTGCTCCAAGGAGTAATTATGGAGGTTCCTATGGAAGAGTGGGGGTTGAGTTTCTACTCAAACCTTTTCACAGTCCCGAAACCAAACGGGGACATAAGACCCATATTGGACCTAAAGAGTCTAAACAAATTTCTAAACGTCCGGTCCTTCCGGATGGAGTCGATCCGATCGGTCACCGCTGCCCTACAGGGGGAGGAATGGTTAGCCTCGATCGACATCAAAGATGCTTACTTGCATGTTCCCATCTTTCCAGGTCATCAAAAATTTCTACGCTTTGCAGTAGAAGGGCGCCATTTTCAGTTCAGAGCCTTACCATTCGGTCTGGCCACAGCACCACGAGTGTTCACAAAAATTCTGGCCCCACTGTTGGCCGATCTAAGAACACGAGGTGTAACGATAATGGCATACCTAGACGACCTGTTGTTGATGGACCACTCAGTTGCCAAGCTAGAAGTGGTAATTGTCGATACAATCAAGTATCTAGAATCTCACGGTTGGGTCATCAACCTGGACAAGTCAGCCCTACAGCCAGTGAAAAACCTGGTATATCTAGGGCTACGGCTGGATTCAGACCAGAGGAGGATTTTCCTACCTCAAGACAAAGTATCCTCTTTGAGGGACTTGGTCTGCCTACTTTGTGCAAAAAGACAGCCGTCCATATGCCTGTGCATGAGGCTGCTAGGAAAGATGGTAGCATCATTCGAAGCTGTGCCATACGCCCAATTCCACTCAAGGAATTTACAGAGGGCCATATTGTCAGCCTGGAACGGAAAAATTCAGGCTCTAGACTTCCCGATGGCTTTGTCCCCTTCCGTTCGGAAGAGTCTCTGCTGGTGGTTGATCCCCCAGAATCTCCAGAAGGGAAAACCCTTCAGTCCGATATCCTGGAAGGTGGTCACTACAGATGCCAGCCTTATAGGCTGGGGGGCAGTACTGGAGCAATGGTCTCTCCAGGGCAGATGGTCAAATGTAGTAAAAACCCTGCCCATCAATCTCTTACAGATACGATCAGCCCGGTATGCCCTAGTAGCCTGGGCATCCAGACTCCAAGGGTCCCCTGTCAGAATTCAATCAGACAATGCCACAGCAGTGGCATATATCAATCATCAGGGAGGCACCAGGAGTTGTGCAGCCCAGAGGGAAGTAAGTCACATCCTGGAATGGGCAGAAAAGCATGTCCCATGTATGTCAGCTGTCTTCATTCCAGGGGTGGAGAATTGGAAGGCGGACTTTCTAAGTCGCCAACAGTTATGCCCAGGGGAATGGTCCCTTCATCCCGAGGTCTTCCGAGCAATATGTCAGCGGTGGGGAACACCGGATGTAGATCTGCTAGCATCCAGATTCAACGCAAAGGTGGACAGATTTGTCTCCCGGACAAGGGATCCCCTCGCTTGCGGCTCGGATGCTCTGGTGTTCCCTTGGAATCAGTTCAGACTGATATATGCATTCCCTCCGCTACAATTGTTGCCTCGACTCCTTCGCAGAGTCAGGTTGGAAAAGAAGCCGGTGATCTTGGTGGCTCTAGCGTGGCCCCGAAGGGCCTGGTACGCGGAGATCATCAAAATGTCTGTGGGGAGTCCTTGGACCCTTCCACGTCGTCCGGACCTGCTTTCGCAAGGGCCGATATACCACCCTTCCTTACTAACTCTAAGTTTAACGGCCTGGCTATTGAATCCCACATCCTAAAGAAGAGAGGTCTCTCTAACTCTGTGGTATCAACTATAATCAATGCCAGGAAGCCTGTATCCAGGCAGATCTACTATAGAGTTTGGAAGGCGTACATCACTTGGTGCGAGGCCAGAAAGTGGCATCCATGTAAGTACGTTATAGGCAGAATTCTGGACTTCCTACAGTGGGCTGTAGACAGGAAGTTTGCCTTAAGTACTATCAGGGGTCAGGTTTCGGCCTTATCAATACTATTTCAAAGGCCCCTGGCTATGCATTCACTTGTCAAATCCTTTATGCAAGGGGTGACTCGTATTATTCCACCGATTAAAGCTCCCATATGTCCATGGGATCTAAATTTGGTTCTGTCGGTTCTGCAGAAGCAGCCATTTGAACCTTTGCGGCACATTTCCTTGGTTCTACTCACCAGAAAATTGATATTTTTAGTAGCCATATGCTCGGCTAGAAGAGTGTCGGAATTAGCCGCCATGTCCTGTAAAGAGCCATGTCTGGTTATTCATGAGGACAGAGTAGTATTACGTCCTCACCCAGCCTTTCTTCCTAAGGTGGTATCGAGGTTTCACTTGAACCAGGATGTGGTTCTTCCTTCTTTTTCCCCAAACCGAGCTCGGTAGAGGAAAAGTTATTGCATTCTTTGAAGGTAGTAAGAGCAGTTAAAGCTTATCTAAAGGCCACTGCTCAGATTCGTAGAACGGATTCTTTGTTTGTTCTGCCGGAAGGCCCCAGAAAGGGTCAGGCAGCATCAAAATCTACTTTAGCCAAGTGGATTCGACAGGTCATAATACAAGCCTATGGCTTGAGAAGTAGACCGCCTCCATTCAAAGTTAGGGCGCACTCCACGAGAGCAGTTGGAACTTCATGGGCAGTGCATCACCAGGCCTCCCTGGCTCAAATTTGTAAGGCCGCAACATGGTCTTCAGTACACACGTTTACTAGGTTCTACCAGGTGGACGTTAGAAGTCAGGAGGATGTCGCCTTTGGGCGCAGTGTGTTGCAGGCCGCAAAAGATCCTCATGCCTGATGGCGCCCAGCTTATGTATGGTGTATCCCCCCCCTCATTTGGCATTGCTTTGGGACGTCCCACATAGTAATGACTATGCCGCTCTGTGTCCCGTGATGTACGAGAAAGAAAATAGGATTTTTATAACAGCTTACCTGTAAAATCCTTTTCTTGGAGTACATCACGGGACACAGAGCTCCCACCCCTCTTTTGGGGACACGTATTGCTTTGCTACAAAACTGAGGTTCTCCCGGATGGGAGGGGCTTATATAGGGGAGGGTACTTCCTGTTTTGGAAGTTGCCAGTGCCAGCACCTGAAGGTAATTCTATATAACCCACATAGTAATGACTATGCCGCTCTGTGTCCCGTGATGTACTCCAAGAAAAGGATTTTACAGGTAAGCTGTTATAAAAATCCTATTTTTTGAACCCCTTTCACAATCTAAAGTTAAACCTCTTTTCTTCTAAGCCTAGGTTCACAATATTGCTGCTGCATGATGGTGCATTTTTCAGTACATTTTATAGTGTGACTTTGAGCGTTTTTGGTGCTTTTTTGATGTTTTTCAAGCTTCATGCTTTTTTTGTAGGAGAAAAAGACTGGATTTTGTGCACAAAGCTTTGATAAAAACACATGTAGCAGGGTGTTGCTTTAAGGACCCAGAGACTACCGTACCCAGGGTACAGCGGGACACCCAGGTTGCATTGCCCCGCACAAGGACTGCTGGGGTGGGCTATATAAAAGGGGGGCGGGCCGGCAATCGGTCTCTTTGGACATCGCCCGCCCAGCAAGTGGAACTTTCTACCGAGTCTGTTGTTCCTGATAGGGCCTGAAGTTTGGGCCCTGTGTTTCCAAAGAGCCTTCCATTTTCCACTGAGGAGCCCGAGGGACGTCTCATCCTGCTGCCTGTCTACTACTTCCAGGAGGACCGAAGACCCCGGGTGTCGTGGGATCTGTGTACTGAGACACAGCTACGGAAGATACGGACATGGACTGGTCCGGTTGGGTGAGAGAGCACCTGCTCAAAGATTATTACAGGATCTCTAGGCCCTGTGTCTGTTGTTCAGGACCCACCATTTATAGTTTGCATTTGCACGCCGGAGGGACAGTGCATTGAGTAGCTTAGTCACTTTCTGTTATTCATCGAGTTACCAGTACCTATTTCTGTGGATTACAATTTATCTTCAAAAAGTGCACCACCATTTGCTAGTGAAGATCCTTCACTACGCAACTTGCATATAGGACAGTCAGGCCTGACATCCAAGTTTAGATATTGCTGGGCGCCATCTTGCCCATGAGGGAAGGGAGCTGCAGGCAGGGTCCTTTAGTTGAATGTGTACAGGATTGTATATTTGTTTACTTGCTAAATACCTTTTATTGCAGGGCTCTGCATATATTAATGTGTACTGTTTATCTGCTTATCTATTTCACTCAAGTAAAAGTATCAGGATTAAGCAGACAAGTTGCTTGGTGTTATTACTGTGTAGAAGAGACGGTTAAGTGTCAGTTATACATATAATCACTGTGTGCCCTTTGTTGCCGGATTGTGTTACCTAAAGCTACGGGTCTCACAATCCTATCATCCCCTACTAGCTGTGCCAAGGGAGGGTAAAGCCAATTACTGGGGGTTGACAGCGGTGCGTTACAGGCCCGAAAATCATACCAGCGGCTCTCTTAGCTGGGGGTATCGCTACACACACACACACAAAAAAACTCATGTACATGCATTTTGGGGCATTTCCATTTACATTTAGGGGCAAAAAGGTGCTGCCAATGTACCTACACCTTTTCAGCTAATACCACTTCCTGAAGGATAGAATTCCACATTTATGCTCTAATAATAAAGAACCCTTTCCAAAATGTAAAATGAAACCTCTTTTCTTCTAAGCCTAGGTTCACACTAGTGGTGATACATGTGTGTTTTTGTAGTGCGAAGTTAGTGTGTGTTTTTGATGCGTTTCATGCTTCATGCTTTTTGTAGAAAGAGAAGACTGGATTTTTTATGCAAACCTGACAATCTGGCTTCTCAATTTAACTTTTTAACATGATAGTGTTTTGTAGTCCAACAAGAGTAGCTCAGGCAAGGTTTATGACACTGCTTGGGATGCAAGTGCAACAGAGGCAGAGGTGTCAACTCATTGCAAAAATTTAGAAACTCTTCAGATTTTAACCAGGATCAACCGTTTTTTGTTTCTGCAGCATTGTAAAGATATAAATATGGGAAATTTTGCATATTTTGCAGAGATGTACTGAATACGTTTGTTTTTTTTTTTTTGCTCAAACACATTAATAGCATATGAAATTGTAAGCACTCCCCCTTACAATGCCTTCAGAATCTCTCTGCATAAGAATTGGAGCTTATATGTTGCAAACCAGAAGTCTGTGTTAAATTATTTTTGGTGCATGAACAAACATGTTCCATGTCTATAAAATCCATTTGGTGACATTGTGTAGAGCTGTGTGTCTCAGACAGACACATTGTGCTATACGGTCTATCCCAGCTAAAGGCAGCCTTAATAAACATATTGCAATCATGGAAATAATGTAAAATTCCATGTGAGTCACATAACAGACCATGCTTACGCATTCCAAATTAGCCATTCCTAAAACAGGCACACTTTGTTAGTTTCTTTTATAGAGTCCTATCTGTTAAATCTCTGAAACCTAAAAGAAAACAGACAAATACAATGTTTTAAACATAAAATATATTTATAATGTCAAAGTTGTAAAACATGTTTCTAAAGTCATTATATATATACTACTTAAAGTGGAGTTCCACCCTAAAAAATAAAATAAAAATTTCACAAAAAACCTACAGAGAAATAGAAAAACATTTTTTTTTTACTCACCAGAAAAGGCGGTTGCTATGCGGAAGTTCCTATTCTGCCTCTTCAACCACCACGGCTGGTCTTCTTCCTTGTCCTCCTCGCATTGTCTTCTGGTGAATGGGGTGCGCTGCCTTCTGGGAACTGTGTGTATCCCAGAGAGCAGCCTGCCCATTCACAAAGTGCCGCGGGAATCACGCATGCACAGTAGGAAACGGGCAGTGAAGCCGCAAGGCTCCACTGCCTGTTTCCCGCAGTAAGGATGGAGGCGCCGGGAGCTGCCAGGATCGAGTGATCAGTCTCGGGGGGCCGACTTTGCGGGCGCCTAGGACAGGTAAGTGTCCTTATTAAAAGTCAGCAAAAATAATAAATCGTGGGTGGAACCCCGCTTTAAACCCCTAATTACCCATGTACAAAGTAGAATTATCATAGTGTTAGAGCTGCTTTACAGTTTCAGGGGAAAATAAAACAGATAATTAATTAGCATAATATAATATACTGGCATTTGGGGTAATGCTAAAGCCCAATGGATCTTTGTGCTCTTGGTATAATCTCTTTGTTGCCCCTCTTTGCACTATAATTATGAAATTACAAGATTGAAACAGTCAATCAGTAATAACTAGTTTCTTAGCCTGCTAGGAAACTATGCACGTGTTTGCTGTAAAACTAGACCGATGTATTCAGTACCCTCTTTCCCAGAAGGATGACTCACAGACAGTAGAAACCTTTATTGCAGAATGCCAGTTATAACTCGGATAAAAATGACTAAATAATGAACAGGCAGATCAAACATGCATAGCTTGCTACCAGTAGAAATCTCTTACAAAGTGACAGACTGCTCTGCTTTGACACCTGCTCTCAGAACTAGTCAAATCTATGAAACATGCTTTGATGATAATGAGGTCTGACGAACACCAAACTGTGTGGAAAATATAGGAATCTTACTAAACAAGGTGCCATCCTCATTTTCCCCAAAATATTCAAGTCAGTGACAAAAATGACAGGATTGAAATCTAATGTCTGTGGTAGGAAGCCAGAGAAGGTGGCACATTTCCTAAAACCCCCACTAGAACACAGCTCAGTTAAAGATGCAAAGCAGAGAATGTTAGATCATGGAATGTAAGGCGCAAGGCTTCTCCTAGAAAAGTATAAAAATACCCTTAATAAGCTCTGGTGTTATGTGCCGTATCATAAATAGTCTGGAGAACAGCTGAGAAATACACATCTGTCAGGCTGGGTGTAGTGACCTATACTAACAAACCAATGAATGGCACAGAGTTACATTTCGTAAAATTTCCATAATTTCTGTTATGCTGAAGTTATCTTCATGACAAGCAGTTGTATAGGAAGATCCAAATCAGACTTTAAACACACCTACGAGGTTCAGAAGTAGGGATGAGCCAAACACCCCCCAGTTCGGTTTGCACCAGAACTTGCGAACAGGCAATCAATTTGTTCGAACATCCGAACACCGTTAAAAATCTATGGGACTCGAACATGAAAAATCGAAAGTGCTAATTTTAAAGGCTAATATGCAAGTTATTGTCATAAAAAGTGTTTGGGGATCCGGGTCCTGCCCCAGGGGACATGTATCAATGCAAAAAAAAGTTTTAAAAAACTGCCGTTTTTTCGGGAGCAGTGATTTTAATAATGCTTAAAGTGAAACAATAAAAGTGAAATATTCCTTTAAATTTCGTACCTAGGGAGTGTGTATAGTATGCCTGAAAAGTGGCGCTTGTTTCCTGTGCTTGGAACTGTCCCTGCACAAAGTGTCATTTCTGAAGGAAAAAAAGGAATTTAAAAGCACTCACGGCTGTAATGAATTGTCGGCTCCCGGCAATACAGAGAAAAGTCATTGATAAAAAATAAAAAAAAATAAAAGATGCGTGGGGGTCCCCCCAAATTCAATTACCAGGGCCTTCAGGTCTGGTATGGATTTTAAGGGGAACTCCACGCCAAATGTAAAAAAAAAATGGCGTGGAGTTTCCCTCCAAAAATCCATACCAGACCCTTTATCCGAGCACGCAACCTGGCAGGCCGCCGGAAAAGAGGGGGGGGACGAGAGAGCGCCTCCCCCTCCTGAACCGTACCAGGCCACATGCCCTCATCATGGGGAGGATGCTTTGGGGGTTTGTGACCCCTCAAAGCACCATGTCCCCATGTTAATGGGGACAAGGGCCTCATCCTTACAACCCTTGCCCGGTGGTTGTGGGGGTCTGCGGGCGGGGGGCTGATCGGAATCTGGAAGACCCCTTTAACAAAGGGGACCCCCAGATCCCAGCCCCCCCTATGTGAATTGGTAAGGGGCACATTGTACCCCTACCATTTCACAAAGAAAGTGTAAAAAAAAAAAAAAAAAAACACAGACACCGTTGGAAAAAGTCCTTTATTAAAAAAAAAAAAAAAAAAGATTCCAGCGGTGGTAATCCACTCTCGGTATCTTGCGATGGATGCTCTCCTCTCCGGAGTCCAGCGGTGGATGATCTCCTCTCCATCCAGGTCCAGGCTCCAGTGATCAGATGTCCAGCGCAGTGCATCCTGTCACCACCGGCTATGAGTAAGCATCTATCTTTGATGTGAAACGCGTCAGCTATCCACCCCTGCATGTCAGTTTTCTGTTTTTGTCCGTTTTTGGACTTTTGAATCTATGGATTAATTTTGGATTTAAATTTTGGAATTTTGAAAATAAATCGTTTATACAGAGTGCGGCAGTCCAGGGCTCTTTTCTTTCCCATCCACCGGAGACACCCCGGGAATCCCGGCAGCCTGACAGGTCTCTTATGTAGCTGAGGGCGGGGGGCCAGGAGGGGGGGCAATCTCTCGTCCCCCCTCTTTTCCTGCGGCCTGCCAGGTTGCATGCTCGAATAAAGGGTCTGGTATGGATTTGGGGGGGGGGACCTCCACGTCATTTTTTTTTAAATTTGGCGTGGAGTTTCCCTTAAAATCCATACCAGACCTGAAGGGTCTGGGATGTATATTTGGGGGGAACCCCACGTAATTTATTTTTAAATTTGACACAGGGTTCCCCTTAATATCCATACCAGACCTGAAGGGCCTGGTAATTGAATTTGGGGGGGCCCCCACGCATTTTTTTTTTATCAATGACTTCTGTATTGCCGGGAGCCGACAATTCGTTATAGCCGCGAGTGCTTTTAAATGACTTTTTTCCTTCAGAAATGACACTTTGTGCAGGGACAGTTCTAAGCACGGGAAACAAGCGCTACTTTACAGGCATACTATACACACTCCCTAGGTACGAAATTTAAAGGAATATTTCACTTTTATTGTTTCACTTTAAGCATTATTAAAATCACTGCTCCCGAAAAAACTGCAGTTTTTAAAACTTTTTTTGCATTGATACATGTCCCCTGGGGCAGGACCCGGATCCCCAAACACTTTTTATGACAATAACTTGCATATAAGCCTTTAAAATTAGCACTTTAGATTTCTCCCATAGACTTTTACAGGGTGTTCCGCGGCTTTTCGAATTTGCCACGAACACCCCAAATTGTTCGCTGTTTGGGGAACGGGCGAACAGGCAAAGCTCATCCCTATTCAGAAGACCGATAAAATACATTAGACCTCCAAACTAAAAGATGCAAATGATTTATATCATATTCTACATATGTCAGGGACAATTTAAGTGTTAATAATAAATCTGTGCTCCACGTTACAATATATTAATATCTGACAAAGACACAAATGAACCTAGTGAAGAACCTATGCTGACACCCAACTAGTGTGAAACCACTAAATTACTAATGAAATATATGGGGCGCTAGTGGTGTGCCTATAAAAATTCAACCAATCTTCCGGCACGCAACTTTTGGCCACGTCATTTCCGATGATTGGAACGCACACCAGCTCTTGGTTACGGTGGAGCAGCGGTGTGAGTTCCTAGTACACTTGCAGGCTATATTGGTGCTGATCGGTCACCCTTTCAAGTAAGAGGCCATTTACTTGCTTTTCTTGTTTTTAGTCCCTACATATTAAATACATTTACTGCAATATGAGAATTTTATTCTTTTTGCGTTTATTCTGCTACATGTGAGTAATCATTTGGAGAAGTGTTTCATCAGCCTAGGTTGGGTTATCATGGCTATGCAAAGAATGGAATCAAACGCTTATTGACCACTTTTAATTAAGCGTTCACTGTCGGTGGGGTGAGTGTTTAGCATCTTTACAGCTCACTGGGTGTCACTATACGGTGTGGAGAAATTTGTTGAACTGGAAGTGGTCTATCGACTTTATTGATGGTTTGGTTTTTTTTTGCACAACTTTGATGGCACTTATTGGTTTGGTATCACTACATGAATTTTTAATTTATAATATTCATTGATCATTTATTCATGTCACTATGTTTATTTTTGGCACATGTTTATCAATTTATATCACAGGATATATGAATTGTCATTTTTTACATTTATTCACTTACGCATTTCTACACCTATTTATGTATTTGGTATATGGGCAATGTGAGTGTTCATGCATGGCCTGGCGGCAAGCCACATGTACTGTTTTATAACCACTGCTTTTTGGACATTGATCTCTTCAACACTGGGCTGCATCTTCCTGTACTCAATCATTCGCTTTTTGGAATCAGCATCAGGCTGAGTATTTATTAATATTATTATTATTATTAATATTCAGGATTTATATAGCACCAACAGTTTGAGCAGCGCTTTACAACATGAGGAAAGACAGCACAGTTACAATACAATTTAATACAGGCGGAATCAGAGGGCCCTGCTCGTTGGAGCTTACAAACTAGGACAATAGCTTTTCTAGTTGTTTTTGAACACTTTACCGGTATCATTGCTGGATTACATCATTCAAATTTTTAAAGCCTAACTAGAAGTTAGTCAATATTAACTTACACTTAAACACATGGTCATCCTCACTCACTAGCAGCCCATACCAGATGGATGTGTTACCTATCCACATTGGTTTTGTGTTGCTCTTAATTATTGTACTATCCCTTTCAACTACTAGCAGTCTGCAACAGATAGGTGCTATACCTGATCAACTAGACAGTTGGTGGTTATAGGGGATTCTATAATCAGAAGGACTGATAGAATAATTTGTCGCCAGGATCGCCTCAACCGAATGGTTTGCTGCCTCCCTGGTGCCAGGGTTTGGCATGTGGTGGACCGGGTGGATAAATTACTGGGAGGGGCTGGGCATGACCCAGCTGTCTTGGTCCACGTTGGAACCAATGACAGTATACATGGAAGGTGGAGGCTCCTTAAGAATCAATTTAAAGAACTAGGCTGTAAGATGAAGGCAAGGACCTCCAAGGTGATATTCTCTGAAATATTGCCGTGCCATGCGCAGGAAAGGCAGGGGGAGATTAGAGAGCTGAATGCATGGCTAAAGACCTGGTGTAGGGAGGAGGGATTTGGGTTTCTAGAGCACTGGGCTGACTTTTCATTGGGGTGCAACCTATATGCTAAAGACGGTTTGCACTTGAATGGAAAGGGGTCTGCTGTGCTGGGGGAGAGGTTTATGGGAAGGCTGGAGGAGTATTTAAACTAGGTTTGAGGGGGGAGGGTGAACTAGAATTACATCGGGCACACAGGTCAGTTAGGGGTCAGACATTAATGGAGAGTGGAATGGGGATAGATGGGGGGAGGGTTATGGCAGGTGACAAGAAAGTTCCCATGTTGCAAACAGCCATTGGAAACTATAGTGCCATTTGTACTACTAAAAATTATATGAAAAACACCAGAGAAAAATGTAATACATTAAAGTGTTTGTTCACCAATGCCAGAAGTCTGCGAAGCAAAATAGGTGAGTTGGAAGCTCTGGTGCATGAGGAGAGCTAGGACGTAATCGGTATTGCCGAAACGTGGCTTCAATCCTCACATGACTGGATTATTAATATTCCTGGCTATGCACTCTTTTGGAGAGACAGGGCAAAAAGGAAAGGTGGCGGGGTCTGTCTCTATGTGAGAAGTGATCTCAAAGCGAGTGTGAAAGAGGACCTGGTGGATGGAGAGTGGGATGAGTCTGAAGCATTATGGGTGGAACTGCATACAGATGTGCATAGTTCAAAGTTAATCATTGGAGTTTGTTATAGACCACCCAATGTTAATGAGGAGGTGGAGACTCAGCTCCTTGCACAGATGGAAAGGGCTGCAAGGGCTGGGATGGTGATAATAATGGGGGATTTTAACTACCCAGAAATTGACTGGAGTAATGGCACTGCTGGGACAGTTAAAGGGCAAAAATTTGTAAGCCTATTGCAGGACAATTTTATGGTCCAGTTTATTGAGGCCCCAACTAAGAATGATGCTCTGTTGGACCTGGTAATCTCAAACCATGCAGAGCGTATTACTAATTTTCAAAAAAAGGAACACCTGGGTAGCAGTGACCATAACATGATTTCATTTGATGTTAGCTGTAAGCAAGAAATACATGCAGGAAAGATAAAAACACTTAATTTCAATAAAGCAAATTTTCCAAGGATGAGGGCTGCTCTCCAGGACTTAGACTGGGAGGGAATATTGGCATCAATGGGCACAGAACAGAAATGGGAATTCTTCAAAAGACTGTTTGTGAACTCACTGCAAAGTATATTCCCATGGGCAATAAGTTTAAAAGGCTAAAAATAAAACCTATGTGGCTCACAGTTAAAGTTAAAAAAGCTATAAACAATAAGAAAAGCGCTTTTAAAAAATATAAAAATGAAGGAACACTAGTGTCGTTTAAATGTTACAAAGAATATAACAGGATATGTAAAAAGGAAATCAAGGATGCAAAAATTAAAAACGAACGACAGATTGCAAAAGATAGTAGGACAAACCCCAAAAAATTCTTCAAATATATTAATAGTAAAAAGGTCAAGTCTGAGCATGTAGGCCCTTTACAAAATAATCTAGAGTGGGTAACTGGGGACAAAGAGAAGGCTAATTTATTAAATTATTTCTTCAGCTCTGTGTATACAATGGAGCATGGTGGAGTTCATGTCCATAATGGGGGTGGTAGTGACACAGCTCCAAATCCACAATGGCTCAAAAGTGATATGGTCCAGAAATATTTAGACAGAATAAAGGTGGATAAAGCACCTGGACCAGATGGCATACACCCACGGATCCTAAAAGAATTGAGCTCTGTAATTTCAAAGCCATTGTATCTCATTTTTAGGGACTCATTAATGACAGGAATAGTACCACTGGATTGGCGCAGGGCCAATGTGATGCCTATATTTAAAAAGGGAACAAAGTCTTTACCAAGTAACTATAGACCTGTTAGTTTAACTTCCATATTTGGGAAGATACTGGAGAGATTAATAAAAGACCACATAGATGAGTTCTTGCTGGAAAAAAACTATTTAAGCAACAGACAGCATGGATTCATGAAAGACAGAAGTTGTCAGACAAACCTGATTTCTTTTTATGAAGAGGTAAGTAAAGCCTTGGACAGAGGGGTGGCTGTGGACGTGGTATACTTGGATTTTGCAAAAGCGTTCGATACAGTTCCCCACACACGGCTCATGTGTAAGGTAAAGTCTACAGGATTGGAAAGATCAGTTTGTAAATGGATAGAAAACTGGCTAAAAGACAGAATTCAGAGAGTAGTGGTTAATGATTCTTACTCTGAATGGTCCAAGGTTATCAGTGGTGTACTCCAAGGTTCAGTGCTGGGACCCTTACTTTTTAATATGTTTATAAATTATATTGGGTCTGAGATCAAAAGTAACATTTCTGTCTTTGCAGATGACACCAAGCTATGCAGTGGAATGATGTCCTTACAGGATGTCTCCAAATTACAAGCCGACCTCGATGCTCTGTCTAATTGGGCGACTATGTGGCAGATGAGGTTTAATGTTGATAAATGTAAAGTTATGCACTCAGGGGCTAAGAATATGAATGCATCATACATACTAGGGGGAGTACAACTGGGGGGATCCGTAGTGGAGAAGGATCTGGGGGTTTTGGTAGATCATAAGCTCAATAATGGCATGCAATGCCAAACTGCGGTTTCCAAAGCGAGCAAAGTCCTTTCTTGTATTAAGAGAGGCATGGACTCCAGAGAGAGAGATATAATTTTGCCCCTGTACAAATCATTAGCAAGACCTCATCTGGAATATGCAGTTCAGTTTTGGGCACCAGTTCTCAAAAAGCATATCGGGGAACTGGAGAAAGTGCAGAGAAGGGCAACCAAACTGATAAGAGGCATGGAGGAGCTCAGCTATGAAGAAAGATTAGAGGAACTGATTTTATTCACGCTTGAGAAGAGAATAAGGGGGGATATGATTAACATGTACAAATATATAAGGGGTCCATATAGTGAACTTGGTGATGAGTTATTCACTTTACGGTCAACACAAAGAACAAGGGGGCACTCTTTACGTCTAGAAGAAAAAAGATTTCATCTCCAAATATGGAAAGGTTTCTTCACATTAAGAGCTGTGAAAATGTGGAATAGACTCCCTGCAGAGGTGGTTCTGGCCAGCTCAGTAGATTGCTTTAAGAAAGGCCTGGCTTCTTTCCTAAATGTACATAATATAACTGAGTACTAACAGTTATAGGTAAAGTTGATCCAGGGTAAATCCGATTGCCTCTCGGGGGGATCAGGAAGGATTTTTTTCCCCTGCTGTAGCAAATTGGATCATGCTCTGCTGGGGGTTTTTGCCTTCCTCTGGATCAACTGTGGGTATAGAATTGGGTATATGGGATTGTACGATATTTTTTTTTTTTTTCTATGGTTGAACTGGATGGACTTTGTCTTTTTTCAACCTGACTAACTATGTAACTATGTAACTAACTAAAGCTGGATACACACTATACAATTTTCTTCAGATTTTTTTTCTTTAGATTTCCAAAAACCATATACGGTAATATGAGGTCACACCTAAACAATTTCAATTTGGATTTCCAGGAGGCAGGCCCTTGCACTACATGGTTAAAGGTGAATCTAAAGGAAATCAAACAACAAAAGTTGTATAGTGTGTATCTAGCTTACGACTTCAACTTTACCATTTCGATGATACCTGTATTAGTTATGGTATGGAATGAGGGCCTATTAGGGAAGATATGGTCTGTCAGACTCAAACCATAGGGAACACCAGCCCGGTAAATAGGAAAAAGAAATGTGTGGAAAATGGGCATTTTAACTCCTTGAGGCCCGCGCTATAGCCAAATGACGGCTTCAGCGCGGACCTGAAAATCCGGGAGGCCATCAATAGACGGCCTCCGCTTTCCTCGTTCCCCGTGCGTGCAGCAGGGAAATTGTATGCTGCCCGTGTCCCTTGGACACAACAGATCGCTGTGAATGGCCAATCAGAGTGGCCATTTACTATACGATCTGTGCGGCCAATGAGAGATGATCTCAAATGTAAACATATGAGATCTCTCATTGCCGGCTCTCCCTCCTCACACCAGAGCGCGTGTGAAAAGGGAGAGCGATCTGTTACTTTGTAAACCACAGTGAATGATTATACAAGTACCATACAGTGCCCATACAGTGCCCGTCTGTGCCCATACAGTGCCCGTCTGTGCCCATACAGTGCCAGTCTGTGCCCATACAGTGCCAGTCTGTGCCCACCTGTGACGTCAGTGATCTGCACAATCAGTGCCTACCTGTGCCACCTCAGTGCCCACCTGTGCCACCTCAGTGCCCACCTGTGCCTGCCTCATCAGTGCCCACCTGTTCCGCCTCATCAGTGCCCACCTGTTCCGCCTCATCAGTGCCCACCTGTTCCGCCTCATCAGTGCCCATCTGTGAAGGCTTGGCACACACCTGTGTAGTCGCACCACCAGCAGTAAAAAATGTCAAAAAGATTATTTTCCGCCGAGGAGGCATACCAAATCCTTTCCACGCCCGACGAGAGCAACGTGGAGCTCTCTCTTTCAGATTCCCTTTCCAATTCCGATTCTGAGTCGGACGTCAATTATGAGCCAGTCCTCAGTAGTGCAACACTGAGTGACTCAGAGGAGGAAGCTAGTCGGCCCGCCAAACTAAGGTGTTCTGGTAAGGAGGCAGTGCCATCCACCAGCACCGCAGTGCCATCCACCAGCACCGCAGTGCCATCCACCAGCACCGCAGTGCCATCCACCAGCACTGCAGTGCCTCTCTGCAAGAAAGGCCAAGGACCCATGCCAGCCTTCCCTATGCCCTTCAGAACCCCTTGTGGCTTCCTCCTAATTCAGGAGAAGCCAACATTCCCCCTTTCACTGCCCAGCCAGGAGTCCAGGTGGACACAGAGAATTTTTCCCCAATCAATTTTTTTAATCTCATCTTTACCGAGGACATGCTATCCAACATTGTGACCCAGTGCAACCTAAATGCCCAACAGTTTATTTTGAACAATCCTACATCATATTATTCCCGTTCCTACGAGTGGAGAGACCCAACGGTGGAGGAGTTGCAGATTTTTTTAGGCCTCACATTTTGTATGGGACTCAACCCAAAAAACACTTTGCGTTCCTTTTGGTCAAAACGCCCCATCTACCACATGCCAATATTCTCCAACGTAATGCCCAGAACCAGATACTTCATGATCATGAGATTCCTACATTTTAACGATAATACCCAGTGCCATCCCCAAAATCACTCAAATTTTGACAGGCTTTTCAAAATTCGACCCTTACTGAATTATTTTTCAGAAAAATTCCACCAGTTGTATACCTCGGACCAGCACATATGTGTGCATGAGTCCCTTATTAAATTTAGTGGCAGGCTTCAAATAAAACAATTCATTCCCAGCAAAAGGGCCCGCTATGGTGTGAAGGTGTACAAGCTATGTGACCGAGTCACAGGGTACACGTATGCTCAGGACCGTCGGAACAGGACAGGCAAAACAAGCAATTGCTTGGGGGCCCGAGCTGGCCTGGGGCCCCAGCCTAGGGTGCCTGCCTGCTGCCTGTCACTGTCCTGGATTTCCGCCCTGAGCCGATCCGCAGATTGCGGCCATAGGAAAGGCAGCGGCATCGGCCTTGCTCCGGAGCGGCGGCCATCTTGGTACACCCGGCGGCAGCGGCCGAGGTGAGATGTGGGGAGATGTGGACATTACAGGAGGGAGATGTGGACATTGCAGTATGGGGGAGATGATGTGGATATTACAGTGGGGGAGATGATGTGGATATTACAGTGCGGAGTCCCCCTGTCCATCCCAATGTCCCCCTGTCCATCCTACGGTCCCCCTGTCCATCCCACGGTCCCCCTGTCCATCCCACGGTCCCCCTGTCCATCCCACGGTCCCCCTGTCCATAAACAACATCTTAATGTTAATGTGAGTGTGTATGTTGGATTATATGCAACAGCAGTATTTGCACTGTAAACCTTTTTTTATTTATATAAAGTGTGGGTGAGCTTAAACTGTATCGCTATGCTGTGGTTCCTGTAGGCTTTGCGTGAGTGCGGGGGGGGGGGGGGCGTTTGGGGGGGCCTCCATTTCCATTTTGCTTGGGGCCCCCAAATTCCTTCAAACGGCCCTGCGTATGCTTTCTTAGTGTACAAAGGGAAGGACAGCCAGCTGAATCCCCCTAATTGCCCAGACTACTTGGGATCAAGTGGGAAAATAGTTTGGGACCTCATATACCCCCTACTGGAAAAAGGCTACCATCTGTACGTAGATAACTTCTACACATCACTTCCCCTGTTCCACAACCTTCACCGGAAGCAGACGCCAGCATGTGCCCCCATCAGAAAGAATCGGAAGGGCTTTCCTCAAATTCTTGTAAATAAGAAGCTGAGAAGAGGAGAATCGGCAAGTCTGAGAAACAAGGAGGTTCTGGCAGTGAAGTGGAGGGACAGAAGGGATGTATGCATGTTATCTTCCATCCACAATGATACCTTCATGGATATCCCCAGAAGGAATGGCCCCATCCGAAAGCCCATATGTATCCAGGACTACAATTTGTTTATGGGGGGAGTCGACTTCAATGACCAGATGCTCGAACCCTATCTTGCCACAAGATGGACATACCATTGGTACAAAAAAGTCACAATTTATTTTTTTCAATTGCCCATATATAACTCATATATCATATACCGCCACTCCACCCAAAACCCTAAACGCTTCCTTGGCTACCAGGAGGACCTTATCACTGCCCTTATATTCCCGAACAGCCCAACCCCAAAAAATCCGATCAGATGTTCTAAGTCGACTCTCCGAACGTCACTTTCCCTCCCACAGCAACAGGCCGACGATGTAAAAAAAAATGTAAGGTGTGTACCAGTGGAGGAGTCAGACGAGACACAGCTTATCATTGTGCCCAATGCCCTTCCCAACCAGGCCTCTGTGTAGTAGACTGTTTTCGCCGTTACCATACTTCACTAAATTATTAGTGAAGTATGGTAAACGTAATCCTCAGTTCCTGCCTTCACACACCTTCACACCCCTTATGCCACTGCCTGCTCTGTAACTGACCCTGGCTTGTTATTTCGACCACGCTTAGCCTAACGATTCTGTAATACCTCTGCCTGATCTGGAAATGACCTTGGACTGTTTGACCATGTTTTTTCCTGCCTCATGGACTGATCTTGTACCCTGCTACTGGACTAGTGGGATTCAACACAGGGGTCTCACATATGTCAAGGGCTCCAGAAAAGATTTTCTGGATGAAGAAAACATTTTTTTTTGTTTTCTCAGCCTCGATTAGGGTCTGGAGACTCTGAGGCTTCAAAGAGATTTGGGTGGGAGAAGCCTCTACCCCTGTCCCCATTCTGTCCTGATCGAGGCCCTACTTCTGCCTGTAGGACTTACTTCCATTATGTTTCTGCCTGTCGCACTGACCACACCACATGTTCCTGCCTACTACCAGGACCAATATTTATGGCACTGCTGACAATATCTCTGCCTGCACTGACCCTGGACTGTTTATGGACAGTATTCCCTGCCTGCTGCCTGGACAATTGTGTATGCCATTGCTGATCAAGTCCCTGCCTGCTGCCTGGACCAGTGCTATCCTGCTGTGTAGAACTGCACTACTAAAACCACAGGTAATCTTTTGTCTACGCTTTGCTCAGCATAATGTATTTTGGGGTGTATTTCTTGGTATGTGCATGCTATGTGTCCCTGGAACACCGCACGGTGTTCCTTGCATGTTGGATCTCTGTATGTGGCCAGGCTGTGTAGAAGTCTTACACATGTGGTATCACCATACTCAGGAGGAGGAGTAGCAGAATGTATTTTGGGGTGTCATTTTTGCTATGTTAATGCTATGTGTTGGAGATATCTTATAAACGGACAACTTTGTGTAAAAAAAATGCGTTTTCATTTTTTTCCACATTTTCCAAAAACTTCTGGAAAAAAATTAACCGTTCAAAAGACTCATTATGCCTCATAGATTATACGTTGGGGGGTTAGCTTTCCAAAATTGGGTCATTTTGTGGGTGTTTCCATTGTCCTGGTGCTCCAGGGCCTTCATAAGTAGTCAACTAGTTAGATGTGTAATTTATGCTCCTAGAACACCTGATGGTGCTCCCTGCATGTCGGGCCTCTGTATGTGGCCAGGCAGTAAAAAAGGCCCACACATGTGGTATCGTAATACTCAGGAGTAGCAGAATGTATTTTGGGGTGTCATTTGTGGTATGCACAAGCCATGTGAGAGAAATAATCTATTACAATGACAATTTTGAGGAAAAAAAACCCAACATCTTATTTTTGCAAGGAATCGTGGGAAAAAATTACAACTTCAAATAACTCAACATGCCTCTTATTAAATACCTTTGAATGTCTACTTTCCAAAAAGGGGTTATTTGGGGGGCATTTGTACTTTCCTGGCTTGTTAGGTTCTCAAGAATTGAGATAGGCCGCCAGTACATCAGATGTGATACATTTTTTATGATTTGCACTATAGCTTGTAGACTCTCACACAGACCAAATAATTTCCAAAAATTTGGGGTTATTTTTATCAAAGATATGTAGCAGTATAAATTGTGGCAAAAATTTATGAAGAAAAATTAATAATTTGCAAAATGTTATCACAGAAACTAAGAAAAATGTGTTTTTTTCGAAATTTTTGGTCTTTTTTCATTTATAGTGCAAAAAATAAAAAACCCAGAGGTGATCAAATACCACTAAAAGAAAGCTCTATTTGTATGAAAAAAAGGACAAAAAAATCATTTGGGTACAGTGTTGCATGACTGAGTAATTGTCATTGAAAGTGTGAGAGCACTGAAAGCTGAAAATTGGTCTGGGCAGGAGGGGGGTTTAAGTGCCCAGTAAGCAAGTGGTTAAACGGTGGCTCCCATGGATATATCGAGGTAAATCACATGAATACATATCTATTTTTCAAAGTATATAAATACATCATATCAAAACGATAAGGGCAACTTTAAACCCACATATATAAAAACACATATACGTGTCAGAGGATCATCAGACATAGTACAACACGCGTCACGCGGAATCTGCCTACATGTTTTGCGACACAGGCCGCTTCTTCAGAGCTTCCTTATCCGTGTCTGAATCAAAACATCTAATATTTCCCAGTGGCCTGTGCTGTGAAACATGTAGGCAGATGCTGCGTGACACGTGTTATACTATGTCTGATGATCCTCTGACACGTATATGTGTTTTTATATATGTGGACTTATAGTTGCCCTTATGTTTATGATATGATGTATTATATGTATTAATAAAAATCTTTTTATACTTTGAAAAATAGATATGTGATTTACCTTTATATACCCATGGGAACCACCGTCTAAAACGCCCATTTTCCACATATTTATTTTTCCTACTACAGGGGGTCCCCAGGTTACGAACCCATTTTCTTCCTGTTTGTAGATCGGAAATGTTCGTAAGTCGGCCGCGCACGCGCAGATCGACAATTACGGACATTTCCGATGTTTTCCAATGTTCCGTCGAATGCCGTTCTGCGCATGCGCGGCCAATTACGGACAT
Source organism: Rana muscosa (assembly GCA_029206835.1). Lineage (NCBI taxonomy): Eukaryota > Metazoa > Chordata > Amphibia > Anura > Ranidae > Rana > Rana muscosa. Next base: position 691,735,970 of record CM055121.1, read on the forward strand.
TTCCGACATTTCCCGAGGCTCCGTCTGGCCGTGCATGCGCAGAACAGCAGGCGGTCCGCCCAAAATGGCAGAGGGTCCCCGCAGCGTCCGGTTCGTAAGTAGAAGTTCGTAACTCGGGCGTTCGTAAGTCGGGGACCCCTGTATCTAGATGACTTAAAAAGTTTCAGTTCTGCTTTTTTACAATTTTTGGACTTGCGGAATGTACTGTATGGAACAATAATTGCCTTACAAGACTTTTCATTATAAAAAGGGATTTCTGACATTGAAAGGTATACAGATATTATAGGTTGTTCCCCTTTCAATGGATATTTCCCATGGCTTACTGAATGTTGTTTAGCTCTACTGACTTCCATCATTCAATCTCTTTCAAGTAAAAATATTGTTTTTTATTTTCCTTTCACCACATTCACTAACAAAAAAATTCACTTGCAAAGTGAATAGCCTATTTGCCTTTAGTAAACCAACTCAATTGTTGATACATTTGTAGCAGGCTGAGCACTGATTTGATATATTTTATTTAGTATGCTATGTATTTTAATACTCTTGAGATTTTAGCTTATGGCTAGAAATATAAATTTAGATCTTTAAAAAAAAATGAGAATATTGGTTTGTGTTATTAGTGAGAGATGAAAAAACCTTTTATACTACATATTTCTTCTTAGCAGTTCTCTTGTAAAAGCATCAGCTCACACTGATATTTATTGTTATGTTTGAAAGAGAAGTACTATACCACATCTAGGCAAGTGGTCATATATTTTCCTTATTATATTTCTTTTAAAAGGTTAGAATTGCAACAATAGATGCTGGGAATGGTGTGTTTTTCTATTAAAACCTGTGATTTCAGCTACTGTGTGGATAAAGAGTTAACTTTTTGTTAACCTGCTCCAGTGACTCTCAATCTGCTGGTGCTTGGATTTTTGTTGGCAAGCAGGAAAATCTCTGCACTCGGTAGGATCTGAGAGTGTAATTGGCACACATATCACTTAGAGAGTTTTGACAATGCCACACATTGCTCAGCACATCAACTCAGGGATGACAATCCATAAACTGCTCTACACATGTATTTGCTATAACTGACAATCTTACACAGGTTTCCTGGTGTGAGGAAGAATTCAGTCATTTTCATGCCAGGATTACTGGAATACTGCCTTCTTGATATCTTCTACGCATCACGTACCATGCCTGCCGCATTGCACATGAAAGCAGAAATTTACCACATTTTAGACATTCCTTTCTTCCAGCCATATGTTGCCAAAGAAAGGTACCATCCCACACCCCCTTGCCTGCAAAAAAAAGAAAGAAAAAAGTTTCAATTTAGTTTAATTAGAATTGGGAAGGAAGAAGATGAGGGTAACTTTCATTTTTGGGTGAAGATTTACTTAACCACTTCCCTACTGGGCACCTTTACCCCCTTCCTGCCCAGGCCAATTTTCAGCTTTCAGTGCTGTCACACTTTGAAAATTGCTTAGTCATGCAACACTGAGCCCAAATTACATTTTTATCATTTTTTTTTAACACAAATAGAGCTTTCTTTTGGCAGAATATAATCACCCCTGGGATTTTAATTTTTTTTTAAAAAAAAACACGAAAAAAGTACGAAAATTTTCAGGGAAAAAAAAACGTTTTTCTTAGTTTGTCAGTAAATTGAGCAAATAAGTATTTTTTCTCCACTGATGTGCGCTGATTTGGCAAAGCTTTACCCAATCAAGGTGCAGCATAAGCTGGTTGTTAAGGAGCGTGGCCGGTGTCCTTGACAACCGATGAGTCATCAGCTGTCAATGGGTTTCCCCGCTGACAGCTGAATAACAAAAAAGGTGTCGGTAAAAAAAATTAAGAAAAAAAGGACATGGGGTCCCCCCCAGCCAATACCAGGCCCTTCGGGTCTGGTACGGATTTGTAAGGGGAACCTCATGCCAAATAAAAAAATAAAAAACGGTTTGTGGCATCCCCCAAAATCCATACCAGACCCTTATCCGAGCATGAAGCCTGGCAGGTTAGGAAAGGGGAGGGGAGGGGACATGCGTGCAGACGACCTGGGTGGCCCCATTCCTTGCCTATATAAGCGCAGAGTGGGCAGTCGACGGGAGGCCTGCCAGGAGGCGGAGTGTTTTTATTTTTTTACATTTTTCGGGTCAGACAGGCGTTGTGATTGAGGATGGATTTACATCGAGGGACACTATTTTAATTTTTTTTAAATAAAGGACTTGTCAAAAACATTTGTGTGATTATTACTTTTTGACACTTTTTTTGTGAATCGGTAAGGGTACGATGTACCCAATACCTATTCACATAGGGAGGGAGGCCGGGATCTGGGGGCACCCCTTGTTAAAGGGGGCTTCAAGATTCCGATGAGCCAGGGTTGTTGGGAAGAGGCCCTTGTCCCCATCAACATAGTTACATAGTAGGCAAGGTTGAAAAAAAGACACAAGCCTATCAAGTCCAACCTATGTGTGTGATTTTATGTCAGTATTACATTGTATATCCCTGTATGTTGTGGTCATTCAGGTGCTTATCTAATAGTTTTTTTTTTTTATTATCGATGCTCCCCGCTGAAAAAACTGCCTGTGGAAGAGAAATTCCACATCCTTTACCGCTCTTACAGTAAAGAACCATCTACGCAGTTTAAGTTTAAACAGCTTTTCTTCTAATTTTAGTGAATGGCTGCTTGTCTTATAAAATTCCCTTTCGCCAAAAAGTTTTTTCCCTCTTGTGGGGTCACCAGTACAATATTTGTACATTGAAATCATATCCCCTTTTGAGCGTCTCTTCTCCAGAGAGAACAAGTTCAGCGCTCGTAACCTTTCCTCAGAATTAATGTCCTCCAGTCCATTTATTAGTTTTACAAAATTAGGAAAATGTGCGCTAGTCTTAAAATGGTGAACACAAACAGCTGCTGCAAAATAATGTGACTAACATACAAATACAATTGGAAAAAGAAAATGAAGCGCTAAGTGTCCAAAAAATCTGGGGAGAACCCACATTTCATATGTGCAAAAAAAAAAAAAAAAAGAATATAGAAACAGTTACAGTCCTTATAAGTGTAATATATGACTAAAAATTGTCCATAACACAAAATGTGCAATCCATGAATATTAAACTGAGTTGGAACCCAAATCGATCATACACAGCTTCTTCAAAGTTCGATGCCCCTGTAGAAGTATTATCATACGAAACTAGTAGGGCTGGTATTTTACCACTTCATTTATTGCCTTATTTTATTGAATTGTTATGTGATCACTTTTTATTGATGATTTTATTCAATAAACCTTCAAAAACGTATTTACACGATTGGAGTCCTCCCTCCCTTTTTTTCCCTTTTCTCCTATACACGGTGAATCCATCACGGGGAAGTTTTTGGCCTATATTGGCCCTTTCTAGGATCCGAACAATCTTTGTTTTACGGGTCCATTTTACAACATCGGTGGCATCATCGTGGTGGTGAGTTCCTCAGAGAGTTCTGCCTTGATTCGGGATATGGTGATCTCGATCAACACCGCTTGAGTTCGGACTTCGATCCAGGATCCCAGAGGTGGAAAATCTCCAGACAAGTTGCAGAGTTTGCCCCGTTGAGTTCTCATGCCTTTACGACCAACTGTCGCTGACAAGTGGGTCCACCGGCTCTGGTAGAGTACCCTATGTGTAGCGCTACCCCCAATTAAGAGAGCCGCTGGATTTGTTTTTGGGCCCTGTGTGCAGCACCACCAACCCCCGGCAATCTTACTCGACCCACTCTGGCACAGTTAGTCTAGGGTTATATCTGTATCACATTCAAAAGTATTACAAGGGGTAATCTCTTAGCAGTAAGACAACACACTAAAGCGAGGGATTAAATATAACAGTTTTACTCTTATCTCAAAGGTAGCATAGGCAGAATACAACACATGCAACTGGCTTGCAGAGCCCTGTAAAAAATCAATAGAGCACACAATAATGGCGCTGCGCGGTACTTCACCACGCGTAGCTATTATGGTATGCGCGCCCTATGGCACACTGAACAATATCTTAACTCCCACCCCGGTCAGGCCTGACATGGAGTAAATCTCAGTCACTTCCTATAGGGATTTCTTCGCATGCCAGCTTTCGGTGGTGCACTTGATGAATAGTACTTTGTAATCCACAACCAGGCAATAACTTGAAACACTATACTGGGGGGGGGGGGGGACACTTCAACTCTGTCCTGCTACCGGTCCCCCCGGGGAACAGCAAATAAACGAAACTGCGGGCCTAGGCAGTCTATAGGCCTGAACACGGCACAGTCTATTGGTCTGGGCAGGTGCCCGCTCACCACTCCGGACGCGATCCCAGTCCGGAACGTCCACCCTGCTGTGTATCCGCACACAGCGTCTGCAACGATCGGGTCCCCGATCCAACTGATGTCCTCACTCGACAAGTCAGATGCCACCCAGGCTCCGCAGTGGGGTGGAAGGCTCTTTGGAAGTAGCGCAAGGCCCAGGCCTCAGGCCTTGCACTGCAGCAGGTCCGCACAGGAAGAAACTCTTGCTTGCAGCGTGGGGTCCCAAAGAGGCCGAGCTCCGCCTCGCCTCCTCCTTAAATAACCCCTCCCATGAGTCTCTGCGATGGCCAACTGCACTCTGGGTGCCGAACGGGGTTCTGGGTAACGTAGTCCCAGGGCCTTAAAGGAGACCGCGCTACATATGCATTTATAACTTTGAAGAAGCTGTGTATGATCGATTTGGGTTCCAACTCAGTTTAATATTCATGGATTGCACATTTTGTGTTATGGACAATTTTTAGTCATATATTACACTTATAAGGACTGTAACTGGTTCAGTATTAATTTTTTTTTTTTCCGCATATGAAATGTGGGTTCTCCCCATATTTTTTGGACACTTAGCGCTTCATTTTCTTTTTCCATTTATTCGTTTGGTTGCCCTTCTCTGGACTCTCTCCAGTTCCAGCACATCCTTCCTGAGGACTGGTGCCCAGAACTGGACGGCATACCCCAGGCGCGGCCAGACCAGAGTCTTGTAGAGTGGGAGGATTATTGTTTTATCTCTGGAGTTAATCCCCTTTTTAATGCATGCCAATATTCTGTTTGCTTTGCTTGTAGCAGCTTGGCATTGCATGCCATTGCTGAGCCTTTCATCTACTAGGACCCCCAGGTCCATTTCCATCCTAGATTCCCCCAGAGTTCCCCCCCCCCCCAGTGAGTAGATTGCATTCAGATTTTTGCCACCCAAATGCATTATTTTACATTTTTCTACATTAAGCCTCATTTGCCATGAAGTTTCCCACCTTATTTGTTCAGATCTTCTTGCAAGGTTTCCACATCCTGCAGAGAAGTTATTGCCCTGCTTAGCTTAGTATAGTCCGCAAATACAGAGATTGAGCCATTTATCCCATTCTCCAGGCCGTTTATGAATAAATGAAATAGGATTTGTCCCAGGACAGAACCCAGGGGGACCTCACTCACCACCCCGGACCATTCCGAGTACTCCCTATTTATCACTACCCTCTGAACTCCCCCCTGTAGCCAGTTTTTAATCCATGTACTCACCCTATGGTCCATGCCAACGGACCTTACTTTGTACAGTAAACGTTTATGGGGAACTGTATTAAATGCTTTTGCAAAATCCAGATACACCATGTCTACGGGCCTTCTTTTATCTAGATAGCAGCGCACCTCCTCATAGAAGGTTAATAGATTGGTTTGGCAAGAATGATTCTTCATAAATCCATGCCGGATTACTGCTTATGATACCATTGTCATTACTAAAATCTTGTATATAGTCACTTATCATCCTCTCCAAGAGCTTGCATACAATTTATATTAGGCTAACTGGTCTAATTCCCAGGGACGTATCTTGGCCCTTTTTTAAATATTAGTGCTACATTAGCTTTTCTTCAATCAGCTGGTACCATTCCAGTCAGACTGTTCATAAAAATTAGGAACAAGGGTCTGGCAATTACTTGACTGAGTTCCTGAAGGACCCTCGGGTGCAAGCCACCTGGTCCCGGTGACTTATTAATGTTATGTTTTTCAAGCCTATTTCTAATTCTGTCCTCTGTTAGCCATGAGGGTGCTTCCTGTGACGTATACAGCAAAGGTGAGGTAGAGTGGGACTTTGTATGGACCTTGTAGGGTTCAAGAAAAGTATATATCACAAAGTAAAATAAAAATATAGTTAATCTTTATTTTCCATATGTCAATGGTCAAACAAGAACATTACAATTATAACAGATTAAAATCACAGTTACTGTTATTTGGTCCAGGACGTGCTGATCCTAACTGAAAGGATCAAGATAGATGGCCTACGCGTTTCGCAGGAAACCCCGCTTTGTCAGGGCCTTAAGTAGCACAAATTTTGTACAAATATTGTAATAGCCTATAAATAAAATATTAACAGGGTTATAAATAAATATTGTTAACTGTTTTAATCACTATAGAGACAGAAAATTTAAGAAATGTATAAAACATTATTACTGTATTTATCGACGTATAACACACACTTTTTTCCCCTTAAAATCAGGGGAAAATCGTGGGTGCGTGTTATACGCCGATACTCTGTCGAATTCCCCTGCTGAAAACGAGCGAGAGGAGCGAGCGGAGCCGAAGCCGAAGTACAATCGGCTTTACTCGGCTCCTCTCGCAGTCCCGCCCATCTCTGACTGCGCCGCTGACATAGAGAAAGCCGAGTGTACTTCGGCTAGTCTCGGCTCCTCTCGCAGTCCTGCCTGTGACTGTGAGCAGAGCCGAGTCTAGCCGAAGTACACTCGGCTTTCTCCGTCAGCGGCGCAGTCAGTGGAGATGGGCGGGACTGCGAGAGGAGCCGAGTCTAGCCGAAGTACACTCGGCCCCGCTCGCTCCTCTCCACAGAAATCGGCGCCAAATTTTAAAAAACGCCGGGACTGACACGATCGCAAAGGCACTGGGCAAGGCTGCAGATGGACAGATGGACACTGGGCAAGGCTGCAGATGGACAGATGGACACTGGGCAAGGCTGCAGATGGACAGATGGACACTGGGCAAGGCTGCAGATGGACAGATGGACACTGGGCACGGCTGCAGATGGACAGATGGACACTGGGCACGGCTGCAGATGGACAGATGGACACTGGGCACGGCTGCAGATGGACACTGGGCAAGGCTGCAGATGGACACTGGGCAAGGCTGCAGATGGACACTTGGCAAGGCTGCATGCTGCATTTAAATGTAAGTTTTTTTTCCTTGAATTTACCTCCTAAAAGTTTTTTTCCTTAAAATTCCCTCCTAAACTTGGGGTGCGTGTTATACGCCGGTGCGTGTTATACGCCGATAAATATGGTACTTATGTAGCACTACCCCCCTTTCTGAGGTCGGGCTGCTGGTTTTGTTTTGGGTCTGTACTCTGGCTATCAACCCCAGGAATTTGTCTCGAACACTCCCTTGGCACAACTGGTCTACACAGGGATTGTGGAACCTACTGGCAATTGGGAAACAATAATATCACATAGTAATAAAATTGCAAATAAAGTCGTTACCTTGTAATGGCCACTTGTCCAACAGGGTAACAGATAAACTCCACACAGAATGCTGCTTAACCAAGGGTAAATTTTACTTGGTAAGAAAAGTAACAGAGTTAGACAGAAATACAGTTGACTCCTACAGGGCCCTGCAGAGTCAATGGTATAGCAGGAAATCTTAATAAGAAACAATCAAGACACAAAATCACAGTTCTAGTGTACACTTCCTATATATTTAGGCTGTATGCTCGCAAGCTCTCCCTAATGGGCAATACTTTACACGTGTCCCAGTACTATTTGCTCTGGACAGGCCTGACTAAGTTCAGTATAAAGTTCCTTCCAGTAGTAAGAGTCTTCGCTAGCATTTGTTGGTGCACATCAAATATTTGCAATCCATAAGGCTATGAAAAAGGCAGAAAACTGAACATCCACAATGTTTATGAATTTGTAGAACTCACTGACTGTGCAAACACCAATCTTTAAAACATGCGGCCACTGCGAGATGCTCTATGTCCTTGTATGTGGCACACTACCCTTTGATAATGGCAGGTCTTTAAGAGTCACCTTCCTACGCAACAGTTACCGTAGTCAGTTTTGGGCAGGTGCCCCCTCACCAAGGCAGGCCTCGTCCCTCTGGTACATTCCGCTGTCAGTGTTCCGGTCCACGGCCCCTCTGCAACCTGCAGTCTCCGGTACCTCACACAGCCGCACAAGGTGTCGGTAGATGAACGACTCCGGTCTCTGTGGAGCGAGAGCTGGACACACGGGAAGGGATCCCTCCTTAAGCTGGGTGATCCTACTTGACAACTGTAGGGCCAGGCTTTTCGGCCTAGACGCTCTGGCAACAGGCCTCAACCCAGGCTTATGGCTTGATAGAGAGCGATGTCCAGAGAGGCCGAGTGTAGCTCCTCCCTTCCTTTAAGTAATTTCCCCCAGAAGGCTGTGCGAAGATGCAATGCACTCTGGTAGCACAGCTGCATTGTGGGTTCCATAGTCTATTTGTTACCCATGGCAATGGAGTCTCTTTCTCTCTGTACTATAAGTTCCATAATGCACCGTTCTACACAGTTGAACAAAACAGTTGCTAAAATGTCATAAAAAAGACTCTGAAGGGAGCTGGGTTATTCTCAATATAACAGTCTTATAACTATACTGCAAAGTGGCACCCCGCTACACTTAGATGACATTACACTACAATATAGAGCAGATTAAAGTTGCATTCCAAGCGTTTATTTGATGTCCAACAATGTGTCAGAACTAAATAGATCAATTAATGCCTATAGTACAGGGTTATACTAGTATATTTGTTATTTCACCTGTATAATGCTAATAATGCAGTTAGTCCAATGGGGAGAGAGCCTGATGTGTCCGTGGGCATTACCTCTGTGTCCTCACCTGGGAAGAACAACAGACTCCTGTGTGATGGTGGTCATAATATTAATATTGTACTAACAATGTGGCAAAAAAGGAAGGGGGTGGGGGTGTGTATTGGTATAAAAAAGGAGTGGGTAAGTAAAAAAGTATACACATGTAAAAAATAATATAACAAGTGACAGCAGAGAGAAAAAAAAAATGGAAAGAGGTGAAAGAACATTAGAATATTGTAGGGTCTTACCTTACATTAACAGAGAAGCCAGAGTATAATCTGAGAAATTAAAAAAAATATATGTGTATATATTTTTATAGGAGGAGATAGATTGAATGACTGTGGGTATAAGCCAAGCTGCCCTTGAGTTTCAATCCTAATCCCAATGGTATTATAGGGGAAAACCATATAAGGACCTACCGAACAATAATAATGAAAAAGGGAAAAAGGGGTCTATTAGACCATAGAAACAAATGAGTGATGTTATGGAAAAATTTGTCCCAGCATGGGGATTCTCACCTGGTTTCCTGTGTGTGTAGGTCACTGCTTTGACGTAAACTTCATTTGGCATGTCAGTGGTCAGATGAGCCCTCTCCTGTCCCTCCGGATCCCACAGAATGCCCTTTGGATCTGTGATCTGGGTGACGTGGGCGGCCTCAGTGATCCCTCTCTCCTCCTCCCCTGGTAATTACAACAGACTCCCTCACATATATATGCACTACTATTCATGAAGGTCTCCATTCAGCGGTCCAATTACATGTGGAAACACTGGAAGGAGACCTACACACACAGGGAACCAGGTGAGAATCCCCATGCTTGGACAAATTCTACCATAACATCACTTGTTTCTTTGGTCTAATAGACCCCCTTTTCCCTTTTTTTTATTATTATTGTTCGGTAGGTCCTTCTATGGTTTTCCCCTATAATACCATCTATTGGGATTAGGATTGAAACTCAAGGGTGGCTTGGCTTATACCCACAGTCATTCAATCTATCTTCTCCTATAAAAATGTATACACATATATTTTTTGAACTTTTCAGATTATACACTGGCTTCCCTGTTAGTGTAAGACCCTACAATATTCACAAGTTCTTCACCTCTTTCCCTTTTTTTTTTCTCTGTCACTTTTTATATTATTTTTTTACATATGTATACTTTTTTACTTACCCACTCCTTTTTTATACCAATACACACCCCCATCCCCTGCCTTTTTTGACACAATGTTAGTACAATATTAATATCATGACCACCATCACACAGGAGTCTGTTGTTCTTCCCAGGTGAGGACACAGAGGTAATCCCCACGGACACATCAGGCTCTCTCCCCATTGGACTAACTGCATTATTAGCATTATAAAGGTGAAATAACAAATATACTAATATAACCCTGCACTATAGGCATAAATTTATCTATTTGTCCCTCTGCTCCTTTCTTGGTTCTGACACATTGTTGGACATCAAATAAACGCATGGAATACAACTTTAATCTGTTCTATATTGTAGTGTAATGTATTATAATGTCATCTAACTAATTATTAATGCTTCATAAATTTCTTGTAAATTTCTTCATAAATTTTCTGTCTGATTAAAACATTTATCTATATTTATTTATAACCCTGTTAATATTTTATTCATAGGCTATTACAATATTTGTACAAAATTTGTGCTACTTTAAGCCCCTGATGAAGCGGGGTTTCCTGCAAAATACATAGACCATCTATATTGATCCTGGACCAAATAACAGTAACGGTGACTTTAATCTGTTATAATTGTAATGTTCTTGTTTGACCATTGACATATGGAAAATAAAAATTAACTATAATTAAATTTTACTTAGTGGTATATACATTTCTTAAACCCTACAAGGTACAAAGTCCCACTCTACCTCACCTTTGCTGTATACTTTTGTATTTTTTGGGATGGTACCTATGTACGGTAATAATTGTTCCACCTCCACCCCTCAGCCTTGTGCAATTCCTGTAACGTGTCATGAGGATACATTGCAGTTTTGGTTACTGAAGCCCCCCTTTCCCTCGTGGAGACTGAGGAGAAGGATAATATTCAATACCTTCGCCATCTCTCCATCCTTAGTAACCAGATTCCCTTCATGGGACCGATATGATATTGACCTCCCTTTCTTACTATTTATGTACACAGCTACCTAAATACCACGCCACCAAAGAGATTCCTCCATGGGTTGCGGTTGAATTGGTCAATTGCGACCCGCTTTACATCGCAAATCTCATATGGCTCACTCCTGCTCAACGCCGCACAATCACAAATCCTGTCACTAGACATAGCCTGTCAATTTGGGATAGGCTTCGGCCTCCAATCCCAACATAATCCCCTCCTCTCTTTCCTAAACAATCCCTCTTTCTACCCAGCTTGGACTTCATCCTCTTTCTTAGCATGGTCAAAAGCAGTCGAATACTAGCCCATCATTTCTTAAATTCCAATAATAATATAACACCATCTCCCACGCTCCGCGATACACATGGTCTACCACACAATGAAACTTATGTATCTAAAAATAAAACACTTCTTATCCCAAAATGATCATCCAAACTCAACAACTCCTAACTACACAACATTTAAACAGACTTGTACATCGGATCATCATAAACGTGGTCTCATCTCAGATTTGTACACCCAACTGCTGTCACACACAACTTCTGAACCAGAAGCTTTAGATTGGATACAAATCTGGCAAGCTACAAAATCGGCAACACCAAACATTGCAGCCCTTAAAACTAAATTACAAGGTACTTACCAGATGGTACCTGGTCCCTGCAAGAATTTCAAAATTCCTCCCTCAATACCCCTCCCAATGCTTCAGAGGCTGTTGTGACATTGGTACACATCTGCACATATTGTGGACCTGTCCTATAGCCCTCGCCTTTTGGACACGAGTATTCAACCTACGCTCCACCATGTTCAAAACCACCTTGCTACCTGACCCAACAGTAGCTCTCTTGAGTAACAAACCACAAAATATAACACACCGTCAATTCAAACTTCTACTATATGTTACCACGGCAGCAAAACAATCAATAGCGACAGCCTGGAAATCACCTACACTATGCATAGTGTCGGTTAAACATCGAGTAACACAGGCAATGATCCATGCCAAAACAGAGCTCATCTTTCTAGACAAACTTCCTGAATTTGAATCTCTGTGGCTCCCATGGATAAATCATCATCTACCACCAGGTTTTGACTGCTCACTTATATTATCCTAAAGTTGCTCAACATCCTCCACATCATTATTCATGAACAAAACTTACCTAGTTGAATCTCTGATCCCCTCTGGAGATACCTCCTCTCCTCCAACTTTCCCCCATATCCCGCCCCTCCCCCACCCACCTCTTATACTTTTGTTTTCTAATCTCACTCTACTTATGACCTATTGATCCTCCGATGTACAAAAACCCAAGTCAATGAAGGTCACCCACCCATAAGTTCAGTTAAATATATGATGGGTACTTTTGAGATAGTTGGCATTAATAATATTATCTCCAGGATACGCCAAGCCACATAGCCGGACCTTGGCCCCTGTTAAAAAGAATATCTTCCCCAACTATCCCACTAATGATCATTCTATTGAACAATAAACTACTTTATCTTTTTTCGGTTCCATGTTTTCAAAATATTGTATTATTTTTTATCTTCACTCAACCTCTTTATTTATGTGTAACAGACATAAAGAAAAGATATGTAGCGGGTGGTTACATTTAGGGGAGGCATCTGAGTGATAACAGGCTCAGATGCAGCAATTGTTAGGGTTCATGGACCAATTTATGCCAGTGGAGGATATCAATGGTGTCCAGTTCCCTGCGGCCTATAAGTGGCGCTGTCGCCATAGGCTGGGGTTGAACCGCCATTGGAGGTCTGTGCCTTTTTGTCCTCTCTCGGCAGTGGTACAGCGGGGCAGGGAACCTGCTGTTCATGCTGGGAAAGGGGATAAAAGGAGCAGACATCTTCCGCTCGGGGTCCACGCCCAGGCACCTTCAGCCTGGGTGTGAGTACTGGTGGTCTCCGGTGGCCCTCGGCCCGGAGACGGAGCTGCGATTCCACCCCAGACACCTTTGGTCTGGGGTGAGGTACTCTCTGGAGGCCTGGGGCCCAGTACCTTTGACTGGGTCCCGCAAGGGATGGAGGATTCCTAGGGTGTCCTCCGGTGTTGGACACCCGAATCTAGCGTGAGAGGGACCAGAGAAGTGACCTTCCCGGAGATCCAGCGCAGCATTGGCTGGTGACGGTGGAGGCCTCTGGTGACCGTCCGGATGGATGACTTCCCTGACAGGGGCCGCATCTCAAGAAGGTAGTCTACGTTCTCATGGTCGGTGGCAGAGACCTCAAGCCTAATTCACCCGGTCAGTGGCAGCGACCACCCTCACGGTCGGTGGCAGCGACCGTGCGCCCAAGCCTGTTTGCGCACACCGAAACAGGAGATTAACAAGTTCATGTTTGTGCCTGGACCTTCCTCTTCACCTTGTCTGTTCATTGTCTAACCAGTCTGCTCCAAAAGGACAATTTATTGATCTAAAAGAATAAATAAGTGTTGGACTTTCAATGGTGTGGAACTTGGCTTTCTGGGAGTCAAAGGTCATTCTCAAGGGAAGTTTTGGCTCTGGACAGGGGCACAGACCCGAAGGTAATTGGTTATAGCTCACACCTCTTCACACTAGAGGATACGAGCTGGTGGTGCGTCACATTCTCCTCCCTGGTCACCTAGACGAGAGCCATTGACAGAGAAGGAGGGAGTGAGAGGTGAGGTCGCTACAGATATATTTAGTAGGAATACCCATTGTATTTAATAATCTAATGGAATGAATCAATAACATTTATTTTGTCTCAAATGAGAAGTCTTGATACCTATATCTGTTTATCTTGTTTAATTTCAAAATCTGTACTAATAACTAGAGTTGAGCGGACACCTGGATGTTCGGGTTCGGGACCGAACTTTAACCCGAACCCCATTGAAGTCAATGGGGACCCGGACTTCTAAGGACTAAAAAGGCTCTAAAAAAGTAATGGAAAGGGCTAGAGGGCTGCAAATGGCAGCAAAATGTTGTTAAGAGCATGGCAAGTGCTCTGCAAACAAATGTGGATAGGGAAATAACTTAAAATAACATTAAAAAAATTAAAAAATATGCTGGAGGCCCCCTTTTCAGCAGAAGAGGTACGGGAAGTCATTAAGAACCTCAGAAACTCAATGGCACGATGCCACACATATGGTGGGAATGCCCCAGAATACACCCTTTCTGGAATAAATTATTCAATTTAATGGATAAGCTAGTGGGAAAATAAAATACTTTGAAATAAAAATGTAGCGGGGTACTAACTTTAAGGGAAGTGTTTGAGTGGTAAATAGGCTCAAACACCCTAATTCTGTAGGATTCATGGACCATTTTGTCCTCGGGGGACAGTATTGGTGTGCAGTTCCCTGCGGCCTACAGGTGGCGCTGCCATGGTAGGCTAGGGTTGAACCGCCGATACAGTGCTGTGCCTTTTGTGTCCCCTCTTGGCAGTAGTACAGCGGGGCGGGGAACCTGCTGTGCATGCCGAGAGAGCATATAAAAGGGGCAGACCTTTGTCCTGGGGGCTGATGTCCAGTGGGGTCCACGCCCAGGTGCCTTCGGCCTGGGTGCATGTGTTCCTGTTCCATCTCGGGTACCTTTAGCCCGGGGTGAGGTACTATCCTGGAGTTCCTGCTGCCCTGGGTATGGAGGCCTAGGTGCGGGAGTAAAGCCTGGAGTCCAGAGCCTTCGTCTGGAGTCCGCTAAGGGTCGAGGAGTCTTAGGGTGCCGCCTCGTGTAGGATACCATGTTCCAGGGAAGGGAGGATCAATCTGATGGACCGATGCGGGAGTCACGGTGAAGGAAGGGTCTGTTGACTCCCTGGAGAGATGTCTTCCCCTTGATATGGGCTAGGTTCATAGAAGGAGAAGCTCATGGTCATCTTGACTGTATCAGAGGCCTTATTCACCCGGCCCGTGGCAGGGGCCTTATACACCCTGGTCTGTGGCAGAGACCAAAGTTCTCCAGGTCCGTGGCAGGGGCCTTGTACACCCGGTCTGTGGCAGAGACCAACCTCAAGGTCTGTGGCAGAGACCGTGCACCTAAAACTGTTTGAGAAACCTAAGCAGTGAAGTGAATGTGCTACGTTTGTTCCTGGACCTCCTCCACACCTTAAGCTGTCCTGTTTCTTTGCTCTAACCTTTTCTGAGTAGAGTTTATTTTGCCATGAGAGAATAAGAGTTGTAATTTCAGCTGGTGTGGACATTGACTTTACTGGGAATTAAAGGACTTGCCTCTACCTACAGTAGAGATGAGAATCATCCTCTGGAGGAGTTTTGACTACGGCTGTGGACACGGCCCGTCATGTACACCGCTCAACCTCTTTATATAGGAGGGTACGGGCTGGTAGTGCGGTGTGCCTTTCTCCCTCCTGCGAGGAGCCAACAACATAAAGGCAGGTAAGGGGGAAAGGATCTGTGCGCTACAAAAAAATAAAATAAAAATTATAATCTTGACCTAGGAGGACGAGGTCCATATGGAGTAGGAGGTTGAGGTGGCGGTGGATGTGGCTGTGTAGGTGGAAGCGGCGGTGAAGGAGGACGAGGTAGCCAACACTGGTTCAAAAATACAACAATGGCTGGGTAAGGCCGGTGATGTGTCGAATTCTGTCCCCCGTCAAATAGTGTCCACCCTGTACTGCGCTTGCTCAGTATGTAGGACAAGGGGATTTCGAAAATCTCCCAAGACGAACGGCGCCTGCGTGGTGAGTTCAGGTGAAGGCCACACCATCCGTGGTTCAAGCCGAGCCAAGTGAGGCCGTGCCCGAAGCGTGGTGATCGAACCGAGCCCATGAGGGGCCCTGTTACTATGTGCTACCGTATGTCCACTTGGATGGTGGGGCTTGATCCTGCACTCACTGCGCAGGCGCCGTTCATCTTCGGAGATTTTGTGAATCTCCTTGTCCTCTGTACTGCGCAAGCGCTGCGCCTTCGCAGTATGGGCCGGACACAATCCGATGGCCGGACAGTTTTTGTCACAACACCGGTATACATGTCTATTCTGCAGAAGGTACGGACAAGTCCTGTGGGATCCATGCCTTGTTCATTTTAATGAACGTGAGCTTGTCCACATTGGCTCTGGACAGGCGGCTGCGCTTGTCTGTGATAACGCCCCCTGCCGTGCTAAATACACGTTCAGATAATACACTGGCTGCAGGGCAGGCCAGCACCTCCAAGGCATAAAGGGCAAGCTCAGGCCATGTGCCCAATTTGGAGACCCAGAAGTTAAAGGGGGCAGACCCGTCATCCAGTACGTGTAGGCCTATGGACACATACTGCTCAACCATGTTGGTGAAATGCTGCCTCCTGCTAAGACGTTCCATCTCAGCTGGTGGTGCTGGTTGTTGTGGCGTGCTGACAAAGCTTTTCCACATTTCAGCCATGCTAACCCTGCCTTCTGAGGTGCTGCCGGTGCCTCGGCTGCGTTGGCGACCTCTTCCTCCTCCTCTGCCTTCGCCTTGTGCTTCCACCGTACGCCCGCTGTCAGGTGGGAATGCCACCAGCAGCGCGTCTACCAGCGTGCGCTTGTACTCGCGCATCTTACGATCCCACTCCAGTGAGGGAATTAAGGATGGTACGTTGTCCTTGTAACGGGGATCCAGCAGGGTGGCCACCCAGTAATCAGCACCAGTAAAAATGTGGGCAATTCGGTGGTCATTGTGGAAACACTGCAGCATGTAATCGCTCATGTGTGCCAGGCTGCCCAGAGGCAAAGAAAAGCTGTCCTCTGTGGGAGGTGTATCGTCTGTGTCCTCTGTATCCCCCCAGCCACGCACCAGTGATGGCCACGAGCTGGTCTGGGTGCCACCCTGCTGTGAAAATGGCTCCTCCTCCTCCTCCTCCTCCAGAAATGTGCCCTTTCTGCCGGACAATTGTGTACCTGGCGTTTGTTGGTGCAGGAACCCACCCTCGTAGCCACTTGTGAAAGACTGCCCTGAAAGCCTTTGAAATGATCCCGCTTCCTCCTCCTCATCCTCCTGTGCCACATCCTCTTCCATCATCGCCCGAAGCATTTTTTCAAGGAGGCATAGAACTTGGATAATAACGCTGAGAACGGCGTCATTGGCACTGGACATGTTGGTGGAGTACTCGAAACAGCGCAACAAGGCACACAGGTCTCGTATGGAGGCCCAGTTATTGGTGATGAAGTGGTGCTGTTCCGCAGAGTGGCTCACGCCTGATTGCTGCAGCTGAAACTCCACTATCGTCTGCTGCTGCTCGCACAGTCTGGCCAGCATGTGCAAGGTGGAGTTCCACCTTGTGGGCACGTCACATATGAGGCGGTGAGCGGGAAGGCCGAAGTTACGCTGCAGCGCTGACAGGCGAGCAGCAGCAGGGTGAGAACGCCGAAAGTGCGCACACACAGCCCGCACTTTCTGCAGCAGCTCTGGCATATTGGGGTAATTTTTAAGGAACCTCTGGACCACCAAGTTCAGCACATGCGCCAGGCAAGGGATGTGCGTCAAACCGGCTAGGCCCAGAGCTGCTACGAGATTTCGCCCATTATCGCACACCACCAGGCCGGGCTTGAGGCTCACTGACAGCAACCACTCATTGGTCTGTTGTTCCATGTCCCTCCACAACTCCTGCGCGGTGTGGGGTTTTTCCCCCAAACAGGAAAGTTTTAAAACTGCCTGCTGTCGTTTACCCCTGGCTGTGCTGAAGTTGGTGGTGAAGGTGTTACGCTGACCGGATGAGGAGGCGGTAGAGGATGAGGAAGCGGAGTAGGAGGAGTTAGCAACAGGAGGCAAACTGAAGCACCCTGCAATCCTCGGTGGTGGAAGGACATGCGCCAAACTGCTATCTGCCTCAGGCCCAGCCGCCACTGCATTTACCCAGTGTGCTGTTAGGGAGATATAACGTCCCTGACCATGCTTACTGGTCCACGCATCCGTAGTTAGGTGGACCTTGCCACAGATGGAGTTGCGCAGTGCACACCTGATTTTGTCCCCCACTTGCTTGTGCAGGGAAGGGATGGCGGCTGGGCACGACGTACTGTGGGACAGCCAATGCCATCAGGCTTTTAAAACTCTGCGTCTTCACCAGACAGAATGACAGCATTTCAAAGGCCAGGAGTTTTGAAATGCTGGCATTCAGGGCCAGGGATCGCGGGTGGCTAGTGGGGTACTTCCTGTTCCGCTCCAATGTTTGGGAGATAGAGAGCTGAACGCGTCCATGGGACATTGTGGAGATGGTTGGTGACCCAGGTGGTAGTGTTGCTGGTAGATCCTCTGTTTGCGGGGTGGCAGGTGCCACTGTCACTACAGAGGTGGATGAAGAGGCCGAGACTGCAGCAGAAGAGGAAGCAGGAGGAGCCAGAGACCTTTCTTGGTTTTTGAGGTGTCTACTCCACTGCAGCTCGTGCTTTGCACTTAGATGCCTGGTCATGCAGGTTGTGCTCAGGTTGAGAACGTTTATGCCTCGCTTCAGGCTCTGATTGCATAGCGTGCAAACCACTCGTGTCTTGTCATCAGCACATTGTGTGAAGAACTGCCATGCTAGGGAACTCCTTGGACCTGGCTTTGGTGTGCTCGGTCCCTTGCTGCGTTGGGCAGTAGCAGACATACTGTCTAGGGGACAGACACTCCGCTTTTGCACCCTGCTCTCTCTTCTGCTGTGCTGGTGGCTCTGTGCGACCACCGCCTCTTCCTCCAAAACTACACTGGTCACCTGCATAACGTTGATTCCATGTGGGGTCGAGGACCTCATCGTCCTCCACATCATCTTCCACCCAGTCTTCACCCCTGCCCTCCTTGTCTGTCTGCACAATTGCAAAAGCAGCAGCAGTTGGCACCTGTGTTTCGTCATCATCCGAGACGTGCTGCGATGGTCCTCCCATGTACTCATCATTAAACATAAGTGGTTGGGCATCGGTGCACTCACTCTTCCACTTCTGGGGCAGGGCTAGGTGGATGGCCCTGGGAAACCCTGCTAACAGAGTCATCGAAAAGCAGAAGAGACTGCTGCATGATTTGGGGCTCAGACTGCTTGGCTGATTTGCAAGGGGGTGAGGTGAAAGACTGATGGACATGGGTTTCAGGTGCCAACTCTGATCTTTCATCAGAAGAGTGGGTGGGAGACAATGTGAAGGAACCCGAGGCACTGTCAGCAACCCAATCTACTATCGCCTGTACTTGTCCTGGCCTAAACATTCGTACAGCCTCATTAGGCACGACAAAATACCGCCGCAGGCTCGGTCGCCTACTCGCACCTGAGGAAGGTGTTTCACTTGTGCGTGTATCTGGCACAGATCCACCACGTCCTCTCCCTGCAACATGAGCTCCACCAGCAGCACCACGACCGGGGCCACCACGTCCCTTTGACCTTCTCCTCATATTTTCCAAATTTAGGATCTTGCCCTAAATGGGTGTTTTTGGAAGACCACAACACACCCACAGTACGTAACCGCTGAATCGCACAGCTACAGAACTGCAGAAAATGCTATTCAAAAAAAATGTTTTTTTAGTATAGCACAGTAGAAGACAAATATATAGAAATGGTTTATTTCACATGCCTCCACATATGTATAACACACTGCAAAATATTTTTTGTGGCCCTAAATGGGTCTTTTTGCAAGCGTACATTAAAGTGCAAATTTTTTATTTATTTTTTTGCCCTAAACGGGTCTTTTTTTGCACAAGCAAAATAAAATGCAAATTTTTTATTTTTTTTGCCCTTAATGGGTCTTTTGGAAAAGAGCACAATAAAGTGCCTTTTTTTTCCCCCTAAATGGATCTTTTTCCAAGAGTAGAATACACCCACAGTATGGAAACGGTGTATCTCTCAAAGTAATATATGCAGTGCTGGTGCACTGAGCTTGCAGATAAAAGGTAGATTTTCTCTGACACTGGGCTCATGGCAGTGTAAAAAGACTGCACTGCAACACAAACAGGTAAACCTATGCAGATCGCTGAGTTATATCTCTGAATCTGGACTCCTATTCCTATATAATATATCTCTCTCCCTGAAAGCACCAACAGGAACCTGGCCCTACACTACACTGTCTCTCTATCTTTTCCCTCAGATTCCAGAATCAGGACTAACTCATGTATTTTTCAATCTCTCCCTAAAAGCAGCAGCAGCAGACAAGATCCTCTCCCTATCTATTCTGAAGCAGAGTGACGTGTGTGCTGTGTGCCTCTAGCTTATATAGAAGCTGGGTCACATGTTGCACTGACCAATCACAGCCATGCCATTAGTAGGCATGGCTATGATGGCTTCTAAGGGCACACCAGCTAATCAAAAGGTGATTGGCTGGCCCCTGAAGCATTTCTAACAGCGCCATTAGATTGCCGAACCCGAACCCGGACTTTCGCGCAAAGTCCGGGTTCGGGAAAAAGCTAAAGTTCGGTACGGACCCGAACTTTACAGTTCGGGTTCGCTAAACCCTACTAATAACATGTACTGTATTATCTTCAATAAAAATATGTGAAAAAAAATAAATAAATGAAAATTAAAAAAGTGAATTCACTATCAGTTTATGCAGTATTTACCACAATAATAGCAGACAAACAGTAAATACCTCATAAACTGGCATTAAAAGCTATTCACAAAAAGCCCACTTTACCAATATCTTGGCACATAACACCCCCCCCAGGTGAATGAGTATGGGGAACATAGTACCCCTACTTATTCACCAAAAAATTACAAGTGTACAACGTGTAAATATAAAAACATCACACAGTTTTTGACAAGTCATTATTAAAAAATAAATAAAAAAACGTCTCCCAATATACATGCATCAATCACAATGAATGTCACCCTTATGGAAAAAAAAATGACACCCGCCGACATGACCACTCCATCACTTGGCTTCCTCTGACTGACATGCCGCTTCCCTCCCAGGGCTTAAGTAAACAAGGGGGCAGGGGTTAATGATGGCATAAGGGACGGGACAACCTTGTGACATCATTGACCATACATAAAAAAAAATATTTGATCAATGGCGTCATATGGGGTGGGGCCACCCAGTGACCTTATAACGACATGAAAAATGGCCTAAAAAAATTAGAACCTGCTCTATTTTTTCACGTCGTTTTTTTAACGTCATGAAAAACAGTAGTGTGTATGCTTTTACGAGGGGATAAAAAATGCGCATGCTCAGAATCAAGTATGAGACGGGAGCGCTCGTTCTGGTAAAACTAGCGTTTGTAATGGAGATAGCACATTCATCACGCTGTAACGGACTGTAAAGCACAAGGCTGAAAAGCGCAAATCGTCGCTCAACAAACTTTACTAACATGAAGGGTGGCGCCATCCGAACGGAACTTCCCATTTATAGTGCCGTCGTACGTGTTGTACGTCACTGCGCTTTGCTCGAGCGTTTTTTTTAATGAACGTGTGTATGCAAGACAGGCTTGAGAGGAAACATGAAAAATCACGTCGAGAAAAACGTTGTTTTTTTTAAATGACATTAAAAACGATCGTGTGTACGCAGCATAACTTCTCACTGCATCCAAGAAAAAAAATATTGAAAATTTTCATTCGATAAATACCGCACATTTTTCAGTAATAACGCAGGGTTTATTTAAAGAATGTTATTTGATGAATTGCAAACATTTTTTTTATATAAATTCCAAAGCGGTAAATATAATTTAGTAAACTGGGCCCAATCTTCCTAGTATGGGAAAAAAAATCTTAAAAAACAAGCCCATGTTCAAAAACTAAAAGCAAATTAATACAACAAATGCCCCATGAAGAGAACCATAGTATTTATTTCGTTTTAGGTGATACATTTACATGCAAGTTGGCATAGCATTGATTTAAAGAAATTATATTTTAGTAGTTTTGGCTAACAATTAAAGCTCTGATAGTAGATTTAACAAAGAAACACATGCCATGCAGCTATGGAAAGCTATTCTTAGAAAGTCTTCTATACTGTGGGTGGTAGCAACTGGATTCACCAAAAATAAACAGAAGTTTACAACAATCTATTATGTTCTAGAGTAACACAGCCCGGGTGGTGTAATAAAGATATTATAATAAAAGGTTTGTCACCAAAGTACAATAACAGCGTAAAAGTCATTAAAAAGGGATCACATTTTTAAGGGCCATTTAACACAACGTGTAACACATGCACCAACAGATGTTATATAAAAAGAACAGTTGTTTTGTCCAGCTGGTTTAGAATTATTCAGAAAGATTCTGCAATGAGCCTTTTTATATGATGATCCTAATTCTTTTAGGAATTGCTGGACCCCGAATAAAGAGTTAAGCACACTGTAAAGTATGGTAGTCAGCATGCCACTGTGCCTTTTAATTAAATAAGTTTATTTTGTGTGACAGGAAATGTTTTTCTTACTGGTTCTATTGCCATTATTGAACTATATAATAGTATTTTTAATGAAAGGGATTTTGTACCCAGTATAAACACTTGTGTAATCAGGGTATTAATATACTTTGACATCTGTCAGTCGCTGTTCCCATTTCTCATAGATAAATAAAATATTCTATTACCTGATAATGATAAACATTGCAATTTATTTATTATACGGGTACACATGTAATTTTATAAATACTCACACAAATACATAAACATATGTAAAGTATATACAGTATGTGTTAGTATGCATGGATTAATTAGATTAAATCTTATGCCTACATTATTATTTTATAGCATTGACAATGTGTTGCATTACATAAGATAAATGTATCTTTGGTCTTTCTGGCTAAATTCCTCAGTAGGCAACAGATAAAAAGTTCCTACAAAGCTTGTAATAGGTTTGCACAACCTTGCAACAATAAAAACAGTTAGGCCCCTTTCACACTGAGGCGTTTTTACCGTGTTTTCGCAGTAAAAACAGCGCTGTAAAAATGCCTGAAATAATCCTGCCCCATCATTCTCAATGTGAAAGCCCTGAGGGCTTTCACACTGAGGCGTTTTGCTGGCTGTGCGTTTGAATAAATCCTGCAAACAGCTTTTTTGGAGCATCTTTGGGGCGCATAAAATATCCCCATTAAAATGAATGAGTACCACTGTAAAAACGCAGTAAAAACGCGGTAAAAAACACCCAGAAGCTGTGGGAAGGTCACATGACCGCAGTAGAGTGGAGGATTGTGGGATACCAAATAATACTTTTTACCCCAAAAAATGCGGTAAAAACGCATATGCGTCAGCGCTATTTTTACCGCGAACGCGGTAAAATCGCGGTAAAAAAACTCATTTTTTTGCGTTTTTTCAACGCCTCAGTGTGAAAGGGGCCTTATGGTAATGTGGCACAGACACTCTGGCTGGTCCTGCTCTCTTGGCCCAGATACACTTTTCCCACAGTGTAAGAGCAGCCAGGCACACTTTTGGCTCATTAAGTAGTCTAGGGGTTTGCTTGTTCTGAACTTTTTGCATTATAACTTTGTTGGGGCAGAGGGATATCCCAGAATATTTACCAAAAGTAGAAGGATACCCTCTCTTAGCAACTAATTATTCTTGAAAAGTCCCTTAGCAACAGCTCTTGGTAAGGGGACAGCACTGGGCACCAAAGCAATGTCCCAGGCCGGGGAAAACCTCAGTCTCAGTGCAACAGGGGGTTAACAAACAGCATTTACCCAGATCCTGCTCTCAGGTCTGTACTCAAGTCCTTGGGTGCTGGGGTGCCTTTCTCAGCTTCAGGCAGACAGCTATGTAGTGGACTAAATCCAGACTGAATCCCAGGTGAAATCCTCCTTCTCAAGCTTGCAATCTCTCTGAAGATAGGGCCACAGCCCTAGGGTAGCTGGGGGCCTTGCTGGGCTACTGGTAAAGGTGCAGGGCGCCTGCGAGGGCCACAGCCCTCCAGGCTGGCTGCTTCTTCTATTAGACAAGGACCTAGACTCCAGCAGCCTCAGACTATTTATATCCTCTCCAGCTACCTTTTGAGCACGCCTCCTCAGGCATTGGCTGGGACTTCATAAATATTCAGACTGCTCATTCCACCTGCTCCACTCCTATGCTCTGGTGCCTTCCAGAAAACAGGGAAAAGCAATCAAGTGTGCATCCTCTGAGGACCCTGATCAGTCCAAAGCAAAAACAGCAGCTCCACTGGTTACAGGGGAGCACAGCAAAAAGGGACTAATTTTGTCTGACAGCCTTGCACCTACCTAGGAGGGTGCTACAGTCATTTTAGCAAAAACTGTTCATTAAAAATTGTAATCAGAGATCTGCTGGTCTCATATTTGTTTATTATGTTCAGAATATCTATAAATGCAAAATATAAATGCAGATTAACTTTTTTTTACATGCAAGGGATGCCTTGGTTACCTCTGCTCCACTTTTTTCATGTTTCCAACCATAATTGGATGTTGTGTACTTCCTTTAGAGGAACATACACTCACTGGCCCCTTTATTATTTACACCTTGCTACAGTAGTACTGGGTTGGACCCCCCCCCCCCTTTGCCTTCCGGACTGCCTTAATTCTTCATGGCATAGATTCAACAAGGTGTTGGAAACATTTCTCAGAGATTTTGGTCTTTGGTCCATATTGACATGATAGCATCACGTAGTTGCTGCAGATTTGTCAACTGCACATCCATGATGCGAATCTCCCGTTCCACCACATGCCAAAGGTACTCTATTGGATTGAGATCTGATGACTGTGGAAGCTATTTGAGTATAGTGAACTCATTGTCATGTTCAAGAAATCAGTTTGAGATGATTTGAGCTTTGTGACATGGTGCATTATCCTGCTGGAAGTCGTCATCAGAAGATGGGTACACTGTAGTCATAAAGGGATGGACATGGTCAGCAAAAATAGGATTTTTATAACAGCTTACCTGTAAAATCCTTTTCTTGGAGTACATCACGGGACACAGAGCGACATAGTCATTACTATGTGGGTTATATAGATACCTTCAGGTGCTGGCACTGGCAACTTCCAAAACCGGAAGTACCCTCCCCTATATAAGCCCCTCCCATCCGGGAGTACCTCAGTTTTGTAGCAAAGCAATAAGTGTCCCCAAAGAGGGGTGGGAGCTCTGTGTCCCGTGATGTACTCCAAGAAAAGGATTTTACAGGTAAGCTGTTATAAAAATCCTATTTTCTTTCTCGTACATCACGGGACACAGAGCAACATAGTCATTACTATGTGGGACGTCCCAAAGCAATGCCAAATGAGGGGGGGATACACCATACATAAGCTGAGCGCTATCAGACATGAGGATCTTTTGCGGCCTGCAACACACTGCGCCCAAAGGCGACATCCTCCTGACTTCTAACGTCCACCTGGTAGAACCTAGTAAACGTGTGTACTGAAGACCATGTTGCGGCCTTACAGATTTGAGCCAGGGAGGCCTGGTGATTCACTGCCCATGAAGTTCCAACTGCTCTCGTGGAGTGCGCCCTAACTTTGAACGGAGGCGGTCTCCTTCTCAAGCCATAGGCTTGCATTATGACCTGTCGAATCCACTTGGCTAAAGTAGATTTTGACGCTGCCTGACCCTTTCTGGGGCCTTCCGGCAGAATAAACAAAGTATCCGTTCTACGAATCTGAGCAGTGGCTTTTAGATAAGCTTTAACTGCTCTTACTACATCCAAAGAATGTAATAACTTTTCCTCTACCGAGCTAGGTTTGGGGAAAAAGGAAGGAAGAACCACATCTTGGTTCAAATGAAACCTCGATACCACCTTGGGAAGAAAGGCTGGATGAGGACGTAACACTACTCTGTCCTTATGGATAACCAGATATGGCTCCTTACAGGACATAGCGGCCAATTCCGACACTCTTTTAGCCGAACATATGGCTACTAAAAAAAAATCAATTTCCTGGTGAGAAGAACCAAGGAAATGTGCTGTAATGGTTCAAATGGTTGTTTCTGTAGAACCGATAGAACCAGGTTTAGGTCCCATGGACATATGGGAATTTTAACCGGAGGGCTAATACGCATCACTCCTTGTGTAAAAGTTTTAACTAGTGAATGCGAAGCCAGGGGCCTTTGAAAAAATATTGACAAGGCCGAAATCTGACCCTTGATAGTACTCAAGGCAAACTTCCTATCTACAGCCCACTGTAGGAAGTCCAGAATCCTACCTATTACGTACTTACGTGGATGCCATTTCTTGGCCTCACACCACGCGATGTACGCCTTCCAGATTCTATAGTAAATCTGCCTGGATACCGGCTTCCTGGCATTGATCATGGTAGATACCACAGGATTAGAGAGACCTCTCTTTTTTAGAATGTGGGCTTCAATAGCCAGGCCGTCAAACTAGGGCTAGTAAGGAAGGGTGGTATATCGGTCCTTGCGAAAGCAGGTCCGGACGATGTGGAAGGGTCCAAGGACTCCCCACAGACATTTTTACAATCTCTGCGTACCATGCCCTTCGGGGCCACGCTGGAGCCACCAGAATCACTGGTTTCTTTTCTACCCTGATTCTGCGGAGTAATCGAGGCAACAATTGTGGCGGTGGAAATGCATATATCAGCTTGAACTGATCCCAAGGGAACACTAGAGCATCCGAGCCGCAAGCTAGGGGATCCTTTGTCCGAGAGACAAATCTGTCCACCTTTGCGTTGAATCTGGATGCTAGCAGATCTACATCCGGTGCTCCCCACCGCTGACATATTGCCCGGAAAACCTCGGGGTGAAGGGACCATTCCCCTGGGCATAATTGTTGGCGACTTAGAAAGTCCGCCTTCCAATTCTCCACCCCTGGAATGAAGACCCCGGATATGGCTGGGACATATCTTTCTGCCCATTTCAGGATGCGATTTACTTCCCTCTGGGCTGCACGACTCCTGGTGCCCCCCTGATTATTGATATATGCCACTGCCGTGGCATTGTCTGATTGAATTCTGACAGGGGACCCTTGGAGTTTGGATGTCCATGCTACTAGGGCATACCGGGCTGCTCGTATCTCTAAGAGATTGATGGGCAGGGCCTTCTCTGCATCCGACCATCTGCCCTGGAGAGACCATTGCTCCAGTACTGCCCCCCAGCCTATAAGGCTGGCATCTGTAGTGACCACCTTCCAAGAAATCGGACTGAAGGATTTCCCTTTTTTCAGATTCTGGGGAACCAACCACCAACGGAGGCTTTTGCGAACGGAAGGGGACAAGGACATTGGTAAGTCTAGGGCCTGAACTTTTTTGTTCCAGGCTGACAGTATGGCCCTTTGCAAATTCCTTGAATGGAATTGACCGTAGGGCACCGCTTCGAATGATGCCACCATTTTTCCCAGCAGCCTCATGCACAGGCGTATGGACGGCTGTCTTTTTGTACCCACCAGGTGGATCAAATCTCTCAGAGAAGACACTTTTTCTTGAGGCAAGAAAATCTTCCTCTGGTCTGAATCCAGCCTTAGCCCCAAGTATTCCAGACTTTTGACTGGTTTTAGGGCTGACTTGTCTCGGTTGATGATCCAACCGTGAGATTCCAGATACTTGATTGTCTCGTGAACAACCATTTCTAGTTTTAACACTGAGTGGTCCATCAGCAACAAGTCGTCTAGATATGCCATTATCGTCACACCTCGTGTTCTTAGATTGGCCAATAAGGGGGCCAGAATTTTTGTGAACACCCGTGGTGCTGTGGCCAGACCGAAGGGTAAGGCTCTGAACTGAAAATGGCGCCCTTCTACTGCAAAGCGTAGAAATTTTTGGTGGACTGGAAAGATGGGAATGTGCAAATAAGCATCTTTGATGTCGATCGAGGCTAACCATTCCTCCCCTTGTAGGGCAGTGGCCACCGATCGGATCGACTCCATCCGGAAAGTCCTGATATGTAGGAATTTGTTTAGCCCTTTTAGATTTAATATGGGCCTTACGTCCCCGTTTGGCTTCGGGACTGTAAAGAGGTTTGAGTAAAACCCGAACCCGCATTCTTCCAGGGGAACCTCCATAATTACTCCTTGGAGCAATAGTTGTTCTAGTGCCGACAGGAGGGATCCTCTCTTCCGGGGATCTCTTGGCACGTTTGACCACATAAAATGGGAAGGAGGAGTGTCTTAACTCCAGCTTGTATCCCAGACTTACTGCGGAGAGCACCCATCTGTCTCTGATCGTGTCCCGCCAGGTCTCTGCGAACAACTGAAGTCTTCCCCCCACCCGATTGAGTGGGGGCAACCCTTCATAAATTTGACTTGGGGGGAGGTTTTGTACCTCTCCTGACCCAGGGTTTTTTGTTACCCTGTGATTGTCCCTGATTCTTACCCCCGGGATTTGACCGAGGAGGCCGTCGGAACTGCTTCACAGCAGATGTCCCAGGGACTGGAGAGGCAGGCCTCTTAAAAGAGGGACCTCTAAATCTCTTTTTAACCGGCAAGAGTATCCACTTAACGACCGCCCACTGTAAATATACGTCGGCAGAATGGCACCGACAGGCAGAATCACGTATATGTACGTGATTGCCTTTGTATAGTTGGGGGGTCCGATCGGACCCCCCTTCTTTACAGTGAGCGGTCGTTTTACCTTCGGGAGCGATCCGGCATGAGGGGACGGCCGTTCGATTCCGGCCATCCCCCTCTCGATCGCTCCCGGCGAATGAGAGCTTCCCCTGCCTGTGTACTTGTTTACACAGGCTGGAGGAAGTGATGTCATCTCTCCTGCGGCACTCACATATACCGAGCGCCGTACAGGAGAAGATGCAGGTTAGTGCACACAACACTACACTGACACCAGGACACATAGGTACATAAATCGCCCCCCCAGGCCCCCCCAGACACCCCCAGATTACCCCCCAGCCCCCAGTCACAGTGTCACTGATTGCAGTGATCACTAAATAAATGGTCACTGCAATCAGTGACATTTGTGACTGTAAAAGTGTCAGTACATTTAGTTTTAGGTCCAGTGTAGCCCCCTAACCCCCCCCCTAATAAAGGTTTAACCCCCTGATCACCCCACCAGATAACCCTTTTACCCCCTAGTACCGCCGTCGCTAAGCGATCATTTTTCTGATCGATGTCTTAGCGTCGGTGATGCTGATCGGTAGCCAGTAATCTTTTTTAGGTTCGCCGCAGGTTTTTATAGCGTCGGGTACCCCCATATATTACCTAATAAAGGTTTAACCCCCTTGATCGCCCCCCAGGTAACCCTTTCACCCCCTATCACCACGGTCACTAAGCGATAATTTTTCTGATCGATGTTTTAGCGTCGGCGATGCTGATCGGTAGCCAGTAATTTTTTTTAGGTTCGCCGCAGGTTTTTATAGCGTCGGGTACCCCCATAAATTATCTAATAAAGGTTTAACCCCCTTGATCACCCCCCAGGTAACCCTTTCACCCCCTAGCACCGCCGTCACTAAGCAATCATTTTTCTGATCGATGTCTTAGCGTCGGTGATGCTGATCGGTAGCCAGTAATTGTTTTTTAGGTTCGCCGCAGGTTTTTATAGTTGTCGGGTATCCCCATATATTACCTAATAAAGGTTTAACCCCCTTGATCGCCCCCCAGGTAACCCTTTCACCCCCTATCACCACTGTCACTAAACGATCATTTTTCTGATCGCTGTCTTGGCGTCGGTGATGCAGATCGGTAGCCAGTAATTTTTTTTAGGTTCGCCGCAGGTTTTTATAGCGTCAGGTACCCCAATATATTACCTAATAAAGGTTTAACCCCCTTGATCGCCCCCCAGGTAACCCTTTCACCCCCTATCACCACTGTCGCTAAGCGATCATTTTTCTGATCGCTGTCTTAGCGTCGGTGATGCAGATCGGTAGCCAGTATTTTTTTTAGGTTCGCCGCAGGTTTTTATAGCGTCAGGTACCCCCATATATTATCTAATAAAGGTTTAACCCCCTGATCGCCCCCCAGATAACCCTTTCACCCCCTATCACTACTGTCGCTAAGCGATCGTTTTTATGATCGTTGTCTTAGTGTCGGTGATGCAGATCGGTAGCCAGTAATTTTTTTTTAGGTTCGCCGTCAGGTTTTTATATAGCGTGAGGTACCCCCATATATTACCTAATAAAGGTTTTAACCCCCTAATTGCCCCTAGTTAACCCTTTCACCAGTGATCATCATATAAGTGTTACGGGTGACGCTGGTTAGTTAGTTTGCTTTTTATAGTGTCAGGGCACCCGCCGTATATAACCCAATAAAGGTTTAACCCCCTGATCGCCCGGCGGGTGATATCAATTAGGTTTTAGCGTCAGAGAGGGTCTGCGTCACACCCCAGGCAGCGTCAGGTTAGTGCCAGTAACGCTAACAACCACGCGTGAAGCATACACCCCCCTTAGTGGTATAGTATCTGAACAGATCAATATCTGATCTGATCAGATCTATACTAGCGTCCCCAGCAGTTTAGGGTTCCCAAAAACGCAGTGTTAGCGGAATCAGCCCAGATACCTGCTAGCACCTGCATTTTGCCCCTCCGTCCAGCCCAGGCCACCCAAGTGCAGTATCGATCGATCACTGTCACTTGCAAAACACAACACACATAACTGCTGCATTCGCAGAGACAGGCCTGATCCCTGCGACTCCAGTGCTGTAGGAGGTGATTTCGCCACCACAGTTAAAAAAAAAAAAAAGCATATATGCCGAAGCATTGGGGCAGCAGGGGCGGAGGAGCAATTTTGCTCCTAATGCCGCGTACATACAGTCGAAATTCCGACGGAGGCTTGCCCGTGGAAAAGTCTGACCATGTGTACGCGGCATAACTTTTGCGGGAAGATGCCCCCATGCTTCGGCATATATAAATGGTGCATGTATGCCCATCATTAGAAGTGGGTGGATGAAGGGCGGTATTCTAATGGTGGGCATACCCACCGATCAATCTTTTTTTTTCGTTCAGCCAACAGGCTGCATGAAAAAAAGATTACAATACATGTCCAACAAGGACCAGCAACGTACTGGTATGTTGCTGGACTTTGAATGGTTATACCAGATTGATGCCTGCGGGTTTAGGTATCATCTTGGTATCATTCTTTTCAGCCAGCGGCCGGCTTTCATGTAAAAGCAATCCTAGTGGCTAATTAGCCTCTGGACTGCTTTTACAAGCAGTGGGAGGGAATGACCCCCCCCGGATATAAAAAGCGCCATTGGGAAATTGGGAAAGCATTTTATCACACCGATCTTGGTGTGGTCAGATGCTTTGAGGGCAGAGGAAAGATCTAGGGTCCAATAGACCCCAGTTTTTTCAAAAAAGAGTACCTGTCATTACCTATAGCTATCATAGGGGATATTTACATTCCCTGAGATAACAATAAAAATGATAAAAAAATAAATAAATATGGAAGCAACAGTTTAAAAAAAAAAAAAAAAGCAAAATTAATAATAAAAAATAAAATAAAAAAAAAAGCACCCCTGTCCTGCCCTGCTCTTGCCCAATGGCGAACGCAATCGTCGGTCTGGCGTCATATGTAAACAGCAATTGCACCATGCATGTGAGGTATCACCGCGAAGGTCAGATCGAGGGCAGTAATTTTAGCAGTAGACCTCCTCTGTAAATCTAACGGGGTAACCTGTAAAGGCTTTTAAAGGCTTTTAAAAATGTATGTAGTTTGTCGCCAATGCGCGTTTGTGCGAAA
This sequence comes from Rana muscosa, assembly GCA_029206835.1. Taxonomy (NCBI): domain Eukaryota; kingdom Metazoa; phylum Chordata; class Amphibia; order Anura; family Ranidae; genus Rana; species Rana muscosa. The sequence goes on from CM055121.1 coordinate 691,767,312, forward strand.
TTTTAAAGCATGTCGTGTTTGGCATCTATGTACTCGGCCTAAGATCATCTTTTTTATTTCATCAAACATTTGGGCAATATAGTGTGTTTTAGTGCATTAAAATTAAAAAAGTGTATTTTTTCCCCAAAAAATGCGTTTGAAAAATCGCTGCGCAAATACTGTGTAGAAAAAAAAAATGCAACACCCACCATTTTATTCTGTAGGGCCTTTGCTTTAAAAATATATATAATGTTTGGGGGTTCAACATAATTTTCTTGCAAAAAAAAATATGTTTTCATGTAAACAAAAAGTGTCAAAAAGGGCTTTGTCTTCAAGTGGTAGAAGAGTGGATGTAAGCTTCCTAATGTTGTGTATAAAATGCCAGAACAGTTCAAAACCCCCCCAAATTACCCCATTTTGGAAAGTAGACACCCCAAGCTATATACTGAGAGGCATGTCGAGTCCATGGAATATTTTATATGTTGACACAAGTTGCGGAAAAAAGACAATTTTTTTTTTTTTTTTGCACAAAGTTGTCACTAAATGATATATTGCTCAAACATGCAATGGGCATATGTGGAATTACACCCCAAAATACATTCTGTTGCTTCTCCTGAGTACGGGGATACCACATGTGTGAGACTTTTTGGGAGCCTAGCCGCGTACGGGACCCCAAAAACCAATCACCGCCTTCAGGCTTTCTAAGGGTGTAAATTTTTGATTTCACTTCTCACTGCCTATCACAGTTTCGGAGGCCATGGAATGCCCAGATGGCACAAAACCCCCCCAAATGACCCCATTTTGGAAAGTAGACACCCCAAGCTATTTGCTGAGAGGTATTGTGAGTATTTTGCAGATCTCGCTTTTTGTCACAAAGTTTTGAAAATTGAAAAAAAAAAAGAAAAAAAAAATGTTCTTTCTTCATTTTCAAAAACAAATGAGAGCTGTAAAATACTCACCATGCCTCTCAGCAAACAGCTTGGGGTGTCTACTTTCCAAAATGGGGTCATTTGGGGGGGTTTTGTGCTATTTTGGCATTTTATGGCCTTCAAAACTGTGATAGGTAGTGAGGAGTGAAATCAAAAATTTACACCCTTAGAAATCCTGAAGGCGGTGCTTGGTTTCCGGGGTCCCGTACGTGGCTAGGCTCCTAAAAAGTCCCACACATGTGGTATCCCCGTACTTAGGAGAAGCAGCAGAATGTATTTTGGGGTGCAATTCCACATATAACCATGGCATGTGTGAGCAATATATCATTTAGTGACAACTTTTTGTAATTTTTTTTTTTTGTCATTATTCAATCACTTGGGACAAAAAAAAAAATATTCAATGGGCTCAACATGCCTCTCAGCAATTTCCTTGGGGTGTCTACTTTCTAAAATGGGGTCATTTGGGGGGGTTTTGTACTGCCCTGCCATTTTAGCACCTCAAGAAATGAGATAGGCAGTCATAAATTTAAAGCTGTGTAAATTCCAGAAAATGTACCCTAGTTTGTAAACGCTATAACTTTTGCGCAAACCAATAAATATACGCTTATTGACATTTTTTTTACTAAAGACATGTGGCTGAATACATTTTGGCCTAAATGTATGACTAAAATTGAGTTTATTCGATTTTTCTTATAACAAAAATTAGAAAATATCATTTTTTTAAAAAATTTTCGGTCTTATTCCGTTTATATCACAAAAAATAAAAATTGCAGAGGCAATCAAATGCCATTAAAAGAAAGCTCTATTTGTGGGAAGAAAAGGACGCAAATTTCGTTTGGGTACAACATTGCATGTCCGCACAATTTACAGTTAAAGCAGCGCAGTGCAAAATTCTGAATTCACCTCTGGTCCTTTAGCTACCAAATGGTCCGGGGCTTAAGTGGGTATACTTTTACCGCTGGAAATTTTCTGGATATATTTGTCCAGGTCTTCCCCGAATAAGCGTTCACCATGAAATGGGAAGCCAACCAGCAATCTTTTACAGGGAGCTTCAGCAGACCAGTTCTTGAGCCATAGAAGCCTACGCATATGTACTACAGACAGCGTAAGGCGGGAGGCCTGATGGATTGAATCCTTGATGGCGTCAACCGCAAAGCATAAGGCTCTAGGCAGATCAGCTAGGGCAAGGGCCTGCTGATCCGGTAAGTCCCTTAAGACCTGTTTTAACTGATCCTTCACCGCTTGGCATACCCCAATAGCTGCTACTGCTGGTTGTGTCACCAAGCTTGCTGTAGTAAAAGCAGATTTTAATAAGGACTCCAATTTTTTATCTATTGGGTCCTTGAACATTTGAACATTATCTACTGGACATGTCAGTGATTTGTTCACACAAGAGATGGCTGCGTCCACTATAGGCACCTTCCATTTTCGGATGAACTTATCCTCCATGGGATAGACCACCGGAAATATCTTAGGGGGAGTAAATATTTTATCAGGATGTTCCCAATCCTGGTAAAGGAGTCCTTCCAGTAAAGGATGGATTGGAAAGGAACAAACAGTCTGGGGAGCTTTTAGCGACCCCAACGAGGAGACAGGAGTGGTTGATGGTTCCGCAAGGGGCATTTTAAATGCTGATCGGACCATATCAGTCAGGGACTGAACCCATAACCTTTCAGCATGTGATGCTGAAAATGGCTTTTCCACTGTTGATTCCTCTAGAACAGAATCAACCTCATCCTGATCCCCTTCAGGTAGGTCGATCCCTGCATGGGACTGTTGCTCCGCTAACAGGTACTCTGAGGGAGGAGACGGAGATCGGGCGCGCTTTCCCTATCTCTCTTCCAGTCCTCCCAGAGCTGAGGAAAAAACCTCCTCTGTTACATACACAGGAGCAGGTGAACTGAGGACAGCCACAGTACCAGGTACTCCTGAGGGTTCTCTACAGGCACCAACCTCAGATTTTTCAGGGGAGACTGGTGCAGCCAAAGCATGCCCAAGATCCTCAGAGCCCGACGGAGACCCCCTTTGCTTCCTGGGAGTCTTAGTCCCGGAGACTTTGGACGGCATATTCCTAAGCCCAAAGCTGAGGTATTCCAGCCGTAATACACCACTTACTGAAAATAGTCTAGCATAATTGCTGCTATATAAACAGTTGGTGTCTACTAATGTGCCTTTCTATGGGGATGCCTGCATCAACCGCCTGCTGTATGCCTTTGTTAAATGTTACCAGCTCCGTCTCTGCACTCCATAGCCAGCTCACAACAAAAAATTGTGCCTTTTGACATGCTGGGACGCCCGCACATGCGCAGAAGCGCTGCGGCGCGCACAGAGCGTCATCCGCCCAAGCTCCGCCCCCTTTTCAAGCTCACCTCTATATATAGAGGCGCGGGCACGTGCGCCTTCGGCGCTTCTTTTTGAAAAAAGACTAGGGAGAGGAGCCAGGGTCCCTGTTTGCAGCAGGGCCCGGGGATGGACGAGCATTTGCAACATGACAGAGGGAGCAGTTTCCCTAAAGAGAACTCACCATCTGCCTGGACTTGACCTCAAAGGAAACAGTCCATAGAAAAAAACGACGTTCCACAGCGGCCTCTAGTGGTTTAACACAGGTACCGCAGTTTGTCATTTTTTTTTTTTTTTTTCTTGACCACTAATAAAAAAAAAATTACATTTTCTAGCAGTTTCAGGCATGCACAGATATTTAGCGGGAATACTGTAAGGTAACAGGCAGAAAGACATATTAGGCTTGGGGGTCCCCTCAATAGAACCAAGTTCCTGAGGGGCCCCCACTTACCTTTTCCCCGCCGCAGGACTCGGTTTGGTCCACAGGAGCCCAAACTTCACCTCTCACGGCAGGCAATGTACTTAAACCTTCAGGGACCGGGTTCCCAAGGATTCCACTCCCCTTTACCTGTATAGCACCCTGCACAGACAACATCTTGGTCGTGGGTATGACCAGAGCTCTGGATCCCAGGGTCCAGCCCTCCTAAGAGAGGCATTGCAGGCAAAACCTTGCTCTTCTCTGCAAGGCCCGGGTACCGACCGTTTAGCTATGAAGCTTTTTTGGTCGGATCCGGATTAGCTTGCTGAGGCCCAAAAGAACCTGTACACAAGCCCAGATGAAAAAAACATGTTAATCTTTGGCCAACACCTTAGACACTGGCAAAAAACTGAGGTACTCCCGGATGGGAGGGGCTTATATAGGGGAGGGTACTTCCGGTTTTGGAAGTTGCCAGTGCCAGCACCTGAAGGTATCTATATAACCCACATAGTAATGACTATGTCGCTCTGTGTCCCGTGATGTACGAGAAAGAAAATACTCAGGTGGGCCGTGGCATTTAAATGATGCTCAATTGGTACTAAGGGGCCCAAAGTGTGCCAAGAAAATATCCCCACACCATTACACCACCACCAGCCTGAACCGTTGATACAGACGGTATTCAGATGGATACAGATGGATCCATCCTGCCGTTGATGAAGGCAGGATGGATCCATGCTTTCATGATATTTATGCCTGTAGCGGCCTCCACTCTCTCTGTCTCTTGTTTATCAGTTATCTTTGACTGCAGACTAGGGGTACCTTGGAGGAGAGAGTGCGGGGTCACCACGCCAATACTTTCACCGCAGATGTTTGTGTGGTGTGAGCAAAGTTTCTTTACCTTCAGGTCGGTGTTCGGAGCCTCCGCTTCTCCTGTGGAACAGTGTCTGCCAGTAATTGAGCCCCACACCAATAAAAGTCCAACACTCCTTTATTTTTCAATGTCAGGATGAAACACAACCAGTTGGACTCCCTCAACAGACAGACACGGGGTGTGGATACGAGTAGGCCCAGGCACAATGAACTCTCCTATTCCTTTTTGTTTGCGTGCGAATAGGCTTGGCGCACGGTCTCTGCCACCGACCGAGAATTGGTAGCTGCCACCTACCGGGTGAACTGTTACAGCGACCCTTTGCGAAATGTCTCTGCACAGACGTTAGCACATGAACCACCTTCCGCGTGAATAAGGCCCCTATTTGGTGAAGGCATCCCTCCAGACAGTCTCCGGAGGCCCTGTCCCGGCACTGGCAATCTGCTGCACCAGATCTACGGGAAGGTCACCTGCGCGGTCCATTGCGTCTTAGATTCAGGTACCCAGTCCGTCGGGCACCTTAGGACGATCCCTCCCGGGCGGAACCCAGTGGAAGTAGTTGGGCCCCAGGCCTGGAACAAAGTACCTCAATCCAGACTAAAGGTGTCTGGGGTGGCTCCCGAACTCCTGGTGTCCAGGCTAGGCTGCCTGGACACCGACCACGGACCGCAGCCCTCAGGCTAAAGGTGCCTGGGACTCGACCCCGTGACAAAGATGTTCGCCCCCTTTATACCCTCCCCCAGCAAGCACAGCGTGTTCCCCGCCCCGCCTTACAGGTGCTGCGAGAGGCCACAAAGGGTACGGCACTGCAGTGATGGTTCAACCCCAGCCCACAGGGACAGCGCAACCTGCTGGGCCGCAGGGAACTATGCATCACTGATGTCTCTGCCAGTTTCAAACATAATAGAAAACTATATACCCGCTACATGCCAAATTCTAAACCCTACCATCTAAATGTTGCAGCTGAAATTGAGACTCATCAGACCAGGCAGCGTTTTTCCAGTCTTCTATTGTCCAATTTTGGTGAGCCTGTGCGAATTGTAGCCTGTTTCCTGTTCTTAGCTTAAAGGAGTGGCATCGGTGTGGTCTTCTGCTGCTGTAGCCCATCTGCTTCAAGGTTGAATGTGTTGTGTGTTCAGAGATTGTAATCTGCATACCTTTGTTGTAACGAGTGGTTGTTTGAGTTACTGTTGCCTTTCTATCATCTCAAACCAGTCTGCCCATTCTCCTCTGACATCAACAAGGCTATTTCGTCCACACAACTGCCTCTCACTGGATATTTTCTCTTTTTCAGACCATTCTCTGAAAACCCTAGAGATGGTCATGTGTGGAAATTCCAGTAGATCAGCAGTTTTTGAAATACTCAGACCAGCCCGTCTAGCACCAACAACTATGTCATGTTCAAAGTCACTTAAATCCAATTTCTTCCTCATTCTGATGCTCAGTTTGGACGTCAGAAAGTCATCTTCATCGTGTCGATATGCCTAAATGCATTGAGTTGCTGCCATGTGATTGGCTAATTAGCAATTTGTGTTACCAAGCAATTAAACAGGTGTACCTAAAAGTGGCCGATGAGTGTACATTCTCTGGTCTCTATGAAGGAGGAGGAGCCCTTTCTGACAGCAGTAACTATGGGCAAGACACGGTCTAGCTAGCCTGTACATTGAAATGTAGACTACTGTTTGATATAATGTTGAAGGTTTGACAGAGTGAGCAGTGTTATATCCTAAATAATACTTTCCTATGCAATAAACAAAATTAGCCATACAGTCTCTCTCTCCTAAAAAAAAAAAAAAAAAAAAAAAAATTCTATAAAATAACGTATATCCTTAGGCACCTTAATAATAAGCATCTCAACTGAAGTGTATGTGATAGAAAGCTGTATAAATGCTTTCTAACATGCTTGTGAGCTTGAGAAAGGAGGAGGACACTGAAAACGGATGTTCAGATTGTTCTATGCGTGATGTGAAGAGCAAAGATTAACTTAGCAGCAAGAGGGAGGGGCTATCTGATGAGGGTGTTCGTGCGGAGCTGCTAGATCCCACACCTGAAAACTCCCTTGGCGGAGGACAGCTGGTCGGCTAGTCGGCATGAAGGCAATATGGAATAGAGCATGACCAGCAGGAGAAAGCTAGAGAGGCTATGCCCGGGACACCTGTAGACCTGTAGCCCCGCTGAAGTCCCGCTGAAGCCGCTGAAGCCCCCGCTCCTCCCTGCTCCTCCCCACACCTCGCTGTACTTCCTGCGCCTGTATTTCCCAGTGCCGCTTCTGTGTTTCAGTGTGCGGTGAACGGTCCTTTCGCCCCCGCCAACGGATTTTGGATTCGGGAGACACTGAGGTTCCGCTGAACCCCTGCTCTTCACTGTACCAAGCTGCGCTTCCCTGCACCTCCCGGACCCTGTACCTTCCAGACCTTGGAGATAGTGGAGGATAGTGGAGGATGGCAATTACTACATCAGACATCCAGGAGGTGCGGCGCAACAGCCCCCTCCCCCCTCCTTCTCCCCAGACTCTGACAGAGGAGTGCAGGACAGATACGGGGGTTGAAGGAGGAGATGAGCGTATAGGCGAAGGAGATCCCAGGACATCTGATAACCTGATAACTACCTGACGGGATACTGCCATCCTACCCTGAGCCGACGGGAGAGTCAGGGGTAAGTCTCTTACATACATATACTGGACTGCATAAAACAGAGTGTATATGTATATGTATATGTATATGTATATGTGAAGTCTTTGAACTGAGAAACCTATTAGGAAACTTATTAGGACCAGCTGAGAACCCGCTGAGATCCCCTAGAAAATCTATAATCTATAAACCTATGACTTATAACAACCAATAATAGGTCAGTGGGAACTTATCAGCTGGATACCCTGGGAAAAAAAAAAAAAGAAAAAAAAAATATTTTCTTCATAATATCCATAATATTGAAGTCTCGGAGGTGGTGTCTGAGTTTCGGAGCAAAGGAGGAAAGAGGAAAGGAGGAGGAAGGACAGTGACGTGTCAGTGACAGTGACGTGTCTCCCTTTTTTTTTTTTTTGGATGATTCTTTTCCATACGGGTCTATGTGCTGATGTAACTAAGAGCTATTTGTATGGCTGAAACCTGCCACTAAAGGTTTTTTTTTGTTCTATTTACCCGTCTTATCTATTTAGTCTATTATCTATCAGTTCGCTCTGATTACTTGGCTTGCTACGTGGCTACTTGGTTACTTGGACTATCTCTAAAATAAGCGGGTGTGGTGGAGGCCTGGACTACCTGAAAGGCTAACGAATCATACAGATATGAGAGGCACTATTAAAAAGTATATGACACAGAATGGAGCCAAAGACAGCCCCAGTAAGCAGCTAGGGGCCAAAAGTAAAACAACAGAGGCCCAGCAGAAAAATGATCAGAAGAGAAAATCAGAGAAGGCAGGGAGCGGACTACAGGTCATGGAGGAGACAGCAGTAGAAGTAGAGGAAGAAGAAACAATGGAGATCAGACAAGAAGGTCGACTCCCAACTAAAGGAGAAATGGCAGAAATGTTTTCTAGATTGGAAACTTCGTTCACTAGAATGGAGATATCATTAAAAGGGGAGATGGCTATTTTACATGAGGACATGAATCATATATTAAAGAGAGTCGAGGAAACAGAAGAAAAGCTAGACTCCCAAGCGGCAGAGGTAACAGAATTAAAAGCTCAGATGGAAAAGATACAAAGAGAGCAAATGTATATGAGATACAGACTAGACCAGGAAAATCGTAACAGGAGAAAAAATCTGAGGATTAGAGGTTTACCGGATCAACAAGTAGAAGATCTACAAGAAAAAATGGATAAAGTTTTCGGGCACATGTTGGGGAAAGAAGAATCCGATAAAATAAAATTTGAAAGAATCCATAGGATCAGGAAACCCGCAGGAATACCAGGAGAAATCCCAAGAGACGTAATTGTACGATTTCACAATTTTCAAGATAAAGAACGGATCCGGCTTGGTCTAAAAGCTAGCACCTCGGCCACTTATGAAGATTCTAACCTACAGATTTTCCCAGATCTCGCAGCTGAGACCTTAAATAGGATAAGAACTCTGAAACCTCTGTTGGAACATTTGAAATTACATAACATTCAATATTCATGGGGCTTCCCAGCCTGCCTAATTGGACGTAAAGATGGGCGATCAGCGACTCTGAGATTCCCGGAAGATATGCTGACATTTTTCAATAGACTAGATATCCCAGAATTAGAGATCCCGGGATGGTGGGAGCCACAAGAAAAGAATACTAATAAAGAGGACTCACATGCATGGCAGCTGAAGCCTAGGAAAAAGAGGGAAGTAACGGTGGAAAACAACATAGAAGAAAAAAGGGAAGAGAATAAAAAGAAAGGGAGGACAGGGTTTCTGGACTGGGGAGGTCCGGGTAGCGGAGGGTGGGAAACAGTGGGGAAAAGGGCGAAGGGTAGAGACGGGTAAGCCAAGAGAAAGAAGAAGCAGAGGGAGTAGTAGGGGTGTGGGAGTCCCCCCCCAATACATAGGGGGTGGTAGAGGTTCCAGAAGAGGCCCAAGTCAAAGTCCAACCTCAAGGGGGGAGTACCGTAGGGTCAGATGGAGAGGGTAGGCCACGGATCTCTGGGCCATGGGGAGGCCAAATGTCCCCATTCAGGAAAGGGAGGGTAAGATAGGAGAGGGAGGGTTGTGGGGTGGAGGGTGGGGGGAGGGGGGGAGGAGGGAAGGGGGGATCTCCAGGGAAACCACAAAAGATATTGCTCTGTTCTCATACGGGGGCTCTTTCTCATGTGAAAAATGATAAATACAAAAATTATTTCATATAATGTCCGTGGGTTAAATGCCCCTATAAAAAGTGCAAATATAATTCGAGAAATTAGTTTTATGAAGGCTGAAGTAGTACTATTGCAGGAGACACACTTTTTTCAGGGTTCAAACCGGAGAATTATCTCAAAAGATTATCCCCTCTGGTACTATGGGGACTCACCGATAAGATGTGCTAAAGGAGTGGCTATAGGGTTTGCCAAGGGATCCCGATTCATATTGGAGGAGAGGAAAACAGACCCGGAAGGGCGTTTATAAGGGGTAAATTGAATGAAGAAGTGGTATCATTGGCAAACGTATATGGCCCAAATAAAAAGTCAAATAAATTCCTAATTAGGATTATGGATGATTTCATGGATTTCAAGAAAGGGGTGGCTGTCATGGCAGGAGATTTTAACCTGTGTTTGGATCCAAAGATGGATAGCACGTCGCTTGTACCGGGGACTGGAATAGCCCAGAGGAATAAACTAAAAAAGAGAATGCATCAACATCAATTAGTGGATGTGTGGAGATCTCAACATCCAAAACAGCGGGATTTTACGTTCTATTCCCCGGTACATGGGACATACTCAAGATTAGATTTTTTCCTGGTAGAACATCAGTTATTAGAATCAGTGGAAGATACGGACATAGGTATAACAACATTTTCAGACCACGCGCCAATAATACTTCAATTAAAGATAGGAGAGTCCCCAAAGAGAAATAATAACTGGAAACTAAACGAAGAGCTCTTACAGGATAAAAAAAACAGTCCAAAGAATAAAACACTAATTAGTTCTATTTTTTAGAGAGAATGCTATAGAAGATATGTCAGAGGCAGTGATATGGGAAGCCCATAAGGCCTATATAAGGGGCATTCTGATTAAGGAGGGCGCGGAAAAAAAGAAAAAAACGAAGGAAAAAAAAATACATTAATAAAAGAAATCTCCATCTTAGAACAGCGACACAAGAGTACTAGAAAAAAAGAAATTATATTGATGCTGAGTGCGAAAAGAGAAGAGCTGAGAGAAGTAATAGAGCAAGAGACTAGAACTGTCTTTAAACAAAGAATGAGAGATATCAACACGGTAATAAACCCGGGAAATATCTGGCAAAATTACTAAAAAAGAAAAAATCAGTCAACTTCATAGAGAAAATACAATCAAGTACGGGGGAATTAAGATAAAAAACAACAGAAATAGCAAAAAACTTTCAGGAATTTTATGGAAAACTTCACTCAATCAATGTAAAAGAGACAAAAGAAGAATCAAAACAAAAGAAGGAAAAAACAAAAGCTTTCTTAAATGAGATAAAATTAGAGAAAATCCCGGAAGATACCATTAGTTTCCTAGAGGCCCCAATAACAGAGGAGGAAATAATAAAAATAATGCAAGATCTACCCAATGGGAAAAGCCCAGGACCAGACGGTTTTACGATACTTTATTATAAGAAATTCTTAGAAATTTTGACCCCGAAACTGTGTTCCTACTTGAACGGGGTAGGTGGGAAATGGGAGCTGAGGAAAGAAGCATTAGAAGCTACTATAACTATTATATTAAAAGAAGGTAAAGACAATACACTTTGTTCTAGTTATAGACCAATCTCACTCTTGAACATAGATACCAAGATATTCTCAAAGGTACTCGCTTCCAGGATGAAAACAATTATGAAGGAAATAGTCCATGCAGATCAGGTTGGTTTCATCCCAGGAAGAGAGAGTAGGGACAATGGTATCAGAACTCTTTTGGCTATACAGCAAATGAAAGAGAGTGGGGCCCCAGGTCTACTCCTGTCAATAGATGCCGAAAAGGCGTTTGACAGGGTAGACTGGGGCTTCATGCAGAGTACACTTAAAGGCTATAGGCTTGGGACCCAGAATGACCTCTTGGATGAAATCATTATATAATACAACAACGGCAAGAATCAAAGTAAACGGATTTCTTTCAGCCCCTTTTGATATGATGAATGGCACTCGACAGGGGTGCCCACTGTCACCGCAGCTGTTTGTCCTTACCTTAGAACCCATGTTAAAAGGAATAAGGAGGAATGTAGATATAAGGGGGATAAAAGTTGGGGAAGAAGAGCATAAACTAGCAGCGTATGCTGATGACATAATATTTTACGTAAAACATCCTAGAATAACCCTGCCCAACATAATGAAAGCCTTAAAAGATTTTGGAAAAATTTCTAACTTTAAAATAAACCCGGCAAAATCCGAAATTTTGAGTTTTTAATATCCCTAAAGTAGAAAGGATTACTTATCAAAAAGATTTCCCATTTCGATGGGGAATAAAAGAACTGAAGTATCTCGGTGTCAAGATAACAACTACAAATGAGACAATATACAATGCCAACTATATCCCTTTATTAAACGACATCAAAGCTGAACTTAATAGAATAACACCGGGACAATTATCTTGGAGCGGCAGAATAAATATTTATAAAATGGTAATTCTGCCGAAAATAATGTATAAATGGCAAATGTTACCAATCCCAATACCACAAGCATTGTTTAATAAATTACAGTCAATGTTCTTAAAATTTATATGGTGCGGGAAAAAACCACGAATTAAACTTACACTTTTGACCAAGGAAAAGGCACAAGGGGGACTAGGGGCACCTGATTTGAGAAATTATTATTTTGCAATTGTTTTATCACGAGTAATAGAATGGGCTAAAAATAACTTAGAAAAAAGATGGGTGAATATGGAAGCCACTATATGTAAAGCACCATTGGGAAAGGTAATTTGGATACCCGAACAATATCGGGAACTTAGCACTGATATACATAACATCACTAGAAATGCACTTAAAATATGGGATAAAATTCACAAAAAAGAGAAATGGGAGTTCAATTCACCGTTAATACCATTTACCAACACAAAATATTTTACACCGGGAGTCAAAAAATTATTTGGAAAATGGATTAAGCAAGATAATTTACAACTAAAAGATGTAATGGAGAAAGATAAACTACTAGAGTATCAAGAATTAAAAAACAAACGGGAATTGCTGTTGCTAGATGAATGGCGGTACGCTCAGTTAAAAAATTTCTTTGAAAAACTACCTCGGCCTAAGAGATCTATAGAAACTCTACGGCCTTTAGAGAGATTATGTGAGGAGAAGGTTAAGAAGGGAGTAATCTCTAAGATTTATAAAATATTAAGTTATACAAAAAAGCTGGGCATACCGCCATTCATCAAAAAGTGGGAGGAGGAGTTGGGGTCACAGGTCAACGACCTCGAGATTAGGCAAATTATAGGGAGAGTGCACTCCACAGCAGTAAACCATAACGAAATGGAATTAAATTATAAATGTCTAGTCCGCTGGTACTTAACCCCCGATAAGGTACACAAATGTTCAAACGAAAATGCAAAGTTTTGTTGGAGGGGGTGTAAGGAAATAGGGACTATGGCTCATATTTGGTGGACGTGCCCTAAAATTAAAATATACTGGGGAGAGATCAGACAAACCATTAAAGATATAACCAAGTTCGAAGTCCCTGATGAGCCTTGGGGCTGTATATTACACGGGATTCGAATCCCAACTAAACAGTATATGAGAACACTAACTCCACAACTTTTAAATGCTGCAAAGTACCAAATTGCTATACAATGGCAAGAACCGGAACGACCTAGCTTGAAGGGATGGTGCCATAAAATTGATGATATCTATAGATTGGAATATATGAAGTTCAGGGAGGGGAAGGAAATGGAGCAGTTCGAAAAAAAATGGCGGGAATGGGTAACTTATAAACATACTACGGGATACGCAGAGTTGCTGGGAGCGTAATGGGTATATATGTGTGTGTATGTGTAGACGCGTATTGTATTGTATTGTATGGGTTGTGAGGGGGTTAACTCGGTAGCGGGTGTGTGTGACCCCCTGGTTGGGCTCCCCACACAAAAACAGGGCCAGCAGACGGAGGTTGTGGTTTTCAAAATCAAAAGGTGCGGTTTATTTCTCTATGTACAGTGACAAAAACACAGCAAAGCCAAAAAGAAACATAAACAAAATAAATCCTGGTCAGCTTGACCTCTGACTAAACATGCAGGTTTCCTAACTAACAACTGGGATCAGCCTGGTGCTGTCCTAGTCCCTAAGTCCCTGGTTTAGTCAATGTCCAAACAAATAGCCACACAGGCTTTTTCTCACCGCACAGGGGTTCACTCTCCCTAGACAGTCCACACAGGTCTGGTTCCAGGCATGAGCAAACACCTAATGAATCTGGGAGTTTTTATAGAGGCCTTAAACGAGCTGACAAGCTTCAGCTGGTCTCATCAACTCCCTGCCTGCACGACGCCCAGCCCTCTCCCTAGAGGTATGACTCATCCATGAGCCCACTAGCCTCAGCTGGGCTTCATCAACTCCCTCCCTAGTTGTATAAGTCGGCATAAAGCCTGAATCTGGGAGAAATATATCTACCCCCCTGGATGCAACCAGGTGACTTTACCTTCCTGCTGTCACATACCCCCCCCCTCTTGTTTTAACCTTGGGGTTGGAACACCAGCAATCAGGCATTCATGTACTCGAGACAAAGCATCCACATTCCCCATTTGAACGCCAGGGCGATGCTTTACTGTGAAGTTGAATTCCTGTAGGGCCAGGAACCACCTATTCACTCTTCTATTTGTCTCCTTGTTTTGAGCCATCCACTTTAACGGAGCGTGATCCGTAACCATGTCAAAGTGCCTACCTAGCAGATAGTACCGAAGGGAATCTAGAGCCCACTTCACCGCTAAACACTCCTTTTCAACCGTGGCGTAATTTACCTCATGGGACTTCAACTTCCTGCTGAGGTAAATGACTGGGTGCTCTTCCCCGTTCCAGACCTGGGACAATACTGCTCCTAACCCCACATCTGACGCATCACTTTGTACGACAAAGTCTTTAGAGAAGTCGGGTGAGTACAACACTGGCTGGCTACATAAGGCTTGTTTCAAGAATTGGAATGCTGCCTCAGCCTCGGGGGTCCATTTAATCATGACCGACCCTTTCCCTTTCGTCAGGTTGGTTAGGGGCACAGCCTTAGAAGCAAAGTGGGGAATGAAGCGCCGATAATAACCCGCGATTCCCAGAAAGGCCCGTACCTGCTTCTTGCTGTTGGGACGTGGCCAACTCTGGATGGCCTCGACTTTGTTGAGTTGGGGTTTTATCACTCCCCTGCCAATGGTGTACCCAAGATATTTGGCCTCCTCCTGCCCAATGGTACACTTCTTGGGGTTAGCCGTAAACCCCGCTTCCCGGATAGAGTCTAGGACTGCTTGCACTTTTGGCAGATGTGAGGCCCAATCTGTGCTATGGACAATTACGTCATCCAGGTAAGCCGCAGCATACTTCCGATGGGGCCTCAGTATCTGGTCCATTTTCCGCTGGAATGTGGCCGGCGCATTCTGTAACCCGAACGGCATTCTCTTATATTGGAACGCCCCGTCTGGGGTTACAAATGCGGTTTTCTCTTTGGCCGACTTGGCCAGGGGAATTTGCCAATACCCTTTTGTGAGGTCAAGAGTCGTCATGTATCGGGCTGTTCCCAGCCGGTCGATCAACTCATCTCTACGTGGCATGGGGTAGGTGTCAAATTTTGTAACTTTGTTCAACTGACGAAAATCGTTACAAAATCGCCAGCTCCCATCCGGTTTAGGCACCAACACAATGGGACTAGACCAATCACTTTGGGACTCCTCTATCACCCCTAAGTTCAGCATTTTCTGTACTTCCTCCCGTATTGCCTCCCGTCGGGCCTCTGGGATCCGATAGGGTTTTAACTTCACCCTTTCACCGGGCGGGGTAATAATATCATGCTCTACCCCAGATGTTTGTCCCGGCAGCTCAGAGAACACCTCCTTGTTGCGAAGCACAAACTCCTTAACCTCCTGTTGTTGGGGTTGTGACAAGGTGGCTGCTATTCCAACCTCCGGAATCACGCAACCAGTTTGAGCTGGTGACCAAGTTTCTGCGACTAGGGACTCTCTATCCCTCGAGGCTTTCAACAGATTAATGTGATATATCTGTTCGGGCTTTCGCCTTCCTGGTTGTCTGACCTTGTAATTCACTTCGCTCACTTTTTCCATTATCTCGTAGGGGCCTTGCCATTTGGCAAGGAATTTACTTTCAACCGTAGGGACAAGTACCAATATCCTATCCCCCGGGGAAAAGGTACGGGTCTTGGCTCCACGGTTGTACACTCTCTGCTGTGCCAACTGCGCTTGGGCCAAATGTTCCTTCACGATGGGCATTACCTGTGCAATTCGATCTTGCATCAGGGCGACATGCTCAATCACACTCCTGTGGGGAGAACTCTCACTTTCCCAAGTTTCCTTGGCAATATCCAACAGCCCTCTTGGGTGTCTCCCATACAGTAACTCAAAGGGGGAGAATCCCGTAGAGGATTGGGGCACCTCCCTAATAGCAAACATCAAATAAGGAAGTAGACAGTCCCAATCCCTTCCATCTCTATCCACCACTTTCTTCAACATTTGTTTTAGGGTTTTGTTGAATCTTTCAACCAGCCCATCGGTTTGGGGGTGATACACAGATGTACGCAATTGCGTCACTTTGAACAATTTACACAGCTCTTTCATAACCCGGGACATAAAGGGTGTACCTTGGTCCGTAAGCAGTTCTTTACAAATACCCACCCGGCTAAAAACAAGAGATAGCTCTTTGGCTATGGTTTTGGCCGAGGTATTTCTGAGAGGGATCGCTTCTGGATAACGGGTGGCATAGTCCATTATAACCAATATGTACTGGTGCCCCCTAGCGGACTTGATTATAGGACCTACCAAATCCATTGCGATTCTCTCAAACGGGACCTCAATGATGGGTAGAGGGACCAGCGGGCTACGGAAATGTGGCATCGGGGCCGACCTCTGACACACAGGGCAGGAGGAACAATAATTTTCTATGTCCTTCATCACCCCAGGCCAATAGAATCTCTGTAATACCCTCTCTCGGGTTTTCTCTGTCCCCAGATGACCTCCAAGAATGTGCCCATGGGCCAACTCCAACACCAACTTCCTGTAAGGTTTGGGCACCACAAGCTGCTCAACGGTTTCTTCTGCCCTTTTTGCCACCCGATACAGTAGGTCCTTCTCTACGCTGAAGTATGGGTAAGTGCAGGTATTATCTGGGTTCACTAACTCGCCATCTATTTCCACTACGTTTTCCCGTGCCTTTATTAGGGCGGGGTCTTTTAACTGTTCTGTGGCAAAATTTTCCCTGTGAACCTCCAGATCAGAAAACTCCACAGACGGTAGGTTTTCGTCTGAGGAGGTGGGCTCCTCTCCAGTTCCTTGAGTCTCCCCTGCCAATACTGACAAGGGAAATTCTGGAGAGTCCTCACCACTCTCAGAGGAGTTCTGGCTATCACATTCCTGGTACATAGGGGCACCAGTGGGGGGCTCAGGATCATCCCACAGTTCCCAGAACTTCGGAAAATCCCTTCCCACAATGGCATCATGCGGTAATTGAGATACTAACCCCACTGGATGAGAGAGGGTACCTTTGGGGGTCTCGAAACACACTGTAGTCACTGGATACTCTCGGGTGTCCCCATGCACACAAATAACAGCTACCTTGCTATTCCCAGAGACCTCTGTTTTAACTAATTCAGCCTTTATCAGGGTCACAAGGCTACCTGAATCCAGTAATACCACAACATTTCTACCATTAATACACATTTTGCATAAATGTTTCTCAGTTCCCCGAATGGCAGTGCATGCGACTGTCGCACACAGCGACTGACGTCGGTCCGTCAGAAAGTCACATTGCATGGGTTCCTCCACAACCGGGCAATTTGCTGCAATATGTCCCGCTTGCCGGCAGCGGTAGCAAACAATCCATTTGGCTGCCTCTTGAGCCCCTGACTTCCCAGGCTGTTCTCGCCAACCTTTGGGTAGAGCTCCCACCCTCTCACTCTCTCCACCCTCACCCCTTGGAATCCTCTTATCCGCCCCTGGGGATGATCTGGTCTTAGGGTGGAAAGTCCGAGAGTCTCTGGAAGAGGCCGTCAGGTTCTCTGTAGCCAAGTATTTCTCTACACGATCCACAAGACCACCGGCCGTCTCTGGGTCTCCATGGCTTACCCACTTTTGGATGGCAGTAGGAAGAGCTCTCAAAAACCGATCCATTACAACACGTTCCACAATCTCTGGTGCGGACAAAGTCTCTGGCTGTAGCCACTTCCTGCTCAGGTGAATGAGATCATACATTTGAGACCTGGGGGGTTTTCCAAGCTGGAAAGTCCAGTTATGCACACGCTGAGCCCGGACAGCCAGGGTGACACCCAGCCTTGCCAATATTTCAGCTTTTAGCATCACATAGTCTTTTGCTTGGTCAGGCTCTAGGTCATAGTAAGCCTTCTGCGATTCACCAGTTAACAGAGGAGCCACCAGTCCAGCCCACTGCTCCTCAGGCCACTTTTCTCTTTCAGCAGTCCTTTCAAATGTGGTCAAAAATACCTCTGGATCATCCTCTCCAGTCATTTTTGTCAATAAACGACTCACCCCAAAGGACGCGGTATTAGTGGGACGGCTTTCCTCACTGGTCTGCGGACGTTGCTGCATTACTGCTTCCATTTGTTGTAGTCTCTGCTCTTGCTTCTGTAACAGGTCTATGAAGCGGGCCTCAGATTGCTGCTGGGCTTGTTGCTGAGCTTCCAGACTCTGTTGGTGAGCTTGCTGCTGGGCTGCAAGGCTCTGTTGATGAGCTTGCTGCTGGGCTGCAAGGCTCCTTTGCAAACCTGCATTTGTCTGCTGTTGATTGGCATTTGCTAGAGCCAGCTGTTTCAGTATCTCCTCCATGCTGGCTTAAAAAAAACTGCCCGCATTCTCCACCAACTGTGAGGGGGTTAACTCGGTAGCGGGTGTGTGTGACCCCCTGGTTGGGCTCCCCACACAAAAACAGGGCCAGCAGACGGAGGTTGTGGTTTTCAAAATCAAAAGGTGCGGTTTATTTCTCTATGTACAGTGACAAAAACACAGCAAAGCCAAAAAGAAACATAAACAAAATAAATCCTGGTCAGCTTGACCTCTGACTAAACATGCAGGTTTCCTAACTAACAACTGGGATCAGCCTGGTGCTGTCCTAGTCCCTAAGTCCCTGGTTTAGTCAATGTCCAAACAAATAGCCACACAGGCTTTTTCTCACCGCACAGGGGTTCACTCTCCCTAGACAGTCCACACAGGTCTGGTTCCAGGCATGAGCAAACACCTAATGAATCTGGGAGTTTTTATAGAGGCCTTAAACGAGCTGACAAGCTTCAGCTGGTCTCATCAACTCCCTGCCTGCACGACGCCCAGCCCTCTCCCTAGAGGTATGACTCATCCATGAGCCCACTAGCCTCAGCTGGGCTTCATCAACTCCCTCCCTAGTTGTATAAGTCGGCATAAAGCCTGAATCTGGGAGAAATATATCTACCCCCCTGGATGCAACCAGGTGACTTTACCTTCCTGCTGTCACATACCCCCCCCTCTTGTTTTAACCTTGGGGTTGGAACACCAGCAATCAGGCATTCATGTACTCGAGACAAAGCATCCACATTCCCCATTTGAACGCCAGGGCGATGCTTTACTGTGAAGTTGAATTCCTGTAGGGCCAGGAACCACCTATTCACTCTTCTATTTGTCTCCTTGTTTTGAGCCATCCACTTTAACGGAGCGTGATCCGTAACCATGTCAAAGTGCCTACCTAGCAGATAGTACCGAAGGGAATCTAGAGCCCACTTCACCGCTAAACACTCCTTTTCAACCGTGGCGTAATTTACCTCATGGGACTTCAACTTCCTGCTGAGGTAAATGACTGGGTGCTCTTCCCCGTTCCAGACCTGGGACAATACTGCTCCTAACCCCACATCTGACGCATCACTTTGTACGACAAAGTCTTTAGAGAAGTCGGGTGAGTACAACACTGGCTGGCTACATAAGGCTTGTTTCAAGAATTGGAATGCTGCCTCAGCCTCGGGGGTCCATTTAATCATGACCGACCCTTTCCCTTTCGTCAGGTTGGTTAGGGGCACAGCCTTAGAAGCAAAGTGGGGAATGAAGCGCCGATAATAACCCGCGATTCCCAGAAAGGCCCGTACCTGCTTCTTGCTGTTGGGACGTGGCCAACTCTGGATGGCCTCGACTTTGTTGAGTTGGGGTTTTATCACTCCCCTGCCAATGGTGTACCCAAGATATTTGGCCTCCTCCTGCCCAATGGTACACTTCTTGGGGTTAGCCGTAAACCCCGCTTCCCGGATAGAGTCTAGGACTGCTTGCACTTTTGGCAGATGTGAGGCCCAATCTGTGCTATGGACAATTACGTCATCCAGGTAAGCCGCAGCATACTTCCGATGGGGCCTCAGTATCTGGTCCATTTTCCGCTGGAATGTGGCCGGCGCATTCTGTAACCCGAACGGCATTCTCTTATATTGGAACGCCCCGTCTGGGGTTACAAATGCGGTTTTCTCTTTGGCCGACTTGGCCAGGGGAATTTGCCAATACCCTTTTGTGAGGTCAAGAGTCGTCATGTATCGGGCTGTTCCCAGCCGGTCGATCAACTCATCTCTACGTGGCATGGGGTAGGTGTCAAATTTTGTAACTTTGTTCAACTGACGAAAATCGTTACAAAATCGCCAGCTCCCATCCGGTTTAGGCACCAACACAATGGGACTAGACCAATCACTTTGGGACTCCTCTATCACCCCTAAGTTCAGCATTTTCTGTACTTCCTCCCGTATTGCCTCCCGTCGGGCCTCTGGGATCCGATAGGGTTTTAACTTCACCCTTTCACCGGGCGGGGTAATAATATCATGCTCTACCCCAGATGTTTGTCCCGGCAGCTCAGAGAACACCTCCTTGTTGCGAAGCACAAACTCCTTAACCTCCTGTTGTTGGGGTTGTGACAAGGTGGCTGCTATTCCAACCTCCGGAATCACGCAACCAGTTTGAGCTGGTGACCAAGTTTCTGCGACTAGGGACTCTCTATCCCTCGAGGCTTTCAACAGATTAATGTGATATATCTGTTCGGGCTTTCGCCTTCCTGGTTGTCTGACCTTGTAATTCACTTCGCTCACTTTTTCCATTATCTCGTAGGGGCCTTGCCATTTGGCAAGGAATTTACTTTCAACCGTAGGGACAAGTACCAATATCCTATCCCCCGGGGAAAAGGTACGGGTCTTGGCTCCACGGTTGTACACTCTCTGCTGTGCCAACTGCGCTTGGGCCAAATGTTCCTTCACGATGGGCATTACCTGTGCAATTCGATCTTGCATCAGGGCGACATGCTCAATCACACTCCTGTGGGGAGAACTCTCACTTTCCCAAGTTTCCTTGGCAATATCCAACAGCCCTCTTGGGTGTCTCCCATACAGTAACTCAAAGGGGGAGAATCCCGTAGAGGATTGGGGCACCTCCCTAATAGCAAACATCAAATAAGGAAGTAGACAGTCCCAATCCCTTCCATCTCTATCCACCACTTTCTTCAACATTTGTTTTAGGGTTTTGTTGAATCTTTCAACCAGCCCATCGGTTTGGGGGTGATACACAGATGTACGCAATTGCGTCACTTTGAACAATTTACACAGCTCTTTCATAACCCGGGACATAAAGGGTGTACCTTGGTCCGTAAGCAGTTCTTTACAAATACCCACCCGGCTAAAAACAAGAGATAGCTCTTTGGCTATGGTTTTGGCCGAGGTATTTCTGAGAGGGATCGCTTCTGGATAACGGGTGGCATAGTCCATTATAACCAATATGTACTGGTGCCCCCTAGCGGACTTGATTATAGGACCTACCAAATCCATTGCGATTCTCTCAAACGGGACCTCAATGATGGGTAGAGGGACCAGCGGGCTACGGAAATGTGGCATCGGGGCCGACCTCTGACACACAGGGCAGGAGGAACAATAATTTTCTATGTCCTTCATCACCCCAGGCCAATAGAATCTCTGTAATACCCTCTCTCGGGTTTTCTCTGTCCCCAGATGACCTCCAAGAATGTGCCCATGGGCCAACTCCAACACCAACTTCCTGTAAGGTTTGGGCACCACAAGCTGCTCAACGGTTTCTTCTGCCCTTTTTGCCACCCGATACAGTAGGTCCTTCTCTACGCTGAAGTATGGGTAAGTGCAGGTATTATCTGGGTTCACTAACTCGCCATCTATTTCCACTACGTTTTCCCGTGCCTTTATTAGGGCGGGGTCTTTTAACTGTTCTGTGGCAAAATTTTCCCTGTGAACCTCCAGATCAGAAAACTCCACAGACGGTAGGTTTTCGTCTGAGGAGGTGGGCTCCTCTCCAGTTCCTTGAGTCTCCCCTGCCAATACTGACAAGGGAAATTCTGGAGAGTCCTCACCACTCTCAGAGGAGTTCTGGCTATCACATTCCTGGTACATAGGGGCACCAGTGGGGGGCTCAGGATCATCCCACAGTTCCCAGAACTTCGGAAAATCCCTTCCCACAATGGCATCATGCGGTAATTGAGATACTAACCCCACTGGATGAGAGAGGGTACCTTTGGGGGTCTCGAAACACACTGTAGTCACTGGATACTCTCAGGTGTCCCCATGCACACAAATAACAGCTACCTTGCTATTCCCAGAGACCTCTGTTTTAACTAATTCAGCCTTTATCAGGGTCACAAGGCTACCTGAATCCAGTAATACCACAACATTTCTACCATTAATACACATTTTGCATAAATGTTTCTCAGTTCCCCGAATGGCAGTGCATGCGACTGTCGCACACAGCGACTGACGTCGGTCCGTCAGAAAGTCACATTGCATGGGTTCCTCCACAACCGGGCAATTTGCTGCAATATGTCCCGCTTGCCGGCAGCGGTAGCAAACAATCCATTTGGCTGCCTCTTGAGCCCCTGACTTCCCAGGCTGTTCTCGCCAACCTTTGGGTAGAGCTCCCACCCTCTCACTCTCTCCACCCTCACCCCTTGGAATCCTCTTATCCGCCCCTGGGGATGATCTGGTCTTAGGGTGGAAAGTCCGAGAGTCTCTGGAAGAGGCCGTCAGGTTCTCTGTAGCCAAGTATTTCTCTACACGATCCACAAGACCACCGGCCGTCTCTGGGTCTCCATGGCTTACCCACTTTTGGATGGCAGTAGGAAGAGCTCTCAAAAACCGATCCATTACAACACGTTCCACAATCTCTGGTGCGGACAAAGTCTCTGGCTGTAGCCACTTCCTGCTCAGGTGAATGAGATCATACATTTGAGACCTGGGGGGTTTTCCAAGCTGGAAAGTCCAGTTATGCACACGCTGAGCCCGGACAGCCAGGGTGACACCCAGCCTTGCCAATATTTCAGCTTTTAGCATCACATAGTCTTTTGCTTGGTCAGGCTCTAGGTCATAGTAAGCCTTCTGCGATTCACCAGTTAACAGAGGAGCCACCAGTCCAGCCCACTGCTCCTCAGGCCACTTTTCTCTTTCAGCAGTCCTTTCAAATGTGGTCAAAAATACCTCTGGATCATCCTCTCCAGTCATTTTTGTCAATAAACGACTCACCCCAAAGGACGCGGTATTAGTGGGACGGCTTTCCTCACTGGTCTGCGGACGTTGCTGCATTACTGCTTCCATTTGTTGTAGTCTCTGCTCTTGCTTCTGTAACAGGTCTATGAAGCGGGCCTCAGATTGCTGCTGGGCTTGTTGCTGAGCTTCCAGACTCTGTTGGTGAGCTTGCTGCTGGGCTGCAAGGCTCTGTTGATGAGCTTGCTGCTGGGCTGCAAGGCTCCTTTGCAAACCTGCATTTGTCTGCTGTTGATTGGCATTTGCTAGAGCCAGCTGTTTCAGTATCTCCTCCATGCTGGCTTAAAAAAAACTGCCCGCATTCTCCACCAACTGTGAGGGGGTTAACTCGGTAGCGGGTGTGTGTGACCCCCTGGTTGGGCTCCCCACACAAAAACAGGGCCAGCAGACGGAGGTTGTGGTTTTCAAAATCAAAAGGTGCGGTTTATTTCTCTATGTACAGTGACAAAAACACAGCAAAGCCAAAAAGAAACATAAACAAAATAAATCCTGGTCAGCTTGACCTCTGACTAAACATGCAGGTTTCCTAACTAACAACTGGGATCAGCCTGGTGCTGTCCTAGTCCCTAAGTCCCTGGTTTAGTCAATGTCCAAACAAATAGCCACACAGGCTTTTTCTCACCGCACAGGGGTTCACTCTCCCTAGACAGTCCACACAGGTCTGGTTCCAGGCATG
This sequence comes from Rana muscosa, assembly GCA_029206835.1. NCBI lineage: Eukaryota > Metazoa > Chordata > Amphibia > Anura > Ranidae > Rana > Rana muscosa. The sequence continues at coordinate 691,790,833 of CM055121.1, forward strand.
AGCAAACACCTAATGAATCTGGGAGTTTTTATAGAGGCCTTAAACGAGCTGACAAGCTTCAGCTGGTCTCATCAACTCCCTGCCTGCACGACGCCCAGCCCTCTCCCTAGAGGTATGACTCATCCATGAGCCCACTAGCCTCAGCTGGGCTTCATCAACTCCCTCCCTAGTTGTATAAGTCGGCATAAAGCCTGAATCTGGGAGAAATATATCTACCCCCCTGGATGCAACCAGGTGACTTTACCTTCCTGCTGTCACAGGGTATACATATACATAGAGATACGCGGATATATAAATTTGTATAGTTTATATAAATTATATAAATCATATAACAAAAATTTAACACAGAAATGATATCGATTTTACATGAGAGAGAGAGGCAAGATTAGGAGAAGAAAAAGAAAAGGTTAAAGAGGGAGCAATAGAATGGTGGGTAACCATAGAGGGGAGATCAGGGGAGGGGGGCGGGGTTGGGAGTAATGTTTTATTATCTCTCTGTGAAATATTAGGCTATTGTATATTTTAATATTATGTTATGAGATATGAAAATTAATAAAGACATATAAAAAAAAAAAAAAACTAAGCAGCAAGTAAATGGTGGCGTTTCATCCTCTACTACACGCTGGATGTACTAACACAGAGTAGAAGAAACAAGAATAGGCGTCCGGCTCTCTATTTCTTCATATAGAAATAGAATTTTCCAGCTTACCCTGACCTCAAATGGGATATGGTTACTTGTTGAAGGTGATTTGGAAGCCTCTTTGTATCCCTTTGATTGGCGGTTCATCATGTAAGACATTTTGACCTAAATGTCATGTGGTAAGGTCTGTCAATCTATTAACACACAAATCACAAGCTTCCCAAAATAGTATTAGTATAAACAAGGCCACAGTTTACACCGTCTCCACCTGTGTATTATTTTAATTATATTGACTTAGAAACAAACTACAGCAAGTGTGCATCTGACTAGCAATGAGCACAGCTGCAAAATTACAATTTGTCATAGTTGCTGGAGAGTGTAATTAGTAGCATGAAAATACATAGTGTAACGCTACAAGTTTCCTTCAGTGTATCTACTGTGCACCGATGTTTATAATAACTATGCAGCCTTACAACAATTGGCATATATTAAATCTGTAAAAAGACACTGAAAATATAACACTTTAAAAAATGAGTGAAGGCAACACAAGATGCCAGATATTACTTTTGGTTCACCTGTGTCCCCTTCCTACCTGTGTACCTTGGAAAGCCCTCTAAAAGTACCATTGACTTCCAGGTAGTGTGCAAGCCACCGCCTTCTTATGTTTGGCCTGGAAATTGCCACGTGGGAGCCACTGTGTTCCAATGGTTTGACATTCTTCTGGTCAGTTTATGGAGAAACTCTTTAAGAAGGCTCCAAGGCAAAGTGGGATAACCAACTATTTAATTTATCTACAACAGGAAAAAAAATAAGTATTAAAGTAATATTAATTGGAGCTGTGTGGGGCTGTCTCCGGACTCATACGAGTGGGCCATTAGCCTACCTGCGTCAGCTTCATTTTCAATATTTTTATATATTTTTATATATTTTACATAGATTTTACTTTGCGGGGACATTTTGTCTCGGTTTTAAAATGATATCATCTATGGTAACGCAGATTCTTATGCTGGTTTGTTCTGCAGCTTTTCCTCCCCCCCCCCTCCCTAGTCCCCACAGGCTAGTGCCTCCTAGCATTGGTGATATACACCAGTATGATAGAGCAAACATGGCCGCTTTTACACATATTTGTCGGTCCACAACAAAATGGCCGCCGCCCGCCCTGTGATGAGGACTATAAATTTTCCACATTTTGTGTCTAGTGCTAGCCTCTGATGAAGTCATGTGACATGACGACACGCGTCAGGACGTAGCACAGACACACCGCCAGCAGAACCGAGAGGAGACGAGCTCGCCGCTCGTAAGGATACCAGATCCGTTATCCAACTTTTAAATGTGAGTTTTTTTTATTTATGTATGAATAAATACCCCTAGGGGTTTACAGACCCACACTATTTTTCCCTTTTTTTCTATCACCACAACTTTGTGATTGCTGCTGCGGACACCTGAGGATCGCACTGCATTGTTTGCATTAAGACGCCAATCCACTGTTCCATTGGTACGAGCGCGGTGCTCGTTTGGATTGAGGTCCACGCTCACTACTATTCAAGTGAGTGTGTGAATATATATTCTTCAGCGATTCACTTTGCCGCACCCACAAAGTTGCGCTATTGATGTCTCTCTGCTTTATATCTTTTCATATGCATCCCAATGAGCTATAAAGAAATTGTGAAATAAAGACTGCATTACAAGGACGCTCCATCACCCTTCATCATTTAGATCCATCATATACTGCTCCCCCTCCTAGGTGGGAGGTAGGGATGAGCCGAACACCCCCGGGTTCGGTTCGCACCAGAACCTTCGAACGGACCGAAAGTTCGCGCGAATTTTCGAACCCTATTCGTTATAATGGACGCGAACGTTCGAAATCAAAATTGCTAATTACAACGGCCAATATGCATGTTAATGTTATAAAACAGGTTTGGGGACCCGGGTCCTGCCCCAGGGGACATATATCAATGCAAAAAGAAATTTTAAAAACTAAAGTTTTTTCGGGAGCAGTCATTTTAATGATGCATAAAGTGAAAAAAAAAAAAAGTGAAATTTTCCTTTAAATACGGTACCTGGGGGGTGTCTAAAGTATGCCTGTGAAGTGGCATGTGTTTCCCGTGTTTAGAACTGTCCTTGCACAAAATGACATTTGTAAAGGAAAAAAAGAAGCCATTTAAAACCACTTGCGGCTTTAATGTCATGTCTTGTCCTGGCCGCCATATGGCTGAAAATCCTTGAGAAAAATGGCATGGCTACCCCATCACCCCCCCCCACCCCAGCCCCTTTGGGTCTTGTATGGATACTAAGGGGGACCCCGCACCCAAAATAAAACCCTATACCTACAACCCTATATACTCTGAACAGCAGTATATAGGTGGTGCAAACAAGACATGGACTGTAGGTTTGTTCTTAAGTAGAATCTGAACAGGTACATTATGAAGTGTAGCTACATCCCAAAAAAATCAATTTTTAAGCTTTTTGGAGAACATAGGGAGGGGTTATCACCCCTGTAACATTTGCTGTCTTTGCACATCTGTTCAGAACATGTCACCTCACTTTCCGTCCCAATGACAAATGTTTTTGGAAAAGTGGGGTTTTAATTGAAACAAGGATTGGTGATAAAGCATCAGTAGAGAGGAGATACCTTTTTCCCAAATTAAATCTAACAGGATAGAATTTTCCTTCCTAGGGGTAGATTTCCTCTCACTTCCTGTTTTCTCTTGCCGTTTGCAAGTAGGAGTCGTTTGTAAGTTGGATGTTTGAAAGTAGGGGCCTGCCGTATATACTCTGCAGAAATTTGCCCTATTAGATGTTGGTGTAGCCACAAGACTGGTGGGCACAGGAATGGGCCCTGCTGTGAGTTAATAGATCAAGATTTGTACTTGCATGCACCTGTTGAACCGGGCAGAAAAATTGGGCCTTTGGTGGTGGTGGTGGTGGTGGTGGACGGTGTTGCCACAAGACTGTAAGCCCTCACAGTTACTCTTGGTGGGTGCAGGAATGGGCCCTGCTGTGAGTTATTAGATCAAGATTTGTAATTGCATGCACCTGTTGAACAGGGCAGAAAAATTGGGCCTTTGGTGGTGGTGGTGGTGGTGGACGGTGTTGCCACAAGACTGTAGGCCCTCATAGTTACTCTTGGTGGGCGCAGGAATGGGCCCTGCTGTGAACTATTAGATCAAGATTTGTAATTACACGCCCCTGTTAAACAGGGGCTGAAAAATTGTGCCTTAGGCATTGGTGCTGGTGCCACAACACTGCAACCCCTCACAGATACTGTACTTGGAGCACAGCAGTCACACCTGTTGCGAAGCATCTTTTTAAAAAATTGTAATTACACGCCCCTGTTATACAGGGGCTGAAAAATTGTGCCTTAGGCACTGGTGCTGGTGCCACAACACTGCAACCCCTCACAGATACTGTACTCTGAGCACAGCAATGAGACCTGTTGCAAAGCATTGCCTAAAAATTGTAATTACACGCCCCAACAGGGGCTGAAAAATTGTGCCTTAGGCACTGGTGCTGGTGCCACAACACTGCAACCCCTCACAGATACTGTACTCTGAGCACAGCAGTCACACCTGTTGCGAAGCATCTTTTTAAAAAATTGTAATTACACGCCCCTGTTATACAGGGGCTGAAAAATTGTGCCTTAGGCACTGGTGCTGGTGCCACAACACTGCAACCCCTCACAGATACTGTACTCTGAGCACAGCAATGAGACCTGTTGCAAAGCATTGCCTAAAAATTGTAATTACACGCCCCAACAGGGGCTGAAAAATTGTGCCTTAGGCACTGGTGCTGGTGCCACAACACTGCAACCCCTCACAGATACTGTACTCTGAGCACAGCAGTCACACCTGTTGCGAAGCATCTTTTTAAAAAATTGTAATTACACGCCCCTGTTATACAGGGGCTGAAAAATTGTGCCTTAGGCACTGGTGTGGTGGCATGGATCATTGAGGAGGAGGAAGAGGATAGTCAGTGAACATAACAGGACAGTCACTCAGCATCAGCATAGGCAGTCTTGAAGGGATGTGACATTATAAATTATTCCGTTATATCCGCTTCAGGTGTCTGGTAGCTGGTGGTGATCCAAGACTGATTCATTTTTATGAAGGTCAGTCGATCAACCGAGTCGGTGGACAGGCGCACCCTATGATCGGTGACAAATCCTCCAGCAGCACTGAATGTGCGTTCGGAAAGAACGCTGGATGCAGGACAGGCCAGTAGCTCAATTGCATACTGTGCAAGCTCTGGCCAGTGATCCATCCTCAGGACCCAGTAAGCCAGAGGATTTTCGGTGGGAAAAGTGTCCAAGTCTGACCTTGCCCCTAGGTATTCCTGCACCATGTATATCAGACGCTGGCGATGGTTGCTGGAACCGATCATACCTTGGGGCTGCGGACTAAAAAATTGTCTGAACGCATCGGTCAGACGTCCACCTTCCCCACCGCTCCTTCTGCTACTGACCGAAGCCTCAGCAACTCGTCGTCCAGGACCAGGAGTTTGTAACCTCCCAGTTTCTGGGAACGCGTTGCACAGACCTTTCTGCAAGGCCTCCCTGAGATGTCTCATCCTCTGCTCCCTCTGCGACGGCAAGATAAGGTCCGCAACCTTACCCTTGTACCGTGGATCAAGGAGAGTGGCCAGCCAGTAATGGTCACTCTCCTTGATCCGAAGAACACGAGGATCCTTCCGCAGGCTTTGCAGGATCAGGGAGGCCATGCAGCGTAGGTTAGCTGAGGCATTCGGTCCGGAGTCTTCTGGGTCACTGAGGATGACATGATCGCCAGCCACCTCCTCCCAGCCACGTACAAGTCCACTGGTTTGTTGGGACTGTACATCATCCCTAAAAGACTGCTGCTGCTGATGCTGAGTGCCAGGCTCCACCTCCATGCTCACACAATCCTCCTCCTCCTCCTCTTCCTGTGTGATGGGTGGGACAGAAGGAACATTGTCTGGATAAAGGGGGCCTTGAGAGACAAGGAAGTCCTCCTCTTCCTGCCTCTGTTCTGCCTCAAGTGCCCTGTCCATTATCCCACGCAGCGTATGCTCCAACAGGTGGACAAGAGGTACAGTGTCACTGATGCATGCACTGTCACTGCTCACCATCCTCGTGGCCTCCTCAAATGGTGAGAGGACAGTGCATGCATCCCTGATCATGCTCCACTGGCGTGGGGAAAAAAAGCCAAGCTCCCCTGACCCTGTCCTGGTGCCGTAGTCGCAAAGGTACTCATTGATGGCCCTCTGCTGCGTGTGCAGTCGCTGCAGCATGGCCAACGTTGAGTTCCACCTGGTGGGCATGTCACATATTAGGCGGTTCTTGGGCAGGTTCAGCTCCTTTTGCAGCTCAGTCAGCCGAGCACTGGCATTATAAGATCGGCGGAAATGCACACAGACTTTCCTGGCCTGCCTCAGGACATCCTGTAAGCCTGGGAACCTGCCCAAGAACCGCTGCACCACCAGGTTGAGGATGTGAGCCATACAGGGCACATGGGTGAGCTGCCCCTGTCGCAGGGCGGAGAGGAGGTTGGTGCCATTATCAGAAACGACCATTCCTGGCTTAAGCTGGCGTGGCGTCAACCACCTCTCGGCCTGCCCCTGCAGAGCTGCCAGAACCTCTGGCCCAGTGTGGCTCCTGTCCCCCAAACACACCAGCGCAAGCACGGCATGGCATCTTTTTGCCTGCGTACTCGCATAGCCCCTTGTACGCCTACGGAGCACCGCTGGTTCCGAGGACAGAGCACTCGAAGAGGACATGGAGGAAGAAGAAGAGGAGGGGGTGGAGGAGAGAGGTGTGTCACAACCAGTAGTAGCATTTTGGAGGCGTGGTGGCGGAACAACCTCCAACACTACTGCACCTTGTCCTGCATCCCTCCCAGCTACCAATAGAGTGACCCAATGGGCCGTGAAAGAAAGATAACGTCCCTGTCCATGCCTGCTGGACCATGAGTCAGCGGTAATATGCACCTTACCGCTGACCGCCCTGTCCAGCGAGGCATGGACATTGCCTTCCACATGCCAGTAGAGAGACGGAATTGCCTTCCGTGAGAAAAAGTGGCGTTTGGGAACCTGCCACTGAGGAACCGCACATTGAACAAACTCACGGAAGGGGGCCGAGTCTATCAACTGAAAAGGCAGCAGTTGAAGTGCTAGCAATTTAGCCAAGCTAGCATTCAACCGCTGGGCATGTGGATGGCTGGGAGTATACTTCTTTCGACGGTCCAGCAGCTGGGGCAGGGAAATTTGCCTGCTACAATCGGACGTCGGTGTACTGCAAGTACTTGGTTGTGACACACCTAATTCTACACCTTCAGTCCTCTCAGAGCAGCTTTCAGAGAGGACTGAAGATATAGTGGGGATGGAGATCCCAGCTGATGAGGAGCAAGGAGAGGTCCGCTTTGTTCTTTGGTGTGGGTCTTTTATGTGTGCTTGCCAACGAGCTGCATGGCAGGTCGACATATGTCTGCTCATGCTTGTGGTGCCCAAGCGGCTGATGTTTTGGCCACGCGAGATACGCTTGAGACAAATATTGCAAATAGCAGTGGTGCGATCTGATGCACTCGTCTCAAAAAAGTCCCACACCAAAGAACTTTTGTGATAACGTGCAGAGGCAGCGCCCTGCACAGGCGGAGCTCTGCGGTGTGGTACAGTTGCTGTGCTGGCCTCTAGCTGGCCTCCAGGGGGCATCCTGCCTCGTTGGACATGTGACGCTGCATCCTCCTCCTCCTCCTCCTCTCTCCCTTCAGGCACCCACGTGGAGTCAGTGACCTCATCATCCCCTCCCTCTTCACCACTAGAGCAAACCTGGCAGTAAGCTGCAGCTGGTGGAACACTACTGCCAGATTGCTGTCCTTCAGCATCCCCTTTCTCTGCGCGCACACTACTGACTTCCTCAAGCTGGGTATCATCATCCGAGCCTTCGAATCGTTGGGCATCCTCCTGGAGCATGTACCCAACACTGTGCTCAAACAGTTCGGGGGACTCCTCAGGAGGACATGGTGGGTCTAGGGAAGGGGTGGCTGATGATGCCATTGAGTACGCGTTGGCAGCTGCTCTGCCAGTACCCTGAGCCTGGGTGAGAGAGGATGAGGAGGATGAGGAGGGCTTGGTCATCCATTCTACCAAGCCTTCGGCATGATGCGGCTCCACATGTCCAGCTGCCGAAAACAAAGACAAGCGTGTCCCATGGCCACGTGCTGATGACGATGCACGACCACGTCCACGGCCAGCACTGTTGTCTCTAGAAACAGAGCCTGCCTGCCCTGTGTTCTTGCCTCGGCACGCTCTGCCTCTCCTTGGCGGTCTTCCAGCCATTGTAGTCGGTAGTGTATATAGTATAAAAAATAGAACTCCTATGTGTGCTCACAACACACTGTAGGTCCTATGGGTGCTGACACTAACACACTATAGGTACTATGTGTGCTGCTGACAAGAAAATATAGGAGCTCTGTTTGCTGCCACTAACACACTAGAAGTCCTATGGGTGCTGCTGAGAAGAAAATATAGGAGCTCTGTTTGCTGCCACTAACACACTAGAAGTCCTATGGGTGCTGCTGAGAAGAAAATATAGGAGCTCTGTTTGCTGCCACTAACACACTAGAAGTCCTATGGGTGCTGCTGAGAAGAAAATATAGGAGCTCTGTGTGATGCCACTAACACACTAGAAGTCCTATGGGTGCTGCTGAGAAGAAAATATAGGAGCTCTGTTTGCTGCCACTAACACACTAGAAGTCCTATGGGTGCTGCTGAGAAGAAAATATAGGAGCTCTGTGTTATGCCACTAACACACTAGAAGTCCTATGGGTGCTGCTGAGATGAAAATATAGGAACTCTGTGTGATGCCACTAACACATTAGAAGTCCTATGGGTGCTGCTGAGAAGAAAATATAGGAGCTCTGTTTGCTGCCACTAACACACTAGAAGTCCTATGGGTGCTGCTGAGAAGAAAATATAGGAGCTCTGTGTGATGCCACTAACACACTAGAAGTCCTATGGGTGCTGCTGAGAAGAAAATATAGGAGCTCTGTTTGCTGCCACTAACACACTAGAAGTCCTATGGGTGCTGCTGAGAAGAAAATATAGGAGCTCTGTGCGATGCCACTAACACACTAGAAGTCCTATGGGTGCTGCTGAGAAGAAAATATAGGAGCTCTGTTTGCTGCCACTAACACACTAGAAGTCCTATGGGTGCTGCTGAGAAGAAAATATAGGAGCTCTGTGTGATGCCACTAACACACTAGAAGTCCTATGGGTGCTGCTGAGAAGAAAATATAGGAGCTCTGTTTGCTGCCACTAACACACTAGAAGTCCTATGGGTGCTGCTGAGAAGAAAATATAGGAGCTCTGTGTGATGCCACTAACACACTAGAAGTCCTATGGGTGCTGCTGAGCAGAAAATATAGGAGCTCTGTTTGCTGCCACTAACACACTAGAAGTCCTATGGGTGCTGCTGAGAAGAAAATATAGGAGCTCTGTGTGATGCCACTAACACACTAGAAGTCCTATGGGTGCTGCTGAGAAGAAAATATAGGAGCTCTGTTTGCTGCCACTAACACACTAGAAGTCCTATGGGTGCTGCTGAGAAGAAAATATAGGAGCTCTGTTTGCTGCCACTAACACACTAGAAGTCCTATGGGTGCTGCTGAGAAGAAAATATAGGAGCTCTGTGTGATGCCACTAACACACTAGAAGTCCTATGGGTGCTGCTGAGAAGAAAATATAGGAGCTCTGTGTGATGCCACTAACACACTAGAAGTCCTATGGGTGCTGCTGAGAAGAAAATATAGGAGCTCTGTTTGCTGCCACTAACACACTAGAAGTCCTATGGGTGCTGCTGAGAAGAAAATATAGGAGCTCTGTTTGCTGCCACTAACACACTAGAAGTCCTATGGGTGCTGCTGAGAAGAAAATATAGGAGCTCTGTGTGATGCCACTAACACACTAGAAGTCCTATGGGTGCTGCTGAGAAGAAAATATAGGAGCTCTGTTTGCTGCCACTAACACACTAGAAGTCCTATGGGTGCTGCTGAGAAGAAAATATAGGAGCTCTGTGTGATGCCACTAACACACTAGAAGTCCTATGGGTGCTGCTGAGCAGAAAATATAGGAGCTCTGTTTGCTGCCACTAACACACTAGAAGTCCTATGGGTGCTGCTGAGAAGAAAATATAGGAGCTCTGTTTGCTGCCACTAACACACTAGAAGTCCTATGGGTGCTGCTGAGAAGAAAATATAGGAGCTCTGTTTGCTGCCACTAACACACTAGAAGTCCTATGGGTGCTGCTGAGAAGAAAATATAGGAGCTCTGTTTGCTGCCACTAACACACTAGAAGTCCTATGGGTGCTGCTGAGAAGAAAATATAGGAGCTCTGTGTGATGCCACTAACACACTAGAAGTCCTATGGGTGCTGCTGAGAAGAAAATATAGGAGCTCTGTTTGCTGCCACTAACACACTAGAAGTCCTATGGGTGCTGCTGAGAAGAAAATATAGGAGCTCTGTTTGCTGCCACTAACACACTAGAAGTCCTATGGGTGCTGCTGAGAAGAAAATATAGGAGCTCTGTGTGATGCCACTAACACACTAGAAGTCCTATGGGTGCTGCTGAGAAGAAAATATAGGAGCTCTGTTTGCTGCCACTAACACACTAGAAGTCCTATGGGTGCTGCTGAGAAGAAAATATAGGAGCTCTGTGTGATGCCACTAACACACTAGAAGTCCTATGGGTGCTGCTGAGCAGAAAATATAGGAGCTCTGTTTGCTGCCACTAACACACTAGAAGTCCTATGGGTGCTGCTGAGAAGAAAATATAGGAGCTCTGTTTGCTGCCACTAACACACTAGAAGTCCTATGGGTGCTGTTGGGGTGCAATGCTGTGCTAACAGCACTGCGGTTGGTACTACTGCAATACTGTACTAACAGTAAGCACGCACCAGACTAATCCCCAGCAGCAGCTAATAACACACTAACTGTGCAATCAGCAGCAATGAACGATCAATGACTTAGGTAGCAATGGTTTAGCAAAGAAATAGCCAATGGTTTAGCAAAGAAGAGCAAATCTTTCAGTATCAAGCAAAGACAGAATCAGCAGACTAATCTCTCCTAAAGCCGGAACTCATGTGACCGGGGCCGATGGCGTGGCGGCCTTTTAAATGGTGGGGCGTGTACTAAAGCCCCTGAGCTGTAATTGGCTACAGGCGTCCTGCCTGTAGCCAATTATTGCTCTCCGAGTTTCGGGCGCTGTGATTGGCCAAGCATGCGGGGTCACAGTGCATGCTTGGCCAATCATCAGCCAGCAATGCACTGCGCCGGCCGCGCCGGCCGCAATGCATTGCGGGGCCGCTCGCATCACACGAATGTGATGCGAACGGCCCAAATAGTTCTGGGCTCGACGAGCGAGCGAACGCCCGATGCTCGATTCGAACATGGGTTCGAATCGAGCACCGGGCCCATCCCTAGTGGGAGGTAAGCGTTTTGTGACTTACTGATCACTGGGTGGACATTACAGGAAAACTTTCAAGCACACCTTTGGTGATGGGACTATATTTTTTCTATTTTTATATATGACTTCATGTATATTTATCATACCTATCCGGGAGTTTTTTTGTTAGGCTTTTTTGACATTTTTTGTTTCTTATTGGTTTAAGGTCGCAGATGCACTTTGTGTGTTTTTTGATTCATAGTTATTGGTTGTTTATTATCAGTATACCTTAGGAATTTTTTCTGAATCTCCATCATGTTTGCAATATTGGAGAGTTGAGAATCTGTTTATATGTCTTCATTTGTTTATTAGGTTTTTTTACACATTACACTTGTAAGTTCATTCGTGTCACTGTGCACATTGCACAACATTGCTATTTAGCTACATTGTAGCCCATGATTCACCTATCCCCTCTTCTTTTCCCTTCCCTTTCCCATTACACTCCCACTTTTTTGATAATTTTATTTTATTTACATTATTTAGTCACCACAGCACAGTCACCATCACGATATTTAATATTAATATATTAATTTTAATTAACACTTTAAATGCAAAAATTGCATTTCTAAACTCACATGAGTGTGGAGGAGTCGAACGTACTTTAATCGGAGGTCCACCCTAAAAAAATAATAATTAACACACTCCTTTAAATCTCTTAAAAAACATAAAAAAAAAAAAAATGTTTTACTTACCTTGAACGCCTGTTGCTAGGCAGTCGTCCTAATCTGACAATAGGTTCTCTGCGGAGCTCCTCCTGTGAGGGTCCCAGAAAACAGTCGGCCATTCACAAAGCGCCACGCGACTCGCACATGAGCAGTAGGAAACGGGCAGTGAAGCCGCAAAGTTCCACTGCCTATTTCCCTTAGTTCGAATGGCGGCGCCAGCACCCGATCCGATGGACGGATGGCCAACATCGCGGGCTCCCTGGACAGGTAAGTGTCCTTATTAAAAGTCAGCAGCTACAGTGTTTGTAGCTGCTGACTTTAAAAAAAAAAATGTTTTCGGCTGGAACACCGCTTTAAGTTCAGTTTAACAGCCATTCGGTGAACATACCATACATTAGGCTCCCGAATCCAAGGCCCACTGAAATCAAAAGGGATACTTGATTCAACAGATTCCCTCGTATTTTAAAAGTTAATATACTAGGCATTGGCATAAAAGGCATGGGGGCTGGGCACTGCCCTGGGGGACATTGTAACAATGCAAAATTCATTTAAATAGCATGCCTGATGGGTGCCCTTAACCAGCCTGTGAGTTGGCAGATCTATACAATGTATACAACCTACTGCACAAATACTTACATTTACCCTACGTTCACACCTATGCACTTTTTGGTGCATTTTGCACGAGTGGTGACATCACAAGTGGGCGGGGCCACCAGGTGACGTCGCTGGGTGGCCCCGCCCCTACCTATTTAAGATCTGTCAGGCGGAGGAGTGAGCAGCCGGCGGTTAGCCTTCGACGAGTGCGGAGCTCCTTTTTTTTCTGGGTCCAGCGGTTTAGGGGCGGCATCATTGACGATGGACCTACATCAGAGGACATTATTTTGGGATTTTTAATAAAGGAATTGTAAAAAATTGTGTTTGTGGGTTAATTGGGTGAATGAGTAGGGGTACAATGTACCCCTACTCATTCACATGGGGAGGCAGGATCTGGGGACCCCCTTGTTAAAGGGGGCTTCCTGATTCTGATAAGCCCCCTGCCTGCAGACCCCCACAACCACAGTCCAGGGCTGTTGGGGTTAGAGGCCCTTGTCCATATCAACATGGGGACAAGGTGGAGAGAGTTACCGCTCAGATGGGACTGGTGACTCATTCACAAGATCCAGAGCCGTGGGTGCAGGCAATGCAAAAAATCTGAGGAAAATGCTTGGACAGCCGCACTCCAAAAAAATAGGATTTTTTACTCACCGTAAAATCCTTTTCTCTGAGTCCATGGACCGACACAGCTTCTCTATTGACAAAGTGGGTATTATCCGTTAATTAGGAGTGACTAGGCAGAAAAACTTGTAAAAAGTGTTGCATCACACCTTCTAAAGTACCGCCCAGGGGGCGGACCCTCTGGTATAACCTCTCAGTCTGCATCTCGCAGATCAGTTCGTCAAAAAGCAGTACAAACTTAAAAGGAGGGGTGGGTGCTGTGTCGGTCCATGGACTCAGAGAAAATAATTTTACGGTGAGTAAAAAATCCTATTTACTCTTTCGTCAATGGACCGACACAGCTTCTCTATTGACAAAGTGGGACGTCCCAAAGCAGTGTCAGAGAAAAAACGAGGGGTGGTAACAGCATAAAAATAAACTTCACCCCAAAACACAAAACAGCACTCCTCCAACGGAGGAGCTGCAACTCGAAACAGCCGCTTGCAAAACCTTGCGGCCGAAAGAGGCATCCGAAGATGCACCTACATCAACTTTGTAGAATTTTGTGAAAGTGTGAGCGGACGACCAAGTCGCCGCATTACATAATTGGGAAACAGACGCTTGATGTCGGAAAGCCCAAGAGGCACCTATTGCCCTGGTCGAATGCGCCGTGACAGGAAAGGGGGGCGCTTGACCCTTTAAGGCGTAAGCCTGGATTACTATCTGTCGGATCCACCTAGAGATGGTGGCCGACGAGACTGCTTGGCCCTTCTTGGGACCAGCCACCGAATCAAACAGTGAGTCTGACTTCCGGAACAGGGAAGTAGCAGATAAGTATACTCTCAAAGCTCGGACAACGTCCAAGGAATGCAACGCTGACTCCTTAGGATTCGACGGGTGAGGACACAATGATGGAAGTACAATGTCTTCGTTGAGATGAAAAGCCGAAACGACCTTCGGAAGAAAGGAAGGCTGCGGCCACAGCACCACCTTATCCTTGTGGAAAACCAAATAGGAAGCCTTGCAGGACAAGGTTGCCAGCTCAGAGACTCGTCTAACTGACGTAACAGCCACCAAAAAGACCACTTTCTGAGAAAGTGTCAACAGGGGAATATCTCTAATATTCTCAAATGGTGCCTTCTGAAGCACCGAGAGGAACAGGTTCAAGTCCCACGGAGGTAACGGGGGACGGACCGGAGGGGCCACATGTCGAACCCCCTGCACAAATGTACTCACGAGAGAGTGAGCCGCCAGGGGTCGCTGAAAAAAGACAGCCAGGGCAGATATCTGTTCCTTAATCGTACTTAGGGCAAGCCCTTTAGTCCACCCCATGCTGTAAAAACAGCAGGATTCTGGAAACCAAATAGGTACGCAGATGCCATCTCATTTCCTCACACATGGAGATGTAGGCCTTCCAAGTGCGGTGATAAACCTTCCTAGAGGACAGTTTTCGAGCACTTCTCATAGTAGAGATTACTGAATCTGACAGGCCCCGGTCTCTCAGTACCTGGTTCTCAACAGCCATGCCGTTAAAGCCAATGACTGTAAAGCAGGATGGAGTATGGGACCTTGCGATAGCAGGTCCTTCCGTAGTGGTAGGCGCCAGGGGACGTCTGCTACCAGACGTACTAGATCGGTGTACCAAGGACGCTGAGGCCAATCTGGAGCGATTAGAATCATTGGAATTCCCTCTGCCTCCACTCTGCGGAACAGAAGAGGAAGAAGCCTTAAGGGAGGGAAGGCATAGATTAGCCGATACTGACCCCACGATGCCACCAACGCGTCCGTTGCGTCTGCCCATGGGTCTCTTGACCGGGCCACAAACCTCAATACCTTCCGATTGAGTCGGGAAGCCAGAAGATCTACGTCTGGTGTGCCCCATCTTTGGCAGAGGAGTTGGAGCACCTCCGGGTGTAAGGACCATTCTCCCTGGTCCAGCATCTGGCGGCTCAGGTAGTCCGCCTGCCAGTTTTCCACACCCGGAATGTACTCGGCCGACAGTGCCGGTACGCTCCTCTCTGCCCACTTCAGGATGCAAGTGACCTCCGACGCTGCAGCTGAGCTTCTTGTTCCTCCTTGATGATTGACATATGCCACTGCTATGGCGTTGTCTGACTGGATCCTGACTGGACGCCCTTGCAGCCTCTGAGACCATTTGAAGAGGCACAGCCTGATCGCCCGGATTTCCAGGACATTGATCGGCAGGAGGGCTTCCTCTGGGGTCCAGCGACCTTGCGCCGACTGAACACCCCAGACTCCCCCGCAACCTATAAGGCTGGCGTCCGTCGTGATCACTATCCAGTAAACCAGACGAAATAACGAAGGCCATTAGAGCCGGTGCTGTCAGCCACCATACCAGGGATCTCCTGACTAGGTGGCTCACTCGGATTTGATAATCCAGAGATGAAGGGCATCTGTTCCATCTGGACAGAACTTCCTTCTGTAACACTCGAGTGTGGTATTGAGCATATGGGACCGCCTCGAAGGAGGTTACCATGAGGCCCAACACTCGCATGCCAAAGCGGAGTGACGACCAATTCCTGGAAGTCAGCTGCCGTACTGCAGCCCCGATGGTTCTGCAACTTCTACACAGGGAGGAATACCTTTGCCTCTGAGGAATCCAGAATCAACCCCAGGTACACTAGGCGTTGAGTGGGCACCATACTGACCTTTGCGTGTTTAGTATCCAACCACAGTCTCGAAGAGTCTGACAGGTAATGGACACGCTTACCTCTAAATTCTGAGCTTGAAGGCGCCTTCAGTAGAAGGTCGTCCAAGTAGCCCATGATAGCGATACCCCGCTGTCTTAGAAGTGCCAGAATCGGAGCGAGCACCTTGGCGAACGTCCTGGGTGCTGAGGCAAAGCCAAAACGGGAGGGCCACAAACTGGTAGTGGTTCTTCCCAACAGCAAATCACAGAGACTTCTGGTGCCTGGAGTATATGGGGACATGCAGGTCTGCGTCCTTGATGTCCAAGGAGGCCAGAAAGTCCCCCAGATGGAGAGCCGTGACTACAGATTGAACCGACTCCATCCAAAATCTTTGTACCTTCACAAAGCAATTGAGGGCTCGGAGATCCAAGATTGGATGAACCCCATCCTTCTTCGGCACAATGAACAGATTTGAGTAAAAACCCTGACCCCGTTCCTGTTCTGGAACTGGAATAACTACTCCGCAATCCAGTAGACCCTGGACCGCCCCATACAGGGCCTCCCGATGGGTCAGTAGTAGCTGGAGATTGGAGGTGATGAACCTGTCCGGTGGACAAGAGAGAAATTCTATCTTGTAGCCTGAGGAGATTACTTTGCAAACCCACCTGTCGGAGACTAGGGCTGTCCACTAAATCGCGAATTTGCGAAGACGTCCCCCCACCCAAGAGCTGGGTGGGGGCGGACCTTCATGCGGACGCAGATTTGTCCGCAGGCTTGCTGGGTATGCGGGACCAAGGATGCCTTTGTCCTTCGGCAGGCGCTTTATCGGCCTGGGGTCTTTTCCCTGTCGCCCTAGGGGGACGGAAAAAATGCTTGCGTGCAGTAAAGGAGGGCCCTTGCCCTTGGCGTGGCCCCTTACCCTTGCTAATTTGGGGAAGCAAAGTGCTTTTACCTCCTGTGGCATCCTTGATGATGTCATCCAGAGAAGCCCCAAAAAGTGTCGCCCTTAAAAGGTAGATCCAACAGGGCTTTCTTGGAAGTCTGGTCCGCAGACTAGCCTTTTAGCCAGATCAGGCAGCGTATTGCTACTGCATAAACCGAAGCTTTAGACAGCAGGGGAATAGTATCCATGTCTGACTCGCAGACAAACCTAAGGCCCTGGACCAACTGGTCGGCCAATGTTATCTCATCAGGAGGAGCATCTCGCTCCTTAACCCCTGGAGTAGCAATCTTGCCCATTCAGTAAGTGTGTGAGACACTAGGGCCCCCGCCAAATGCCGGGCGTACTGCCGAGCCTACCACCGAGTATAGGTAGCAAGCGAGTGCTTCAGCCTTCTTATCCACAGCGTCCTTGAAAACAGGAGCCCCTTCTACAGGAATTGTGGTGGCTCTATTAAGTCAGGACACCGGAGGGTCCACTATAGGGTGAGAGGTCCATTTCTTCAGAAAACTCTCCTCAAAGGGGTACCGTACCGCAAACCTCTTTGGGGCTGTAAAGATCCTCAGTGGGTTCTCCCATTCCTTGTATAAGAGTTTATCAAAAGACACACAAGGGAACACCTTAGCAGTGCGGGCAGGTCTATGAAACCCAAGTGGACTGCAGTAATAAGGTCAGATACCAATGCCGTCTCGCGTACTGACCTGGACTTGGAGACATCCTCACTGTCCAGTCACGGTCTGCAGTCTCTGATGTGTCAGAATCTGGGCCCTGGTTCAGTAGCTGGACCTGGTTCTGCATCAGAATTATCCCCAGAAGCTTGCAGGGGACGGGGCGTTTACTACCCCCTGTATTCCCGTGTGCTGCTTCCACCCTGGCAGCAAACGCCTCTAGGATTGCCGTCATAGCATTCATAGACACCTCAGGGGCACCAGTTGCTAAATCTGGTGTTTCAGGGGAGAAGACATCTGGCTCAGATGCCATGCTGACCACACGCTGACACCCACAGGGCTCCAGGCAAGATATCAATAGGCCACCCTCCTGCGCTGCAGAGATGCTGGGTTACCCAGAGGACTCACCACCCTGGACCGGTACTGCTATGCTGCCGTGTGCTGCGCCTGTGATGCTGTCCCCCTGCTGCTGTGTCAGTCTGCTTCTTTTATCAGCACTTCCTGTGTGAATTTTCGCGCCAGTGTAATGCACCCTAGAGGCCGGAGGCTCTCGCAAAATGGTTGCCAAAAATGTCTGTATGGGAGATAATGTGGGCTCTAGGAAAATGGCCGCCGAGCCGAAGATAGAGAGCAGCTGTAGCCCACAAAAAGATGGCAGCCGAACGGCAATATATACATACAGGGTGGACAAACATGGCCGCCGATCAGCTGATAGGGGCCAGTGGGTGTGGCCGAACCACAGAAGGATGGCCGCCGGGCAGTCACAAGAGGCCGAACTCGGCATGGACCACCCCAAAATGGCCGTCGACAGCATGGAGGAGGAAGCACATACAGGTAAGCAGAAATGACATTTCTTTTAAATGTTAGTTACAGCCAGCCCCACTCCAGTGGAGCCCCTTAGGTGACCCCCAGCACCCAGCAACCTTTAGCTAGAAGCCCAGGGAGGAGGGAAAGGCAGGGAGAGAGGGAAGAAAGGGGCCACAACCACTTACTTGATCTCTCCAGGAATGTCCAGCTAAATCACCCAGCCGAGGCAGGGGAGTTTTACTTACCTATCCTGCATGTATTATGCTGGAAGACATTCCAAACAGATCATCGTCCGCGCACGGAAGGTGACTGTTGGCCAGGCATGCTGTGATTGGACCCAAAAGGGATGATCATATGTATGCCCTGGAGCGTGACGCTCACCGGACAGGCTGCTGCGACTCGGCCGTAAGGTCAGCCGAAGCTGAGCGGTCCGATGCAAGCCTTGGAGCGTAAGCTCACCGGCCAGGCTGCTGCGACTCGGCCGTAAGGTCAGCCGAAGCTGAGCGGTCTGATGCAGGCCCTGGAGCGTAGGCTCACCGGCCACCCATGGAGCGACGGGCATGTCGTGGAAAACCCAGCGCGTAGCTAGGGTCGGCACACGCTTGATGGCCGAAACTGGGGAGACTACAAGGATCGAGGATCCAGCCTGTCACCCAGTCGGCAGTTGATCGAAGATCGCAGGAAACAACAAATGTAGCAAAAAATGTATCTTTTTTCCCCTGGACCAATGGGCCCGAAGGGAGCCATGTCCTACTCCTTGCTAGACAGAAAAAAACTGATCTGCGAGATGCAGACTGAGAGGTTATACCAGAGGGTCCGCCCCCTGGGCGGTACTGTAGAAGGTGTAATGCAACACTTTTTACAAGTTTTTCTGCCTAGTAACTCCTAATTAACGGATAATACCCACTTTGTCAATAGAGAAGCTGTGTCAGTCCATGGACGAAAGAGTAAGGTTATCTTATTTAAAACAAAAGCACAAATAACATGCCACAGCAAAAAATCATAGCTATGATTAAGCACTGAATCGCAGTGCGAAACGTCAGCTCATACTTGCTGTTTTTTTGCTGTGGCATGTTATTTGTGCTTTTGTTTTAAATAAAAGAACCTTTTTTGGAGTGCGGCTGTCCAAGCGTTTTCCTCAAATTTTTTGCATGGGGACAAGGTGCTTTGGGGCAGGAGGGGCAGAGCCCCCTGCCCCAAAGCACCCCCCGTGTTGAGGGCATGCAGCCTGGTATGGTTCAGGAGAGGGGATGCTCGCTCGTCCTCTTCCCTTTTCTGACCTGCCGGGCTGCATGCTCGGATATAGGTCTGGTATGGATTTGGGGGGGGGCACACTTTATTTATTTTTTTGGCCTGAGATTCCCCTCCAAATTCATACCAGACCTGAAGGACCGGGTATGGATCTAGTGGGGACCCCACGCTGTTTGTTTCACACTTTTTTGCCGGCAATACTTTTCTTGACTGACTCATCAGTTATTAAGGATGCAGCGGCTTCCCAGCCTTCTCCTTAGCAAGCACCTATATACAGTGTTTTTAAAGAGTAAACAAAAAAACACAAAATACATGAAAACTGCATGCAAAAATGCATCAAAAACGCAAAACGCACCGCAAACTGTGCCTGAAAAACACATCATCCGCAACCGCATAGATGTGAATCTAGACTTAGAGAATAAAATGCAGTTTAGATCGCTGGTAATTTACTTTTCCCTGCAAGATTACTTTATTTTGCTAAAAACGGCATATGGCCCGCCAAAATACATACCAGATCCACATCAAGGGGGATGAGGGTCTGGTATGTATTTTGGGAGGAGCCTATGCTGTTTTTTATACAAAATAAAGGAAATCATCTGAAAAAAGTAAATTACAGCAAATGTTTTTTCTCTCTGACAAATATTAGTTCAGACTGAACACTGAATGTCCGAACAGTAAACAATTAGGGCTTTTAGCAAGGATGAACATGTCAGTTTCCAGCTGTCAAATTGTTGCTAAGGAAGCATCAACCGCTGTGTCCTTACCAACCACTGACCTACCCTGGTCCATTCACTTATATGGCTGGGAATTCCCAGCCACGTAAGTAAATGGGCCAGAAATTGATTGGAGTACATCATTGTCTAAATATGGCAACGCAGCCTATTTGGTGAAGTCCTCTATTAACTACTTCAGATCTGCGCTATAGCCGAAAGCTACAGACATAATTTGCCGGGAGGGCATCCATGGACGTCCTCCTGTGCTTGAGCGGCCTGCGCGCCCCCTGCAGGGCGCGCTCGGCGCGCTCAGTGATCAGCGAGTCAATGAGACTCGGCTGATCACAGATCGGAGAAAGGGGTCAATCCCGACCCCTTACCACGTGATCAGCTGTCAGCCAATGACAGCTGATCATGTGATGTAAACAAAGCCGGTAATCGGCTAATTTTTCTCCTCATGCTGATAGCGTTAGAAAAAAAAAAGCCGATCACCGACGGCTGTTAGAGGGACATTGGTCCGGATCAAGATGAGCAGCCACCTGCTCATCTGTGCCACCTGTCAGTGCCACCTAAGAGTGCACAACAGTGCCGCCTACCAGTGCCCACCAGCGCCACCTACCAGTGCCCACAGTGTCACCTACCAGTGCCGCTCATCAGCGTCAACTACCAGTGCCCATCAGTGCCACCTATTAGTGCCCATCAGTGCCATCTATCAGTGGTATTCAGTGCCGCCTTATCTGTCCCCATCAGTGCCGCCTTGTCTGTGCCTATCAGTGCCCATCAGTGCAGCCTATCAGTGCCGCCTCATCAGCGCATATTAATGAAGGAGAAAAATTACCGGTTTGCTAAATTTTATAACAAACTATGAAAACATGATTATTATTTGTTTAGCAAAAAATAAAAACCCCAGCGGTGATTAAATACCACCAAAAGAAAGCTCTATTTGTGTGAAAAAATATGATAAAAATGTTATTTGGGTACAGCGTTGTATGACCGCGCAATTGTCATTCAAAGTGCATCAGAGCTGAAAGCTGAAAATTGGTTTGGGCATGAGGGGGGTTTAAGTGCCCAGTAAGGAAGTGGTTAAAGAAAAAACTGCAGAGCACAGTGGCCGCCATTTTCTCTTGCCATGTACTCTTTTTGTTCAACCTATGTCCACTGCACCAAAACACTGCATTGCCAGGGGAGGACAAAAATATTTTGTCCTTTTTTTAATTTACTCCTTCATCCTTTCAGGCAACCATTTACATCAACAGCAGACAAACAATTGACTAAAACAAAAATAGGAGATTCTGGGAAATTGTCTTGTTCAGTTGTACAATCATCCTGTATGCCATCCAAAATATTTCATTGGTTTTCCTGCTTAAAACATACTAATGCTGACTGTTTTAGGTGAAAAAATAAAAAAATTACGGTTCTGCCAAAGCCTTCTTGTTTTTCCCACACATTTCTTGCTGCTGTCAGAACACAGCTGATGTTTTCTCACCTTCTTTCACAGTGTGCATCAATTAATTACAGTGTTGTCTGCATGCACACAATGCAGTAAGAAAGAAATTCTAGCTCCCAATATATTTGGATTTTGAATAGTGTTCTATAATTTTACTGTGCTCAGTTACAGGCCGGAAAGTAATACTTGTATTCATGTGCCAAACCTGTCAAATTCTTGTAAAAAATAACCTTCTTTTCTCTGAGCTTGCTACTGTCAGAACACACCCCAGGTTCTATCCTGTGTGGACATTTTTGCAGTGTGTATCACTGAATCACAGTATTCTGTTGCTGAAATAGAAACATTCAAACTCTAAACTCAACTCTAAACATTTTTTTTTTTAAAGTTTGTTATATAGTCTGTTGTAAACAGAAAAATTATAGTCTACGAAAAGAAACCTTATCATTAAAGGGGTTGTAAACCCTCAATGTTTTTCAACTTAATGCATTCTATGCATTAAGTTTGAAAAACCTCCAGTGATGCAGCACCCCCCCAGAGCCCCCTTTTTACTTATGTAGCTCACAGACCCCACTTTTCTTCGCCAATAGCGGGACACACCTGCTACTTGCCCGGTATCCCCTCCCTGTGTATAGAGAGGAGCGAGCGGTGTTATTGTTGGGTCTTGCAGCAATTACCTCTCTAGAGTGGATCCCTTCTCTCTGTTGTCTAGGCAGCAATCTCTCAGAATAAGGCCAATGTCCACACAGGAGTAAAACCCAATTAGCAAGGTTTTATTCTTTATATTTGAGGTAAACTTGAAGAGAGAGAGTAGGAAGTTGAGAAAGTAGGGGAAGGTTCAGGTACGCAACACTTAAAACACAGTATCAGTCTATCGTCACCACTCAAGCCTGAGTGGGTGTCGCTCACCCGGATAATCCCTATGAGAGCGGTCCTAGCAGCCGGGATGGAGCACGGATAAATTGTTAAGTTCAAAGGATGCGATCAGGAAATCCTCTGCCACAGGATTGTCAATAGTCCGGAACCTCCCAGCCAAGCAATAATGAGAGAGACCTTGTACCAGATTGGTGTATTGCAGGGATGGTGATAAAGATGATGGATCCCTCTTTAGGCGAGTTTCCAGGCCTCTTCCAGAGACAGCAGTACCATCGCTAGTCTCCTCCAGGACTAATCCTCCCTTGGTCTCCTTTCCTAAAGGTGGGCTCCCTACAGGTGGGCAGCCTGGGATCCTTTTCTGAGGTGTAGGCCTCAGCCAGCAAAGCTGGGCCTACCATGCGGCAGCACAGCCTCGGGCTGAAGGTGCCTGAGGCCCAAACACACACGCGCACCTCGTGCCATACGGGCCACGAGGCACACTTACAGGACCAAAGGGTCCCCTGGAACGCCTAATGGCGTCTGCCCTTTATGTACCCTCTCCCAGCATGCACAGCGGGTAGACCACGCCCACTGCAGGCTGCCGAGAGAGAGCACCCAAGGGGC
Organism: Rana muscosa; assembly: GCA_029206835.1. Classification (NCBI taxonomy): domain Eukaryota; kingdom Metazoa; phylum Chordata; class Amphibia; order Anura; family Ranidae; genus Rana; species Rana muscosa. The sequence goes on from CM055121.1 coordinate 691,813,757, forward strand.
TGTGATACCCCCGTTTGTTTCACCTATGCCGGTGGTGACAGTGCCACCTAGAGGCAACAGAGACCACTACAGCCAGGCAGTATCACACCCAGAGCAGAAGCAATAATGAATCAGTGATTGGTCTGAGCCCAACTACCGGCTCAGACTACCCCTAAGTTTCCACATAGCGTCCCCAAATATTAGAGGGGGGACGCTAAACTTACCTGGACCCAGTCTTTCCAGCGATGAAGACAAGCACACCAGCTTCAGACAGTGTCTCGGGTCCTCATTGAATAGATTGATAGCAGCGCAGCCGTTGGCTCCCGCTGCTGTCAATCAATTTTAATGACATGGGAGCCAGGGGGCAGGGCCGAGTCCTGCGGTCTGTGTCAATTGACGCAGCAGCAGGACATGGGAGCGCGCCGGCACGGCTGCACCGAGGGAGAGCCGCTCTTCAACTGGGCACTCGAGAAGAGGAGGAGCCAGGAGCGCCGCTGAGGGACCCCAGAATAGGAGGATCGGGGCCACTCTGGGCAAAACCAAAACGCACAGAGGAGGCAACTATGACATTTTTTTTTTTTTGTTTTTTTTTAACAAACCTTTACATATCGTTTAAGGCTTCTTTCACACTGCTCCATTGAAAAAATGCATCAAAAATGCATGATGCGTTTCTGGTTGCCTGACTCCAAGCATGCACCTGTAAAACATGGGCATATGACTCAAAAACAAACCAAATATACATTTTTTATGCATTTTTGACATGTTATTCATTTCAATAGGGAGCTGCATTTTTTGGTGCGGTTTTAAAAAGCACACCAAAGATGCAGCAAGCAAGACTTTTCAAAATGCAGAGTCCTATAGAATTTAACCACTTGCTAACCACACTCATCCAGTTCTGGGAAGGCGTTAATTGATGTCCTCCCAGAACCCCTGGGCACGCATTAGGCACGCTCTGTGATCGCAGATCAAGGTAAAGAGTCAATCACAGCAGCCTTTTACCATGTGATCAGCTGTGTCCAATTAAAGCTTATCTCATATAAGCAAATGCCGGTTAGCTGTTACTGTGTGAGAAAAGGAAATGCACTAATTATCAGTGCAGCTCCATCAGTGCCAATCAATGAAGCAGTGCCGCCTTATCAGTGCAGCCTCATCAGTGCAGCTTATCAGTGACCATCAGTGCAGCCTCATCATTGCCCAACAGTGCAGCCTCATCAGTACCCATCAGTGCTGCCTATAAGTGGCCATCAGTGCTGTCTATAAGTGGCCATCAGTGCAGCTTAATCAGTGAAGAAAAAAATGTACCTATTTGCAAAATTTTGTTAGAAACAAAGAAAAAGGTTTTGTTTGTTTAGCAAAAAATAGATAAGTCATTTGTATTTAACCACTTGCTGCCCGCCATATAGCAGAATGACGGTGGCAAAGTGGTTGTGATATCCTGACTGGACGTCCTATGACGTGATCAGGATATCACTGCCGGCGCGCAGTACAGGGTACAGTGTAGCATGACTGCGCAATTGTCATTTAAAGTGCAACAGCACTGAAAGATAAAAATTGTCCTGGGCAGGAAGGGGGGGAAAGTGCCCGGTATGGAAGTGATTAAATACCACGAAAAGAAAGCTCTATTTTTTTTTATAAAAATGTCATATGGGTACAGTGCTGCATGACCGCACAATCGTCAAAGTGCAACAGCACTGAAAGCTGAAAATTGGCCAGGTCAGGAAGGGGATAGAATGTGCCCAGTAGGCAAGTGGTTAAAGGGAAACATTTTTATTGAAAAAAATGCACCAGTGTGAAAGGGCCCTAGGGGTGTGCAGGAAAAGTATTTTTCCCTCTAATCTTCATTGTTTTGCGGCCATTATACTTCTTTGTCTTACTCTTTTAAAATGAATCAGACATTTCGTCATTTGTTACAAATAGTCAAGTTGCTGGATAAAATGTTTCCCTCAGGTAGTTTATGTAATCTATAGTATTTCCATACAGGTATTGTTCCCAGTACGTTTCACCTGTAGCATTTTCAACAACCTTGCGGATTTTCACATCTGTTGTAAGTGTTCCTTTCCCTGCATCTTCACTAACAAGCTCCCCTTTCCTTTCATTTATGTCTCTGCCTAGTTAAATCTTGGTGTCTAGAAAATTATTGTACAGGTTTTTACAACAGCAGATTTTGCCCAACTTGCATTATATATCAACTGCATTACATTTTTATCTTTTAAGTGCAAAGGAAATTTTACTTTTCTCACGAAATATATCTTAAATAATCAACTCTAATGTCTCTTGTGTAGCAGTTTCATAGAAATGGATCACTGGCCTCTAAAGCACATTTCATATATATTTTTGCTTCTTCATATATTTTATTGTATTAATAGTACAATGGTGATTTTACTCTTTTCTCTGCTATAATTCCCATGCTGCAACTCATCATCTGTTGAATCTATCTAGGGTTCATAAATAGAGAATACTTTTTCAACAAAAATACCTTGGTAGATGTATTTGCTGCCCTTTGTAGGCTACTTCATTGTAGTTGAATCTTTTAAGTACAGTGATGTATTTACACTTTCTTTTAGTGTATTTTTTGAACAGCCCATGACAATATATTTTTCTTAGCATCTTTCAATTGTAATAAACTCTTGCAAATTTAAAGGAGTTGAGGAAGCACAGAAAAGTTAAAGTAGGAATAATGACAACAGACCAAAGAAACTCTCAAAATTGATCTTTATTAAAGAGGAAGTAACCCCCGATGGGTTTTACTTCCTCTTTTTTCCCCTGCAAAGGAAAAGCATAATGGGCTAGTATGCATTGCATGCTGGCTCATTATAGTGCACTTACATGCAAACGAAGCCCGCGAGGACCCCCGAGGTCCCTGTGTCCATCTTCACCCCTCTATCTTCCGGGGCCGCGGGAGTCGACAATCGTGCCCTTTCTTCAGTGCGCATGTGCCGATGACGTCGGCGCAAGCGTTATCTCCTAAACCGTGCATGTTTAGGAGATTTTTCCAGTACCTACAAGTAAGCCTTATTACAGGCTTACCATTAGGGAAAAGTGGTCTGTAAGGGTTTACAACCATTTTAATTACCACTGCTCATATATAATTGATAATTTCTCTGATAGATTTTTCTTCTGCTTCTACCTGATAATATTGCCAGTGGAGACTAGTGTAGCCTGGCTAGGAGTGCCACTGTAATGCAGCTGCTCAGCCCCAGGCTTTGATAGGGCCATCCATGCTGTCATCTCCTTCACCTGATCACAATTGTACTCAGCAGTGGACTGGGAGAGAGAGACTGCCACTGGCTGTAGCCGAGGTTACCTGGGGAAAGTCCCAGCCACCACCCGGCAGGAGAAAGTCACTATGATTAGGTGCAGCCTGATAGGCTCGCTCAGTAATATTGGGACCTCCACAGACTAAGGTAGGTGTAGTCTTGAAGCTCCTGGTGATCCACTTAGTTGCTGCAGGGTGACTAAACTGCTGCATTTGCCCAGAGACTGTCATGTACCTGGGTGTATTTGAACCGGGATCTTCCTGGTCCCACAGCTGCAGCCTTACCTGTTGTGCCACGGAGCAGATCTAGACTTTTGGAAATGTCTTCTCAGTATTAAGCATTACCTTGGACTCACTAGCCCCACCTGCTGCCAGCTGTGGACGATTTTCAATCAAAGCAGCCCATAAAAAGGAAGTGATGCTATCTCTCAGCGCCCGTTTGTGTGGAATAGCGCCCTGGGTGTTGTGACTGCTTTTTGATCTTGATTTTTGTGTTGAACTTCTGCCTGAATTCCTGACTACTCTCTAGCCTGCTGATTTTGTACTTTACCGCTCGTGTATGACCTTTGCCTGCCTGACCACTCTCTGGATATCGATCGTGTACCATTTTGCCTGATCTGTTGCCAACCTAATCTGCCTGACTACGTTTTCGCCTGAATCCTCAGCACACAAGTTCCACTTCGGACACTACCTATCACAGGTACCTTACATTACAAAAGATCCCGGTTCAAATACACCCAGGTACATGACAGAGACTGCTGCTGCCATAGTAAATGTGTGTGTACACAAGAGTCTGGGTCCCCACCTGGAGTGGGGGGACCCAGAAGGCTACGGAGAGAGGAGTGTGTACTGTGGTTTGTGGGAGACTATTTCCCAATTTCCCTGCCCTTGTGGGACCCTGTTGAAGTTTTGGTGTCCAGATCTGCATTTTTATAGGAAAGCAAGGCTCTGCCTGCTGTCAGAGAATGCAAGGGTATGCAGGACACATGCTGATAAATTTGTGACGTTCCTTGGTGTGTCCAAAAAGGGGAGATGCTGAGGTATGCAGGGGATAGAGATGGCACACTAGGTCAACAGTGGTCTAGTGGAGGTATGTGGATATGAGGGCTGCAAACACAACGCGTGTGGTATGGAACGCCAAGGATTGTATACGATACAATGTCCTGTAACCTCCCTCTCACTGTTGAAAACCTTGATTTGATGGCCACAGTGTGCATACAAGTTGACAGTCCTGGTCCGTGAGAGACCATATATGGATCAAAGCATAAAGTCCCAAGTTTGAAAGTAAATGGATACTTATATGGTAAAGGAAAGACAAATCTTCACTGCCAGTGATGTTGCCAATTTCCAATAAGGTCCGCCAAGCATAAACAAATGTTCATATCCTCCAGTCACTAACCGGTTTCGCTGGTCAGCGCCGGCTGCATCAGAGGCATGTGGTCTTCCTTTTGACACGGGAGTGATGTGGGCACTGTTCAAAAAAGGTAAGGCGACCAGTTGGCGGAATATACAGTATGTCTTGAAAGAAAAATCTACAGAAGACCTCCTGACATTACCCAGACAGACATTGCCTATTTTAACCTAGCCTAAGTCCAGACATTAAGCATTGATTTGTTGGTGAGCCTTGTGTACTCCTGGGTTGTCTCTGCTAAGGAGCAGAGGAATATCAGAATTTCTGTCGAGAGCTAGTATTTGGTCAGTTATGCCTCTGTTAGTTGGAATCTGGTTGCACTTGATGAAAGTGAGCAATGGTATGTCTGCACGGTCATTCAGGAAAGCAACAAGGTCATCGGCTCTCCTGCCTGAAACATCAGCACCGTTGCCCAAGGTGCATGGCAAGACATCTCCTGTTATGTTTAACAGGTAAAAATGCTTTGATCTTGCAAGAGACCGGTTACCCTTTATCATCTAGGATAGTATACAGTCTTACAGCATTTTTAGGTTGAACCTTGTATACACGGACTAAGCACGTTTTGGCACAAGATTGGTCATGGAGATTTACTTCACAGACCTTTGTACACGTAGAGAAAACTGGAGTAGGAGACTGGTCTGGAGTATGAGACTGGCATGCTTTGTCTGTGCTCTCCCCTCCATGCTTTGCCTTGGGAGGTTTACCTGTGGACAGAGTGGGACTGTCTTGAAAAGGATGAAGCACTTGCACGTGATCATAACTGTTGCATCCTATGTACTTACTAGTAGCCTTACAGTCTTTAGCATGGTGCTCTGTGGAAGCACAGCATTTGAAGAAACACCCACATTTCTTTAAAAGCTCTTTGCGTTCTTCAAGGGTTTCTTTCTAAAGCCAATATATTTCCTAAGTGGGTGCATTTTATTATGTATGGGACATGGGCAATTTGGGATCTCAATTTTCTTGCTCTGATCAGTCTTTGCAGTGACTATAGTAGGCGAAGGTAGAATATATGATATGTTGGACTCTCTTACACCTCTGACTCGGGCCCCTGATAGTGTAGACAGGAGGCACCGGAGTACAAAGTGGCACCAGTGCCTGTAAGTCTTGCTAGCAGCAATGCAGGTATCCACGCTGGACAGCTGAAGTAGTCAGAAGGCTTCAGAAAGCAAGCTAGCTGGTAGGCAGCAGACTTAGGCAGGCTGGCACAGGTGACAGCAGGCAGCTAAGATTATTGCTGATAGCAGATAGTAGGTCAGCCGGAACAGCAGGGTGGTAGGCAGGTACCAAGAACAGCAGACAGAGTAGCAGGGTCAAGCAGGCCATGTCATACACAAGGCAGGATGGATCGGGTACAGAGCACAGGCAGGAGTGTGGTCAGCAAACAAGCCGAGTCTGGAACCAATCTGAGAAGTGCAGACAAAAGCAGAGGTCAGGGGACAAGCCAAGGTTAGTACAGGCAGAGATCACAGAGTGGTCAAGAAAAGCTGGGTCAACAACTGGAATCAGGATACAGGAACACAGGATACACATGTAGCGCCCACCCCATTTAGAGGTGCTATATACCCAAATTTAGGGGGCTGGTCTGAGATAGTAGTTAGGCTCAGACCATTCTCAATTTATAGGTTGTGTTTATTTCCAGGATGGTATACTGGTGTGCAGTTCCCTGTGGCCTGTAGGTGGCACTGCCATAATGGGTCAGGGTTGAACCACTGGTATTAGTGCTGTGCCTTGGGTGTCCGCTCTCGGCAGCAGTTCAGTGGCTGTGGTCGACCTGCTGTGCATGCCGGGAGAGGATACATAAGGGGCAGACGCCGCCTGGGAGGGGTCTTCGTTCCAGAGTTGGAGTCCTGGTGCATGGCGCATGACCCTCCAGGCCATGGGGCCACGTGTGCATCAGTCACAGGCACCTTTAGTCCTGGGGCTGCATCTTCAACACTGGGCCCAGCACCTTTAGCTGGAGCCCGCTTCGAGGAGGAGAAGTCCCAGGGTGTCTCTCGCGAGGGAGGCCGCTTCTAAGAGGAGTCCGGGGGAGGACCTTTCTGACGGACCAGTAAGAGTTCACGGTGAAGGAAGGGGCCCGGTAACTCTCTGGAGGGATTCTCCTATTCACAGAGGGCCTAGTAATGTGCTGCTGCTGGCAATTGTCCTTAAGTACCAGAAGATAAGAGGTTCGGAGTCTGATAGATTCTGTGGCAGAGAGTCTCCCGATCGCATCTAGGAAAGAACTTGATCAAACGTCAGAGCATAACTTCGGCTGCTAGGATCCACTTGTAGGAGACTATCCGGGTGAGCTAAACCTACTCAGGGATAGAGTAGTGATTGTGCTATCCATTGTGCCTGGACTAACCTCCCAAACCTTGCTGTCCTGTCGCTCTTCCACCCTTTACCTGTCTGTTGAACATTGAGAAAATAAACTCAACGTTGGAGTTTAAAGTGGCGTGGACATTGGAATTACTGGGGGGAATACAGAGACTTGTCCCTATATCCTAGGAGACGAGAACCAACTGACGGAAAAACCTAGCTGTGGGACCCAAATACATAACACCGCTTAACCTCCTCATCCAGGAGGGTACGGGCATATAGTACGGTGTGCCTTTTTCCTACAATTGAGCCAAAGCAAGGGAAAAGGGTCCGTGTGCTACACACAGGAGGCTAAAGACAAAGCAGCGCTGATCCTGAGCAGTGGCCAAGTTGAAATCATCTGTCACAGGTGCACGTGAGCGCATATGCATTAACCAGTGCCCAAACCTTTTCGGAGCAAAAAAGGGAACATGTTTTAGCCTGTGGGCAGAAGTCCATCCAGAGGAGTCATGTTGTCTATTGGCAAGCCTTTGCTTACAGTATTGAGAGGTGGTAGGTGCAATGTACTGACCTTGACTGAAGGATACAGCTGCCATGACTAGGAGCTGAAGATTTGGGAGAGAGTGTAAGGAAAATGATGCATACAATGCAACAGAGTCTGCTGCTGTTATGTCCTTCACTTTTGCTAGCATCTTGCTCTAGAACCTTTAACCTAGTCATGGCTGTGGCATGTTCACACTGTTTCCTCAAAATTTACATCTCTGCTTTCTTGTGTGCAGCTTCTGCGTCTATCTCTGCTTTCTCACGTGTAGCTTCGGCTTCCATTTCTGATTCCTTGCATGCAGTCTCTGCTTTCACCTCTCCTTTTTTGCATGCAGTTTCTGAGGCTTTTGCTTCCATCTCTATTTTATTTTGGGCAAAGGCTGCCTGAATTTTAGAAGCTTCAGCATCAGCTTTAATACGTTTATAGCGCACTCACCTCAGACTTTACCTGCTTTCTTTCTTTGGCTCCTCCGCAGGAAAGACTGAGGCACACCACACTACATGCCCATACCCTCCTGGATGGGGAGGTTGAGCGGTGTTAGTTTTCTCTGGCCTGCCTGCGGCTGGTGTTTGAATCCTCCCCGAGCTGATCTCATTTCTGGCTTGGCCAGAAAAAAGTCCTTAATTCTCCCCAGTTAAGCCACTGTCCACACCAACTGAAAGTCCAAACACTGTATTTATTTTGCATGAATAATAAATAGTCCCTTTAAGAGCAGACAGGTTGAGACGAGACACAGGTCAGATAAGGTGGAGAGAGGTCCAGGCACAAACACAAATCTTGGTTCTCTTACTGTTCTGGTATGCACGAACAGATTTGGCGTGCGATCTTTATCACAGGCCTAATGAACACGAAAGTCACTGCCACTGACTTGGTGTGCGTCACTGCCACTATGACCTACAGAACATGCACTGCCTTCTTCAAGAACTTGGCCCATGTCAAGAGAAAAGCATCCCTCCTGGAGAGTTACAAGAGGCCCTTACTGTCACCACGACTCTGCGCTGGGTCTTCAGAAAGGGTCACCTCCCTGGCCTCCTCAATCCAAGATACGGGTCCCCTCGCAAGGTGGCACCCTGGGAGCTCCTCGATCCCTGGCGCATCCCAGCCGAAGGTTGCTGGGCTCCGGGCCTCTTTAGTACCTCACCCCAGACTGAAGGTGTCTGGGATGGAACAGCAGCTTCGCCTCCAGGCCTAAGGCACCTGGAGGCAACACATCCAGGCCTCCGGGCCTAAGGCACCCGGAGACGACCCACACCCCAGGCCTAAGGTGCCTGAGGTCCGAAGACCGACCCACCCCTTTGGAAGATGGCCGCCCCTTTTTATACCCTCTCCCAACAGGCACAGCAGGTTCCCCGCCCCGCAGTACTGCTGCCGAGAGGGGACAAGAAAGGCACCACCCTGTACTGTGGTTCAACCCGGGCCTATGGCAACAGCGCCACCTATAGGCCCCAGGGAACTGTACAGCAGTACTATCTCCCAAGGACAGAAATGGTCTATGAACCCTAACAATTTGTGTATCTGAGCCTTATTACCACTCAGATACTTCCCTTAAATATAGCACCCCGCTACACGTTGTTGGCTGAGAGTGGAAGATCTCTTGTTGAGACTTAGCAGATCTTGAGTGTCTCATGGAAAAGATTTAGATTCACAAAGTTTTGTGTTGCGATTCTCACTGCCGCCTTTGTCTGTATTTAGTACAAATATCCTCAAATCCCTTTCATTCTTTCTGTGATTCTTCAGAGATGTACCACTTTAGGAAATTAGAATACTGAAGCCACAATATTTGATAACTCTCTTAGGTAGAAGTGAATTGTTTAAGAGCACCTTCTTGTTGCAGTACCTCATGAAATGATTGAGAGAGGAAAGACTTGCAATCAACAGTTTTAAACCATAAGTGATCGACCTTAGGCCCCTTAAACATGGTGCGGGCTCCGTTGGAGTCCGCCTGCTCAGCAGGGAAAATGTCTGCTGATCTCTGCTGAGCAGGTGGATGAATGGTCTGTGTCCACACAGACACGGTCTGCTCTCCTCTACGGGCAGTAGGATGTAAACAAACCACCTATCTGTTTTCACCTGACTGCCATCCGATCCGCGAGATGGATGGGAAATGGATCCCCAGTTGTATGTTTTTAGCGGACAGGATCAGATTGGATTTTGGAGGGTGTAAACGGATATCCCGCAGCTCTATAAAGGAGGCTAGAGGGTCCGATCGGGTCTCCCTGAAAAATTGACAGGTAGACCCAATCGGTCCACCCGTGTGAAAGGGCCCTTAACCAGCAGTTGTTCTTTATTAGCCTCATAATTCTGTTATACCTTCCAAGTTGGTTTAACCAAGCATTTACTTTGCTTGCTTAGTTGCTGATCTGGAAAGAGTTTTGGTTCTTGTATTTCAACTTCTACAGAAATTGCAATATTTTTCTGCGACATTGTGCTGACAATGAAAGAGTTAACTGGGAGTCTGAGAAATGTATCCATTGTTTAGCTCTAGGCTCCGGAGTTGTTTGTGAAGCACAGGCAAATTTCTGTCTCACATATATGATGCACATATTGACTTGTGTAGCACAGGTCCATTAGACAAACACTGTTATTGCCATCTTGTAGGCCAGGGGTGCCCAAACTTTTGAGGAGCGAGGGCCACTTTAGCGACTTGGTAACCAGTCGCGGGCCACAATGAGCATTTTAGGGGCTGGATGGCAGGTCTGTGTCCACTCAGCATATGTAGAGCAGACACAGACACAGCCCGCTCTACGCTAAGGGCCCTCCAAAATGCCCAGACAGAAGGGGACTGTTTTTTTAAGCAGATCGGATTGCAGATAGGCGGGTGTAAACAGACACAAGTCCATTTACATCTGCTGCTCTATGGAGGTGAATGGAGGGTTCCAATTGGGTCCGCCTGAAAAACAGACAGGCATACCCGATCGAACTGATCGTGCTAAAGGGGCCTAAGGCTGCTTTCACACTGATGCACATAGGTTTACCTGCACCTCAACTGACCTCGATCTTCACTTCTTCCTCAGGATTCCTGCCGCTGGTTGCTGCTGTCCCCCAGGCGTTTATGGCTGGTGGCTACTGGCTGGTACTGCTGTTGGGTACTGCCAGCTGATTCTGCTGGTAGGTACTGCTGGCTGGTACTGGTACTGCTGACTGGTACTGCTGGTGGGTACTGGTACTACTGACAGGTACTGCTGGCTGGTACTGGTACTTCTGGTGGGTACTGATACTACTGGCTGGTACTGCTAGTGGGTACCGATACTGCTGGCTGGTACTTATGGCTGCTGTCCCAGATCACGGGTTCCTGCTGTGACTTGATCCAAATGACAGCTTACAAACGTTAGAAAGCTTTAACCCGAACCTTTTGCAGATCATAACAAATGAACATCTGCTAGGTCAAAACATCATAGCATGTCTAGCTCAAGCAGTATACAATATATGTGGTGAATGGCAGCTTAACCATAAAGATGAAGGTTGCGACTAACTATGCAGATCATCCCCTAGCTATGGACTGAGGTAGGGACACTATTATTTCCTGCCAATAAAATGCAAACACTAACAAAAAAGTGGGCACCAATATCTGCAGGTTACCAAACAGGCAGAGTGGGCACAAGCCTATTGGCCTGAGGCCCAGCAACAATAGATCAAAAGATTGATTCAATCTTGAAAGAAAATTACAATGAAGCTTGTTTACAAAAGATAGAAAAAAATGAATTTGCTCAAAGAAATAAAACTTTACATTTACCACTTGACCTCCAGAAGATTTAGCCCCCTTCCTGACCAGGACATTTTTTTGCAATACGGCACTGAGTTATTTTAACTGACAATTGCGTGCCCAGACAAGTAGAACTTTCTTTTGGTCATATTTGATCACCTCTGCGGTTTTGGTATATTTGGTAAAACATTTTCGGTAAAACAGAATTCCCAATAAATGTATATTGATCAGTTTGTGCAAAAGTTACAGCATCTGCAATATTTTTATTCTTTTTTTTTTACTAGTAATGGTGACGATCAACAACTTATAGCGGGGTTGCGATATTGTGGCGCACAAATCGAGTACTGACACTTTTTGGGGACCAGTGACACTAATACAGTGATCAGTGCAAAAAAAAAATTACACTGGCAGGGAAGGGGTGATAAATGTGTCAAATGTGTGCCTAGCTAGTGGATTCAGTGTAGTGGGAGATGTTTTTACTAGTGTAAGGCATGGATCGGTGTTCCTGCTTTACAGGAACACAGGATCTATGCCTTCTGTACTGACAGAATGGCAATCTCGCTCGTTTTTATATGCAGACTGTCATTCTGCCTGTGTACCCAAGCATCGGTGGGTGCTGGTGGACATCAAGTCCACCATACCCACCGATCAGCTCCTGCTGTGCATAATCACAGTGCGAGGGGGCTGGCGGCGGGGCGTGCTCGCCCTAGACGCAGAAGTGCAGGATAATGCGCAGGAGAGGCGCCTTTCCACCGTATATGTAAGTTATACAGTCGGCAATTGGTTAAAGACTCTGTATTAATGTAATGTACCCAATAACAACTTAAAGTTCATAAAACACAGACATCAAGTTTATATTACAGCTTTTCTCTTAAAAGCACATCTTCAGCTGTCCGTTTGTAAAAAAAAATTGGTGCAACCTATGTACGTGTAATGTACAGTAGTGATGGTCATCTCCATCTAGTGGCTGACTTGCACGCTACTTTGTTCGATGTAATCCCACAGGGCATGCACATGAGAAACCTCTAGAGACCTGCGAAGGAGGACTCAAGGTTTCACCTGCCTAGGGGCCCCCACAGAGTAATAAAAATAAAAAATTTCTTGCAACTATAACTGTACTCAGTATAGAACGTTCAGTATAAAATGTCGTTCCCCTTAAGCGCGATAGCAGGCGCGCGCATGCTCGCTGCATCGGGGGGTGCCGATGCTCGTAACCGGTGGTCCCGATGACCGCCGGCTGTGAGCGATCGTGGGCACGAGAGGCAGAATAGGGACGTGTGTGTGTGTGTGTGTGTTAACACACACATCCCTGTTCTGTTCAGTGAGGAAAGAGACCGTGAGTTCCTAATAGCTAGGAACCACGAGCTATCATTTCCTCTAGGTCAGTCCTCTCCCCCTACAGTTAGGAACACCGCTGTGTCCGCCATAATGTCCCGACAAAAATCGCAGATCGCCGCTATTACTAGTAAAAAAAAAATAATAATAAAAATGCTATAAATCTATCCCCTATTTTGTAGATGCTAAACTTTTGCACATCCCCATCATTCCCCGGGACTGTGAGGTCATATGGGGGTGGGGTCACTGGGTGGCATCACCCGTGACCACGCCCATGCCTATAAAAGTGAATGCGCTCCAGTCACACAGCATTACAGCCGGAGACAGCGATGAGTCAACATCTCCAGGAGAGAAGAGGGAAGAAGGCGACAAAGAAGCCCGGCAGAAGGAAGAAAGAACCGGAGAGCGAGAGAATGTACCCCATACTCGTTCACATAGGGTGGGGGGCCGGGATCTGGGGGCCCCCTTATTAAAGGGGGCTCCTGGATTCCGATAAGCCCCCAGCCCGCATACTCCGACAACCAACGGCCAGGGTTGTCGGAAGGAGGCCCTGTCCTCATCAACATGGGGGCAGGGTGCTTTGGGGTGGGGGGGCCGCAGTGAGCCCCCCTGCCCCAAAGCACCCACCCCCCCCATGTTGAGGGCATGCGGCCACCCCCCCTCTTTTCCTACGGCCTGCCAGGTTGCGCGCTCGGATAAGGGTCTGCTATGGACTTTGGGGGGACCCCCATGCCATTTCTTTTTGGCGTAGGGGTTCCCGTTAAAGTCCATACCAGACCTAAGGGCCTGATATGCTCCTGGAGGGGAACCCATGCCGGTTTTTTATTTACCCTGACCCTATTCACCAGTCTACCCCTACTGATTCACTGGAGATCTCCCAAGGCAAGTTTTGATGAAGATTTAAGCACACTGCTGTCTTCAAGAGAGACCTGCTACATGTGGCAGTCCCTCCCCTTGTCAGTCCCTGCACCATGCTGCTGTACTCACAAATGTCCTCCTTGCTCCCCCTGCCTCTCATGAAAGCCTCCTTCCAACTCCTTCTGTGGTAGAATCCTTCCAGGCCAGCTACCTGAGCCTCGGCGCAAGGCAGAGCACTCCCCCAGACTAGGGAGTTTGCCTTAAGGGCTACTGACAGCCTCCTCAGCACTGCATCAACATCTTACACCCGACTTCCTGTCCAGTATGACTCATGTCTTTTTTAAGTGCTCACTTGCCAGGCCCACCTCCTGGGGATTGGCTAAGGGCCCCTAAATATGCAGCCCCTCCTAGCTTCCACCCTCTTGTTTCCAGAACATTCTCCACCATGCTAGAACCAGTTGGAGGGACCAGAGAGCTGTCTGTATGAGTCATGCTGCCCTGAACTCTAATAACCCTGACCCATTTACAATAATCATGAGTCATGATTAAGTTTGCCTACTCTCACTAGAAGCACACAACTAGAGGGTGCTACGTATATGTAAATAAAAGGAAGAACATTTTGGGACAAATGGCTGCTAGGACGCAAGGGGATGAGCCAAGGAAATCTGGGTTTGGTTTGAGACCGGTTCCGGAACATTACTGAGTTTAGGGTGCGGAACTTAAACAGTTCTCCTCTATAAAGTGTGGTTCTATGCCTTAATATTGAGTCTCCAAGCTGGATCATACTGTATATGGCAGTGGATAAATTAGGGTCGGCATTCCTGGAGGGAGCCTATTCTTCCTTAAAGGTGTAGTGGCACATTAGAAGCACAGCAAGAGCACAATGTCAAGCCATCCAATGTGTCTCCATGCTACATCCAGTGAGCAAACTATACAAAAATGGCAACCACCTCAAATTAAAACTTACTTTGGAAGTAAGGTACACATTGAAGGGCATTGTACAGTACAAAAACAAACAGAAGATTTACCTGCTCACTTACCAGCTAGCCTGTCTGACAGTAGAAGGGGCAGGGTAGGGGTTGTTGGGACCCTGGTGGCTGATGACGTCCTAACAACCAGCCAATAACACTGCTAAATGTATCACTCCCTGCTGCTCCTGTAGGTTAGACTTGACCAAACACACATTTAGTCCAGCCATTTGCTAAACCTTCAAGTGAGCAAAATGCAGTCTGAACCCATCCCTAGTGATCATAAACATAGAAAGTTATTTAAACTGTTTTAACACAGTTGTATAATAGTTTCAATTTGTATGGGGTACAAATGATCACAGCAGGAAACCTTGTAAAAAAATTGGTTAGACTATTTATATTTATTAAGTCAGGAATTTTCATTCTGGTTCTGTACTTTGCCAAGGAGAAAAACTACCACAGCATGGCCCATATGGAATGCTGTGTAATCTACTCTTAAGCTTCGTACACACAATCAGATTTTCCGATGGGAATTGTGTGTTGACAGACTGTTGGCCTAAAATCTGACCATTTGTACACTCCATCGGACAAATGTTGTCAGATTTTCCGCAGACAAATGTCGGGTGGCAGGCTTTAAAATTTTCCGCGTACAACGATCTGTTGTGAGATTTTCCGATCGTGTGTACACAAGTCCGTCAGACAAAAGTCCAAAGTACAAACACGCATGCTCGAAATCAATGCTCACCAAACACGACATTAGCAGAAGGTGCCCAAAGGGTGGCGCTCAAGAGCTGAAAAACCACGTACAGTAGTACGTCACTACGTTCGTGTTTCTTGGCAGACAATTGTGTGCCGTATGTATGCAACACAAAATCCAGGCACACGCCCTTGGGACAAAAGTCTGATGCTTTGCGGAAAATCCGATCGTGTGTATGAGGCTTTAGACAGATCATAGACAGGTAATTATATACTGTAGTTTACCATACCTCTTAAAACCACAGTAATCTTCCACCAAAAGTTTAACTTATTTCTAGGTTTTAAGCAACCAAAAAAATTAACATTTCTGTGAAGCTGAAAAAGCCACTAAAGTGTCAGCTAAAAGGCAGTTAATCAACTTCCATGCCAATGTCTAACATTTGGTAAAACTGGGGAATAAATAAAACACTGGATGACATATTTGGAAGCTGATGGGAAAAACACAAAATGTATGGTCATTATTAGTTGTAACACTAGTGTAGCAAAAGGTGGATGCAGTCATACCGGAGAGCCATTTAGACACCTCCCTTAGCATGCATTCTCTAAGTAGTATACAAAAAGATTAAAAAAAGTCTACCCTAAACATTACTAGCACATATATGGATACCTTAACTTGTAATGTAGTAAGGTAAAATGAAAGTGATACTAAAGTATATTTTTGGGTTTAAAAGTAACAAACATGTTATACATGCCTGCTCTGTGCAGTGGTTTTGCACAGAGCAGCCCCGGCTCCTTCACTTCTTGGGTCCTTCGCCGGCACTCCTGGTCCCTCCCTCCTGCCGAGTGCCCCCACAGCAA
This sequence comes from Rana muscosa, assembly GCA_029206835.1. NCBI lineage: Eukaryota > Metazoa > Chordata > Amphibia > Anura > Ranidae > Rana > Rana muscosa. The sequence continues at coordinate 691,829,666 of CM055121.1, forward strand.
GCAGCTTTTTAAGGGGGCACCCTAGCGGAGACACTGCTCTGTGTGTCCATTCAGACATGGGTCAGCGTTTCGGCCCCGCCCCGCTCTCTCCATGTTGACTCACTAATTTTGATGGACAGCAGCAGGAGCCAATGGCACCCACTGCGTGTCTCAGCCAATCAGGAGGAAGGATCCTGGACAGCCGAGTCTCTCGTGCAACATTGCTGGATCAAGATGGGGCTCAAGTATTAGGGGAGCTGAGGCACAGAGAAGTATGAATGCATTAAGATGTAAAGTCAGAAGGTTTTTTAACCACTTTAACTAGTTACAGACCGCCCGCCACAGTTGTACTGCGGCAGGTTGGCTCCCCGGCGCAAATCTTCGTCATTGTACGTCGGCGCGTAACACAACGATGGAGGCGCGCCCATGCACCCACTCACGAGCGGGGGAGCCAACCAGCATCTAGTGATTAGGAACAGCGATCTCTCTCCTTCAGTCAGCCCAGCCCCCAACACGTCCCAGGGAACACACTTAACCCCTTCCCTGCCAGTGACATTTATAGAGTAATCAGTGGCTATTATTAGCTCTGATCACTGTATAAATATCAATGGTTCCAAAAAAGTGTCAAAAGTGTGATCTGTCTGCCGCAATGTCGCAGTCCTGCTAAAAAACGCAGATCACCACCATTATTAGTTAAAAATAAATAAATTATATATATATATATGTAGCGGGGTGCTATATTTAAGGGAACGGAGTGGTAAATAGGCTCAGATACACAAATTGTTAGGGTTCATGGACCATTTCTGTCCCTGGGAGATAGTATTGATGTACAGTTCCCTGGGGCCTAGAGGTGTAGCTGTTGCCATGGGCCTGGGTTGAACCACAGTACAGGGTTGTGCCTTTTCTTATCCCCTCTTCACAGCAGTGCGGCGGGGCGGGGAATCTGCTGTGCCTGTCGGGAGAGGGTATAAAAAAAGGGATTTTTATAACAGCTTACCTGTAAAATCCTTTTCTTGGAGTACATCACGGGACACAGAGCGACTTAGTCATTACTAATGGGTTATATAGATTACCTTCAGGTGTTGGCACTGGCCAATTCCAAACCGGAAGTACCCTCCCCTATATAAGCCCCTCCCATCCGGGAGCACCTCAGTTTTGTAGCCAAGCAATAAGTGTCCCAAAAAGAGGGGTGGGAGCTCTGTGTCCCGTGATGTACTCCAAGAAAAGGATTTTACAGGTAAGCTGTTATAAAAATCCCTTTTTCTTACATCACGGGACACAGAGCGACTTAGTCATTACTAATGGGATGTCCCAAAGCAATGCCAAATGAGGGGAGGGATACATAAGCTGGGCGCCATCAGGCATGAGGATCTTTTGCGGCCTGCAACACACTGCGCCCAAAGGCGACATCCTCCTGACTTCTAACGTCTACCTGGTAGAATCTAGTAAACGTGTGTACCGAAGACCATGTTGCGGCCTTACATACTTGAGCCAGGGAGGCCTGGTGATGCACTGCCCATGAAGTTCCAACTGCTCTTGTGGAGTGCGCCCTAACTTTGAACGGAGGCGGTCTCTTTCTCAAGCCATAGGCTTGTATTATGACCTGTCGAATCCACTTGGCTAAAGTGGATTTTGATGCTGCCTGACCCTTTTTAGGGCCTGCCGGCAGAATAAACAAAGTATCCGTTCTGCGAATCTGAGCAGTGGCTTTTAGATAAGCTTTAACTGCTCTTACTACATCCAAAGAATGTAATAACTTTTCCTCTACCGAGCTAGGTTTGGGGAAAAAAGAAGGAAGAACCACATCTTGGTTCAAATGAAACCTCGATACCACCTTGGGAAGAAAGGCTGGATGAGGACGTAATACTACTCTGTCCTTATGGACAACCAGATATGGCTCCTTACAGGACAAGGCGGCTAATTCCGATACTCTTTTAGCCGAACAAACGGCTACTAAGAAAATCAATTTCCTGGTGAGAAGAACCAAGGAAATGTGTTGCAATGGTTCAAACGGTTGTTTCTGTAGAACTGACAGAACCAGGTTTAAGTCCCAAGGACATATGGGAACACTAACCGGAGGGCTAATACGCATCACTCCTTGTATGAAAGCTTTGACTAGTGAATGCGAAGCCAAGGGCCTTTGAAAAAATATTGACAAGGCCGAAATCTGACCCTTGATAGTACTCAAGGCCAGCTTCCTATCTACAGCCCACTGTAGGAAGTCCAAAATCCTCCCTATCACGTACTTACGTGGATGCCATTTCTTGGCCTCACACCACGTAATGTACGCTTTCCAGATCCTATAATAGATCTGCCTGGATACCGGCTTCCTGGCATTGATCATGGTAGATACCACAGAATTAGAGAGCCCTCTCTTTTTCAGAATGTGGGCTTCAATAGCCAGGCCGTCAAACCTAGGGCTGGTAAGGAAGGGTGGTATATCGGTCCCTGCGACAGCAGGTCCGGACAATGTGGGAGGGTCCAAGGACTCCTCACTGACATTTTTACAATCTCCGCGTACCATGCCCTTCGGGGCCACGCTGGAGCCACCAGAATCACTGGTTTCTTTTCTACCCTGATTCTGCGGAGTAATCGCGGTAACAATTGTGGCGGTGGGAATGCATATATCAGCTTGAACTGATCCCAAGGGAACACTAGGGCATCCGAGCCGCAAGCTAGAGGATCCCTTGTGCGAGACACAAATCTGTCCACCTTTGCGTTGAATCTGGATGCTAGCAGATCTACATCCGGTGTTCCCCACCGCTGGCATATTGCCTGGAAAACCTTGGGGTGAAGAGACCATTCCCCCGGGCATAATTGTTGGCGACTTAAAAAGTCCGCTCTCCAATTTTCCACTCCTGGGATGAAAACCGCGGATATGGCTGGGACATACAGGTCCTTCTCAAAAAATTAGCATATTGTGATAAAGTTCATTATTTTCTGTAATGTACTGATAAACATTAGACTTTCATATATTTTAGATTCATTACACACAACTGAAGTAGTTCAAGCCTTTTCTTGTTTTAATATTGATGATTTTGGCATACAGCTCATGACAACCCAAAATTCCTATCTCAAAAAATTAGCATATCATGAAAAGGTTCTCTAAACGAGCTATTAACCTAATCATCTGAATCAACTAATTAACTCTAAACACCTGCAAAAGATTCCTGAGGCTTTTAAAAACTCCCAGCCTGGTTCATTACTCAAAACCGCAATCATGGGTAAGACTGCCGACCTGACTGCTGTCCAGAAGGCCATCATTGACACCCTCAAGCAAGAGGGTAAGACATAGAAAGAAATTTCTGAACGAATAGGCTGTTCCCAGAGTGCTGTATCAAGGCACCTCAGTGGGAAGTCTGTGGGAAGGAAAAAGTGTGGCAGAAAACGCTGCACAACGAGAAGAGGTGACCGGACCCTGAAGAAGATTGTGGAGAAGGACCGATTCCAGACCTTGGAGGACCTGCGGAAGCAGTGGACTGAGTCTGGAGTAGAAACATCCAGAGCCACCGTGAACAGGCGTGTGCAGGAAATGGGCTACAGGTGCCGCATTCCCCAGGTCAAGCCACTTTTGAACCAGAAACAGCGGCAGAAGCGCCTGACCTGGGCTACAGAGAAGCAGCACTGGACTGTTGCTCAGTGGTCCAAAGAACTTTTTTCGGATGAAAGCAAATTTTGCATGTCATTCGGAAATCAAGGTGCCAGAGTCTGGAGGAAGACTGGGGAGAGGGAAATGCCAAAATGCCTGAAGTCCAGTGTCAAGTACCCACAGTCAGTGATGGTCTGGGGTGCCATGTCAGCTGCTGGTGTTGGTCCACTGTGTTTTATCAAGGGCAGGGTCAATGCAGCTAGCTATCAGGAGATTTTGGAGCACTTCATGCTTCCATCTGCTGAAAAGCTTTATGGAAATGAAGATTTCATTTTTCAGCACGACCTGGCACCTGCTCACAGTGCCAAAACCACTGGTAAATGATTTACTGACCATGGTATTACTGTGCTCAATTGGCCTGCCAACTCTCCTGACCTGAACCCCATAGAGAATCTGTGGGATATTGGGAAGAGATAGTTGAGAGACGCAAGACCCAACACTCTGGATGAGCTTAAGGCCGCTATCGAAGCATCCTGGGCCTCCATAACACCTCAGCAGTGCCACAGGCTGGTTGCCTCCATGTCACGCCGCATTGAAGCAGTCATTTCTGCAAAAGGATTCCCGACCAAGTATTGAGTGCATAACTGAACATAATTATTTGAAGGTTGACTTTTTTTGTATTAAAAACACTTTTCTTTTATTGGTCGGATGAAATATGCTAATTTTTTGAGATAGGATTTTTGGGTTTTCATGAGCTGTATGCCAAAATCATCAATATTAAAACAAGAAAAGGCTTGAACTACTTCAGTTGTGTGTAATGAATCTAAAATATATGAAAGTCTAATGTTTATCAGTACATTACAGAAAATAATGAACTTTATCACAATATGCTAATTTTTTGAGAAGGACCTGTATTTTTCTGCCCACTCCAGGATGCAATTTGCTTCCCTCTGGGCTGCACGACTCCTGGTGCCACCCTGGTGATTGATATATGCCACTGCTGTGGCATTGTCTGATTGAATTCTGACAGGGGACCCTTGGAGTTTGGATGTCCATGCTACTAGGGCATACCGGGCTGCTCGTATCTCTAAGAGATTGATGGGCAGGGCCTTTTCTGCTTCTGACCACTTGCCCTGGAGAGACCATTGCTCCAGTACTGCCCCCCAGCCTATGAGGCTGGCATCTGTAGTGACTACCTTCCAAGAAACCGGACTGAAGGGTTTCCCTTTTTCCAGATTCTGGGGCACCAACCACCAATGGAGGCTCTTGCGAACGGAAGGGGACAGGGACATTGGTAAGTCTATAGCCTGAACTTTTTTGTTCCAGGCTGACAGTATGGCCCTTTGCAAATTCCTTGAATGGAATTGACCGTAGGGTACCGCTTCGAATGAAGCCACCATTTTTCCCAGCAGCCTCATGCAGAGGCGTATGGATGGTTTTCTTTTTGTACCCACTAAGTGGGTCAAATCTTTTAAAGACGACACCTTCTCTGGAGGTAAGAAAATCTTTCTCTGATTTGAATCCAGCCTTAGCCCTAAGTATTCCAGACTTTTGACTGGTCTTAGAGCTGACTTGTCCCGGTTGATAATCCAACCGTGATATTCCAGATACTTGATTGTCTTGTGAATAGCTACTTCCAGCTTTTCCACTGAGTGGTCTATTAGTAGCAGGTCGTCTAGATATGCCATTATCGTTACACCCTGTGTTCTTAGATTGGCCAATAATGGGGCCAGAATTTTTGTGAACACTCGTGGTGCTGTGGCCAGACCGAAAGGTAAGGCTCTGAACTGAAAATGGCGCCCTTCTACTGCAAAGGGTAGAAATTTCTGGTGGGCCGGAAAGATGGGAATATGCAGATAAGCATCCTTTATGTGGATCGAGGCTAACCATTCCTGCCCTTGTAGGGCGGTGGCCACCGATCGGATCGACTCCATCCGAAAAGTCCTGATATTTAGGAACTTGTTTAGCCCTTTTAGATTTAATATGGGCCTCACGTCCCCATTTGGTTTGGGGACTGTGAAAAGGTTCGAGTAAAACCCGAATCCGCTTTCTTCCAGGGGAACCTTCATGATTACACCTTGGAGCAATAGTTGTTCTAGTGCCAGAAGGAGGGATCCTCTCTTTTGGGGATCTCTTGGCACGTTTGACCTCATAAATTGGGCAGGAGGAGTGCCTTTTAACTCCAGCTTGTATCCCAGACTTACTGCGGAGAGCACCCATCTGTCTCTGATGGTGTCCCGCCAGGTCTCTGTGAACAACTGAAGTCTTCCCCCCACCCGATTGAGTGGGGGCAACGCTTCATGCCTTGGGGGGAGGTTTTGTACCTCTCTTGATCCAGGGCTTCTTGTTACCCTGTGATTGTCCCTGATTTCTGCCCCCTGAATTTGACCGCGGAGGCCGTCGGAACTGCTTCACAGCCGATGTGCCCGGGACTGGAGAAGTAGGCCTCTTAAAAGAAGGACTTCTACCCTTGTTCTTAACCGGTAAGAGTGAACTTTTACCGGCAGAAATTTTCTGGATATATTTGTCCAGATCTTCTCCAAATAAGCGTTCTCCATGAAATGGGAAGCTAACCAGCAGTTTTTTACAGGGAGCTTCAGCAGACCAGTTTTTGAGCCACAGAAGCCTACGCATATGTACTATAGACAGCGTAAAGCGGGAGGCCTGTTGGATTGTATCCTTTATGGCGTCTACCGCAAAACACAAGGCTCTAGGCAGGTCAGCTAGGGCAAGAGCCTGCTGATCTGGTAAGTCCCTTAAGACCTGTTTCAACTGATCTTTCACTGCTTGGCAGACTCCAATCGCTGCTACCGCAGGTTGTGTCACCATGCTTGCTGTAGAGAAAGCAGATTTTAGTAAAGACTCCAATTTTTTATCTATTGGGTCTTTGAACATTGGAACATTATCTACTGGACATGTCAGTGATTTGTTAACAGAAGAGATGGCTGCGTCCACTGTAGGGACTCTCCATTTTTTTATGAACTTATCCTCCATGGGATAGATCACCGGAAATCTCTTGGGGGGAGCAAATATTTTATCATGATGCTCCCAATCCTGGTAAATAAGCCCTTCTAATAAAGGGTGGATTGGGAAGGAACAGACAGCCTGGGGAGCTTTTAGCGACCCCAGCGAGGAAACCGTAGTGGATGGTGGTTCCGCCAGAGGCATTTTAAATGCTGATCGGACCATATTAGTCAGAGACTGAACCCATAATCTTTCAGCCTGAGATGCTGAGAAAGGTTCTTCCACTGTTGATTCCTCCATAACTGAATCAACCCCATCCTGATCCCCTTCAGGTAGGTCGATCTCTGTGTGGGGCTGTTCCTCCACTAACAGGCACTCTGAAGGAGGAGACGGAGATCGGACGCGCTTTTCCTGTGACAGGGAAGCAGCGATCAATGCTGTTAATCTCTCTTCCAATCCTCCCAGAGTTGAGGATAAAACCTCCTCTGTTATATATACAGGAGCAGGTGGACTGGGGACAGCCGCAGCACCAGGCATTCCTGCGGGGTTTCTACGGCTACTGACCTCTGAATTCTCAGGGGAGATTGGTGCAGTACAAGCATGCCCAATATCCTCAGAGCCCGATGGAGACCCCTTTGGCTTCCTGGAAGATCTATTTCCGGAGCGTCTGGACGACATATCCTTTAAGCACAAAGCTGAGGTATTCCCGTCGTCATACACCAATTTTGCTGGTAATAGTCTAACACAGGTGCTGCTATATACCAGCTGGTGTCCACTAAAGTGCCTTTCTATGGGGATGCCTGCATCAACCGCCTCTGTGTGCCACTGTTTGTTGCTAGCTCTGTTTGCATCCAGCTGACACTTGTACTGTGTCTTTTAACCATGCTGGGACGCCCGCACATGCGCAGAAGCGCCGCGGCGCGCATCGAGCGTCATCCACCCGCCCCGCCTTTTTTTTTCATAGGAGGCGCGTGCACGCGCCCGCGCGCGCGCCCGTGCACCATTGGCGCCCTTTTCGAAATCAAACAGGGGACTAGGAGCCAGGGCCCTTTTTGCCGGAGGGCCTGTGCGGTGGATGAGCGCAGCAACAGGGCAGAGGAAGTGGATTCCCACAGAGAAACTTACCAGCTGCCTGGATCTTTTTGACTTGAGAAAACCAAAGATCCACATGACAAGAAAAAATGGACTACAGCGGCCTCTAGTGGTTTAACACAGGTACCGCGGTCCCTTTTTTTTTTTTTTTTCTTGACTACTATTAAAATTTTACATTTTCAGTAGTTACAGGCAAACACAGATATTTAGCGGGAATACCGTTAGGTAACAGACAGACAAATTAGGCTTGGGGGTCCCCCAATAGAACCAAGTTCCTGGGGGCCCCCACTTACCTGATCCCCGCCGCAGGACTTTGTTTGGTCCACAGAAGTCCAAACTTCACCTATCACGGCAGGCATTGTAATTAAACCTTCAGGGACCGGGTTCCCAAGGATTCCACTCCCCTGGACCTGTATAGCACCCTGCACAGACAACATCTTGGTCGTGGGTATGACCAGAGCTCTGGATCCCAGGGTCCAGCCCTCCTAAGAGAAGCATTACAGGCAAAACCTTGCTCTTCTGCTGCAAGGCCCGGGTACCGACCGTTTAGCTATGAAGCTTTTTTGGTGGGATCCGGAACAGCTTACTAAGGCCCAAAAGAACCTGTACGCAAGCCCAGTGAAAACACATGTTACTCTTTGGCCAACACCTTAGACACTGGCAAAAAACTGAGGTGCTCCCGGATGGGAGGGGCTTATATAGGGGAGGGTACTTCCGGTTTGGAATTGGCCAGTGCCAACACCTGAAGGTAATCTATATAACCCATTAGTAATGACTAAGTCGCTCTGTGTCCCGTGATGTACGAAAAAGAAAGGGGCGGCCATCTTTCAGAGGGGTTCGTGGTCATCGTGGTTCCGCGCCCAGGCGCCTTAGGCCTGGGTGTGTCGCCTCCGGGTGCCCTAGGCCCGGAGGCGGAGTTGCTTTTCCATCCCAGACACCTTCAGTCTGGGGTGAGGTACTAAATAGGAGGCCCGGGGCCCAGCAACCTTCGGCTGGGGTCCGCTAAGGATCGAGAGCTCCCAGGGTACCGCCTTGTGAGGGGGACCCGTATCTTGGATCGAGGAGGCCAGGGAGGTGACCCTTTCTGAAGACCCAGCGCAGAGTCATGGTGACAGTCAGGGCCTCTGGTAACTCTCCGGAGGGATGTTTTTCTCTTTGACATGGGCCAAGTTCTCCAAGAAGGCAGTGCGTGTTCTGTAGATCATAGTGGCAGTGACTACGCACACCAGGTCACCAGGCCAAACCTGTTCGTGCATATCAGAACAGTAATAGAACCAAGATTAAGTTTGTGCCTGGACCTCCCTCCCACCTTATCTGACCTGTGTCTCATCTCAACCTGTCTGCTCTTAAAGGGACTATTTATTATCCATGTGAAATAAATACAGAAGTTGGACTTTCAGTTGGTGTGGACAGTTACTTTACTGGGGAGAGCTAAGGACTTGTTTCTGGCCAAGGCAGAGGCGAGGTCATCTCGGGAGGATTCGAACACCAGCCGCAGGCAGGCCCAAGAAAACCAACACCGCTCAACCTCCCCATCCAGGAGGGTACGGGCTTGTAGTGCGGTGTGCCTCAGTCTTTCCTGCGGAGGAGCCAAATTAAGAAAAGCAGGTAAAGTCTGGGGTGGGTGCGCAATATTGTGCAAAAGTTCAATTCACCAATGCAACTTACAGTAAAAGGTGAAACTAATTTATGAGATATACTTATTACATGCAAAGCAAGATAGTTCAAGCCATGATTTGTCATAATTGTGATGATTATGGCTTACAGCTCATGAAAACCCCAAATCCACAATCTCAGAAAATTAGAATATTACATGTTTTATTGATTGCAAGGATTGTACATAGAATATCGGACCTCTGAAAAGTATAAGCCTGCATATGTACTCAGTACTTGGTTTGGGCCCCTTTTGCAGCAATTACTGCCTCAATGCGGCGTGGCATGGAAGCTATCAGCCTGTGGCACTGCTGAGGTGTTATGGAAGACCAGGATGCTTCAATAGCGGCCTTCAGCTCTTCTGCATTGTTCGGTCTCATCTTTCTCTTGGAAATGCCCCATAGATTCTCTATGGGGTTCAGGTCAGGCGAGTTTGCTGGCCAATCAAGCACAGTAATCCCACGGTCATTGAACCAGGTTTTGGTGCTTTTGGCAGTGTGGGCAGGTGCCAAGTCCTGCTGGAAAATGAAGTCAGCAACCCCATAGAGCTCGTCTGTGGAAGGAAGCATGAAGTGCTCCAAAATCTCCTGGTAGACGGCTGCGTTGACCCTGGACTTAATGAAGCACAGTGGACCAACGCCAGCAGATAACATGGCTCCCCAAATCAACACAGACTGTGTAAACTTCACATTGGACTTCAAGCATCTTGCAGTGTGTGCCTCTCCATTCTTCCTCCATACTCTGGGTCCTTGGTTTCCAAATGAGATGCAAAATTTGCTCTCATCATAAAAGAGGACTTTGGACCACTGAGCAACAGACCAGGTCTGTTTTTCTTTAGCCCAGGTAAAACGCTTCTGACGTTGTTTGTTGTTCAGGACTGGCTTGACAAGAGGAATACGACATTTGAAGCCCATGTCCAGGATCTGTCTGTGTGTGGTGGCTCTTGATGCATTGACTCCAGCCTCAGTCCACTCCTCGTGAAAGTCCAACACTTTTGAATGGCCTTTTCATGACAATCCTCTCCAGGTTGCGGTCATCCCTGCTGCTTGTGCACCTTTTTCTTCCACACTTTTCCCTTCCACATAACTTTCTATTAATGTGCTTTGATACAGCACTTTGGGAACATCCAACTTGTTTTGCAAGGGCTTTCCCTCCTTATGGAGGGTGTCAATGATGGTTTTCTGCACGACTGTCAGGTCAGCAGTCTTTCCCATGATTGTGATTCCTATGGAATCAGACTGAGACACCATTTAAAGGCTCAGGAACCCTTTGCAGGTGTTATGGCTTAATTAGCTGATTAGAGAGGGACACTTTGAGCCTAGAATATTGCACCTTTTCACAATATTCAAATTTTCTGAGATTGTGGATTTGGGGTGCTCGTAAGCCATAATCATCGCACTTATGAAAAATCACGGCTTGAACTATCTTTCTTTGCATGTAATGAGTCTATCTCATATATTAGTTTCACCTTTTAAGTTGCATTAGTGAAATAAACTTTTGCAAGATATTAAAAAATTTTAAGTATCACCTGTATATTATATATATATATATATATATATATATATATATATATATATATATATATTAGGGCTGTTACTGATTAAAATTTTCGTGTTCGATTAATTGATTTTTTTTTAATCGATTAATCTACTAATTTCGATTAATTATAACGCACATACAGTTTTTCCAATTTTCCACATCTCCCCCCATACTGTAATGTCCACATCTGCCCCCCATACTGTAATGTCCACATCTGCCCCCCATACTGTAATGTCCACATCTCTCCCCATACTGTAATGTCCACATCTGCTCCCACATACAGTAATGTCCACATCTGCTCCCACATACAGTAATGTCCACATCTGCTCCCACATACAGTAATGTCCACATCTGCTCCCACATACAGTAATGTCCACATCTGCTCCCACATACAGTGATGTCCACATCTGCTCCCACATACAGTGATGTCCACATCTGCCCCCACATACAGTGATGTCCACATCTGCCCCATACAGTAATGTCCACATCTGCCCCCCATACAGTAATGTCCACATCTCCCCCGTAATGTCCACATCTGCCCACATCTCCCCCATACCGTAACATTCAGGCAGAACCGTCCGCAGACTCGCAGGCACAAGCAGGCGGCTGATGATGACGTCGGCGCGCCGCCGGGTGGACCAAGATGGCCGCGGCTCCGGAGCTAGGCCGAAGCCGCGGCCTTTCCTATGATAGAGATCGCGGAGCTCACTCCGCGGATCGTCCTCGATCAAAATTATTTTGATCGATCAAAGAAATTAACGATTAATCAAACAATTAATCGTTAATTTCCGCAGCCCTAATATATATATATATATATATATATATATATATATATACATACACACACACATATACACAGTTAGGAGAACAAGTATTTGATACACTGCCGATTTTGCAGGTTTTCCTACTTACAAAGCATGTAGAGGTCTGTAATTGTTATCATAGGCACTCTGCAACTGTGAGAGACAGAATCTAAAACAGAAATCCAGAAAATCACATTGTTCGAATTCTAAGTAATTAATTTGCATTTTATTGCATGACATAAGTATTTGATACATCAGAAAAGCAGAACTTAATATTTTGTATAAAAACCTTTGTTTGCAATTACAGAGATCATACGTTTCCTGTAGTTCTTGACCAGGTTTGCACACACTGCAGCAGGGATTTTGGCCCAGTCCTCCATACAGAGCTTCTCCAGATCCTTTAGGTTTCGGGGCTGTCGCTGGGCAATACAGACTTTCAGCTCCCTCCAAAGATTTTCTATTGGGTTCAGGTCTGGAGACTGGCTAGGCCAGTGTTTCTCAACTCCAGTCCTCAAGGCGCCCCAACAGGTCATGTTTTCAGGATTTCCCTCAGATGAAACGGCTGTGGTAATTACTAAAGGCAGTGAAACTGATCAAATCACCTGTGCAAAATTATGGAAAGCCTGAAAACATGACCTGTTGGGGCACCTCGAGGACTGGAGTTGAGAAACACTGGGCTGGGCCACTCCAGGACCTTGAGATACTTCTTACGGAGCCACCCCTTAGTTGCCCTGGCTGTGTGTTTCGGGTCATTGTCATGCTGGAAGACCCAGCCACGACCCATCTTTAATGCTCTAACTGGGGAAAGGAGGTTGTTAGCTAAGATCTCGCGATACATTGCCCCATCCTACCCTCAATACGGTGCAGTCATCCTTTCCCCTTTGCAGAAAAGCATACCCAAAAAATTATGTTTCCACCTCCATGCTTCACGGTTGGGATGGTTTTCTTGGGGTTGTACTCATCCTTCCTCCAAACACGGCGAGTGGAGTTTAGACCAAAAAGCTCTATTTTTGTCTCATCAGGCCACATGACCTTCTCCCATTCCTCCTCTGGATCATCCAGATGGTCATTGGCAAGGTTCACATGGGCCTGGACATGCGCTGGCTTGAGAAGGGGGACCCTGCGTGCGCTTCAGGATTTTAATCCATGATGACGTAGTGTGTTACTAATGGTTTTCTTTGAGACTGTGGTCCCAGCTCTCTTCGGGTCATTGTCCAGGTCCTGCCGTGTAGTTCTGGGCTGATCCCTCACCTTCCTCATGATCATTGATGCCCCACGAGGAGAGATCTTGCTTCGAGCCCCAGACCGAGGGAGATTGACCGTCATCTTGAACTTCTTCCATTTTCTAATAATTGCGCCAACAGTTGTTGCCTTTTCACCAAGCTGCTTGCCTATTGTCCTGTAGCCCATCTCAGCCTTGTGCAGGTCCACAATTTTATCCCTGATGTCCTTACACAGCTCTGTGGTCTTGGCCATTGTGGAGAGGTTGGAGTCTGTTTGAGTGTGTGGACAGGTGTCTTTTATACAGGTAACGAGTTCAAACAGGTGCAGTTAATACAGGTAATGAGTGGAGAACAGGAGGGCTTCTTAAAGAAAAAAAAACAGGTCTGTGAGAGCCGGAATTCTTACTGGTTGGTAGGTGATCAAATACTTATGTCATGCAATAAAATGCAAATTAATTATTTAAAAATCATACAATGGGATTTTCTGGATTTTTGTTTAAGATTCAATCTCTCACAGTTGAAGAGTACCTATGATAAAAATTACAGACCTCTACATGCTTTGTAAGTAGGAAAACCTGCAAAATCGGCAGTGTATCAAATACTTGTTCTCCCCACTGTGTGTATATATATATATATATATATATATACACACATATATATATATATATGTGTATGTAGCGCCCTGTTGACCAGGCGCCATTTAAATTTAGTGGGATGTCTGAACTGTAGTTAGTTCAGATTCCATGTTTTGGCTAAATTGGCCTATGTTCCAGCTTTGGCTGAGTTGGGTGTAATTCCTGCGGTTGCCAGCGGGTGTCGCTGCCACCTCTGGTTCATGTTGAAAGGTACAACAAGCCGAGGCGTATTGGGTTCTTTTTCCCAGAGGCAACCTAGTGGGAGGTTGATACCGCTGGGCATGCTGGGAGAGGGTATTTAAGGGGCGGATGCCATTTTTGGAGAGGCTCTCTCACCTCATGGCCACCCTGGCCGGAGGTATGTGACAACTCCTCTTCTGCCTCGGGGCCTATTGGCCCGGGGCTTTCGTTACTGAAGGTAGGCCCAGAAGCTGTCTGGGGCCTACCGGTTCGAGGGTGATCCTGTGCCATCTGTCCTGCGGGAAGAAGCCGAGCAATTGCAGGAACCAGGGGAGGACTCATCTTGGAGAAAACGCAGCGGAAGGCTGGTATCTCGAGAGGAGCCTGTGGGCCTCAATTGGAGGATGCATCCCAATTTGCCTCACAGTATTGCCGGGTCGGCTTAAAGGACTTTCTTATACTGTGCAGTTGTGCTTGAACTTTGGAAATTCTGGTTACCAAGTCTGTGGCAGAGACTTTCATTTTGTCCGTGCATCATCCCGGCTGCTAGGTCGGTGAGAGGGGCCTATCCGGGTGAGCAAGATCCAGTGACAGCAAGTATACCTGTCCCTAGGATCTCAAGTGTTCTCAGTGATCTGCACCAGGTACCTGAACTCCCCCTAATCCTCCATTCCTCATTCTGCTAACGTTGTGATTATTAAAAAAGCATTGGAAAAGACTCAGTGACTGGCGACCGTGTTTTATGCAACTTTTGACCCTAGACTTTGAGCCAACACGGAGAACAGTGGGGTAACGGCAGACCAAAAACTAACCAGCAGTTCCTGAGGGGGTAGTGCCACACACACACACACACACACACACACATATATATATATATATATATATATATATATATATATGTAGCAGGTGGTTACATTTAGGGGGAAGCAGCCGAGTGGTAACTAGGCTCAGATGCACTAATTGTTAGGTCTCATGGACCATTTCTATCCCTGGGAGATGGTACTGGTTTGTAAGTTCCCTGGGGCCTATAGGTGGCGCTGTTGCAATGGGCCAGGGTTGAACCGCAAGACAAGGTTGTGCCTTTTTTTGTTCCCTCTTGGCAGCAGTACGGCGGGGCGGGGAACCTGCTGTGCCTGTCGGGAGAGAATATAAAAGGGGGCGGCCATCTTCCAGAGGGGTCGGTTCCGCGCTCAGGCACCTTAGGCCTGGGTGCGTGTGTGTCGCCTCCGGGTGCCCTAGGCCCGGAGGCCTGGTCGGGTTGTCTCTGGGTGCCTTAGGCCCGGAGACGGAGCTCCTGTTCCAGCTCAGACACCTTCAGTCTGGGGTGAGGTACTTTGGAGAAAGACCCGGAGCCCAGCAGCCTTTGGCTGGGATCTGCCGGGGACCGAGACTCCCAGGGATCTGCCTTGCGAGGGGACCCATATGCAGGACGAGGAGGCCAGGGAGGTGACCCTTTCTGAAGACCCAGCGCAGAGTCGTGGTGACAGATGGGGCCTCTGGTAACTCTCCGGAGGAATGTTCTTGTCCTATAAAGGGCTAGTTTACTAACGGAAGGAAGTGCATGTTCTTTATGTCACCGTGGCAGTGACACTACGCACCGAAGGTCAGTGGCAGTGACCAACTTCATGGTCTGTGGCAGAAACCATGCGCCAAGCCTGTTCGTGCTAATCAGAGCAGGAGAAAACCCAATTCAAGTTTGTGCCTGGACCTCCTCCCACCTTATCTGACATGTGTCTTGTCCCAACCTGTCTGCTCTCAAAGAGACGGTTTATTGTGCTAAAAAGAATAAAGAGTTGGACCTTTCAGTTGGTGTGGACAGTTGCTTACTGGGGAGAACAAAAGACTTGTTTCTGACTACCGCAGAAACGAGGTCAGCACTGGAGGTTTTTAAGCACTGGCTGCAAGCAGGCCCGAGAAACTAACACCGCTCAACCTCCCAATTCAGGAGGGTACAGGCTTGTGGTGCGCTGTGCCTCATTCTTTCCTGCGGAGGAGCCAAGCAGAAGAAAAGCAGGTAAAGTCTGGGGTTGGTGCGCAACCTATATATATATAGTGGGGCAAAAAAGTATTTAGTCAGCCACCAATTCTGCAAGTTCTCCCACTTAAAATGATGAGAGAGGCCTGTAATTGTCATTATAGGTATACCTCAACTATGAGAGACAAAATGTGGAAACAAATCCAAACAATCACATTGTCTGATTTGGAAAGAATTTATTTGCAAATTATGGTGGAAAATAAGTATTTGGTCAATATCAAAAGTTCATCTCAATACTTTGTTATATATCCTTTATTGGCAATGACAGAGGTCAAACGTTTTCTGCAAGTCTTCACAAGGTTGTCACACACTGTTACTGGTATGTTGGCCCATTCCTCCATGCAGATCTCCTCCTAGAGCAGTGATGTTTTGGGGCTGTCGCTGGGCAACACGACTTTCAACTCCCTCAAAAGGTTTTCGATGGGGTTGAGATCTGGAGACTGGCTAGGCCACTCCAGGACCTTGAAATGCTTCTTACGAAGCCACTCCTTTGTTGCCCAGGCGGTGTGTTTGGGATCATTGTCATGCTGAAAGACCCAGCCATGTTTCATTTTCAATGCCCTTGCTGATAGGGGGAGGTTTGCACTCAAAACCTCACGATACATGGCCCCATTCATTCTTTCATGTACACGGATCAGTTGTCCTGTTCCCTTTGCAGAGAAACAGCCCCAAAGCATGATGTTGCCACCCACATGCTTCACAGTAGGTATGGTGTTCTTTCGTTGCAACTCAGCATTCTCTCGCCTCCAAACACAACAATTTGTGCTTCTACCAAACAGTTCTACTTTGGTTTCATCTGACCATATGACATTCTCCCTCTTCTGGATCATCCAAATGCTCTCTAGCAAACCTCAGACGGGCCCGGACATATACTGGCTTAAGCAGGGGGACACGTCTGGCACTGCGGGATCTGAGTCCCTGGCGGCATAGTGTGTTACTGATGGTAGCCTTTGTTACCTTGGTCCCAGCTCTCTGCAGGTCATTCATTAGGTCCCCCCGTGTGGTTCTGGGATTTTTGCCCACCGTTCTTGTGATCATTTTGACACCACGGGGTGAGATCTTGCGTGGAGCCCCAGATCGAGGGAGATTATCAGTGGTCTTGTATGTCTTCCATTTTCTAATTATTGCCCCCACAGTTGATTTCTTCACACCAAGCTGCTTGCCTATTGCAGATTCAGTCTTCCCAGCCTGGTGCAGGTCTACAATTTTGTTTCTGGTGTCCTTCGACAGCTCTTTGGTCTTCACCATAGTGGAGTTTGGAGTGTGACTGTTTGAGGTTGTGGACAGGTGTCTTTTATACTGTTAACAAGTTCAAACAGGTGCCATTAATACAGGTAATGAGTGGAGGACAGAGGAGCCTCTTAAAGAAGAAGATACAGGTCTGTGAGAGCAAGAAATCCTGCTTGTTTGTAGGTGACCAAATACTTATTTTCCACCATAATTTTCAAATAAATTCTTTCCAAATCAGACAGATGTGATTGTCTGGATTTGTTTCCACATTTGTCTCTCATAGTTGAGGTATACCTATGATGACAATTACAGGCCTCTCTCATCTTTTTAAGTGGGAGAACGTGCACGATTGGTGGCTGACTAAATACTTTTTTGCCCCACTGTATATATATATAAAAAAACATTTTTTTACATTTTCTTGGGATATATATTTTAGCAAAAAGTTCAAAATATTGTTTTATTTTCGAAACTGTTGCTTTTACTTTTGCTTATAGAGCAAAAAATAAAAACTGCGGAGGTGATTAATTACCACCAAAAGAAATCTCTGTGGGAAAAAAAAGGACATCAATTTTTGTTTGGATACAGCGTCGCACAACCGCGCAATTGTCAGTTAAATAGACGCTGTGCCGTGTCTCAAAAAATGGCCTGATCATTAAGGGGGCAAATCCTTACGATCCTTCAGTGGTTAAACTACAGTCAAATAATGAAGTTTGGTGTTGAATAAAAAAAAAAAAAATGTTTTTTAAAGCTGAAAATTAGGTAGGAATTTTATTGCATAGATACATGAGTTCAGCTTGGACCAATGTAAGTATGCATATCTTATACCTTGCTAATTCCCTGTGTAAGCTGCAATTTACTGTAGTTAATTACTGCTACTATCCAAGTAATTGCAGTCTTCTGGCCCAATGCGGAGTGGCCGAAATTCTGCATAGTAAATACAGGAGGTTGTTTTCAGAGAAAACCCAGTATTTTTTTTCAATACACGGTGTCCTCTGTCTGGATGAGGTAGAGACTGACATTACTGCCCTGCCTCTCTGCCTCGTACAGTGTCTGGGTGAGGGATGAGTAGAACTAGAAGTCAATCAAGTATGTAGCTCTTTGTGTGCTGACAAGGAATATGCTGACAAAAGGAGAGAACTAAGGGGTGAGCTCATCAGGGCAGTGAAGGTAACTTAGCTGTAGTTCTTAACTGCAGCAAAGAAAAATCAAGTAACCAGTATTTATGCCATCTGGAAGGGCTATGTCAATCTTAGAATCAGATAGTGAGAAATACAAATCCTTTGCCACGTAAATCAGCTCTCGGATACAAATGTATTTCAACTGTATTTAGCTGCCTGCATTGAGTTCAGCTTAAGACTGTTAAATTAATGTTTAACACATAAATTCTCTCAAGAAATATACATCTTCTAATATAAGCAGGTAGCAAATGATGCATTCATATCCCATTAAAAATCCGTTGTATTAAATAATCAGGCAGTGTTCATAGTATATTTTTTATTAAGAAATGTAAAGTGTTTGTAAAAGTAATTATTTTTCCTTTTAAAATAACAAACGTTTTCCTACCTGTGGTCTGCAATGGTATTGCACAGAGCAGCCATAATCCTCCTCTTCTGGGGTCCCCTGCCTGTGTTCCTGGCTCCTCCTCTTCTTGGTGTGACACTATAGAAAGCCTCTTCCTATTATTGCACACCTACTGGGTCAGGCTCGAGCCACGCTGCCTGCATCTATAGAGCGGTCGGCAAGTTGATAAAAGAAGATAAAAAATGTAGGCTTTACAATCGCTTTAAGAAATACTAAAATAAGTCTGAAATCATTAACAAATACACAACCTACCCGTTCTGGACATTTGTTTAGTGCTTGGGTACAGCAGGCCATCCCACAGTGTAAGGTCCCATTGTTTATAAAAACAGGACATACAAAAGGACAATGTATGTAACGAAACGTCCTACACTCCGCTTGAATGTTTTCGTCATACACCGCTTCCTCCTAGTCCAAATCTAGATATCAGATATTCCAACCGCTGACAACTACAAACAAGATGACACTTGCTTGATTGCTGAACATGGACTGTTTATTAGAACCAGAATACAAGTCTTATATACAGTAAAAAAGGAGGTTCCTACATCCTGCTCATATTACTCTAGCAATACACAGAAACATAAATTAACATGAGGGTTAATTAGCACAAGCAACAATGGGTGAATGTCTTATAAGTTATACTAGACTAATTTACATTAGAACAGACAACAGACAGACAGGTGGCTGGAGTTGACATCAGCATATTCTAACAGTATGTGTCCCAACATTATGAATCAGTCAATATTTCTAATATGACATATACATGGTTCCCAGAGTGTGTGTCTTGGGGGGATATGGACCTGAATCCAAAGTAGCACCACCTCAAGGGGCCCCAGGCATACAGCTCACAAAGAGCACCATTCCCCCAAATGCCAGGGCCCATAATCGCAAGGCAAGACGCTAGCATTCAGTCCCCTCCAAAAGCCTCTGTCCCGGCTAGGTCTGTCACAATGTATAATGCCAAAAGTGTGTAGCGCCCTGCTCCCAATGACTGGGTGCTATGTCTCAATTTAGAGGGTATATGAGCAAATAGCTAGGCTCAGATGTAAATAATTGATGTTAAATTAGCCTCTTTTCCCGGCTATGGCTGTGTTGGGAAAAACTTCCCATTGTTGCCTGTAGGTGGCTTTACCACCTCAGGCCAATGTGGAAGATTGACAAGCCAGAGTGCATTGGGTACGATCCCCCGGGAACAGTTCAGTGGGCATGGTCTACCCACTGAGCATGCTGGGGAAGGGTACTTAAGGGGCAGATGCCATCTTTTGGGGTCCTTCGTCCCCTCGCGGCCCTCCTGGCGTGAGGGGTGTATTGTGTGATTTTTGGCCTTGGAACCATGCTGGTCCGAGGTCACAACTCCAACCAGTAGGCCCAGTTGTGCTTACTGGGTCTGCACTTTGAAGGTGATCCTGTGCTGTCCGTCCTGAGGGAGGAGACCACTCAATGGAGGAAACCAGGGGAGCACCTGTCCTGGAAAAGGCCAAGCGGAAGGCTGGTGTCTTGAGGAGGATCTGGTAAATCTATTGGAGGATGCACCACAACTAAAGTTACCTTACAGTCTGCCGGGTCGCCTTAAAGGCTCTTGACTGTTTGGCTGGAAGTTCGGGTGTTGAGTCCTGTGGCAGAGGTTCCCGGATTATCCAATTCTGTGCATCACCAGTCTGTGGCAGAAACTGGTCCTGATAATGGTCGTGCATCATACCGGCTGCTAGGCCAGGTGAGAGGGGCCTATACGGGTGAGCAAAACCCACTCCAGGGAGAGTGGTGAGTGACCGTATACTTGAGGAGTTTTCCCCAGTGATCTATACCGTGTCCCTGAACCTACCCCTTCCCTTCACCTTTCTATATGTTTATGCAAAAAGGAAAATAAAACCTAACTGCCTAAGGTTTTACATCTTGTGTGGACATTGGAGTTTCTACAGATTTTCTTCCCCTAGACAACCAATACCGAGGTAACGTGCAGGCCAAAAATAAAACCAGCAGCTCCTGCGGGGGGTGTGCTACATGTGGAATTCTGAAGGCCAGGAAATCCCAGCTCTACCCACCAGGGTTATGCAGTCTAACACTGGATACCCTTTATAATGCAGAAATAAATCCTGCATGACCTGGTTGCACCATAGCTGCAGTCTCCAGAAAGCAGTGCTTGCAGGAGGTACTTTAAGTTCAGTATACATATTTATGAATAACTCCAAAGAGATTTTAGCCTGAGGGTAATAAGATTGTGTCTGAAAGTCCGACTGTCCTCTAAAAACTATAGACACTCTAGGGTAAACTAAGCAGACTTTACATCAGCATTTCAATAAATGAATTTATATGTTGGCTGAGGTTTCTTCTGTGTTTAACTAAAATCTACTGTGCACATAATCACAAACCACTGTCAAGAACAATTCCAGTATAATCTATATGTCAAAAATAATTTCAGTATATTTCATATTACGGTATGTAATAGTAGAACAGTAAAAGTGTACTCTGTGTATGAGATGAAATCTGTTTTCAAATGTTTTTGTGGTTGCCATGGTCTGCAGCAAGTTTATACACTACATGTTTCTGTATGTGAGAGAACATTTTCTCCTTGAATGGTAGTAATAATACTTTGCACATGACCCTATTATAAAAAAAAAAAAAAAACCCACAGAATATAGGCCTAGTAATATTGTACAACTCTAATCCTCCTTGTCTCTGTATTGCGACCATGTCTATTGGGGGGGGGGGTTAAAAAATAGGATTTTTATACTCACCGTAAAATCCTTTTCTCTGAGTTCATGGACGGACACAGCCTTTATCTTGACAAAGTGGGTATTAGCCTTCCTTCAGGAGTGACTAGGCAGAAACTTATAGAAAGAGTTAAACACATCACACACAATACAGCCCCACCCAGGGGGCGGTCCATCTGGGTATAACCCCTCTTCTCTGCATCTCGCAGATCAGTTCATCAAAAAGAAGTACAAACATAAAAAGGAGGGGGGGGTGCTGTGTTCGTCCAACCCTTTAAGGCGTAAGCCTGAATCACTGTCGGATCCACCTCGAGATGGTGGCCGACGAGACCGCTAGGCCCTTCTTGGGACCAGCCACTGAAACAAACCGTGAGTCTGACCTCCGGAACGGAGCAGTAGCAGATAAGTATACTCTCAGAGCTCGGACAACGTCCAAGGAATGCAACGCCGCTTCTTTAGAATGCGACGGACGAGGACACAAGGATGGAAGTACAATGTCCTCATTGAGATGGAAGGCCGAAACAACCTTATGTAGAAAAGGCGGCTGCAGACGCAGCATCACCTTATCCTTGTGGAAGATCAGATAAGGAGCCTTGCCAGCTCAGAAACCCGTCTAACTGACATAGCAGCCACCAAAAATACCACTTTCTGAGAAAGTGTCAACAAGGGAATTTCCCTAATGTTCTCAAACGGTGGCTTCTGGAGCACTGAGAGGACCAGATTCAAGTCCCACGGAGGTAGCGGGGGACGGATCGGAGGGGCCACATGCTGAACACCCTGCACAAACGTACTTAAAGTGGTCGCTGAAAAAAGACAGCCAGGGCAGATATCTGCCTCTTAATCGTACTTAAAGCAAGCTTTTGGTACACCTCGCGCTGTAAGAACAGCACGTCGTGAAACCAAATAAGTCAGTGGATTCCAACTCATTTCCTCACAAAAGGCTATGTAGGCCTTCCAAGTGCGATGGTAAATCTTCCTAGAGGATAACTTCCTAGCCTTCCTCATGGTAGGAATCACTGAATCCGACAGGCCCCGGTCTCTTAGCACCTGGCTTTCAATAGCCATGCCATTTAAGCCAGCGACTGTAAAGCAGGATGAAGTATGGGACCTTGCGACAGCAGTTCCTCTCTCAGCGGTCAACGCCAAGAGACGTCTGCTACTAGACGCACTAGGTCAGCGTACCAAGGACGCCGAGGCCAATCCGGAGCAATTAGGATCATTGGAATCCCCTCTGCCTCCACTCTGCGCAGCAGATGAGGAAGGAGCTTTAGAGGAGGGAAGGCATAGATTAGCTGGTACTGACTCCACGGAGCCACCAACGCATCTGTCGCGTCTGCCCATGGGTCTCTTGACCTGGCCACAAACCTCAATACCTTCCGAGTCGGGACGCCAGGAGATCTACGTCTGGCGTGCCCTATCTTTGGCAAAGGAGCTGAAACACATCCGGGTGTAGAGACCATTCTCTTTGGTCCAGCATCTGGCAACTCAGGTAGTCCGCCTGCCAGTTTTCCACACACGGAATGTATACGGCCGGTTCACTCCTTTCTTCCCACCTTAGGATGTGAGCTACTTCCGACGCTGCGGCTGAGCTTCTCGTTCCTCCTTGATGGTTGAGATATGCCACCGCTGTGGCGTTGTCTGACTGGATACCCCTGTAGCCTCTGAGACCACGTGGAGAGGCAAAGCCAGATCGCCCAAAATTCCAGGACGTTGATCGGCAAGAGGGATTCCTCCGGGGACCAGCGACCCTGGGTCGACTAAACCCCCCAGACCCCCTCCCCAACCGGTAAGGCTGGCGTCCGTCGTGATCACCATCCAGTGAAAAGGAACGACTTCCCGGACAGAAGTGCCATTAATGTCAGCCACCAAACTAGGGAGGTCCTGACTTGGAGGCTCATCCGGATTTGACAATCCAGGGATGACGGGCACTTGTCCCATCTGGACAGAATTTCCTTCTGTAACACTCGCATGTGAAATTGCGCATATGGTACCGCCTCGAAGGAGGCCACCATGAGGCCCAGGACTCTCATGCAAAAGCGGAATGACGACCATCTTTGGAATGTCAACTGCCGCACCGCAGCCCGAAGGGTCTGCAACTTTTCCACAGGGAGAAAAACGTTCGCCTCTGAGGAGTCCAGAATCAACTCCAGATACACTAGGCGTTGAGTCGGTACCATTACTGACTGAGTGTTCAGCACCCAACCAAAGTGTCGGAGGGTTTGACAGGTTATAGACACGCTCACCTCTAATTCTGAGCTTGAAGTGGCCCTCACAAGAAGATCGTCCAAGTAGCCCACGATAGCGATGCCACACTGTCTTAGTAGGGCCAGAATCGGAGCGAGCACCTTGGTGAACACCCTTGGTGCCGATGCCAGGTCAAAGGGGAGAGCCACAAATTGATAGTGGTCTTCCCCGACCGCAAAACGCAGACATCTGATGCCTGGTGCATATAGGGACATGCAAATAGGCGTCCTTGATGTCCAAGGATGCCAGAAAGTCCCACGGCTAGAGGGCAGTGACAACTGAGCAAACTGACGCCATCCGGAATCCTTGTACTTTCACAAAGCAATTGAGGGCCCTGAGGTCCAAGATTGGACGAACGCCCTCCTCCTTTGGTACTATGAAAAGATTTGAGTAAAACCCCTGAAACTGTTCCTGTACTGGAACAGGAATGACCACCCCGCGTTTTAGCAGGTCTTGAACTGCCCCATGTAGGGCTTCCCGATTAGTCGGCTGCAGCTGGAGGTTGGAGGGGAAAAATCTGCTTGGTGGGCAAGATAGAAACTATCTTGTACCCAGAGGAAACAAATTTGCAAACCCACCGGTGGGGACCTGAGATGTCCACTGGGTCGCGAACACGTCCCCCCACCCGATAGATGGGTGGGGGCAGACCTTCATGCGGACGTAGATATGTCTTTAGGCTTGTTGGGTTTGCGAAACCAGGGACATCTCTGTCCCTAAGCAGGCGCTTTACTGGCCTGGGGTCCTTTACCTGCCGCACTGGGTGGACGAAAAAGCTGCTTGTGCGCGGTGAAGAAGGGCCCTTGCCTACGGCATGGCTCCTTCCCCTTCTTGGATTGTGGGAGCAGCGTGCTCTTACCTCCTGTGGCATCTTTAATAATGTCATCCAGGTGCGCTCCGAAAAGTCTGTCGCCAAGGGCAAATCCATCAGGGCCCTCTTGGAATATTGGTTAAAGAATTGGTCTGCGGACCAAAGTAGACGGTGTAACACCACCGCATAGCTTGAGGCTCTGGCCAGCAGAGGAAGAGTGTCCAAGGCTGACATTTTTTTTAGGCCCTGTACCAATTGGTCGGCTAGAGCTACCTCGTCCGGGGGAGCCCAACATGCTTTTAACCCATTGAGCAACATCTTTGTCCATTCAGTGAGTGTCTGAGACACCAGGGCCCCAACTATCGTTGGGCGCACAGCCGAACCCACCACTGTGTACAGGCTGCGGGTGACCGCCTCAGCCTTCTTGTCCGCAGGGTCTTTGAAGGCAGGAGCCCCTTCCACCGGAATGGTGGTTACCTTGTTTAGCCTGGACACAGGAGGGTCCACTATCGGGGGCGAGGTCCATTTTTTCAAGAAACTCTCTTCAAGAGGGTAACGCACCGCCAAATTTTTAGGGACTGAAAAAACCTTCTGTGGTTTGTCCCACTCCTTGTATAAAAGCTTGTCTAAATAAGACACACAAGGAAACACCTTAGCAGTGCGGGTCGCCTTACGGAACCCAAAAGGGACCGGCGCTTCTGTTGCTTCTGCAGACCCCTCTATTTTTTGAGTATCTTGCACTGCGGTGATAAGGTCACTTACCAGAGCCCTATCGCGTGATGATCCGGAATCTTCCTCACTGTCCGGCCGATCTCGGTCCGCATCCTCAGATACATCAAAGCCAGGGTCATAAGTCGTAGGTGGACCCAGCTCCCCATCTGAGTTGTCCCCAGAAGATGGCGGGGGGAGGGGGCGTTTTTTACCCCCCGTGTTCCCACGCGCCGCTTCTACCTTGGCAACAAATGCCTCTAGGATAGCCGACACAGCGTCCGATACATCAGGTGCAGGGGCATCAATTGCTAGCTCAGGTGTTTCAGGGGAAAAGGCGTCTGCTTCTGACGCCATGCTGACCCAAGCGTCTGACACCCACTGGGGCTCCAAGGCAAGTTACAAAACAAAAACCACCTAGGTAGGATGGGACTTTATAAGTGACTGAAAAACCAATGAAATTGAAGTATAAAAGATTTTATTAAATATACAAATATACATAAAAGATATATAGTAGTAGACGTATAAAACATTACAAATTCATACAATAGGTTGATTGATTTGGATGCCTTGTGAGCATGGCTCTCACAACTTGACCCAACGTTTCCAGCACAAGAGCCCTTCTTCAGGGGTTTAATACAAGTATATAGAGCCAGTCATAGCAAAGGGAAAATTCACCCCGCATATGTGACTGCCACAGCCAAATAATTACAGCGGGTGATGGGAATCAATTTCCGTCAGCCCACATATGCAGGTGTTCCAGCGAGGATCCCATGAAACTCCCCAGGTTAAAACAGACCATCTATATATTGAGTAGATCCATAGCTCAAAGGTAGAAATAGAGAGCTGGGTGCTGAGTACTTCACAGAGAACCAGAGGATAATAGTGATCCTCAGGTACAGGAGATATACCTGTAATCAGATGGAACAAGTTTGATCCTATGCTGACAGAGCCGTCGCTGCTCTTGTTTTCTATGCAATTACAGGGATGTGGTGACTGTACAACTGTTCTGTGAATAGGGGAATATCTTTAAGGCAAGTTACAACAACCCACCCTCCTAGCTGCGACAGACGAGGGGTTCCCCCCCCCATAGGACTCACCACCTTTGAACAGTAGTACGGCCGCCATCCACTTCCTAGTAGAGCTGCTTCCTTGTCAGCTATCAGTCTGACCACTCTGCAGCGTGTGTCTGTAGGCTTGCGCCGTTTAAATGCTATTTGATCGGCGTGGACCATGAGAAAATGGCTACCAAGCGGCGGCTAGAGGCCAAACAGCGCGGACCACAGAAACATGGCCGCCAGCGCAGAATAGGCCAAACACAGCATGGATCACAAGAAAAATGGCCACCGACAGCATGGAGCAGAACACACAGGTAAGCAACCCCTTCTTTCATGGCAGCCAGGGCCGTCGGAACAGGACAGGCAAAACAAGCAATTGCTTGGGGCCCCGAGCTGGCCTGGGGCCCCAGCCTAGGGTGCCTGCCTGCTGCCTGTCCTGGATTTCCGCCCTGAACTGATCCGCGGATAGCGGCCATAGGAAAGGCCGTGGCTTCGGTCTAGCTCCGGAGCGGCTGTCATCTTGGTACACCCGGCGGCAGCGGCCAAGGTGAGTGGGGAGATGTGGACATTACAGTGGGGGAGATGTGGACATTACAGTGGGGGAGATGTGGACATTACAGTGGGGGAGATGTGGATATTACAGGGGAGATGATGTGGATATTACAGTGGGGGAGATGATGTGGATATTAGAGTGGGGGAGATGATGTGGATATTACAGTGCGGAGTCCCCCTGTCCATCCCACGGTCCCCCTGTCCATCCCACGGTCCCCCTGTCCATCCCACAGTCCCCCTGTCCTTCCAACGGTCCCCCTGTCCTTCCAACGGTCCCCCTGTCCTTCCAACGGTCCCCCTGTCCATCCCACGGTCCCCCTGCCCATCCCACGGTCCCCCTGCCTATCCCACGGTCCATAAACAGTCCTAAACAGCATCTTAATGTTAATGTGAATGAGCTTAAACTGTATCGCTATGCTGTGGTTCCTGTAGGCTTTGCGTGAGTGCGGGGGGCCTCCATGTCTATTTTGCTTAGGGCCCCCAAATTCCTTCAAACGGCCCTGATGGCAGCTCATCACCTTTATCTAGCGGACGTACATGCAGAGTTCCCACGCAGGTGGAACCCCCCCCCAGGTGAACCCCCGCCCCAGCAGCCAGCCTAGCTCTCCAGGAATGTCCAGCTATGTCCTCCTGCCGAAGCTGGGGATTACTACTTACCCTTCCTGCGTGGATTATGCTGGAAGCATCCCAGACAGACCACCTTCCGCATGGTGACAGAGGTGACTGTCTGCCCGGCTGCTGCGACTCGGCCCTATAGACCGGTCCTATGCATGCCCTGGAGCGTATAGCTCACCGGCCACCCTTAGAGCGACGGGCATATCGTGGACAACCCAGCGCATAGCTACAGTCGGCACACGCTCGATGGCCAAAACTGGGGAGACTACAAGGATCTGGGATCCAGTCTGTCACCCAGTTGGCAGTTGATTGAAGATCACAGGAACAAAAATAAAAATAAAATAAAATTTCAATCTAAAATAAAAAACCTCCAGGCCTATGGGTCCGAAGGGAGCCATGTCTTCTCCTTAGCTATGCAGAAAAAACTGATCTGCGAGATGCAGAGAGAGGGGTTATACCCAGAGGGACCGCCCCCTGGGCGGGACTGTATGGTATGTGATGTGTTTAACACTTTCTATAAGTTTCTGCCTAGTCACTTCTGAATGAAGGCTAATACCCACTTTGTCAAGATTAAGGCTGTATCTGTCCATGAACGAAAGAGAAAGTAGTGCTAGACTGAGATGACATTAGTATGGTGCAGGTAGGCTGAAGCATTTCCTAGGTCTCTTCTTTGGATTACTATGACACTATACATAATAATACTTTGCACATGCATACTATACTGTCCTTTATATTCACTATACATAATACTACTATGCACATGACCCTTTTATTATATAAAAAAAAAAAAAACCCAGCAGAATACAGGCCTAGTAATATTCTACTCTAATCCTTATTGTCTTCTTTATTGCAAGCATGTCTATTGGGGGGGGGGGGGGTTTAAAAAGTAGTGCTAAACTAAGATGACATCATTAGTATGGTGCCGGTAGGAAGAAGCATTTCCTAGGTCTCTTCTTTGGATTACTATGACACTATATTATGGGGTGTTAAAACATGTATTTTTAGAAACCAGCTAGAGATTGATGAGAAGATCATGGAGGAAGAGGATAGTCAGTATTGCATTTTATTAACATGGTCAAATTTCTGCTTTAAGATAGTGGCAAGTTAACTTGTTGAATAGTAGGTAAGTGCTAAGCCACTCCTGCCAGGGTAAGTGTATTACATCTGTTTAAATTCCTTAAGGTCAGACATTGAGGTTCCTCTCTGTTCACAGAACACCATAAACATCACCAACTATGGAACTGCCGAGAAGCTGCAAGATTTGCAGACACGTATCCAGGCTACTACATGGGTCTGAATCAGAAGATGGACTTCAGTTTTTAACTACTTTGAATAGAAGTCCCCTTTATACAGGGTTTTAGAAAAATAAAGAAACACGAACACACACACATCTTTTTTGTATTACGTTTAAGCTGTACAATGACCAATAAATATCTTCCTATTAAGGGTTTGTTTATACCAGGCATGTTTTCATGCATTTTCTAATGCAGATAAGCTGAACATACAAATAAAAGTATATTCTTGGGTTTAGTCCTTCCCTCTACCACATTGTGCTGCAGCCCATTGGGGAAAAATGCTGAGTGTTTCTTTCATTGCCCTGTATGATCTAATTTAAATAAAATTAAAAGTGATCCTATAAAACCACAGTACAAAATGTGAAAAAATATATGGAAACTCTCAATATGCATGCCAGAGTGAATGAGTCTTAAATGCCTTTGGGATCTGTTTTTACAATTTCCAAAATATATAATTGTATACTGCAATTGTTTTTTTTTTGCAATAATCTCAAATGATATTTTCTATATTTAAAAAAAATATAATATACAGCAGTTTTATGATATAACACATGAATCAGAAAAAAATAATTATGCGATAGGCAATTAACAGGTTGTGCTTTAGTAATGTAAAGGAGACAATATAATTAGGCAAATTTTAGTTCATATGAATTTTGTTAATTGGTAAAGATTAATCTGCTATTAATTGAAAATGAAAGCAAAAATAGATGTATATATTTCCTGGAAGGGATTCGGTGGACTATAATTTCACAACATTTCAGGAAAGGTTGTAGGTGTGAATATACATAAATAAATTGTAGTTTTATTTAAACTTGCGGTGAGATTTCTTAGTAAGAAACAAGTAATCACAATAGTCAAAAATGGATTTGTTTATTGAATAGATCAAGCCCAACACCTGATTATAAATTCAGCATGTTAGACGTGCTTAGTTGTAAATTAGTTTTAAGGCAGGTTGCAGTTTATTCAAAATCTGTACAGCATCCTTTAGCTGTAACAACCACGATGTATTTTAAGGTCTTATCTAAATGACTGGTAACAGGGCAGGAAGCCTACGGACATGTAGGGAAACCCAGTTATTTCCAGCAGCTCCTTCAGGAGCCATCACTACTTATAGCTATTAGTTAATATTGTATAAAGCAATACTAATATACAGTAAGTAGGGGCACGGCATTTCAAACATAACATTGAGATGTAATTTAAAATTGTATGTGTCCACATTTTTTTAAAATATTTACAGTGCATCCGGAAAGTATTCACAGCGCTTCACTTTTTCCACGTTTTATGTTACAGTCTTATTCCAAAATGGATTAAATTCTTTTCCTCAAAATTCTACAAACAATACCCCATAATGACAAATTGAAAGAAGTTGGTTTAAAATCTTTGCAAATTTATTAAAAAGAAAAAAATCACATGTACATAAGTAGTCACAGCCTCTGCTTAATACTTAGTTGAAGCACCTTTGGCACCAATTACAGCTAGACATGTGCATTCGTTTTCGTCCGAATGCATTTTCGTCCGAATTTCAGCTATTTTCGTTATCGTTTTAACAAACGAAAACGAAAGCACAGAATCCGAAAACCGAAAGATCCGACATAAACAAATGATTTATTTTCGTTTTCGTTGCTACAACAGTTCGATATAGATAGGAGATTCGACGTGACGCTGACAATAACAATTTGTGTCTATCGAACCTGTGGTCGAATGTGCCTAACCTTAACTCTATTAGTCCAAGATTATTCTACATAGAGAGAAAAGATTCGACATTATAGAGAGAAAAGATTCGACATAGGAGAGAAAAGATTCGACATAGGAGAGAAAAGATTTGACATAGGAGAGAAAAGATTCGACATAGGAGAGAAAAGATTTGACATAGGAGAGAAAAGATTCGACATTATAGAGAGAAAATATTCGACATAGGAGAGAAAAGATTCGACATAGGAGAGAAAAGATTCGACATAGGAGAGAAAAGATTCGACATAGGAGAGAAAAGATTTGTTATTATAGAGAGAAAAGATTCGACATAGAGAGAAAAGATCACTGCTGGAATTGGGTGGGGGAAGTAAAATAAAAATAAAGTTGATGATGAATGTTATTGGCTGATTGTAACCAAAGAGGAGGAGCAGTAAAATAGCTAGAATGACGAAGATTCGACAAAGCATCGACACAGCAATCGTACATTTCCGGTCAAATGCATCCGCCCATAGGCTATAGAAGAATTCTAATGTTGGTTGACTAGTAATAGTAATGAATAAATATAATTATTACTAGTCATACAACATTAGAATTCTTCTATAGCTTGTGGGCGGAACATTCGACCGGAAATGTATGATTGCAGCGTCGTACAGTTTCACTGCTCCGTCGAATCTTCTTTGAACATTCGACAGACACCATAAGCCTTCAATGACAGATTCGACCTTAATTAATTCAGATTTTCGGACGAATGCAATTTCTAACGAAAAACGAAATAAATAAAAACGAATTTCGGGAGTAACTAAATAAATTTATTTTTCGGACGAAAACGAAATTCCGAAACGAAATATTTCAGTGTGCACATGTCTAATTACAGCCTCAAGTCTTTTTGAGTATGATGCTACAAGGTTGGCACACCTATTTTTGGGGGGTTTCTCCCATTCTTCTTTGCAGGACCTCTCAAGCTCCATCAGATTGGATGGGGAGCGTCGTTGCACAGCCTTTTTCAGATCTCTCCAGAGATGTTTAATCGGGTTCAAGTCTGGGCTCTTGGGCCACTCATGGACATTCACAGAGTTGTCCCATAGCCACTTCTTTGTGATCTTGGCTGTGTGTTTAGGGTCATTGTCCTGTTGGAAGATGAACCCCTGTCTAAGTTCCAGAGCGCAATGGAGCAGGTTTTCATCAAGGATTTGTCTGTACATTGCTGCATTCATATTTCTCTTAATCCTGACTAGTCTCCCAGTCACTACCGCTTTTTTCCATTGGTGTAAAAAAATAGAACACGTTTTAAATTTTTCCGATGGAAAAAAAAACGATAGGAAATTCCAATCGTCTGTGTGGAACTCCATCGGAGAAAAATCCACGCATGCTCAGACTAAATTAGGAGACGGGAGCGCTCGTTCTGGTAAAACTAGCGTTCGTAATGAAGATAGCACATTCGTCATGCTGCAAATTAATGCATCGTTAAATGTAGCGCATTCTTTTCTTCTTTCTAATGCTAGAACAAATTTTATTTTTCGCTGCAGATATTCACACCGAGTTCTGCCAAAATTATTTATTTGTTTCCTGTGATCTCATGAATCTTCGTATTTTATTTTAAAGCCAGGTCTCCAAAATATCTTCATATTTATTTTAAGCGCAAATCGGCTAACACCAAACTTTTACTAACACGTGGTAACACGAAATCAGCAAAAGCAGCCCAAAGGGTGGCGCCGTTGGATTTGAACTTCCCCTTTATAGTGACGTTGTACGTCACCGTGTTTTGGACAGTCGGAATTTGCTCTGATGGTGTGTATGCAAGACAGCTTTGAACGGAATTCTGACGAAAAATTCTATCGGATTTTAGCCCATCGGAATTCCGATCGTGTGTACAGGACATAACTGCACAGCCGCTGACATGTTTCACACCAGACACGGTGCTTAGTCATAGCTAAAGTGCTACATTGTGTATATATATATATATATATACATACATATATACATACACATACACACACACACACACCACTAGATAATTCAACAAATAGACAAAACATGTATGCCATTAGTGGTATAATTGAAAGCACCTGTGAACATCTAAAATCCAGAACTTAACTATTAAAACAGATGGAGAGAACCCCCCCCCCCCCCCCGCTGGAGATTACACATATATCAATAATATATGAAAATAAAAAATATATAAAGAATAAAAGAGGATTAACATTTTTAAAAAAAACACTGGTGCTACCAAAAAAGGACATGACACATAAAATAATACCGTATGTAATAAAACTCTCATGTACATGTACCAATAATATACACGAGGGAAATGACCAAAGCGCCCATCACCCATGTATTAATGCTAGTACATGTTGCTCAAAATGATCTGATCCGCTAAAAAGGTGATGCCGTCCCTTCCTAATGTTAATTCATATCAATATTATTGTACCATGACATAGTTTTGATTGCTAAATTCTTCAGTTCAATTCTCCACTTTAGTTTTACCAAAGTCACCCCACATAATAACCAAGTCTAGATCACATATAACTGATGGGATAGGATCAAATGAATGCTAGTATCTCCCGGCATAAATTCATAGGGAAAACCTAAATGATAAACATATAAATATGAAAAAAATAAAAAAAGTAGTCGCTGCCATGGAAAACATCTGGAGAACGTGCATACATGCATGGGGCATACACACATATCCACATGGGTACATGCCCATAGACAAATAAAATGACCAAAAGCAGTCCTAGATAAATGTAAATGACAAAAATATTAAACAGCAATGGCTATAGCATATATCTAATACAATAGCTCCAGAAAAATCCCAATCAGGCGATAAATATAATAAAAAGTGTGGGAGGACAAAGAAAACAATTGATAAAAAACGAGAAAGAAAAAATAGAAGAAAGAAAAAAGGGGAACATAGCGGAAACAGAAAAAGAAAAGATAAGCCAAGCAGAACTGAGATGGAATATACTGACACCCAGCGGACAACCATGGCCCCCCATCAAGAAACATCATGAAAGCAGATGACCATTCCAAGATGGGGCAATCCCATACATATCTCAAGCAAAGGGCAAGGGTATAAAGTGACTCATAGAAGTGTGTGATATCTCACTCAAAATTGACGATGGGCTGCCTGGTATCGAGATGGAATATCCAGTGAACCTCTCTTAAGTCCCGTACACACGGTCGGACTTCCATCTGACTTTTCCGTGTTTTTTTTGTCCGAACGGAGTTGGTCGGGAACACCCATAGCATACACACGCTCTGACTTTTCTGCAAACTTTCCCAAAACTTTTTGCAACATCACGTGGTTTTTCCTGCTCTTTTCTGCTCCTTACCGCCACCCTTTGGTCAACCTCTGCTATTGTTGGTTGATTTTAACATTAGTTGTTTTGTCCATCGGACAAAAGTCCGATGGTTTTCTGTACACACGGTCGGACTTTGCTCCATCTGACTTTTGTTGGTTAAGTTTGTCCGTTTGCAGACCCAACTTTTGTCCGATGAAAACAAGAAAAAAGCAAACAAAGTTTGTCCGATGGAGCGCACACACGGTCGGATTGTTGGTCCAACTTGCTCAAAATTAAGTTTGTTGGGCAAAAGTCCAACCGTGTGTACGGGGCTTAAAGTGGTTGTAAACCCTCCTAAATTTTTTTTTTTTTTTTTTTTAACTAGCTGTAAGAGAAAGCCATAATGAGCTAATATGACTAGCATAATAGCTCATTATGCATCACTTACCTTAGATCGGGGCCCCCGAAGCCGTCCTCGTCTCCCTCTTCAGCCGCATCCATCGCTGCGGCGATAGCTGGAAGGTTACTTCCGGGTATCGCCGCTCCAGCCAATCACAGTGCCGCTCCGGCGCTGTGATTGGCCGGAGCGGCGAAGACGTGACTCCGCACATGCGCGCGTGAGCCGTCGAATTCGGCTACGTCGTCGAATGTTGCGACCTAGCCGAATTTGTGAATGGGGTTAACCCCATGCGCATGCGCGTGACGTCAGCGTCGCCGCATTTAAATGCAAATATCTCCTTAACCGTGTAGGTTAAAGGAGATATTTCATGCACCTACAGGTAAGCCTTAATCTAGGCTTACCATGTAGGTCTTTGTTTATAAAGTGGGTTTACAAACACTTTAAGAGTGACCTGAACTTGTCACCTTGTCATAAATCAGATGTGATCAGAACTGTGTGGACTGCACAAGTGAACCAGACGTATGTAGGTGAATCATTTATTAAGAAACGTGAATAATATATAAAACACAACCACCTCCAATATCACACAGTGCACAACAAACCAATATTAAACAAGACCCAAAAATAACAATAATCAGATGAGTACAACAATAATCAGACGAGTATATACAGCCAAAAGGGAATACCGGAATCGAAGTCTCAGCAAGGCTAGGGTCATAACAGGCAATCAACAGATGGGGGACAAGGAGGAAGACAGACAGGGAGAGGGTGGAAGGGATCAGACAGCAGGGCAGGAATCCAGGGATACAGGACTGACAGGAACAAGTACAAATAGGTTTGGGATCAGAGTCAGGTTCAGGATACAGGAAACAGGTTCGGGATCAGAGCAACCAGGTCAGGGCACAAGACGAAGCCAAGGCAAGGTGTATGTGGACTTGCCAGGTTTTTATACCATTACCTGCTATCAGGTTCAGGTGAAGCCTAACTGCAGGAGGAGATATCTGCTCCATACTGCCAGGATCCACCCACTGGTGGACGCCAGTACTGCGACCCAAAGATCACACAACACCAGCAGGGAAAGCTCTGACAGCTCTAAACTGCGAGGAGACACCTGCTGGTAAACATCAGTACTGCATGCCAAATATCAGATAGTATTACCAGCGGGTGGAACCTTTCCTGACACACCTCCCCTTTTTGATAACATAACTTTTTCGACCCCCTGGATACGTAAGCTGATATCTTTATTATGACATGAGTTCCAATGCCTTACTATATTAGTGGAATGGTCTTTGGATTTATCAGAGATGATCAATCCCTTATCCCTTAGCCTACGAGTCGTACATCCCATGTATTGAATGGAACATTGTTCACGTGACTACATACACTAGATATCTAGTGTTACAATTAATAAATGAGGATGTCTTTATTCAAGGAACTAAAAGGAATAGGGGCCCCAAGGGATAGTGTGGGTGGGAAGGTAGATTCAGAACAACTCAGTAGAAATAGTATAAAAATATGTTTAATTGGAAAAAGCAAGTACTAAAAACAGTCACAGAATAACAAAATGAGGCAAAACAGCTGCTCTAGGGCGTATTGTATGGATACACTGATACAAATCAGAAATAACTAATACAAACGATCAATCCTACATGTTTCGGAAAAGCATAAAGGCACATTAATCCTGTTATGATAGGTATATTCCTTCTTCAGGGATTTGAGTTGAGCTTGCTGGTATGTTTCTATAAAAATAGGGGATTTGAATATAAATAGCGTATATAAGTAATATTTAATTATTTACCCCAACCAAAGGAAAAGGAGAAAAAAATAAAAATAAATATATTTTCCAAAAATACTCACAAATCTTGTATTCCATACGAATAATCAGTGCACAGTGTTAATACAGGTGGATGGTGTTGCGGATACGGGTCAAAAAAAGACCAGACCAATATTAGTTTCCAACCATCTTTGAAAGCCGGGAGAATGCTGAGTTCGCATTCACTTATCACCCAGTGAGATAATTGGACCTTATGGGGAATACTTGGATGTTAAGTCTCCTTATAGCGTGGTGGCTATAATGGTGGCTGGGAATGAGGGGCCCAGAAAAACAGCGGCAACAACGTCAGGGCTCACAAGAGCGAGTAACAAAGGCAGAGTAGGAAAGGGACCTGGTGGGCAAAATGCAAAAACAGAAAATTTAAAAGGTATTTAAAAAGGATCCAGTGAGCATGTAAATTGCTAAGGGCTTTGCTTGGAGTGTATCCATGCAGGAGAGCTGGATGGTGTGTCTTACCTCATGGAATAGTTCGTTCAAAGTGCGTATCAGATTACACTTGGCTGTGCAGCACCTGTGAGCTGCATCAGCCTTGATTATATACCTGTAGTGTTTAGAAGAATAGCCAATCAGACATACTTGCATCTCAATTTGCTCTGGATAACCACACCTGTAGAGGATGAATTAGCCATTGCACGTCACATTGACGTGACGACCGAGTCCCATCCGCCCCGCCACTATCGCTCCCCGGCCGAATGCGGCGTCCGGCGTCACCGCGACACAATGCGCGATGACGTCAAACGTCGACACGGCCGCCGACACAGGAGGGGGCGCGGCCATTGTGTCGGTAGTTGGAAAAACCAGAGCGCATGCGTTGAAAGATCGACGCATGTTAACAAAGGCCGCGATCCACAAGTAAAAGCCTCCAGCTCCAAAAGGGCATGGAGGCTTACCTGTGCCGGGGAGATCCGACGTATCGCCACTGCCATAGGTCCCCTCGCTCCCAGCCAAGGAAAAAAGGGGTACAGTGATAGAATTTATATTGTATACAACACTAATCCTAAAGCACCATCCAAGTGCATCAAAATTCACATCATAAGGAATATATATATGCACAAGCATGGGTTATAATATTATATTTTATGATTTGGTAGATATGTATTTTTTACATAGAAAACAATATAAAGGATGAATAAAAAATAATAAAGTATAATAAATAACAGAAAGACAGAATAACACTCAACATCATAGCAGAAAAGTATGCATTGACAGTTTTTACATATACATCAATTATACGTAGGGTGATACCTGGCTATAAACGTACATACAATGTATACAATCAACCGAATAATTAATGCATAGGTACATGAAATATATATGAAAAGTATATATACAGAAGATATGTAGAAGAAAAAATATAGAACGAATGAATAATGATCAACAAACGGTGACTGAAGGGGTTAGGGAAGGGAAAGAATAAGGGGGAGAGGGGGAAGGGGAAAAAAAAAAGGAGGGGAGAGAAAATAATAATAAATGGATAAGAGTGAGTAAAAAAGTGAATAAAAAATGGATGGTAAAGATTAGGAATAACGAGAAATAAGAATAATGATGAATAATAAATAAAATAGAAAGAAAAAGGAAAGAAGGGGGAGAAGGCCGGAAAGGGAAAGAGAAAGGGAAGTGGGGGGCTACACAGGTGAACCCTATATTTATCATTGGTCCCTATCAAAACCTCCAGTTGAAAATCCAGGTAAAAAGGGTCTAAGATTGAATGCCTCATTGAGGCCTGGCGGACAGGTGGCATTGAGGTTTGATATCCACCGAAGTTCCCGTTGGAGGAGACTTTTGTTCAAGTCGCCCCCCCTGGTACTTGGGTGGATAAGGTCCAGAACAAGTACCGAAAAATAATTTCCAAACATGGGACTTTATCTGTATTCCCTATCCACGCTTGGCAACATTCTACTCTGTACCAAAGATACACAAGAATACACTAGACCCCCCAGGCAGACCAATCCTTTCAGGTAATGGCTCGATTACCGAGAATCTTTCAAAACTGATAGATGAACATATTTGCCCTTTTGTACTATCCATACCCTCCTACATCCGTGATACTATACATCTTTTACAGATTATTGAAGATGTAGTGGTACCAGAGAACTGTATTTTGGCCACCATTGATGTGGAGGCCTTATACAGCTCCATACCACACACAAAGGGTTTGGCTTGTATTCGTAAGGTACTATCAAGAATAAGTCACCATGAAAAGTCATTTAATGAATTTGTCCTGAGTTTGGATTTCATTTTGAACAACAACACCTTCTCTTTTGATGGCCGCCTATTCCTCCAAGTACAGGGCGTAGCCATGGGCACCTGTTGTGCCCCTGGCTACGCCAATCTCTACCTGGGGGAGTGGGAAGATGCCATTTTCAGCGACAAGGGTCTCTCTATGTACCTGTGCCACATCTTTATGTGGCACAGGTACATAGATGACATCTTCGTCGTCTGGAATGGTCCCCAGTCCCTCCTAGAGGAATGCTTACTCGCATTAAACATCAATGAGTTTAATCTGGCATTCACCATGAATGTTGATCCATCCAAGATTACATTCTTGGACGTAGAAATTATTAAAAATCAAGATAATCTTTTGTCTTGCAAATTATTCAGAAAACCTACGACTGGTAATACGATTCTACATTCCTCCAGCTTTCATCCCAGGCCTCTTGTCAATTCAATACCGTATGGGCAATACTTGCGCATCAAACGAAATTGCTCAAATCACTCAGATTTCTTGCATGAAGCAAAAAATCTGAAAAATCGTCTACTAGAACGTGGCTACAGCCACAGATGTTTGAAAAAAGCATTTCAACGAGCAGATACCAGGAATAGACATGAGCTACTTGCTCCAAAAAAAAGCAAAAAATCTGGTGAAAATTCTAGAATTGTCACTACTTATTCCAATGATCATAATCAGATTCTACAAATCTGTAAAAAGTACTGGCATTTGCTAACATCAGATCCAGCAGTTGGACCCTTTGTGCCTCCCAACCCAATGATCACCTACAGACGAGCCACCTCTGTAGGTGATCTGTTGGTCCAAAGTGAATATAGGGGTTCCAATAGAAGTGATCCCTGCAAGACAGTAGGAACCTTTCCATGTGGGTCATGCTCATATTGCAAATATATGGACACCAGAAAAGACATCTATTTACCTAATGGTGCACAATTTTTTGCAAGACACTACTCCAATTGTCAAACCACCAATGTAGTATATTTACTCCTTTGCAGCTGCAATTGCTTTTATGTTGGCAAAACTATACAGAAACTCTGGCAGAGACTGTATCGCCACGTAAAGGCTATGCAAACTGCAAATCCTGATTTGCCACTTGGCAGACATGTCGCACAGACACATGCTGGAATTTGTCCCAGAATATCGGTACTTGTTCTGGACCTTATCCACCCAAGTACCAGGGGGGGGGGCTCGAACAAAAGTCTCCTCCAACGGGAACTTCGGGGGATATCAAACCTCAATGCCACCTGTCCGCCAGGCCTCAATGAGGCATTCAATCTTAGACCCTTTTTATCTGGATTTTCAACTGGAGGTTTTGATAGGGACCAATGATAAATATAGGGTTCACCTGTGTAGCCCCCCACTTTCCTTTCTCTTTCCCTTTCCGGCCTTCTCCCCCTTCTTTCCTTTTTCTTTCTATTTTATTTTTTATTTATTATTCATCATTATTCTTATTTCTCGTTATTCCTAATCTTTACTATCCATTTTTTATTCACTTTTTTACTCACTCTTATCCATTTATTATTATTTTCTCTCCCCTCCTTTTTTTTTCCCTTCCCCCTCTCCCCCTTATTCTTTCCCTTCCCTAACCCCTTCAGTCACCGTTTGTTGATCATTATTCATTCTTTCTATATTTTTTCTTCTACATATCTTCTGTATATATACTTTTCATATATATTTCATGTACCTATGCATTAATTATTCGGTTGATTGTATACATTGTATGTACGTTTATAGCCAGGTATCACCCTATGTATAATTGATGTATATGTAAAAACTGTCAATGCATACTTTTCTGCTATGATGTTGAGTGTTATTCTGTCATTCTGTTATTTATTATACTTTATTATTTTTTATTCATCCTTTATATTGTTTTCTATGTAAAAAATACATATCTACAAAATCATAAAATATAATATTATAACCCATGCTTGTGCATATATATATTCCTTATAATGCGAATTTTGATGCACTTGGATGGTGCTTTAGGATTAGTGTTGTATACAATATAAATTCTACCATTGTACCCCTTTTTTCCTTGGCTGGGAGCGAGGAGACCTATGGCAGTGGCGATACGTCGGATCTCCCCGGCACAGGTAAGATTCCATGCCCTTTTGGAGCTGGAAGCTTTTACTTGTGGATCGCGGCCTTTGCTAAGATGCGTCTATCTTTCGACGCATGCGCTCTGGTTTTTCCAACTACCGACACAACGGCCGCGCCCCCTCCTGTGTCGGCGGCCGTGCCGACGTTTGACGTCATCGCGCATTGTGTCGCGGTGACGACGGACGCCGCATTCGGCCGGGGAGCGATAGTGGCGGGGCGGATGGGACTCGGTCGTCACGTCAATGTGACGTGCAATGGCTAATTCATTCTCTACAGATGTGGTTATCCAGAGCAAATTGAGATGCAAGTATGTCTGATTGGCTATTCTTCTAAACACTACAGGTATATAATCAAGGCTGATGCAGCTCACAGGTGCTGCACAGCCAAGTGTAATCTGATACGCACTTTGAACGAACTATTCCATGAGGTAAGACACACCATCCAGCTCTCCTGCATGGATACACTCCAAGCAAAGCCCTTAGCAATTTACATGCTCACTGGATCCTTTTTAAATACCTTTTAAATTTTCTGTTTTTGCTTTTTGCCCACCAGGTCCCTTTCCTACTCTGCCTTTGTTACTCGCTCTTGTGAGCCCTGACGTTGTTGCCGCTGTTTTTCTGGGCCCCTCATTCCCAGCCACCATTATAGCCACCATGCTATAAGGAGACTTAACATCCAAGTATTCCCCATAAGGTCCAATTATCTCACCGGGTGATAAGTGAATGCGAACTCAGCATTCTCCCGGCTTTCAAAGACGGTTGGAAACTAATATTGGTCTGGTCTTTTTTTGACCCGTATCCGCAACACCATCCACCTGTATTAACACTGTGCACTGATTATTCGTATGGAATACAAGATTTGTGAGTATTTTTGGAAAATATATATATTTTTTTTCTCTTTTCCTTTGGTTGGGGTAAATAATTAAATATTACTTATATACGCTATTTATATTCAAATCCCCTATTTTTATAGAAACATACCAGCAAGCTCAACTCAAATCCCTGAAGAAGGAATATACCTATCATAACAGGATTAATGTGCCTTTATGCTTTTCTGAAACATGTAGGATTGGTCGTTTGTATTAGTTATTTCTGATTTGTATCAGTGTATCCATACAATACGCCCTAGAGCAGCTGTTTTGCCTCATTTTGTTATTCTGTGACTGTTTTTAGTACTTGCTTTTTCCAATTAAACATATTTTTATACTATTTCTACTGAGTTGTTCTGAATCTACCTTCCCACCCACACTATCCCTTGGGGCCCCTATTCCTTTTTGTACACAAAATTGGGATGTGGTGGGAACTTTCAGTAACTACATATGTCTCTAACATAGTTTCCCCCATACATTTTTTATTCAAGGAACTAGAATGGATCATATCACCTCGTAAAATGTGAGGGAAACACGGGCAACCATTGCCCCCACATCAAAATGATCCTTAAAATTGCAGCCAATGTGAACAATGAGACCTACTTGTGTAAAGGCTAGGAGACAATGTTCCACCAATAGTAGGAGCTCTGCGTGACACTTATTTATTGCCCTTCGACAAAATGTGAACATAAATGGGATAGTTATACAAAATTGGCAGATATTTTTCAATCGTGCTTCTGATTTTATTAAACTCTAGACTTAAGGGGGTAGAAAAAAATGGGAACATTTATCAAATCTGTGTTTTCCTCCATCTCTGTTTTTATACCTATTGATGTCATCCCGATGAAGGCGACTTCTTTCAGCCTTGTGGGCTATATTAAACGCCCTACCAAGAACAGAGGCTGTGTATTTCCTCTCCATGAACCGTGTCTTCATGGCAGAAGCTTATTTCAGGAAAGCCAATTCATCACTGCACACACGTCTCAGTCTTAAAAATGTACCCACTGGGATGCCTTTGATGGTGTGCTTAGGGTGACCTGAATCTGCCCTCAGCAGGGAATTGTCGGCTGATGGTTTCCTATAAAAGCTTAGAGGAGATACACTCTCCTTCACCCATTAAAACAACGTCCAGAAATTCTATCCGTTTATGGCTCATAATACCTGAAAATTTAAGATTGAGACTGTTGTCATTAGCCACTTAAGGACCGCCTCACGCCGATGTACGTCGGCAGAATGGCACGGCTGGGCGTGGGTCTCTCGCGCGCCGCCGGCTCGCTCGCGACTCGGTCCTGAGCTCCGTGACCGCGCGGACCCGTGGACCTGATTGCCGTCGTTGTCCCGCGATCGGGTCACAGAGCTGAAGAACGGGGAGAGGTAAGTGTAAACAAACCTCTCCCCGTGCTTCCTAGTGAGCCTGTCACTGATAGTCTGTTCCCTGTCATAGGGAACGACGATCAGAGTGACGTCACACGCCAAGCCACGCCTCCCTACAGTAAGAAACACACATTAGGTCACACTGAACCCCTTCAGCACCCCCTACAGGTTAACCCCTTCACTGCCAGTGTAATTTTCACAGTAATCGGTGCATTTTTATAGCACTGATTGCTGTAAAAATGACAATGGTCCCAAAATAGTGTCAAAAGTGTCCGATGTGTCCGCCATAATGTCACAGTCATGATAAAAATCGCTGATCACCGCCATTACTAGTAAAAAAAAATAATAAAAATGCCATAAAACTATCCCCTATTTTGTAGACGCTATAAAACTTTTGCGCAAACCAAGCGATAAACGCTTATTGCGATTTTTTTTACTAAAAATATGTAGAATACATACCAGCCTAAACTGAGGTGATCAAATACCACCAAAAGAAAGCTCTATTTGTGGGAAAAAAAAGACGCCAATTTTTTTGGGGAGTCACGTCGCACGCGCAATTGTCAGTTAAAGCGACGCAGTGCCGAATCGCAAAAAGGGGCTTGGTCCTTTAGCTGCAAAATGATCTGGGGCTCAAGTGGTTAAGGTATAGGAGTCATTCATCCATGCCACCCACATCCTTGGTACATATAAAGATCGAATTGTCTATGTAACGACGAAAAAACGAAACCCTTGAACGATGGGGACAACAAGCGACAAAAATGCAGGACCTCTCCCACCATCCCATGTGTAAATTAGCAAGGGAGGGGGAAAATTTGGCGCCCATCGAGGCCCCACATTTCTGGGAGGTAGTGGTCCCCATCGAACATGAAAAAATTGTGGGTTAATAAGTACTCCAAACGGGGCGTGGCTTGCGCGTGACGGAGATGGCTGCATAAGCTAACAGCTCTAGCCAGAGACCGAGGAAAGAGCGACCTACACAGCACAATACCGCGCATCCACTGCCCAAAAACACCATCATCACTGGGGGGAACACACCCGATGCAGTCCCGCAAGAGGAAAAAGGAGAGATATCCCAAAAAGCTGACAGACTTCTTCACCATGCCAGCGACGGAGAGAGAAAAATGGCAAAATGGCGCCGGCGGCGCACATCCACAGGTCTCCTTCTCATACACTGACTTGTCCGGATTGATGACAATCCGGACCTCTGGGCGGACGAGATAGCTCCACTACCAGGCAGCACATCATCCCCACGCAGCCCTACATCCCTCAGCCCAGCTAAAGCACGGATGAGAATGGATCCAGCAGCGCAGGCCTCAAACGCTAGGAAGGACACTCTCCACCAGGACCAGGTAGGCCTCAAACTATCATCGCTCATAGCACACTTTCCCACGTCTGGTCAGCCAGTCCTGGACACTACAATGAAGGACATGCTCTTTTCATTACAGTCCTCCCTCATGCTGAACTTCTCAGCTATGATCAAATGCTTCACCTTAGAGATGCAGGGCATGGGAGATAGGGTGCAGCACATTGAACATAAAATGGATGAATGCACCTCAACAGTGAACGAGCTTA
This sequence comes from Rana muscosa, assembly GCA_029206835.1. Taxonomy (NCBI): domain Eukaryota; kingdom Metazoa; phylum Chordata; class Amphibia; order Anura; family Ranidae; genus Rana; species Rana muscosa. The sequence continues at coordinate 691,873,505 of CM055121.1, forward strand.
TAGATGCATACAAGAAACAATCTGATGACACTGATTGGATTAAAGCAAAGCTCGCAGACCTCGAAGACCGTTCGAGGAGAAATAATGTAAAGATAAGGGGTCCCCGAATCTATCCCCCCTGCTGACCTGCAAAAATACGTTGGCGATATGATTGCCAAATTGCTTCCTGAGGTATTGCAGATCGAACGTATCATCGATCGCATACATCGTATACCTAAGCCTAAACATCTAGAGGCCTCAGTGCCCAGGGACGTCCTCATGAAAATTCACTTCTTTCCTACAAAAGAGAAGTTGCTAGCAAAAGCCAGATCAAACCCAGAGCTTCCAGCCCCATATAATGGGATACACCTGTATGCAGACCTCTCCCAATACACACTTAACATGAGGAGACAAATTAAAACAACCACTGAGGCCTTTAACAATCACAATATTCCTTATAAATGGAGACACCCAGCCACCTTAGTAATTACCAACAACGGCACAACAACAGTCATCTCTAACCCCAGAGATGGACTACAACTCCTTCACTCATGGGGCATTCTTCCGGATCTTTCTACTGAGGAAAAGAAAACCCTTGCCGAGCCTCGGCTACAGGGCCCGCACCAAAAGAAATTTCACAACCCTAGAGGAAAATAACTTACCTCAACAACATAATCCACCAGCAACCTATATCCCCGGTCCTCTGCCATGCTGAAATATAACTTTTCTGAACTTTCCCCCACGTTGTGTCGGTAGAACTGGTTGAAAATACTGACATTTGGAGTTATAGTTAAGACTTTTATTTCTTGTTGCTTTTTTTTCTTTTCGCATATTACTGATCACACCGCAACTTGTCACCCATGGCTGTGGGACACAGTGATCTTCTGAACAGCGGCAGAGAGTGAATTACACAGACCAGTGGGCATATGGCCACTTAGGCACCGTTGTATATTGTTAGTACATTATATTGACTGTTTCCTTTTTACCAGTATAGCCAAAACAAGGTTCGTTCACTACAGGACCAACATACCCGGAGAAACCATGATTCCTGGAAGACTAATATCTGCAGACGCTCAGCTGTGGATCACATCTTCAGCCAACTGTGGGTGTTACCACGCATTGCAATACCCCCACCATTCTCACGATGGCCATTAACTTACTGACAATAAACGCAAAGGACCTGGACCACCCAGCCAATAGAGCTTCCTTATGGAAAACAGCGCTGTCACGCGGCAGTGATGTCTTATGCGTCCAAGAAACGCACTTCGCTCAGGATGCGACCCCTGTCAACATAAGTCTTTTCCACACGTTTACAAAGCATGCTACCCAAAGAAGCAAAGAGGAGTACTAATTGCCATCAGAGACACCCTATCCTTTCAAACACCTCGACAACGGGGAGCTAGAGAATCAACTTAGAGCACATTTGGCCCGACAACTCTATGGTTGTTCAGCACCCAATTAGGACAGAGGACCCCATCTCATCTACCACCCTCAATGCTAATTTCCATCCAAACATGGCTCAACTTGCTAGCACACAAGCACGCGTCTGAACCGACAGTTACTATTGACATTCCAATAGAGGTTCTGAAACACACAATCGATCATTTCTCTATCACATCATGGCGGGAAAAGGGTATTAAGCACATACGGAACTTATACACCAAGAGCTCTCTAAAACCCTTTGCACATCTCCAGGAAGAATTCAACATACCTCAAGTTTCTATCAATACTTACAAGTTAAACAGTCTACAGAAATTTTCAGCGCACCTACATACTATCCAAACACCAGCATGGCTATTCCTGTCCTCCAGTAATCCACAGAAAAAGGGAACAATGTTCTACAACCTATTCCAACAAAAACAAACCTTTGTTAAATCCTCTTCCCACATACAATGGGAAAAAGATCTACACCAATCATTTACACCACTCCAGTGGCATAAAGCATGCAAAATCACTCAGAAAGCGTCCAACTGCTCCACGTTATGGGAGCCATCAGTCAAAATAACACTGCAGTGGTACTACAGCCCCGCAGTACTTTCAAAATTTAACACTTCAATCTCTAACACCTGTTTGAGACATTGTGGATCTCAAGGAGATCTCCTTCACACTCTTTGGAGCTGCCCTAAGCTTCTTCCTTACTGGGACAGTGTATTTAAGTTATTAACAGAAATAGCACAATCACAAATTTTGCCGAACCCAGCGCTGGTACTCTTATTCCTAGGTATAGACCAAATCCCTACCAACCTGCAACATACAACTGCAAATCTCCTACTGGCTGCTAGGCTAACAATTACCAGAAAGTGGAAAAACGACACTCTCCCTGCAGTTGCCGAAGTGATTGACCTAACTAATTTACATTGTACATATGAAAAGATGTTGGCGTCCTCAATGGGATGTCTTCATATCTCACTTGATCTTTGGTCACTGTGGTTGTCCTGTTACCCAAAAACTGAACAGTTCTAACTACCTTGAGTATGTATATTTGTTATACAATCTATGAAGTTGAGACCCGACTCCCCATTGGGCGCAGTGTTCCCCATAGGGGGCGTCCGTGGAGAGTCTGGTGTTTGATCTACCCTCCAATAACATCGCCATCCAAGAGATGGTAGCCTGCCGCATACTCACATTTGATATTACTAATCTACATATGGGCTGAAGTTGGTACTTTCTTCTTTTTATTTTAGTGTTATATTTAAAAGATCCTTGTTACCTTGTAATTTATGACCCATTTGGTAATAATTGCAATATTACATATCAAAGTGTAATATTTATTCTGTGTTCATGGTGCTACATTGAATACTGTATTGTTATCTATTAAAATGACTTGAAAATTCAATAAAAACTTTAAAACAAAAAAAAAGTACTCCAAACATAAAACGAACTCTTGATGTACCAAGGAGTAGTGACTGTGAGGTTTAAGAAAAAAGGCAACTGCCAGGAGTCCCAGGGAGTAGGGGATGGATTTGGGGGTGCCATTTAAGGCACTGTATAGCCGATAAAAGATGCTTGGTGTCCATAAGAAAACCAGGAAAGAGAGACCAGCGGCTGTAACTGATGGCCGAACCATTCAGCCAATCGCTCATTTAGTGACCGCCACTATGGGTCTACCTTACAATGGGTTACACCCTTAATGTATCTTTGGTAGGTGATAAAAAATGGGCTTTATTGGAGCATCAGAGATAAACAGCCCATGCGGGCTGTTGTGTGCCTTTTACTGAGGAGTGGCTTCCATCTGGCCACTCTACCATACAGGCCTGATTGGTGGAGTGCTGCAGAGAGGGTTATTCTTCTGGAATGTTCTCCTCTCTCCACAGAGAAATGCTGGAGCTCTGTCAGTGAACATTGGGCTCTGGTCACCTCCCTGATTAGGGCCCTTCTACCCTGATCGATCAGTTTCCCTGGGTGGTCCACTCTAAGAAGAGACCTGGTGGTTCCAAACTTCAATTTATGGATGATGGAGGCCACTGTGCTTATTGGGACCTTCAATGCTGCAAACATTTTACTGTACCACGATACAATCCTGTCTCAAAGGTCTACAGACAGTTCCTTGGACTTCATGGCTTGGTTTGTGCTCTGACATGCACTGTTAACTGTGGGACCTTATATAGACAGGTGTGTGCCTTTCCAAATAATGTCCAATCAACTAAATTTACCACAGGTGGACTTCAATTAAGTTGTAGAAACATCTCAAGGATGATCAGTGGAAACAGGATGAACCTGAGCTCAATTTTGAGTGTCATGACAAAGGCTGTGAATACTTATGTACATGTAATTTTTTCGTTTTTTATTTTTAATAACTTTGCAAATATTTCAAACAAACATCTGTCACGTTGTCATTATGGGATATTGTTTGTAGAATTTTGAGGAAAACAATGAGAATAATCCATTTCGTAATAGGGCTGTAACATAACAAAATGTTGAAAAAGTGAAGCCCTGTGAATACTTTCTGGATGCACTGTAAACCTTATATTAAATTTAATCAAGAAGAAACTGTATTACTGCTATTAAAAATGTAATACTGATTCATTGCACAGTGAGTGTACAGAAGAATAAACTAGCATCATTATAAACAAAGCTATGTGATCACCATGAATAATCCCCCTACTCCTAATCTCTATGAGAAAATAAATATGTGACTAAATAACAATAACAAATCACTGCAGCCACAATGTAACAAACAAAAAGATCAAATAAATGTAGCGCTGTGAACATAAAATAATTAAAAAGAGATTCAGTAAAGTCCACAAACCTGAGGCGCTCAATGCTTGTATGTGAGAAAAATGTGTCAGTTCCATAAAGTTTTTCACAGCTCCAATGAAAAACAGATACAGTGCCTTGAAAAAGTATTCGTATCCCTTGAAATTTTCCACATTTTGTCATGTTACAAACAAGAACAAATGTATTTTATTGGGATTTTATGTGATAGACCAACACAAAGTGGCACATAATTGTGAAGTGGAAGGTTCACAATTGAAATGATAAATGGTTTTGAGATTTCTTTACTAATAAATATATGAAAAGTTTGGCGTGCATTTGTATTCAGCCCCCCTGAGTCAATACTTTGTAGAACCACCTTTCAGTGCAATTACAGCTGCAAGTCTTTTTGGTAATGTCTCTACCAGCTTTGCACATCTAGAGAATGACATTTTTGCCCATTCTCCTTTGCAAAATAGCTCAAGCTCTGTCAGATTGGATGGAGAGCACCTGTGAACAGCAATTTTCAAGTCTTACCACAGATTCTCAATTGGATTTAGGTCTGGACTTTGACTGGGCCACCAACACATGAATATGCTTTGATCTAAACAATTTCATTGCAGCTCTGGTTGTATGTTTTGGGGACGTTGTCCTGCTGGAAAGTGAACCTTCGTCCCAGTCTCAAGTCTTTTGTAGACTAACAGGTTTTCTTCTAAGATTGCCCTGTATTTGGTTCCTTCTAACTTCCCATCAACTCTGACCAACTTCCCTGTCGAAGAAAAGCATCCCCACAACATGATTCACGGTGGGGATGTTGTGTTCAGGGTGATGTTCAGGGAAGTTTTCCACCACACACAGCGTTCTGCTTTTAAGGTTAAGTTAAGGCAGGACTTTTTCAGCAAACTTTCCCAAAATCACGTGGTTTTTATGCTCTTTAACGCCATCCTTTGGTCAACTTCTGCTATTGTTGGTTGATTTTAACATTGGTTCTGAGCATGCGTGTTTGTACTTAAGTCCGATGGATTTCTGTACACACGGCAGGACTTTGCACCGTAAGACTTTTGTTGGCGAAAAGTTTGTCCATTTGCAGAGTGAACATTTGTCCAATGAAAACCGAAAAAGTTTGTCCGATGGAGCGTACACACGGTTGGATTTTTTTAAAAACCTGGAAATTTAGAAGTTTGTTGTCAAAAAGACAGACCGTGTGTATTTTCAGAAAACACGATGTACTGTAAAGTCTTAATTGCAGTCCTCAATAGTGAAATTAACTCAGTACTTTTCACAAATTAAAATACAAAATGCCAAGTAACTTTGTTTGCTATACAAGGCAAAACTATGACACTTGTTACATTCCAGAGAAAGCTTCTAAATATGGAGAAATGCTTGTTTTTTCGACAGCTTTGTTTTTTTTTACGTACAATGTGTGTGTGCAGCACTCTTTACAAAGCACATCTGAAGTGTAAACATGAATGATTCCAGCCCTGTAGTTTACTCGTGTTAAAGGTCCATTGCTGTCCTCTCTCCTACTAGTTGGCTGGGTTCTATGCTATGCGAAAGGCTTTAATATTTGTGCATTACTCAACTAGTACAAGTGAGTAAATCAGGAGTTCTGTTTGTACACTTATGTTATCAACTGCATGCATGTACCAGCTCAGTGACTTAAAGTATAAATTACAAAGACAGCATGGCAGAGACAAACAGGTTTCTCATTGTACAAGTGATAACCAATAGGGATGAGCTCGGTGTTCGAGTCGAACATACGTTCGACTCGAACATCGGCTGTTCGATCGTTCGCCGAACAACGAACGATTTGGGCCGTTCGCGCCTAATTCGCGGCCCACAATGCACTACGCCATCGCAGTGTCATCCAGGCGCTGTGATTGGCCAAGCATGCACTGTGACCCCGCATGCTTGGCCAATCACAGCGCCGGCAGCGAGGAGAGCAATGATTGGCCACAGGCAGGATGCCTGTGGCCAATTATTGCTGAGGGTGTTTAGTACACGCCCCACACTATAAAAGGCCGCCAGCACGGCGGCCTAGTGTAGTGTGTTCCGGAGCAGGGAAAGAGAAGCATAGGCAGGGACAGTGACATTTTTTTTTTCTTGCTTAACCTGGATTCCTTTAGTTTAGGGAAAGAGAAGGATAGGTAGGGAGAGTGTCAGTCTGTTTTACTGTGCTAAACCTTGTTTGTAGGGACAGGGAAGGACAGTGAGGGAAATTCTCATTGTGCTATACTGTGCTAAAGCATTCCTCATCAACCATCTTTAAAAAAAAAAAAAATTATAGGGACAGAAAACTATAGGTAGGGAGAGTGTCAGTGTGTTTTACTGTGCTAAACCTTGTTTGTAGGGACAGGGAAGGACAGTGAGGGAAATTCTCATTGTGCTATACTGTGCTAAAGCATTCCTCATCAACCATCTTTAAAAAAAAATTTTTTTTATAGGGACAGAAAACTATAGGTAGGGAGAGTGTCAGTGTGTTTTACTGTGCTAAACCTTGTTTGTAGGGACAGGGAAGGACAGTGAGGGAAATTCTCATTGTGCTATACTGTGCTAAAGCATTCCTCATCAACCATCTTTGAAATCCTTGTTTTTTGGACAGTCAGGGAAATTGTCACTGTGCTATTCTGTGCGAAAGCAATCATCCTCAACCATATTTAGAAATCCTTAAGTAAAGGGACAGAGAAGGACACCTGAAGGTAGCCCTTATTGCTTTTTTTCCCCATCTCCCTGCAGGCCATCCATTAGAATGTCTGGAAGGCAAACAAGGAGAGGCAGACAGTCAGGAGGCAATAAAAGAGGGCAAGCAGGCTCTGTGTCTGGGGGCAACAGTGCTGGTCGTGGACGCGGTGCATTGTCATCAGCACATGGCCATGGGACACGCTTGTCCTTCTTTTCGGCAGCTGGACATGTTGAGCCACATCATGCCGAAGACTTGGTAGAGTGGATGACCAAGCCCTCCTCCTCCTCCTCATCCTCTCTCACCCAGGCTCAGGGTACTGGCAAAGCAGCTGCCAAAGCGTCCTCTTCCCTGGTATCAATGTCAGACTCATCATCAGTCACTCCTTCCCTAGACCCACCATGTCCTCCTCCTGAGGAGTCCCCCGAACTGTTTGAGCACAGTGTTGGGTACATGCTCCAGGAGGATGCCCAGCGTTTCGAAGGGTCTGATGATGAAACCCAGCTAGAGGAAGGCAGTAGCGTGAGAGCAGACAGAGGGGATGCTCAAGAAGGACACCAATCTGGCAGTCATGTTCCAGCAGCTGCAGCATACTGCCAGATTGGCTCCAGTGATGAGGAGGGAGGGGATGATGAGGTCACTGACTCCACGTGGGTGCCTAATAGAAGAGAGGAGGAGGAGGAGGATGAGGAGGAGGCACATCTCCAACAAGGCAGGATGCCCTTTGGTGGCCAGCGTAAGGGCAGTACACCGACGGAATCACACCGCAGAGCTCCGCCTGTGCAGGGCGCTGCCTCTGCCCGTCATTCAAAAAGTTCTTTGGTGTGGGCCTTTTTTGAGGCTAGTGCATCAGATCACACAGCTGCTGTTTGCAACATATGTCTCAAGCGTATATCGCGTGGCCAAAACATCAGCCGCTTGGGTACCACATGCCTGACCAGACATATGTTGACCTGCCATGCAGCTCGTTGGCAAGCCTACCTCAAAGACCCACACCAAAGAACAAAGCGGACCTCTCCTTGCACCGCATCAGCTGGGATCTCCAACCCCACTATAACTTCAGTCCTCTCTGAAACATGCACTGAGAGGAATGAAGGTGTAGAATTAGGTGTGTCACAGCCAAGTACTTGCGGCCACTCTGCTAGCAGTACACCGACGTCCGATTCTAGCAGGCAAATTTCCCTGCCCCAGCTGCTGGACCGTCGAAAGAAGTTCACTCCCAGCCATCCACATGCCCAGCGGTTGAATGCTAGCTTGGCTAAATTGCTAGCGCTTCAACTGCTGCCTTTTCAGTTGGTAGACTCGGCCCCCTTCCGTGAGTTTGTGCAATGTGCGGTTCCTCAGTGGCAGGTTCCCAAATGCCACTTTTTCTCACGGAAGGCTATTCCGGCTCTCTACCGGCATGTGGAAGGCAATGTCTTGGCCTCGCTGGACAGGGCGGTCAGCAGTAAGGTGCATATTACCGCTGACTCATGGTCCAGCAGGCATGGACAGGGACGTTACCTTTCTTTCACGGCCCATTGGGTCACTCTTTTGGCAGCTGGGAAGGATGCAGGACAAGGTGCAGTAGTGTTGGAGGTTGTTCCACCGCCACGCCTCCAAAATGCTACTACTGGTTGTGACACACCTCTCTCCTCCACCCCCTCCTCTTCTTCTTCCTCCATGGCCTCTTCCTGTGCTTTGTCCTCTGAACCAGCGGTGCTCCGTAGGCGTTCAAGGGGCTACGCAAGTACGCAGGCAAAAAGATGCCATGCCGTGCTTGCGCTGGTGTGTTTGGGGGACAGAAGCCACACTGGGGCAGAGGTCCTGTCTGCTCTGCAGAGCCAGGCCGAGAGGTGGTTGACGCCACACCAGCATAAGCCAGGAATGGTGGTTTGCGACAATGGCACCAACCTCCTCTCCACCCTCCGACAGGGACAACTGACCCATGTGCCCTGTGTGGCTCACGTCCTTAACCTGGTGGTGCAGCGGTTCTTGGGCAGGTACCCGGGCTTACAGGATGTCCTGAGGCAGGCCAGGAAAGTCTGTGTGCATTTCCGCAGATCTTATAATGCCAGTGCTCGCCTGGCTGAGCTGCAAAAGGAGTTGAACCTGCCCAAGAACCGCCTTATATGTGACATGCCCACCAGGTGGAACTCAACGTTGGCCATGCTGCAGCGGCTGCACACGCAGCAGAGGGCCATCAATGAGTACCTGTGTGACTACGGCACCAGGACAGGGTCAGGGGAGCTTGGTTTTTTTCTCCACGCCAGTGGGGCATGATCAGGGATGCATGCACTGTCCTGGCACCATTTGAGGAGGCCACGAGGATGGTGAGCAGTGACAGTGCATGCATCAGTGACACTGTACCTCTTGTCCACCTGTTGGAGCACACGCTGCGTGGAAAATTGGACAGGGCACTTGAGGCAGAACAGAGGCAGGAAGAGGAGGACTTCCTTGCCTCTCAAGGCCCCCTTTACCCAGACAGTGTTCCTTCTGTCCCACCCATCGCACAGGAAGAGGACGAGGAGGAGGAGGAGGATTGTGTCAGCATGGAGGTGGAGCCTGGCACTCAGCAGCATCAACAGCAGCAGTCTTTTAGGGATGATTTACAGTCCCAAGAAACCCGTGGACTTGTACGTGGCTGGGAGGAGGTGGCTGCGGATCATGTCGTCCTTAGTGACCCAGAGGACTCCGGACCGAATGCCTCAGCTAACCTACGCTGCATGGCCTCCCTGATCCTGCAAAGTCTGCGGAAGGATCCTCGTATTCTTCGGATCAAGGAGAGGGACCATTACTGGCTGGCCACTCTCCTTGATCCACGGTACAAGGGTAAGGTTGCGGACCTTATGTTACCGTCGCAGAGGGAGCAGAGGATGAGACAACTCCGGGAGGCCTTGCAGAAAGGTCTGTGCAACGCGTTCCCAGAGACTGGGAGGTTACAAACTCCTGGTCCTGGACAACGAGTTGCTGAGGCTTCGGCCAGTCAAAGAAGGAGCGGTGGGGAAGGTGGCCGTCTGACCGATGCGTTCAGACAATTCTTTAGTCCGCAGCCCCAAAGTATGATCGGTTCCAGCAACCATCGCCAGCGTCTGATAAACATGTTGCAGGAATATCTAGGGGCAAGGTCAGACTTGGACACCTTCCCCACCGAAAATCCTCTGGCTTACTGGGTCTTGAGGATGGATCACTGGCCAGAGCTTGCACAGTATGCAATTGAGCTACTGGCCTGTCCTGCATCCAGCGTTCTTTCGGAACGCACATTCAGTGCTGCTGGAGGATTTGTCACGGATCACAGGGTGCGCCTGTCCACCGACTCGGTTGATCGACTGACTTTCATCAAGATGAACCAGTCTTGGATCACCACCAGCTACCACACACCTGATGCTGATATAACAGACTAATTGATTTTAACATGTCACATCCCTTCAAGACTGATGCTGATGCTGAGTGCCTGTGCTGTTATGTTGACTGGCTATCCTCCTCCTCCGAGTCCTCAATGATACGATTGATGATGATAGCTTGGAAGATCATTTTTGTTTATGGGTGCCGCCACCAGTGCCTAACGCCCAATTTTTCAGCCCCTGTTTAACAGGGGCGTGTAATTACAATTTTTGAAGCAATACTTTGCAACAGGGCTCATTGCTGTGCTCCAAGTACAGTATCTGTGAGGGGTTGCAGTGTTGTGCCACCAGTGCCTAAGGCCCAATTTTTCAGCCCCTGTTTAACAGGGGCGTGTAATTACAATTTTTGAAGCAATACTTTGCAACAGGGCTCATTGCTGTGCTCCAAGTACAGTATCTGTGAGGGGTTGCAGTGTTGTGCCACCAGTGCCTAAGGCCCAATTTTTCAGCCCCTGTTCAACAGGGGCATGTAATTACAATTCTTTATCTAATAATTCACAGCAGGGCCCATTGCTGCACCCACCAAGAGTAACTCTGAGGGCTTACAGTGTTGTGGCAACGCCACCACCACCACCACCACGAAAGGCCCAATTTTTCAGCCCCTGTTCAAAAGGGGCATGTAATTACAATTCTTGATCTAATAATTCACAGCAGGGCCCATTCCTGCACCCACCAAGAGTAACTCTGAGGGCTTACAGTGTTGTGGCAACACCACCACCACCACCACCACCACCACCACGAAAGGCCCAATTTTTCAGCCCCTGTTCAACAGGGGCATGCAATTACAATTCTTGATCTAATAATTCACAGCAGGGCCCATTGCTGCACCCACCAAGAGTAACTGTCAGGGCTTACAGTGTTGTGGCACCAGCACCACCATCAAAGGCCCAATTTTTACTACCACTGTTCAACAATTATATGTAATTACAATTCCTGATATAATAGTTGACAGCAGGGCGTTCCCGCACCAACCAAGAGTAACTGTGAGTGCTTACAGTGTTGTGCCAACACCAACAACTAAGGGGCCTATTTCTGCAGAGTATATACGGCAGGTCCCTACTTTCAAACATCCAACTTACAAACGACTCCTACTTGCAAACGCAAGAAGACAACAGGAAGTGAGAGGAAATCTACCCCTAGGAAGGAAAATTCTCTCCTGTAAGAATTAATATGGGAGAAAGGTGTCTCCTCTGTACTGATGCTTTATCACCAATCCTTGTTTCAAGAAAAACACCACATTTCAAAAACAGTTGTCATTGGGACGGAAAGTGAGGTGAAATGTTCTGAACAGGGGCACAGACAGCAAAACAAATGTTACAGGGGTGATAACCCTTACCTATGTTTTCCAAAAAGTTTAAAAATAGATTTTTGGGCTGGAGCTACACTTAAACAATGTACCTGTTCAAAATTACAAACAGATTCTACATAAGAACAAACCTACAGTCCCTGTCTTGTATGCACCGCCTGTATACGGCTGTTCAGAGTATATAGGGCCTTTTTTATTTTATGTGCGGGGTTCCCCTTAATATCCATACAAGACCCAAAGGGGCTGGTAATGGGCTGAGGTGGGGGGGGGGGTCATGGGGTAGCTATGCCATTTTTCTTAAAGATTTTCATCCATATTACCGGGACCAGACATTACATTAAAGCCGGAAGCAGTTTTAAATGGCTTTTTTTTCCTTTAGAAGTGTCATTTTGTGCAGGGACAGTTCTAAACACGGGAAACACGTGGCACTTCACAGGCATACTTTAGACACCCCCCAGGTACGATATTTAAAGGAATATTTGACTTTTTTTTTTCACTTTATGCATCATTAAAATGACTGCTCCCGAAAAACGACCGTTTTTAAAACTTCTTTTTGCATTGATACATGTCCCCTGGTGCAGAACCCGGGTTCCCAAACCCTTTTTAGGACAATAACATGCATAATAGTCGTTATAATTAGCACTTTAGAATTCGAACGTTCGCATCCATTGTATTTAATAGGGTTCTAATGTTCGTACGAACTTTCGGTCCGTTCGCGGGTTCTGGTGCGAACCGAACCCGGGGGTGTTCGGCTCATCACTAATAACCAACAGTTAATTATCTAGTTTTAATAAAAGAACAGTATTGAGAGAGTTGAAATTTGGGGAATGTAACCTAGTTATAAGAGACCTGCTAATATAGAAAACTGACTTTTATAGAAGAAGCAGATGGATTCAAGGCAGTTAGTAATACAAATGGTGTATAACTGAGGTGATCACTGCTTATTGGCAGTGATTACTTCATGTTATGTCAAAGCCACAGTGTACCTCAGGAGGCAAAACTTCTTCTTCAGAGCCCGACTATACCTGCTCTTTCCATCTAGTTGCTTCATTCATAGAAGCTCTACTACAGATCATATGAATGATACAAGATCTATGAACGAAGGATGGACAGACAATTGAAAAGTCCACCCCTCCATTTATAGATTGTTTTTAATTCATAGAAGCAGTAGTATGGCTTCTATGAATGGAGCAGCTAGATGGAAAAGGACAGGCATTGATGGGCTTAGTTGTTTTAACTCTTGCTTCACTAGAAGATTACAGGCAGTGCTGGATTTATAAGGGGGCAAAAAGAGCAATTGCCCTAGGCCCCCCTTCCAGAGGGGGCCCCAGACTTTCTTTATAAAAAATTAAACCTATTTCCCCTTGAGACTTCAATAGTATATTCATTGAGGAAATAGTCCAGTTGGTAGCCTTTGCCAAGCTCTGGTCATGTCTCACTCTATTTCAACAGTCAAGTGTCTTCTTTGGGACCTAACTTATTTTTTTTAGAACAAATGTGGTTTATCATTCACTTCAGTCAACTTTTTTTTTAAATTTGTCCTACAAAATAATGTCAGTGTTAAGGGGCCCCCAAACTTGTGCCCCGGGCTCCCCAAGTTCTAAACCTGGCACTGATTACAGAAGCAGAGGTGGGGGGCATGAACAGAGGAAGATTTATACTAACAGAAGAGGAATTATCACAAGGGGGACATTATGTTGACTGTAAATTACGTCATTTGTGCTGACTTTTCTGGTTTTTTTTATGTTAGTTACACTTAGCCTTTAAGCTGTGCATTCGTAAATGAATTTTTCACATTTTGTAATGCTACAACCAGGAATTAAAATGAATTTAATTTGCAATGTTACCATTGTAGTCATGCAACATCTTTAACACTTTAAAAGCGCAAAAAACGTTTTTGATTAAATAAAAAGTAGACATTTGCTTGTACAACTGTTCACCCAAGTCTTGGCAGAACCACTTTTGGCTGCAATTATATCTGCAAATCTTTTGAAGTGTGCCTCTTTCAGGTTTGCACAACTGAATCCAGAAATGTCTGCACATTAATCTTGGCAGGGACAGTTTGCGAACAACAATTCTAAATCCTTGTCAGATTTTCAATTAGACTAAGGCAAGAGCTTTGACTAGGGCATTCTAACACATTTAGTTTATTTTAATCCCCTTCAGTTAAGGTTTGACTGCTAGTAAAAAGCTGAACTCCAACTTTATTTTCACTAGAACTGAGTGGAATGACCAATCCCAGCATAGATCATACCTCTGTACCATGCTGCTCTGTTGTCTGCAGATCCCTTGATTTCTGGGTTTAGTTGTGGCTTTGTATCATGTGACACTCTGTATATCCTGCTGATAGACTCTATACCTTCCACAGCCATTACCTGCAGCAGCTACAGCCTATAACACCCCCCTTTATGGTCTTTCAAACTCTTCAAATTATGCAATTTCCTTCACAGCTCCGATGGTGGGTGGGATGGAATACACCCCAATTAGCATTCAATCCCACCCAGTCACAACTACAGTAAGAGTCCAAGCCTCCCAATCCCACCTCACAGATCACAGTATTATTCAGTAAGGAAACTCCTTTATACACAGCCTGTTCTGAAAGCTAGCTGTGCTGCTGCTGGGCAGGATTGAATAGATCACAATTAGGATTCAGTCCTGCCCAGTTAAATATGCCGACCAGTGTGAACAGGGAGACACCACTCAGATCCTGCCCTCCCGGAGCCCTGCTCTCTGTGAAGTGATTAATTTACATATGAAGTAAACACCTTTATAATGACCTCCCAAAGCCCTTCTTCTGTAGTCTTGCAGTAAGCCATTATTATTTGACATGCTGCAAGACAGGAATGACACAGGAGGAGGTATGACACATACACCTTTCACCACCAACATGAAAGCCCAGATTCACCCACAGAAATCCTAGGACCTACCCACATCAGCTCCCAGAACTGGTACAAGTGATTCCCATAGCCCACCCTGGGGCTACAGAGCCTCAGAGGATCATGGGACATGTATCAGGAGTAGAAAAGGAAGGAAACAGGAAGTCAGAGAACTTAGAAATTCAGCCAGGAGGAAGAATTACATCAGACACAGAAACCTGTTGAAGGAGGCAAGTTATACAAAAACTAACAGTGGGGTTGTGATTCATTTACATGCACAAATGCATACATGTTTTTGTGAGGAAAAGCTGGAGTTCTTCTTTAAGGGTCATTGTCCTGCTGGAAGGTTAAACTCTTAACCTTTTTTTTTAAAATAAATGAGTTTCTTCCAAAACAAATTTATACACCATTATCCTACTGCCACCCTATTTTACTATGGGGGTAGGGTTCTTAGACTGACCCAGAATGTTATTTTCCACATATAGTGTTTTGTTATCTGCCACATGTAACATTTTGTACTAAGGCCAGAAAGTGCAATATCAGTCTCATCAGACCACATGTGTCATATATACAGTGGGTATACAAAAGAATCACCCCCTTTAAAATAATCACATTTTGTTGCTTTGCAGCCTGAAATGAAGACAGGCACCATTTTTGCTTTATCCAGCTGTATTTGCTAGTGTAATTTTTAAACATCCAAGTGAAAAAAAAACACCAATATGGCAGAAAAAAATGTAATAAAAACAGAATTAGTGTGTTGAAAAAAGGATCACCCCCCCCCTTATGTTAGTATTTTGTTGGACCACCTTTTGTTTTAATTACAGCCTTTAGTCTTTTGGGATGTGTCTCTACTAACATTGCACTTCTAGACTTTGCAGAATGTGCCCACTCTTCTTCGCATTAATTGCAGAACTGCTCAAGTTCAGTTACATTTTCTGGTGACCGTTACTGGAATGAAGTCTTCAAGTCATTCCACAAAGTTTTAATGTGGTTTAAGTCTGGGCTCTGACTAGGCCATAATGTAAAAGGAAAAAAGAGGGAGCACCGACCTAGTGCATTACCAGTGGCTAGGTTTATTAAAAATATATTAAAAGATTACAAATACTCACAAAGCAAGTATGATAGTAGGCACATATAACATTCCATCAAGGGGAATTGCCTCCTGCTGGAACCAGATACCAGAGAGTCCAGAAGACAGGTATTACAGCCACGGCTGACGCGTCGCGAAGGCGAACCCTCTTCCTCAGAGCCAAAAAGTGATTTCCTAAATCCGTGTGTAAGTGGGCGTGAGTGGTCACCTGTCTACAGCTCCACCTGTAGACAGGTGACCACTCACGCCCACTTACACATGGATTTAAGAAAATCCAGAGAGGGGTCCAGTCACTATCACTTTTTGGCTCTGATATCTGGTTCCAGCAGGAGGCAATTCCCCTTGATGGAATGTTATATGTGCCTACTATCATACTTGCTTTGTGAGTATTTGTAATCTTTTAATATATTTTTAATAAACCTAGCCACTGGTAATGCACTAGGTCGGTGTGCCCTCTTTTTTCCTTTTACATTTTAGTCTTAAAGAATACCAATTATTCTGAGGAGGGCAGCAAGATTCCTGGTCATTTCCTTTCTTACG
Source organism: Rana muscosa (assembly GCA_029206835.1). NCBI lineage: Eukaryota > Metazoa > Chordata > Amphibia > Anura > Ranidae > Rana > Rana muscosa. The sequence continues at coordinate 691,889,553 of CM055121.1, forward strand.
GAACACTCTGGTTGTGTCACTAAGAGACCAAGCTTCCGAGCGCAGGAGACTGTGTCTGACTAGGCCATGCAAGGACATTCACCCTTTTCTCCTTCAATCACTGTGTGGTCATTTTTTCTGTGTGCTTTAGGTCAGTAATGTTGAAAGGTAAACCTTCCCATTGACAACTTTCTGGCAGGGGGCAGCAAATTTTCCTCAATAATTTGATGGTATTTTGCCCCATCCATTTTTCTTCCATCATGACAAGTTTCAAGTCCCTGCTGCAGAGAAACACCCACATAACACAATATTAACACCTCCATGCTTTACTGTAGGAATGGTGTTTGGATGGTGAGCTGTATTGGATTTCCAGCCAGACATATCATTTGGTGTTGAGTCCAAAAATTCAATGTAAGTCTTATCTGACAAACCTAAAATGCACCTTGATGATTCTGAGGCCACATGGGAAAAGGTGTTATGTTTAGATTAGACAAAATTTTAATTTTTTGGCATCAACACCAAATAATAAGTCTGGCGGAAATCCAATACAGCTCACCATTCAAATAATATCATTCCTACAGTAAAGCACGGAGGTGGCAATATCCTGTTATAGGGGTGTTTCTCTGCAGCAGGGACTGGAGCATTTGTCAGGATAGAAGAAAAATGGATGAGGCAAAATACCATCAAATTCTTGAGGAAAACCTGTTGCCCTCTGTCAGAACGTTGTCAATGGGAAGACGGTTTGCCTTCCAACATGACAATGACCCAAAGCACACGGCAAAAATGACCACACAGTGGTTGAATGAAAAAGGTGAATGTCTTTGCATGGCCTAGTCAGAGCCCAGACTTGAACCCCATTGAAACCATGTGGAATGTTTTGAAGGCTGCAGTCCACTAACGGTCACCATCAAATTTAACTGAACTTGAGCAGTTCTGCAAAGAAAAGTGGGCACATATTGCAAAGTCTAGATGTGCAGTGTTAGTTGAGACACATCCCAACAGACTAAAGGCTTTAATTAAAGCAAAAGATGTTTCAACAAAATACTGACATAAGGTTGGTGATTCTGTTTTTTTGTTTTATTATTTTGTTCCCGTCATGTTGGTATTATATGTTTAATTTGGATATTAGAAGTTGCACTACTAAATACAGCCGAATAAAACAAAAACTGTCTTTCTTCATTTCAGGCTGCAAAGCAACAAAATGTGATTATTTTAAAAGGGGGGGGGTGATTATTTTTTTATAACACACACATATATATATATATACACATATATATATATTTATATATTGTACAGGACACCGTGGCTGGGTCCTGGAAGGACGCTATATTTCCCCCGTTTGGACTGTGGTCCCTTTAAGGAGAAAAGAAAGGGTTAACGCACCTGTCCAAGGAAGTGGTTTAAGACAGACAGGAAGTTGCAGGTGTGTGGAGGAGTATAGTGGAGATGGTGAATGGTGGACAGGGCAAAGCTGTGGAAGCTGTGAAAACACATGGCAGTGGCCTGCCTGGAAGCCTGCTAGCTGGGGAAGCTACCTGCAACCTAAAGTAAAGACTGTTAAACTGCGATAGCAGTTCTGAGCTCTACAAGTCGGTGAGACTGTTATTTCTTTTGTTTTTCTGCTGTAAAGCCATTTAAGTTTAATAAACCTTCTTTTGGATTGAAAAGCCTGTGTCCTGCGATCTAGCTGGTTCCCCGATTACTATATATATATATATATATATATATATATATATATATATATATGTGACAGGAAGTCAGGAACAACTATTGTCTGTGACCAGGATGGGAAATACAGTATTTTTCCCAGGTTCATGCAATATACAAACTGCTTTTCTTTTTGTGCTGGGTGGTGAGCTTGCTTGGTTCACCGAGGGGTGAAGCAGTCTGAGTACTCTGGGGTTCTATAAAACTCCCAGGCTGCTGAGGGAGGATGCTCCTCCCTAGAACCAGGTCTCTGTGTAGGACAGACTGGGGAGCAGCACCTTCTCTGTGTGGGGAGACTTATGGCCCATACACACGATCCAAAAATTGGATGACAGATCGTCCGACTGTTTTCACTTAATAGTCGCAAGTAGAAATTAACCACTTCAATACCATGCACTTATACACCTTCCTGCCCAAGCCAATTTTGAGCTTTCAGCGCTGTCGCAATTTGAATGACAATTGCGCGGTCATGCAACACTGTAGCCAAAAAATTTTTTTTTAGCATTTTGTTCGCACAAATAGAGCTCTCTTTCGGTGGTATTTGATCGCCTCTGCGATTTTTATTTTTTGCATAACAAATAAAAAAGCGAAAATTTTAATTTTTTTTTGTAAAGAAGTACCTTTTCTACTTCAATGATGGGCACTGATAAGGCGGCACTAACGGGCACTGATAAGGCGACACTGATGGGCACCGATGAGGTGGCACCAATGAGGTGGCACCGATAGGCGGCACTGATGGGCACTCATAGGCGGCACTGATGGGCACTCATAGGCGGCACTGATGGGCACTCATAGGCGGCACTTATGGATACTTATGGGTGGCACGGACGGGCACTTATGGGCACAGATGGGCACGGATTGGCACTAATGGACACTGGTAGGTGGCACTGATGACACTGGTGGCTGGCATTGCTGGGGATCATACATTTTGGTTGTGCCAGTCAGTGCCCATTTGTGGGCACTGATTGGCATATATTTTTCTTGTATTTGCGCATGTGGATGGCCATAGGGGACTTACCTGGCCATCCACATGCTTGGGGCTTCCCTGGTGGTCATGGGGGGCTTCCCTGGTGGTCCAGTGTGGGTATCCGAGGGGGGGCTGCGCTGATAAACAATCAGCACGAACCCCCCGTCAGGAGAGCCGCCGATCGGCTATCCTCTACTCGCGTCTGTCAGACGCGAGTGAGGAAGAGCCGATCAACGGCTCTTCCTGTTTACATCGTGATCAGCCGTGATTGGACACGGCTGATCACGTGGTAAAAAGCCTCCGCCGGAGGCTCTTTACCGAGATCAGTGCAGCGGTGTGTCAGACTGACACACCGCTCCACCGATCGCCGCAATGCGTGCCCCCCCCCCGGGCGCGCGGCGGCTGTTATCCTGCAGGACGTCATATGACGTCCAGTGTGGATAACAGAACCACTTCCCGGACGTCAATATGCTATTGACTGGGCGGGAAGTGGTTAAATAGGTTACTAAAGTCACGAAAATCCTCATACGACAGAAAAAAAATAAAATCGGAAGTGATGTCATGTGTTGTAATGTATTTGTATTGCATTTTCGGACAACTATACTGACTAAACGAAAATCGTATGATCTGGTATCGTACGAGGAAAATTTTCGTGCTTCTCCGATCTAATATCAGATGAATTTTCGTGATCGGCTCTCGAAAAGCTCTGTACTAACGATACGATTATCGTACGATTCTTCCTCGGATAACGTTTTTCAGGTGCCTGGGCAGTGATATGCTGTTCCAGAACAAGTAGTGAGGTTCTTGTGTTTGTAGTTAGATGCCCAAGGTGGCAAGGGTTTATTTTCAGTTTTTGTTATTTTGATACCTGCACTATGTAAACACAGACGTTCAAAAAATAAACCACAATTGTGTTTCACCAAGATCCTGCTGTGCCTTTTTCACTGTGTTGCGACTCATCCAGAGGATCACGCACAACCCGCTACTGAGCTAATGCGTGTCTCTCTCTGTGTGTGTGTGTGTGTGTGTGTGTGTGTGTGTGTGTGTATATATATATATATATATATATATACTGTGAGGGGGTTAGCTCGGCAGCGGGTGTGTGTGACCCCCGGGATGGGCTCCCCACACAAAAACAGGCCCAGCAAACGGAGGTTGTGGTTTTCAAAATCAAAAAAGGTGCGGTTTATTTTCTATTTACAGTGACAAAACACAGCAAAGCCAAAAGAAACATAAACAAAATAAATCCTGGTCAACTTGACCTCTGACTAAACATACAGGTTTCCTAACTAACAACTGGGATCAGCCTAGTGCTGTCCTAGTCCCTAAGTCCCTGGTTTTAAATGTCCAAGCAAATAGCCACACAGGCTTTGTCTCACCGCACAGGGGTTCACTCTCCCTAGACAGTCCACACAGGTCTGGGTCCAGGCATGAGCAAACACCTAATGAATCTGGGAGTTCTTATAGAGGCCTAAATGAGCTGACAAGCTTCAGCTGGTCTCATCAACTCCCTGTCTGCACGACGCCCCACACTCTCCCTAGAGGTATGAGTCATCCATGAGCCCACTAGCCTCAGCTGGGCTTATACAACTCTCCACCTAGTTGTATAAGTCGGCGTAAAGCCTGAATCTGGGCGAAATATATCTACCCCCCTGGATGCAACCAGGTGACTTTACCTTCCTGCTGTCACATACCCCCCCCTCTTGTTTTAACCTCGGGGTTGGAACACCAGCAATCAGGCATTCATGTACTCGAGACAAAGCATCCACATTCCCCATTTGAACGCCAGGGCGATGCTTTACTGTGAAGTTGAATTCCTGGAGGGCCAGGAACCACCTATTCACTCTTCTATTTGTTTCCTTGTTTTGAGCCATCCACTTTAACGGAGCGTGATCCGTAACCAAGTCAAAGTGCCTACCTAGCAGGTAGTACCGAAGGGAATCTAGAGCCCACTTCACCGCTAAACACTCCTTTTCAACGGTGGCGTAATTTACCTCATGGGACTTCAACTTCCTGCTGAGGTAAATGACTGGGTGCTCTTCCCCGTTCCAGACCTGGGACAATACTGCTCCTAACCCCACATCTGACGCATCACTTTGTACGACAAAGTCTTTAGAGAAGTCGGGTGAGTACAACACTGGCTGGCTACATAAGGCTTGTTTCAAGAATTGGAATGCTGCCTCAGCCTCGGGGGTCCATTTAATCATGACCGACCCTTTCCCCTTCGTTAGGTTGGTTAGGGGCACAGCCTTAGAAGCAAAGTGGGGAATGAATCGCCGATAATACCCAGCGATTCCCAGAAAGGCTCGTACCTGCTTCTTGCTGTTGGGACGTGGCCAACTCTGGATGGCCTCGACTTTGTTGAGTTGGGGTTTTATTACTCCCCTCCCAATGGTGTACCCAAGATATTTGGCCTCCTCCTGCCCAATGGTACACTTCTTGGGGTTAGCCGTAAACCCCGCTTCCCGAACAGAGTCCAGGACTGCTTGCACTTTTGGCAGATGTGAGGCCCAATCTGTGCTATGGACAATTACGTCATCCAGGTAAGCCGCAGCATACTTCCGATGGGGCCTCAGCATCTGGTCCATTTTCCGCTGGAATGTGGCCGGCGCATTCTGTAACCCGAACGGCATTCTTTTATATTGGAACGCCCCGTCTGGGGTTACAAATGCGGTTTTCTCTTTGGCCAATTTGGCCAGGGGGATTTGCCAATACCCTTTTGTGAGGTCAAGAGTCGTCATGTTTCGGGCTGTTCCCAGCCGGTCGATCAACTCATCTATACGTGGCATGGGGTAGGTGTCAAATTTTGTAACTTTGTTCAACTGACGAAAATCGTTACAAAATCGCCAGCTCCCATCCGGTTTAGGCACCAACACAATGGGACTAGACCAATCACTTTGGGACTCCTCTATCACCCCTAAGTTCAGCATTTTCTGTACTTCCTCCCGTATTGCCTCCCGTCGGGCCTCTGGGATCCGATAGGGTTTTAACTTCACCCTTTCACCGGGCGGGGTAATGATGTCATGCTCTACCCCAGATGTTTGTCCCGGCAGCTCAGAGAATACCTCCTTGTTGCGAAGCACAAACTCCTTAACCTCCTGTTGTTGGGGTTGTGACAAGGTGGCTGCTATTCCAACCTCAGGAATCACGCAACCAGTTTGAGCTGGTGACCAAGTGTCTGCGACTAGGGACTCTCTATCCCTCCAGGCTTTCAACAGATTAACGTGATAGATCTGTTCGGGCTTTCGCCTTCCTGGTTGTCTGACCTTGTAATTCACTTCGCTCACTTTTTCCATTATCTCGTAGGGGCCTTGCCATTTGGCAAGGAATTTACTTTCAACCGTAGGGACAAGTACCAGTATCCTATCCCCCGGGGAAAAGGTACGGGTCTTGGCTCCACGGTTGTACACTCTCTGCTGTGCTAACTGCGCTTGGGCCAAATGTTCCTTCACGATGGGCATTACCTGTGCAATTCGGTCTTGCATCAGGGCGACATGCTCAATCACACTCCTGTGGGGAGAACTCTCACTTTCCCAAGTTTCCTTGGCAATATCCAACAGCCCTCTTGGGTGTCTCCCATACAGTAACTCAAAGGGGGAGAATCCCGTAGAGGATTGGGGCACCTCCCTAATAGCAAACATCAGATAAGGAAGTAGACAGTCCCAATCCTTTCCATCTCTATCCACCACTTTCTTCAACATTTGTTTTAGGGTTTTGTTGAATCTTTCAACCAGCCCATCGGTTTGGGGGTGATACACAGATGTACGTAATTGCGTCACTTTGAACAATTTACACAGCTCCTTCATAACCCGGGACATAAAGGGTGTACCTTGGTCCGTAAGCAGTTCTTTACAAATACCCACCCGGCTAAACACAAGAGATAGCTCTTTGGCTATGGTTTTGGCCGAGGTATTTCAGAGAGGGATCGCTTCTGGATAACGGGTGGCATAGTCCATTATAACTAATATGTACTGGTGCCCCCTAGCGGACTTGATTATAGGACCTACCAAATCCATGGCGATCCTCTCAAACGGGACCTCAATGATGGGTAGAGGGACCAGCGGGCTACGGAAATGTGGCATCGGGGCCGACCTCTGACACACAGGGCAGGAGGAACAATAATTTTCTATGTCCTTCATCACCCCCGGCCAATAGAATCTCTGTAATACCCTCTCTCGGGTTTTCTCTGTCCCCAGATGACCTCCAAGAATGTGCCCATGGGCCAACTCCAACACCAACTTCCTGTAAGGTTTGGGCACCACAAGCTGCTCAACGGTTTCTTCTGCCCTTTTTGCCACCCGATACAGTAGGTCCTTCTCTACGCTGAAGTATGGGTAAGTGCAGGTATTATCTGGGTTCACTAACTCGCCATCTATTTTCACTACGTTTTCCCGTGCCTTTATTAGGGCGGGGTCTTTCAACTGTTCTGTGGCAAAGTTTTCCCTGTGAACCTCAAGATCAGAAAACTCCACAGACGGTAGGTTTTCGTCTGAGGAGGTGGGCTCCTCTCCAGTTTCTTGAGTCTCCCCTGCCAATACTGATAAGGGAAATTCCGGAGAGTCCTCACCACTCTCAGGGGAGTTCTGGCTATCACATTCCTGGTACATAGGGGCACCAGTGGGGGGCTCAGGATCATCCCACAGTTCCCAGAACTTCGGAAAATCCCTTCCCACAATGGCGTCATGCGGTAACTGAGATACTAAGCCCACTGGATGAGAGAGGGTACCTTTGGGGGTCTCGAAACACACTGTAGTCACTGGATACTCTCGGGTGTCCCCATGCACACAAATAACAGCTACCTTGCTATTCCCAGAGACCTCTGTTTTAACTAACTCAGCCTTTATCAGGGTCACAAGGCTACCTGAATCCAGCAATACCACAACATTTCTACCATTAACACACATTTTGCATAAATGTTTCTCAGTTCCTCGAATGGCAGTGCATGCGACTGTCGCACACAGCGACTGACGTCTGCCCGTCAGAAAGTCACACTGCATGGGTTCCTCCACAACCGGGCAATTGGCTGCAATATGTCCCGCTTGCCGGCAGCGGTAGCAAACGATCCTTCTTGCCGCCTCTTGAGCCGCTGATTTCCCAGGCTGTTCTCGCCAAACTTGGGGTAGAGCTCCCACCCTCTCACTCTCTCCACCCTCACCCCTTGGAATCCACTTATCCGCCCCTGGGGATGGTCTGGTCTTAGGGTGGAAAGTCCGAGTGTCTCTGGAAGAGGCCGTCAGGTTCTCTGTAGCCAAGTATTTCTCCACACGATCCACAAGACCATCGGCCGTCTCTGGGTCTCCATGGCTTACCCACTTTTGGATGGCAGTAGGAAGAGCTCTCAAAAACCGATCCATTACAACACGTTCCACAATCTTTGGTGCGGACAAAGTCTCTGGCTGTAGCCACTTTCTGCTCAGGTGAATGAGATCATACATTTGAGACCTGGGGGGTTTTCCAAGCTGGAAAGTCCAGTTATGCACACGCTGAGCCCGGACAGCCTGGGTGACACCCAGCCTTGCCAATATTTCAGCTTTTAGCATCACATAGTCTTTTGCTTGGTCAGGCTCTAGGTCATAGTAAGCCTTCTGCGATTCACCAGTTAACAGAGGAGCCACCAGTCCAGCCCACTGCTCCTCAGGCCACTTTTCTCTTTCAGCAGTCCTTTCAAATGTGGTCAAAAATACCTCTGGATCATCCTCTCCAGTCATTTTTGTCAATAAACGACTCACCCCAAAGGACGCGGTATTAGTGGGACGGCTTTCCTCACTGGTCTGCGGACGTTGCTGCATTACTGCTTCCATTTGTTGTAGTCTCTGCTCTTGCTTCTGTAACAGGTCTATGAAGCGGGCCTCAGATTGCTGCTGGGCTTGTTGCTGAGCTTCCAGACTCTGTTGGTGAGCTTGCTGCTGGGCTGCAAGGCTCTGTTGATGAGCTTGCTGCTGGGCTGCGAAGTTCTGTTGTTGAGCTGCAAGGCTCTGTTGATGAGCTGCAAGGCTCTTTTGCAAACCTGCATTTGTCTGCTGTTGATTGGCATTTGCTAGAGCCAGCTGCTTCAGTATCTCCTCCATGCTGGCTTAAAAAAAAACTGCCACTGGTTCTCCACCAACTGTGAGGGGGTTAGCTCGGCAGCGGGTGTGTGTGACCCCCGGGATGGGCTCCCCACACAAAAACAGGCCCAGCAAACGGAGGTTGTGGTTTTCAAAATCAAAAAAGGTGCGGTTTATTTTCTATTTACAGTGACAAAACACAGCAAAGCCAAAAGAAACATAAACAAAATAAATCCTGGTCAACTTGACCTCTGACTAAACATACAGGTTTCCTAACTAACAACTGAGATCAGCCTAGTGCTGTCCTAGTCCCTAAGTCCCTGGTTTTAAATGTCCAAGCAAATAGCCACACAGGCTTTGTCTCACCGCACAGGGGTTCACTCTCCCTAGACAGTCCACACAGGTCTGGGTCCAGGCATGAGCAAACACCTAATGAATCTGGGAGTTCTTATAGAGGCCTAAATGAGCTGACAAACTTCAGCTGGTCTCATCAACTCCCTGTCTGCACGACGCCCCACACTCTCCCTAGAGGTATGAGTCATCCATGAGCCCACTAGCCTCAGCTGGGCTTATACAACTCTCCACCTAGTTGTATAAGTCGGCGTAAAGCCTGAATCTGGGCGAAATATATCTACCCCCCTGGATGCAACCAGGTGACTTTACCTTCCTGCTGTCACAATACACACACACACACACATATATATACACACACAGTGCCGATCCTGACCTGCCTGGAGCCCTAAGCAAAATTCTGCTAAGGGGCCCTCTACCTGACCCGTGAGCTATGTAAGCCATTTGCCATTGCCACACAGTCACACCTGACACTTCAGTGCTCCCAATACAATCCTCCCTCCTTTAAACAAAACGGTCAAAGATTAAGTACAACAATATTGAACAGAATGAGCACCCAGCAGGGAGACCAGAGGATTAGGATGTGGGCAGAACTCAGCACTCTGCAGGGAGACCAGAGGATTAGGATGTGGGCAGAACACAGCACCCTGCAGGGAGACCAGAGGATTAGGATGTGGGCAGAACACAGCACCCAGCAGGGAGACCAGAGGATTAGGATGTGGGCAGAACACAGCACCCAGCAGGGAGACCAGAGGATTAGCATGTGGGCAGAACACAGCACCCAGCAGGGAGACCAGAGGATTAGGATGTGGGCAGAACACCGCACCCAGCAGGGAGACCAGAGGACTAGGATGTGGGTAGAACACAGCACCCAGCAGGGAGACCAGAGGACTAGGATGTGGGCAGAACACAGCACCCTGCACTGTCTGCAGGGAGACCAGAGGATTAGGATGTGGGCAGAACACAGCACTCTGCAGGGAGACCAGAGGATTAGGATGTGGGCAGAGCAAAGCACCCAGCAAGGAGACCAGAGGATTAGGATGTGGGCAGAACACAGCACCCAGCAGGGAGACCAGAGGATTAGGATGTTGGCAGAACACAGCACCCAGAAGGGAGACCAGAGGATTAGGATGTGGGCAGAACACAGCACTCTGCAGGGAGACCAGAGGATTAGGATGTGGGCAGAACACAGCACCCAGCAGGGAGACCAGAGGATTAGTATGTGGGCAGAACACAGCACCCAGCAGGGAGACCAGAGGATTAGGATGTGGGCAGAACACAGCACCCAGCAGAGAGACCAGAGGATTAGGATGTGGGCAGAACACAGCAAGGAGACCAGAGGATTAGGATTTGGGCAGAACACAGCACCCAGCAGGGAGACCAGAGGATTAGGATGTGGGCAGAACACAGCACTCTGCAGGGAGACCAGAGGATTAGGATGTGGGCAGAACACAGCACCTAGTTATTCCATAGTCTATTGGCAATCATGGTGGAGTGTGATTTCATTTTGCAGATATCCCACACATTAGTGAATTCTGCATTCAGCTCTGCTTTGTCCCTTGTGATGGTGCATTGTACATACACCAAGAGATCTTCTGATTTCTGCTGACTTTAGAATCACCATATCTACCCCTGCTATAAACACACACAATACAGAGTGCACCTTTTCTGCCTGCTATCTGACACCTCCATTACTTCAGTGTTTACAAAAGCCTTGCAAAAGATTATTGCAGTGGGGACTGACTGTTCACTTTGCATGAAAAGAGACAGCTTTTAGAAGTCAGGCACAGAGGGCTCAGGGTCAAGAGGCGGCTCAGCACTTCCAGAGGGAACAGTAATGAGAGGAGAGGATGAGAGTCACACAGCAGTTAAACAAGCAGGAAGATCAGACAAGAAGAATCCGAAGGTGGTGAGAGTCAAAGTACAGGGAGCATCAGACACACAAGGGGCTTCTACAGACAATGCTTGGGGAAGAATTATGATCACTCACAGTACCTCAATAATCATATATTGACCCCACGCATCACTTCCCTTCCATCCGACGCTGACACACTGAGCTGTGTCGGCCTTCTGCCACCCCCTGCAGGCTGGAGGGAGGAGAACACACACTCTTCTCTCAAGCTATCTTACCACACTCAAACTGACAGGCAGCAAACCTAGACTCAAGCAGAGCCGATCCGTCCTATGACACGAGGGGGAGACGGGGCCTCGAGTAATTTGCGGGGCCCTACGCAGCTTGCGTAGTGAGCGTAGCCCTCCTCACTCCCCCCTTTTTCTTCAGCTCGTCTGTCTCTTGTCTAGGGGTACCTTCAGAGGGGAAGGGAGCGGGGACACCACGCCTGGCCTTCACCACAGGTGTCAATGTGGTGTAAGCAAAGTTCTTTTACCTTCGGGTCAGTGCTGTGCACCTGGAGCCTCCACCGAGAGTTACCTTGAACAATGTCTGTCAGGAAATGAGCCCCACACCATTAAAGTTCAACACTCCTTTATTCCTCTCGAATGAACACAATCAGTTGAACTCCCTTGTAGAAACAGAACAGAAAAGGAGGTGTGGATGCGAGTAGGCCCAGACACAATGTGTTCTCCACTTTCCTCCCTGAAAGTGAGTTGCGGTCTCCGAGCGGGGGGGGGGGAATTTCCTTCCAGGCGGTCTCCGATGAGAGGCTCACCCTTCACTGGCAATATGCTGCACCAAGTCTTCGAGTGAGGAGCTCCAATCCCTGGGTACCCTAGGATCTCCTTCCCTCGCGGAACTCAGTGTTGGGCACTGAGCTCCAGACCTCCATCCGAGTACCTCACCCCAGGCTAAAGATGCCTGGGATGGAACACGACCTCCGGCTGTCGCCTAGGCCGCCTAGAGAACCGACACGAATCACCGCCCGCAGGCTGAAGGTGCCTGGGACTCGACCCCCTGACAAAGATGGCCGGCCCCATTTATACCCTCTCCCAGCAAGCATGGCAGGTTCCCCGCCCCACCATACCGCTGCCGAGGAAGGACAAAAAGGAGGCACGGCACACAATGATTCAACCCCAGCCCAGGGCGACAGCGCCACCTGCTGGGCTGCAGGGAATTACACATCACTGATGTCTCTGCCAAGTTCAAATTACACCCGGGAAAGTACATACCCGCTACATATATATATATATATATATATATATATATATATATATTTCATCTTTTATCTGATATACAAATAAATGTTATTGTTTAATACATTCAGTGTTTTAAATATGCAATGTTATTCCTCCTATCTCTATGTCCCTCAAAAAAAGTCCATTGCTACTTGATGTACAATGTATATGTGCGTCTCCCATATGTAATTCATTGAACTCCAAATTAGATTTGATACAGGTGTTTTTTCAGCAAGGACTTTCTCACCATTCTTCCAAAAGCTCAACCTTGTGGAGGATCAAGGTTAAAGTTTTTCCCCAAAAATATTTTCTTATATCATCTCAGCTGTGGATCTCTGAGGCTCCTCTTATCTCTTGACTGCATCTTTGACTAATGCCCTCTTTATCCAATCATAGTGCATGACCTTCACTAAGCAGTCACTTGTGCCATATTGTTCCCATTTTTAATAATGGATATAATGGTGTTCTACAGGATGTTCAAAGGGCTGTAACTATGTGTAATGGAACCCCATGACAAATCATTAGAGGGATAATCTCCAAATGTTATTCCACTAATGATACAGAATGTTAATAGCTTTTTCTAGCAGTTCTAAGGAAATTCCTAAACACATTGATTTCATAAAAAAATATATTTTCCAAATGTCATTGTTGCCTACAATCAATCACTATTTAGCCAGTGAGTGCTGGGCCCCAAATCATAATTTATTTTTTATTTTTTTAGAACTGAACCCCAATTGGTAATTCTAAAGAGCTTAGATTTGCTTTAAACCCTCATGATGTAGTTTGTTATACAACAAAATGTGGAAAAGTCCAAAGTAAATACTTGTACAAGATGAGTAGATTTATATTTTTTAGTATGTCCACAAAAAAATATTGTATTCTGGTAATTGTATGGTAACAATGTTGATGATAGAATTCATTAAAAATAATATATTCATTATATATTTTACATGCCTTCATTTATGGTTCTCCACATTTACACGTGGAACAAGTTGTCCAGCAAAAGTGACAGGGATTGAGACAAAGTGTAACCGTACCAAAGGTGTTTACAATGGTCAACGTTTGAGCTACTGTATTTACCACTTTTGCTGCAAATGTCCAAGCACTCCAGACTGGTGTAGCTTGCCCCGTCCCTGTTACTGTCACTTTGCTGGACAGCTTAGTCTGCATGTAAATGTAGAAAAACAAACAAAAGGCATATGAAATACAAAAACGTATTAAATAATATGACTTCATTTAGTATCCACACACAGAATACACTGTTTGTGATAGTGTTTCTTTAAGTCAGAACTGACTGCCAAAAACTAAAAATGGGAGGCAGATGTCAGCAGTATGGATTGGATGGAGTACAATATTATTATTAACTAGTTTAACGTTATCAATATAAATAAATGTGTCAAAGGCATGAAACAAGACACGGAGAGATAAGAAATAGCAAACAGGTTTTATAAACAAGTTAGAAAAGCCCTGCTGTAATCTTAAAAGAATAGTAAATTAAAATTTAATGATGTTTCTAAATATACAGTATGCGTACAAATGCTGGCAATAAGAGAAAAAAACATTCTTAGGTGTATTCTTCATCTGGCAGAAACCCATGCTTAGTCTTCAAAAGGCACACTTCTTCTAGATTACTTTATTTTTCCATAAACAGAACTTTTTTTTCAGTACAGCAGCTGAAGATAACTTCAGTATTATCTATATTGTTTTCTTGTATTTGGATATATGAGTTATCTCATAGGAACAATGAAAAACGATGCCAATTTAATACATGAACTTTATGGATTTGGTACACATATCCTATAAAACTTAAAGTACACAAGTCGTGCGGCATGTCCAATCCTCCTGCCCCTGTGCTGCTCTCCCCACCTCACACTTGCTGCCCATTCCACACTGGCAAAATGACAGTTGGGAGTTGCCTAGTATATACAGTGAATCCTGCTATGTAAATACAACAAAGAGAGATACAAAGACATTGTTCGTTTTACATCTGCTCTGTTTAAATTATTAGCAGATCAAAGGGACAAGCTTCAACCTGCATTGATATCAGTTTAAACAACCTGATATAATAATAATAATAAAAAAAAAAACATTTTGTATATTAAACCCTTATTAACCATACATTTACTACATTAAGCCCTAGTTAACTCCTCCTTCCCAATCTCCCCTTACTTTTTTCATACAGAACTTTTATTAAATATTTCTATTTTTATACGGATAAATATTCTATTAAAACTGCTTTTCATCTTTATTCATTTTGTTTGTTAATTTTTTCAGTGTCACATTAAAAAAGCGCAAGATTGAAAAAAAATACTTTATTTCATTTGTAAATAACTTTTCAATGCTTTGCACCAACATTATAATCTTGGTGTAATTATGAGACAAATACGAAAAAAAGTATACTTTACAGCTACAGTTATACTAAAACCCCTTTTACACTGGGGCGGTGGGCCCATTAGCGGTAAAGCACCGCTAGTTTTAGCGGTGCTTTTCAGCCGCTAGTGGGGCACTTTTAGCCCCCGCTAGAGGCCGAAGAAGGGGTTAAAAGCCCCCATGTTGCAAGCATACCGCCCCAGTGTGAAAGCAATCTGGCTTTCACACTGTGGAGGCATGAGAGGCAGTTTTCAGACGCTTTACAGGTGCTATTTTTAGTGCTAAAACGCATGAAAACTTCTTCAGTGTGAAAGGGGTCTTTCTTTGTAAAAGAATGTTAAAGTAAAAAAAGTGAGTTTTTTTTAGTTTTTAAAAACAAAAAAAATATTTATATATAAAAAATGAAGATCACTGTTGCAAGACGGGGTCACCAAAAGATAGACGTGTTTTTCCTAAAAAATGATATACAGGTATGTTCTAATTTGTTATCTTAAATATTTGAGGTAATTATAAAGTTGTAGCCAAATTAATTCACTCATTGCAGAAGTATAAAATTTGCTCTGGTCCATAGGTGGTGAGCGTGCGGGTTTGAGAGCTAAAGTGGTTACAATTCTTTGGAACACTCTTATGAACCGTTCTTTCTATATTTTATATTTAAAAACGTTTTTATTAACTCTATTGCAGATAAAGTACACATACAATTTAATGAAAACAGATAATGGTATTTCAGTGGTTACCATGCCATAGTATTACAGTTATCTGGGAAGTTTTATCATGGTAAAACTGAACACATATTGTGAGAGATTAGCACAAGCCTTAAGCAGGTTTTGTACCCTAAACCTTGGTTCACACTGCTGATGGATTGAAATTGTGCGAGTTCGGCTGGGCACAATTTCATACCCGCATGTCAGTCCTACTTTGGGGTCGTTTCAGAAATATCGATGCGGAGTTCCTGCACAGATGTCTATTGAAATCGCACCCAAAGTCACCAAAAGTAGTACAGAAACTACTTTTGGGAAACGGTGCGGCGCCGCAAAGTTGGCGTTGCACCAATTCGGATGGTACTATTGCATGTCAAATCAAATGCCAAACATCATCAATGTGAACCTAGGCTAATGGTTAGGGATGGTTGTGGTCTATTAACTACTGGAGCAGAGAACCTTGAAAACTCACACATAAATTACCCATTACCCTTCGATGATGATGCAGGGAGAAGCCAGTGCAGCCATTTAATCACTATGAGGAGGTAGTCCAAAATCTGCTGGATAATGATCTACAATTCACATAAAAATGTTCTGGGGTTATAGAGATGGCTGGATTTCCTTGTGTATAAATATCTTATGACGCAACCTATAAGGACAATCTTTGTTTGGCTTTAAGAAGGCATGTTTCTTGTTACACATCTGCATGGGTTGATGGCAGTGAGGTTAATTGTGTACCACTCTGCAACACATACATATTGTATAAACAATTTACTATATTGTGCTTTATATAATTGTGAAATCATATATAGGTACACTATACAGTATCTTCAATAAATATTGTACTAAAAATAAAATTTTACACCGAAAACTGAATTTATTCAATCTCCTGCACAATAATAAGTCCAATTTGTATTTATCAGTAATGAAGCAGTGTAGGGTGTGTAGACATTGAAGAAAAAAAGATCATGACTGTGATCTAATATGAGCTTCCTTAAGCTCTGTATACATATGCAATTACCCAATAGTGCTGGAGGCACTTATGTCATGTGAGCGTTCCTTGCCATTTTAACCTTGCTTTTTAAAATAAACCTGTAAAACTATGGGAAGCCTCTTTTCAATTTTCTGAGTGTTACACACCTATATAATGGTACAGCAGTGTGCTGATTTGTCAATGGGATATCCATCTATATTGAGTTTAAGACCTTAGAGGGAAGCAAGTTGCAGTCTAGTAGTTGGTGGGATTGTGTCTGGAGTACCGAGTGATGCACATTAGTAGATTTATAAATTATTCAAAATTGCACAGAGATAAAGACCATAGTTTCATGTTTTATTGTGCTTGAATTACACATTTTATTTTGTGAATGTCATTATGTGAGAGTCTTATTATTTGTTTGTTGTCATTTGATTATATTTTATGAAAGTGGAACTCCAGCCTACACCCAACTAGCCTTAAAACTGTCCCTTCCTAACAGCTAACTAACCAATGAAGGAAAGTTTTAGGCAAGTGTGAAAAAAATGCTGTAAATTAACCACTTAAGGTCCGCTACAGGGTGGCACCTATGTGCCTGATCACGTATATTTACGTGATCTGACTCTTCCCCACTCCAGCGCATGGGGCGCCACCGCCGGCTTGCTTCCGCTGTGATTACACACAGCAGAAGCAGATCGGAGGATGCATGGTACCTGATGTCTGCCAGCACCCACTGATTGTTAGAGAGGCAGAACGCCGATATGCCTATGTAAACAGGGCAGCTCGCCGTTCTGACCGGAGGGATGGTATGACATTTGTGTCTCTGCAAAGCAGGAATAAATCCCATGTCTACCCCTAGTAAAAGAACCTCACAGTGTGTAGTAAAATACTGGCTAGGCACATAGTTAACCCTTTGATCACCCCTGATGTTAACCCCTTCCCAGGCAGTGTCATTAGTACAGTGACAGTGCATATTTCTAAGCCCAGATCACTGTATTAGTATCACTGGTCCCCAAAAAGTGTCAAGAGTCTTATTGCAGTCCTGCCATAAGTCACTGATCCCTGCCATTACTAGTAAAAAAATAAAAATAATAAAATAATCCCAAAATTTGTAGACACTATAACTTTTGCACAACCCAAACAATTTACGCTTATTGAAATTGTTTTTACCAAAAATATGTAGCAGAATTACATATTGGTCTAAATTTCTGAAAACATTTGATTCTTTTCAATTTTTTTTTAAAAATTGTCGATCTTTTTTTGTTTATAGCACAACAAATAAAAAAAATGCAGAGGTGATCAAATACCACCAAAAGAAAGCTCTATTTGTGGGAAAAAAATACATACTTTTTTATTTGGGTATAGCATTGCACGACCACGCAATTGTCAGTTAAAATAACGCAGTGCCGTATCACCAAAAATGGCCTGGTCATGAAGGGGGGTAAATCTTCCGGAGGTCAAGTGCTTAATAATGCTTTCAGAAACATAAATGTTAGTTTTTTCTAATAAATTAACATAATGACAAAGTAAATGAACAGAAGAGAAAAAAAATAGTTTGAGTTGGAGATTTGGTAACAATCAAATGTGTCCTCAATGCTGAAAAATACAGGCAGATACGTATTCATCATGCCGGCATGTAATTGGCCCCAAATGTATTCTGCAGCAGGACAACAACCCCAAAAATACAACCAATGTCATTTAGCACTATGTTCAGTGTAAAGAATAACAAGGTCAACAACGATTTAAAAATGACAAAAATTCTATCCAACAGACTAGCGTCCTTCATTGGTTCTTACATTCACAAGGACCAGGTAGGATTTATCCCAGGGAGGCAGGGGCTGGACCAGATAAGGAAAGCGCCGGACTTAATTTACCTCATGAAGTCTGGCTGGGATGGAGGTTCTCCCCAGGAAGGCTACCTCCTTTCCATTGATCTCCAAAAAGCCCCGACATTCCTGAAGACCGATGTGGCTAATCGTCGCATAAATGTGCACTGTTTGCCGGTGATGTCCTCCTCTTCGTCACGTCCCCCCCTCATTTCCACCCCCAACATTCTCCAACTACTGAAGTACTTCGGACTGGTCTCAGGCCTTCAGGTAAACATGACCAAGTCTACTGCCCTTAATATCTCCACCCCCCAGGACCTAGTAGATAGACTGAAAAGTGATTTCCCCTTCTCCTGGAACCCCGTCTCTATCCCATACCTGGGCATACAACTCACATCTAAAATAGACCTGTTGCACCAATATAACTACCCCCCTATACTCAAAAGATTGACAGAAGACCTTACCCAATGGTCGCTATATAAGTTGTCCTGGCTAGGAAGAGTGAATGCGGTCAAGATGACCTTACTACCCAGGATTTTATATCTTTTCCATTCCCTTCTCATCCCCATAACCAAACGATTTCTCGACAAGCTGCAGTCCACAATTATCCTCTTCTACTGGGGTAAAAAGGGACATCGCCTCCCCAAAGGTGTCCTCTTTAGATCCAGGAAGAAAGGGGGCCTGGGCTTAACTAACTTTTGGTGGTATTACCAAGCGGCCCAACTCAGTCAATTTTTGATCATATACTCCAGAGGACAGAAACCAGACTGAGTTGGCATGGAACGTCAGGCAACCCCTAACCATACCCTAGATTTCCTAGTTTGGAGCCCGCATAGAAACCGCCCCCAATCCTGTCCCCCACGCTTTCCCATTCTATGGCTCTGTGCGATTCCCTATACAAGCTGAAATCTGACTCTGCCTGGCACCCTTTAGCACACATCTTCCACAACCCCCAATTCCCACCAGGACTAAATATCAAGGCCTTCAGGTGGTGGCTTGACAAGGGCCTATACAGAATAGGGCAATTTAACGCAAATAGTCCCCTCTCCCTGAGCTACTGTGTCTCCAAACTGGACATGCCCCCTTCCGAAAAATTCAAATACAACCATCACATTTCCTGCGAGGGGTTTTGAGAGTCCACTTTCTGTAACCCGATACAAGATGTGGTGCTCCCCAGCCATGGATGTGAGGGGTGGAACCTCCCCGATATACTCAGCCTTGGCCGAGCCCTCAGAGAAAGCGACCTATATGTTGAACTGAGAACGCGACCTGGAGATCAATTTGGACCTAGACACCTGACACTCCAATTTTGCCAGCTCCTACAGGGGAATCCTTGATAATACCCTGGTAGAAGCAGACCTCAAGGTCATGTCCCGCTGGTACCTACTCGTCTCACCAAATTTTACCCTTAATCTTCCCCCTTATGCTTTAGAGGCTGTGGCCTCTTGGGTTTCCTCCTCCACACCTTTTGGGAATGTCCCAGAATCAGAACGTACTGGAACAAGATTTTTTATCTAATCTGCAACAAGACCCCGCTATCGCGCTCCTCAATAGCCGAATCCCTGGGGTACCAAAATTCACCCAGATCCTAATCCACTTAATTTTCCTGGGGGCCAAAATAATAGCCAGAGCATGGAAATCTCCCTCTGTCTCATATCACCTGACTAAACAAAAATTTTATTGGATAATGTCTCAAGAAAAAATATCCATCATCATCTTGGACACGTCAAATTCAAACCCACCTTCCGTTTTGTTTCAACTATGAGCCGATGCAGGCTGTTTCATCTAGCTGTAGCAGAGGCCCTGGTTTGGCCGGGCTGAAAGATGGATGGTATGTGTCATGGAGAGAGTGAGCCTCCCCCTTACAGCCTTCAATGGTCATCGAGCAATAGCCATCACTAGGCCAGGAAAATAATTTCACGGCTCTCACCATTCAGTATATTTCTGGTAAGAATGATGCACAGCCCTCTGCTTGCAGAACCGGGCTGAACCTCCCCGACTACCTCTTGCACCGCAGGATCCCAATCGGGATGAAAGAGGTGACGGGAGGGAAGGCCATCAACTGAGCCTTATGGCTGTGTATTCCTAATGCCTTTTGTTTCTTATGTTGATTGTTGTTGTTTTCAACTGAATATTGAAATTTGTTACTGTCCAACTTTGTACAAGTACAATATACTTCTCAATAAAGAGAAAAAAGAAAAGAAAAAAAAAAAGAACAAGGAGTCCTGGAAGTGATGGTCTGGCTCTCATGGAGTCTATCTGGAATTAAGAGACAGAAGGATTTGGGGCAGCCTACGTCCACTGAAGATCTGTGGTTAGTATTTCAAGATTTTTGAAACAAACTACCTGCTGAGTGCCTTAAAAAAACTGTAGAAAATTTGAAGAATTAATGCTGTTTTGAAGGGAAAGGATGGTCACACCAAATATTGATATGATTTGGATTTCTGTTCTGTTTCCATTTTGTTAATTGATAAAAATAAACTATTAACACTTCTATTAAAATGCTTATTCGTCTCCTCCTGCCCTCTAGTGCCACATTTGGCACCTTTCAAGGGGGAATGGGAACCTGTTTTTGACAGGTACTGTTCCCCACTTCCAGGGGCGGCGCAGAGGCGCAGTCTCTCGGAAGTTCAGCCCCCTCCTCTTTCCTCCATGGCTGGACCAATTAGAAAGCGCAGCGCGCTTCGTGCAGGGGTAGTAGGGAACTGGCTGTGAAGCCGAAGAGCTTCACTGCTGGGTTCCCTTAGCAGGAATAGTGGTGGCTGCACCTGACAATCCATCTGAAGATCGGCTGGGGTGCCGAAATTTCGGGCTCCCTGGACAGGTAAGTGTCCATATATTAAAAGTCAGCAGCTGCAGTATTTGTAGCAATACAAGTAATAGGCGCAAAAACTACAGTGTGATATCCAATATCTAAATTTTGCAAAAGAAGGTGCTGAGGTTGCAACGTAGGCACACACAGGAAAAAGTTATTCCATTCTCTGTAAAAAGGAAGTCCATAATGGCAATACAAGCACTATAGGCTTCAATGTAAACATAGGCAGTGGCAGGGAGGATGCAGGAGAGAGAAGGACCAGTCCACAATCACGACAGCCATTCAAGGGGAACAGAGATTATATTCCCAAATACTGACTGTAGTGAATATTTAATACATAGGAATTTAAAAGCAGCAACAACTCACATTTGCGTGGTTTAAAACAGGCATGTGTAAGTCCCTTGAGGCACTTGCTTGAAAAAGGAGCGCGGCCGTCACGTCATCGCGGCCAGCACGCTCAGAAATGCGTTGCACATCCAGTGACGTCATCGTCCATCGTCCGGATCTCAGCTTTCTTCCCAAGCCTCGGTTTGGCGTTCATCCCACACAGCGGACCGCGCACCATCTAGCGGCTTAGAGGTATACCGCTGAGGACACTACATCCAGAGCGATGGACTGACAGATCATACTGATGCCCCCTGCCTCAAGGGACTTACACATGCCGGTTTTAAACCACGCAAATGTGAGTTGTTACTGCTTTTAAATTCCTATGTATTAAATATTCCCTACAGTCTGCACCCAGAGGCACCTCTCTTTCTTGTTTTTCGCAGTATTTGTAGCAGCTGACTTAATTTTTGG
Source organism: Rana muscosa (assembly GCA_029206835.1). NCBI lineage: Eukaryota > Metazoa > Chordata > Amphibia > Anura > Ranidae > Rana > Rana muscosa. Next base: position 691,911,219 of record CM055121.1, read on the forward strand.
TGGGGGGCTTGACCTCCTCTTTAATTTACAGCATGTTTTCACACCTGCCTAAGACTTTTACACAGTACTGTATATACTTACCTATTTTCAGGTCTTCCTGTTCTGGTCACGGGCTGCAGGGGAGAGCAGAGAGCTCCAACAACTGCTAGTTAAAGGGGTTGTAAAGGTTCATTTTTTATTTTCTAAATAGGTTCCTTTAAGCTAGTGCATTGTTGGTTCACTTACCTTTTCCTTCGATTTCCCTTCTAAATGTTTTTTTTTCTTTGTCTGAATTTCTCACTTTCTGTTTCTCCTCAGTAAACTTCATACCATCATCCGAGTGGTGTTTAGTCAGCCAGAACAGCTTACTGAACAGCTTTACTGAGGAGGAACAGGAAGTGAGAAATTCAGACAAAGAAAACAAAGAAAAAAATATTTAGAAGGGAAATCGAAGGAAAAGGTAAATGAACCAACAATGCACTAGCTTAAAGGAACCTATTTAAAAAATTATAAATGAACCTTTACAACCCCTTTAAGTCTGGAGCAGTGACGTCACCCATAGGCTCCAATGGCCCATCCGTTGTCTCCTCTCCCCTGCAGCCATGCTATGTAAATGTTCATTGCTGCCTAAAATGTTCCTAAACTTGAACACTGCATATAGTATTTGGTCTATTGGAAAAGCGCAGATCTAGAAGAGCTTGCCTATTTTGTTTGCACAAAGTACTGTATAAAATACTATATTGTTTACGAGAACCACATCTTAATGTCCCAGCTAATATCTGAAAATCAGCCATAAAAAGACTGCATTTCTGCTGGTTGATCTAGCAGCATGTGTCAAACCGGAATAAGTAAATCACAACTACCATGAAATGTATATATAAAAACTGTTAGTCTTCACAGATATTTTAATTTACAGCTGGTCTGAAAATAAGATTTTACACATGAATACCTTCCTTTTGTGTGATTTCTATCCTTTTTGTAACACACTTTCCACACATTCCAAATTCAGTATCTAATCCTTAGTATCATACAACCAGGCTTCTGTTATTCCCAGCAAATCATACACTTGGCTCAATTATCAGATTATAATTTGCATTTTTCATATGTGGATAACCTGATACATGTGACAGATTGGTCTGTTTCAACCATTTGCCTACTGGGCACTTTAACTACCTTCCTGTCCAGGCAAATTTTCAGCTTTCAGCGCTGTTGCATTTTGAATGACAATTGAACAGTCATGCAACACTGTACCCAAACAAAATGTTTATAATTTTTTTCGCACAAATACAGCTTTCTTTTAGTGGTTTTTCATCACCACTGGGTTTTTTCTTTTTTGTAAATAAACAAATACATTCGGAAACGTTTTCATAGTTTGTTATAAAATTTTGCAAACAAGTAATTTTTCTCCTTCACAGATGTACGCTGATAGGCTGCACTCATGGGCACTGATGAGGTGGCACTGATATGTGACACAAATGAGGCACTCATGGGCACAGATTGGCAGCAGTGGTGGGCACTGTTGGGACTGCACTAATAATCAGGACACTGATAATCAGTGTACACCCCTGATGAAGTGCAAGGGCTTGCCTGATTGGATACAGAGTCATTGGATAGATGGTGTGTCCTATCATATAGTTTTGGGAAATCTAAGAGAGACTGTACAGAGATTTTACAATCGGATTGTATAGTGCATGTCCAAATTTATAGACCTAAAATTACCCAGTTGCCCTTTCAGTGTCATTAATTGTTAATGGCACATCAAACAGATACACACATTTGCCACATGAAAAAACAGGAGACAACTGCAGTAAAAAAAAAACAAAAAAAAAAACACGCAACTCGCTCCACGCAAATATGTCCCATGAGCTACTTTGCCATGTGTAGCACAGCCCATTGAAGTCAAAAGGATGCCCTATGTGTGTCACTGGCAAAACAAACCAAAAAACATGCGCTCTCACTACTCTAGGTTAGACTCCATTCACATCTGTGTGTTTCCAAACGCAATGGCAAACCCCAGAGAAAATGTACACTTTGCCATGCATTTCATAAATGTTGTCAATATGCATAGTGCTTGTGTTGTCATTACATGTTAAATGTACTGTACCCCAAAAAATCACCAAAACTGCAAAAAAAAAAAGTTTTGGAGATTCTCTGGGGCGATTGTTTCATGTAGGGCAGCCCATTCAAGTGAATGCCCTATGCATGACAAGTGAAAACGCCCCAAAACACCAAAAACAAACAAATGCGGGAATGTGAGTTTTCGCTACATGGTGATGTGAATGAGGACAACCGAGTGTCTCTGTCCACTCCCTCCTCTGTACTCGTATGAAGCTGGCTATACACTATGCAATCTGATTGTATAATCTCTGTACAAAATCCTTTATATTTACCAGAACTATGGAATAGAAAGACACACCTGACCAATCCATTCAGATTGTATGAAATCTGACAGGCTCTTGCAATACATAGCTAATAAGAGATCTAAAGAAGATTGTACAAATAGATTGTATAGGAAGTGGATGAAAAGTGGTATTTTACGAGAGAGGTGTGGTCCAGAGTGGTGAATACACCCCATCAAACCCTCTTCTGTGATGCAACAAGGAAGTGAAGGCTTCTGGGAGATGACCGAACAGGAAGTGAAAGCAGAGGAAGTGATGGAATCTGAAAATCTTTTCAAAAATGCAAATAATCTGACAAGATTCTGAACCTCCTGTAGAAAAGGTAAGTGAGAGAAAAGCACATTGGGATAGCTGAGTCAAAAATGGCATGGGAAAACACTTCTATTTATTATGAAAACTGAAATTCTGCCCAAAAAAGTTAACCTATCCTTTTAGACCAGTTAACGATTGCTGCAGCATGCTTCACCTATTTTCAGCCACCTTTTGAGATTGGCTTATGTTACTCTGGTGAACCTAGGAATGTAACCACTGAACGATCAGGTCTCTAAACAAAGAGGTGTAGCAATACCCTCGTAGGAGCTGCTGATTAGTTTTGGGTTTTGCAAATGACCTCTTCAGCTTCGTTGTCTGGGTAGGAAAGTCTGTAGTAATGCAATGTCCACACAGATGTAAAACCTTTAACAGCCAGGCTTTATTTTCTTATGCAGTAAACGTTGAGAAAGTAGAAGGTATAGAAGTGTAGGGAAAGGTTCAGGCACTCGCCACAAAAATACACAGTTCAAAGTCACTGACCACTCTCAATGCTAGAGTGGGTATTGGTCACCCGGATAGTCCCCTCTCACATGGCCCAGCAGCCGGGATGACACACGAATCAGCAACGGGACAGTCTCTGCCACAGACTGCCCTAGGTTAATGGGTTCTCTCCCACAGACCTTTTAAAGTTGAGCGAATGGATAGTCCAGGAATCCTCTGCCACAGGATTTTAAAGTCCCAAACTTCCAGCCGTGCAGTGAAAGTGCCTTTAAGCCAATCCGGCGAACTGTAGGGCTTGTAGTGTAGTGGATCCCTCTTTAATAAAGTCGCCAGGCCTCACCTGAGACAGCAGCACTTTGCCGGTCTCCTCCAGGGCAGGTCCTCCCCTGGTCTCCATCATTAAGATAGCTTCCTCCCCATTTGGATGGACAGCTTGCGATCTCCTCTCCGGATGTAGGTCCCAGCCAGACTAGCTGGGCCTACTAGATAGCGATGCAGCCTCGGGCCAACGTGGCAAAAATGAACCCCGGTCAATGGCGTCTGCCCCTTAAGTATCCCCTCTCAGCAGGCATAGCGGGGCAACCACTCCCACCGTACCGCTGCCGAGAAGGGCCACTCAATGTACCATGGTTTGCCCGTGTTCCAACAAGTGTTTGAGGTGGTAACGCCACCTACAGGCAAAAAGGAAAAATGCCATTGGGCAAACCACAGCTAGAACAAAGGTACATTTCAACGTAATTAAACCGTCTGAGCCCAACTACTGGCTCAGACATCCCTCTAAATTTCAAATAGCGTCCCAACCTTTTGGGGAAAGCGCTACAGAGGATATTTCCCAGAAAGGGTCAATTAGAAAATATGAAGTACCAGAGAAACGAAGATTGTATCCAGCCATGAAGACTCCTTGCCTAAAGAGATACAGAAACATAGTCAAGGTGAGAAGCCTAAGGTCATTGTCAATTGCAACTAGAAGCAAGCATCAATGCAAAAGTTTGAAGAAGAGATATAGTCAGGAACACAGCAATGCAAGTATTACCAAGCTCAGTACATGCAAGTGTTCAGATACGAGGGAGCAAAACAAGGGGAAGCAAGGCATGGGAAGATAGCAGGGCTAGACAAACTCAGTGCAGATATGAACCAGGAGTCAGAGGACTAGGAGATAGGACTGGGAAAACAGGAACCAAAACTAAGAATTTAAATGATTAACAGTAAACACTGAGGACAGGATTCAATGAAACATCAACATGACATTGATATAGGATCACACACAAGCAAATCCTAGCCATAGCAACTGTTGGTGTGCCTAATGAAGTATGGACCAATTTTGGGTTCATCTGGCACCTGACCACACTAATTGATGTGCCTGCTAAAGTTGGGACACAAGAGAGTTGCTTGAAAAAAATAAAGATGACTACAGGAGAAGGAGCAGCCAGGAGAATAGCAGCAACAGTAATGGGTGCACAGTAAGGAAAGCATGTAAAAAAAATGCACCCAATATGTTAACAGATTCAGAAGGGAAAGTAGGTCAAAGATGATTGTCCAGTGCCTAGCTTGGCAAGGGTGGTTTCTGATAATACGTATTTAATCTAGAGCCATACTTTAAAGACCGACAAATATGAATACCGAAATAAATCTGTTTGTACCCAAAACATGGTCACTTGCCAGCCAGATGTTGTGGGCCAAATTCATGGGTACCAGAATACCTTTCACGTGTGTCAGAACTTTATGACAGCCAGAGAATTGCTTTAATAACACCACAATCTTACAACAATCCTAAATTAGAAAAATTAAGACTGTCTTAATGAGTTCATGAGAAATGAGTGTAAAAAATAAAAAGGCATGTTTTATAATAATGAAGTCAGATTAATACATTTAAATTGAGCATACCTGACACAAAAGCAGAACTTGTTGCTAGGCAATAATGATAAATCCAGTAGCTGAAAAGATTACTACTCGGATAATGTAAAAAAGGTTGTTTAAATGGGAGATATACTTTTACTCTATAGTAGTTAAAGTTTATCATAATTGAAAAAAATATTTTAAAATGTATTCCTTTCTGACAATATTCTTGTCTCATGGTTAAAATTCAACCCATAATCATGTTACCTACAAAACACTTTAGCAATCAGTGGTATCGTTATTATCTGACCTGCATCATCTCTTATAGAAAAATTCTTCCCACAGTCACTCCTATTGACTAAACATCCATGTTTCTGCCTATGGAGGAGGGCCAGAAAGCAGATGCTTCTGCTAGTGAAACCTTATCTAACTGACAAAATGATCAGCCAGCCAGAAAAGTCCAAACTCGCCAGTCTAAAGAATAAAACTGTATTGAGTTAATATAACTGTGTGCGAATGAGGTTTTGCAACTCATTCACATGGGCGCTGTGGCCTATACAGTGTCTTTTTTTCTATGCGGCTGCAGCTGTGCACAGGCAGGCTATGTTACGCTATGGGGATGTAGAAGCTGAATGGTGAGTGACCAGTACGAAGCACTCACTGTGTTCATTCAGGAAAAGAAGGGGCTGGTAAATGCAACTATTTACTGCCCCCCCACCCCACTCTCTATCTTGAAAGGATCCCCCTGTATGCCCGCAGCATTCAGCAGGAGGGGGAGGAGGGGAAGTCATTAGCGCTGCGGGGGAAAGAGGCACACTGGGGGCTGGGTAGCAGGAAGAGTTGGACCCTAGACAGGAAGGGTGATCGGTTTGGGTAGGGGGCCATTACTAAAACTGATCCCCTGTGTGTCGTCTCCTGCAGCAAAAAAAGCTGGCAGGAGGGAGGGGAGGAAAAGTCAGCTTTCATCTGCTTCAGGGAGAGCCACACAGGGGATTGGTATCAGTAATTGCCCCTCCCCCACCACAGCGATCACCCTCCCTGTGCCGAATTCCCTTCCCCTGCTTGTCAGTTGCCTGGGAGCCCCTGTTGAGCTGATGGGGCCCGGGCCCCGTAGAAGGGAACCTCCTATCAGTGGCCCTGCTGGAGAGTGTCTCAAAGGAACTAGGTAGAAGCTACTAATGGACATTGCAAGAAGGATTCACTGCTCATAAATCAAGGTACCTGTGACTGACTTCTATTAAATGGTCAAGGAACAAAGTAGCAGTTAGCATCAGATCAATTGCAACTTGTGTGAAGGACTTTTTTTTATTGTCCTTAAAAGATCTTAGATCTAGCCTGGCTGCTAATATAGGGTCAATTACTGCTAAAATACCTGAACTATTTTTTTATTTTGAGTATCCTGGCTCCCAACATTTTGTGTACCCCAAAGTATGCCAAGGATTCATGCCTAGGAAGTTAGATGCTAGCGTTTCACACTACTTTGGGGGTCATTCTAGACCATTCTAAGGGGAAGAGTGCTACATATATAGTATATAATGTGTAGGATTAAATTAGGAAGAAAGTCTTCTGAATTTAGGGGTACTCCAATTTCTATGATACATGGTGATGTGGTAATGCCTAAAAACAGAGCCGACCTTTTCGTTAAGAGTGTTTTCCCTTCCACATTAGGAACATAATATAAGGTCTGGTGTCACCCCAACATCTCCTCCATCCCTATTACAATACATATATACATGGGGTTCACCCTGGGACTTTAAATGAGGTGAATATGGTAAGCCAAAAAAACACATGATAGTAAAAAAGTAGATTTATTACAGTTTGTTGCGCATGTAACACACAACAGCAATAAATAAATACAGGCTGATAAAATATGCATACAATGTAAACATGGGTCAGTCCACATACATGGTTAACAGCAGGGATGAGCCGAACACCCCCCTGTTCGGTTCGCACCAGAACCTGCGAACAGACAGAATGTTCGCGTGAACTTTAGAACCCTATTAAATACAATGGACTCGAACGTTCGAAATCTAAAGTGCTAATTATAAAGGCTTATATGCAAGTTATTGTCCTAAAAAGTGTTTGGGGACCCGGGTCCTGCCCCAGGGGACATGTATCAATGCAAAAATAAGTTTTAAAAACGGCCGTTTTTTCGGGAGCAGTGATTTTAATAATGCATAAAATTTAACAATAAAAGTGAAATATTCCTTTAAATTTTGTACCTGGGGGGTGTGTATGATATGCATTTAAAGTGGCGCTTGTTTCTCGTGCTTAGAACTGTCCCTGCATAAAATGTCATTTTTGAAGGAAAAAAAGTCATTTAAAACTCACTCGTGGCTATTAATGAATTGTCGGCTCCCGGCAATACATACAAAAGTCATTGATTAAAAAAAAAAAAAAAAGCATGGCGGTCCCCCAGAATTCAATTACCAGGCCCTTCAGGTCTGGTATAGATATTTTTTTTTTTGTCCAGAAATTCACTTTTTATTTTAGAAAATTCAAACTGGTATAGATGTTAAGGGGAACCCCGCCGCAATTTTTTTTTAAAAATGCGTGCGGTTCCCCCAAATATCCATACCAGGCCCTTCAGATCTGGCATGGATTTTAAGGGGAACTCCACCCCAAATTAAAAAAAAATGGCGTGGAGTCCCCCCAAAAATCCATACCAGACCCTTATCCGAGCATGCAACCTGGCAGGCCGCAGGAAAAGAGGGGGGGACGAGAGAGCCTCCTGAACCGTACCAGGCCACATCCCCTCAACATGGGGAGGATGTCCCCATGTTGATGGGGACAAGGGCCTCATCCCCACAACCCTTGCCCGGTGGTTGTGGGGGTCTGCGGGCGGGGGGCTTATCGGAATCTGTAAGACCCCTTTAACAAAGGGGACCCCCAGATCCCGCCCCCCCTATGTGAATTGGTATGTCAGACCGCCCCTACGTCATTGGTCTGAGCAGACCTGATGGGGAACTTCCTTCACTGTGTAAATTTAAATTACACAGTGAAGGAAGTTCCCCGCTCAGGCCAATGACGTAGGCGGGGTCTGACATACCGAGGGGGCAGACCTGATGGGGAACTTCCTTCACTGTGTTATACATGTATAGACCCGCCCCTTCTCATGTTCCGCATCAGGTCCTCAGCCTTACACCGAGTCATTGGCTGAGCGGACCTGATGGGGAACTTTAGAAGGGGCGGGTCTATACATGTAATAGACTGCGGAGGAAGTTCCCCATAAGGTCCGCTCAGGCTCAGCCAATGACGGACAGCGCTGGACATCGGATCGCCGCGGGACACTGGATTTCACCGCTGGAATGTTTTTTTTTGTTTTTTTTTTAATAAAGGACTTTTCCAAGGTGTTTGTTTTTTTTTTTACATTTTTTGACACTTTCTTTGTGAAATGGTAGGGGTACAATGTACCCCTTACCAATTCACATAGGGGGGCCGGGATCTGGGGGTCCCCTTTGTTAAAGGGGTCTTCCAGATTCCGATAAGCCCCCCGCCCGCAGACCCCCACAACCACCAGGCAAGGGTTGTGGGGATGAGGCCCTTGTCCCCATCAACATGGGGACATCCTCCCCATGTTGAGGGCATGTGGCCTGGTACGGTTCAGGAGGGGGGGCGCTCTCTCGTCCCCCCTCTTTTCCTGCGGCCTGCCAGGTTTTGTGCTCGGATAAGGGTCTGGTATGGATTTTTGGGGGGACGCCACGCCATTTTTTTTTAGATTTTAAGTGGAGTTTCCCTTAACATCCATGCCAGATCTGAAGGGCCTGGTATGGATATTTGGGGATACCGCACTCATTTTTTTTTTTAATTTGCGGCGGGCTTCCCCTTAATATCTATACCAGACCTGAAGGGCCTGGTAATTGAATTCTGGGGGACCCCCACGTTTTGTTTTTTTTATTAATGACTTTTGTATGTATTGCCGGGAGCCGACAATTCATTAATAGCCGCGAGTGAGTTTTAAATGACTTTTTTTCCTTCAAAAATGACATTTTATGCAGGGACAGTTCTAAGCACGGGAAACATGCGCCACTTTACATGCATATCATACACCCTCCCCCAGGTATGAAATTTAAAGGAATATTTCACTTTTATTGTTTCATTTTATGCATTATTAAAATCACTGCTCCCGAAAAAACGGTAGTTTTTAAAACTTATTTTTGCATTGATACATGTCCCCTGGGGCAGGACCCGGGTCCCCAAACACTTTTTAGGACAATAACTTGCATATAAGCCTTTATAATTAACACTTTAGATTTCTCCCATAGACTTTTCGAATTTGCCGCGAACACCCCAATTTGTTCGCTGTTCGGCGAACGGGCGAACAGGAAATGTTCGAGTCGAACATGAGTTTGACTCGAACTCGAAGCTCATCCCTAGTTAACAGTATATACCAATTACAAACATCAGAGAAATGTGAAGTAGGGTACTATTGATGCTTGCACATTTCTCTGATGTTTGTAATTGGTATATACTGTTTACCATGTATGTGGACTGACCCATGTTTACATTGTATGCATATTTTATCAGCCTGTATTTATTGCTGTTGTGTCTTACATGCGCAACAAACTGTAATAAATCTACTTTTTTACTATCATATGTCCCTTCCACATTAATTCAAATAAATCTGCAAGACGCTATGCACACTCATGTATATTTACTCACCTAGTAAATGTTCAAATGTCACGGAAGGCAGAACAGCCACTGGGATCAATAATCTCCTTCTGTTTTTGACATCACAGAGCTTACTGCAGATGTTAGCAATGCATTCAAAGCATCCTCTTTTGACACCCAGGTGTTGATACTTTAAGTGACTATATTGCTATAGTAAAAAAAAAAAAAAAGCGTTTTCTGCTTTCTACCAAAGATGCCCAACTCTACAGTTGCCAATGAATCTTTAGCATCACATATTTTGATGCATGAGGAATGCCTGAACACAATGATCTAATACGGCTTTGTAGAACCACAAGCACACAGAGGTGGTCCAAGCATCCCAGGAGTGTAGGATACTGAAGATTTTTCAGCAAGTTTAGCTCTTAAAGAAAAAATAATAATCTATTAAAAGGGCAGTGTTACAAGTATGGAGTGACTCTGGGGATGCCTTGCTTTTCATTTATATATTGTCAGAGTCACTTTAATGGAAGGAAAATGTACTGCTTCCATCCAAATAAAAAAATAAAAAAAGGTGAACTTTAAAGTACATTTAAACCAATAAAACGTGAACAAAACAATAAAAAATATGTATTTCAAAGAAGTTTCAACTCCTGTTGTAAACAGTACTACATATAACCTTGGGATAGATTTAACATTTAAAGCGGAGGTTCACCCACATATTTAAGTTTGATTTCAGCAGTCCCTCTTATCAAGAAAATAAACGGAACACTAACTTTTTTTTTTTCTTTCTGTAGTTTTCTTTATTATTAATTCTTTACTCCTACTTCCGGGATTTCCTCCCGCGGGAGTAGGCGTGTCCTTTGCTGGGCTCTCATTTCGCAATGGCTCCTGGGAGCAAATTGTCCTGCTTCCCAGGAGTAATATTGTACCGCCTTCCCTTAAAGATATCACGATAAGTGTATCGTCACGTGACTCGTCTAGCCAATCACGTGACGAGGGCGGATCTAATTCCGCCATTTTAAATAAGGGCACACAGGTGTATTTTGCCATTATGCACCGCGTCAACACTGCGCGTGCGCGAGATCCAGCGATGAATGCCGGGAGAGAAGCATTCATCGCTACCCGGAAGAATATGCTTGTGGGCTTCAAGATGCCCACAAGCAAAATGGCAATAGCAGGAAGAGTTTTATAAACAAATTTTTTTAGCGCAAAACGGACGGGGGATGTTTTAAAGTGCCGGAGACGTGAGTAATTATAATGCATACGTTTTTACATAGAATGCATATTTAAAAAAAAAATGTATGGACCGCAGAACCTCTGCTTTAATAGTAAAAAATGTACATTCAAAGATTTTTTCTGAGTTCACAAAGACCTCTTCAATGCAATGTGTGCCAATTATCAGGTGTTTGAATAAAACTAAACTATTTTTCATACAAGCATGACATTTCTTATTAGGATACATATTACAGTAGACCTACTGTAAAATCCTAAATAGATGACATTTAGCTTGTTAAAACATTATGTATCATAAACAATTGCCATGTTCTTTTCTTTAAAAAAAATTCATTTTTTTCATTCCTTTTTTTTATTTCAGTGCTGCCAATTTTCTCTAGCTTGTTTTAAGTCTATATGCATGTGTTCCAGCGGCAACTGTATGTCATTACTCAAGACCTGTGCATTGAATGTCTCCACCAATAGAGAAGGGCAACTGGGAGACAGAAATGGTTCACAACAGTCAGTGCCTGAATAAGCTCCTTCATTGTAGAATTACTAGATATTTTTTAACGAGAGCTGTAGGTTTGAAAAGACTGACATTAACATTTTAAAAAAGTTATGTGAATTTTTAACTATTAGCTTGAATTAGATGTAAACCTATCTGCTTAGGCTGTCTACATTTTTTATGCTCCAATCATATATTTAAATATGTCTATTTATTACATATGCCCATGAACATGCATTATAGACTACTTGCTTGCATAACTGCTTGAAATATCCCTTTAATTTTTATTCCCTCCAAACAGCAGAAATTAGACTGAAAATGGGAAATTACACACTGTAATATCACCAGACTCTAATGCATTTCACAACAGTATAATGTGATTACATTCTTTCACAGTTCAGTGAGTAGGCAGGTGACACAGGAAGCTACAGAACTGCAGCTGTGAATTGTGGTATCACTGTCCTGACTGCAGTGGGACACAGAAGTGTGAACCATTAGACTAGATTATTTGAATTACAACTTTTTTGGCACGTAAATCTGTTCTCACATGTCGTTTGATCATCAGTTTGTTCGGTAAGAGTTCAGCGTTAATAGTTTTATTTTTTTTACAGGGCATGTATAGTATTTTCAACTATTTTTCCATGAGCACATGAAAGAAATCAGCTTTATGTGAATAATATATGTAAATGTATAAGTTGTTTGTCTATAGTTTGTATACAGTGGCAGCCATTTTTTTCTATCACATATGCAGTCTGCTCCCTGCTCCTTGCTTCACAATGCTACATAATAGTAGTGATGAGCTCCGGCGTGTTCTCACACTACATGTGCAGAGCCCGCCAAGAAGTCGGCACGGCGCTGCGCTAATCACAGGCAGGGAGACATGTCCCGATGGGCGGCTGCAGAGATCGGGAAAGGTCTCCCTGCCGGTGATTAGCGCAGCACCGTGCCGACTTCCTGGCGGGCTCTGCACATGGAATGTGCGAACACACCGGAGCTTCTCCCTACATAATAGTTGTGCTTTTTTCTTCGTTCTCACAATGCAAGCCTATGAATCGGCTAACTTACTAAAACAATTCTCTACCTGTGTGGCTGATCTCATATTGCAGCTATCTAAGCAGAGAGATAGAGAAATGGCAGCAGCCAATCTACCTTCCCTACAATCTACAAATCTATATATTGATTTCAATAACACAAATATACAAGTGCAAGCAGATAAAATCTGAAAGCCACTTTTAAAAATGTACTTTAAAGTTTGCAATACACAAAATAAGTGTTCGCTGAAAATGCACTGTTCTTTCCAGGGCTTTTTTCCTCTAAGAAAAGGTGCAGGAACCCCCCCTTCTTATGCACCCTTAGTCTCTGCCCCCTACCCACCTTTGAGCACCATCCCTTGGTTCCACACCCTACTCACCTCCCAGTACCGCCCCTTTTAGAGAATACAGATCCAAGTATAATTTCATGCTACTAAGTAATTTGTATTAAATTTGATAGCCCTCCCCCAGCAACAATAGACCCCTCCAGTAACAATAGACACCCCCCCAGCAACAACATACCAACCCAGCAACAATAGACTGCCAGCAGCAACAACAGATCTCTCAGAAAACAGCATCAATAGACCCTCCAGCAGCCAGCAACAATAGACCTCTCCCTCAACAGTAGATCCCTCGAAGCAACAATTAACCCCCCCATCAAGAGACCCCCCACCAACAATAGACCTACCCAGCAACAATAGATCCCCACACAAAAATAGATCCCCACACAAAAATAGATCCCCATCAGCGGCATTAGATCCCCTAGCACCCATCATCACGAGACCCTCCAGCACTCCTTACCATAAAATACTTTCAGTGCTGGAGGTGCCGGACCTGCGTTCCCCCACGTTCCTGCTGAAAAAAAAGCCCTGGTTCTTTCGCTTTCAACATTTTTTTTAAAAAAATCTGCACATGCAGCTCATGCTACGAAAATGAATGCACATAAACAGTGCTCTGGGTAGGCAGAAAACATAGGTATTTACATTAATATGCAAATGTTATAAGACCAGTATGGTAGAAACGCAACTTTTTTTATTTTAATGTATTTGCCACTTATGGATACATCTGTTTTTATATCTGAAGAATGTATGTTGGGTTAATGTTAATATTCCTGCTGAATCAACTATTGGGTTTGTTTGACTGTTAATTGCTTTTAATACCAAAATTAAATTACATTTTTTAATGTAATATTTCACCTTTAAATACAAGGTCTGTTAGGTTGCTCATTTTAACCCTCCACTTTACTCTGCTGTAAAGGCACAAGGGTTATTTTACCTTCATGCATTCTATGTGTCAGTCTGTGTGCATCAGCCCCCCAGCCCCCCCCCCCAATACTTGCCTAAACCCCCTCGATCCAGCGATGTCCATGAGAGCCTTGCCTCTCTGGGGACACGCATTCCTGTATGGCTTTTGGCAGTAGAGAGAGCCATTGGCTCCTGCTGCTGTCAATCACAGCCAGTGAGTCAATCAGGAGACAGAGGGATGGGGCCGAGCCACAGCTCCGTGTGTGAATAGGCACACAGAACCGTGGCTCGGGAACGCGCCTGCTTGGGTGCCCCCACAGCAAACTGCTTGCTGTAAGGGCACCCGGCATGAGGGAGGAGCCAGGAGTGCTGGCAGGGGACCCGAGAATAGGAGGATTTGGGCTGCTCTGTGCAAAACCATTGCGCACAGCAAGTAAGTATAACAAAAAAACTTTAATATCACTTTAATGTGTAGCTATATCCTTGGGTGAGCTTAAAATTGAATGCTTTAAAGCTTTTCACTTTCGAGGGAAAAAAAAAAGAAGAAAATTCCAAATAATATAGCAAATACAATTGCTACACAATTACCTTTCCTTTTCAGTCTGCAGCTCTGTAATTTTCGGTAGAACTCAGTGTAATCTGGAGGCAACCTGGAAGTGTTCTGTACACTGTTGATGTTCAGAACACAACTGGAAATGTAATTTCTTGCTTGTGTGATTGGCTCACAGATTTTCCCAGTCTGCACTAAAAATACAAGTAAAATTTTAGGTATTCTCTGCAATAGAAATGTCATTATTGGGGAGATTCTCCCAAGGGTTAATCACTTCGTCCAGAATGAGTATGCAATCCATCTGGTCATACAAAGAGCTTTCTCTTAACAGCAACAAAAGGTAGGAATCTACTACAAAGTTTGCTAAAATGCCTGCAAATACATTGGTCCAGCCAGGTTTTTTTTTTAACACAAGTGGAGTTAGGCTGGGTTCTTACTAGAGATCACAGCGGCTCACAGCAAGAGTTTGGTGTGTCCCCATTCACCGTTTCAGGTCCAATTTTGGCCTGAATTCGCATCTGAAACAGACCAAAATATGCACAGGACTCCTGTGCAATTAGCACCAGAGGCGCTGGGAGATATGTTAACCAGCTTCATAGAGAGCAGGTCACAATCTACTGCTATGCAAATTGGATGCAGGCGAAAACCGCATTCTATTCGCAATAGCGTGAAACCAGCCTTACTCTTCAAAACCAAACAAGTTGTCTAACAGCTTTTTGCGATTACAAGGCAAGCAAGTGTAGCGGCCTCACCCTCTCTCTCTTCTTTAGCTGTTACTCTGGCTCCGGTCTAGGGGTACCTTGAAGGGGAGAGCGAGGTGCGCCACGGCCCATGTCCTCTAGATTACTGCATGTAGAGGTGAAGGCCAGCACCAGATTACCTTCGGGCTGTGTATACGCTCAGAGCCAAGTCTGTTCTGCTGATAACCCCCTTTGCTCCCAGTAATTGGAGTACCACACACTGAAAAAGTCCAACACTTATTTATTCCATAACGGCAAACAAATAGTCCTTTGCGAGCAGACAGTTTGAGACCCATAGAACAGTCCAGTATTGGTGGGGAGTAGGTCAAGGCACAATCCTCAAAGAAAACTAAACCGTTGAGGTTTCACCAACGGTTGCCAAGTACAGTGGCTGTAAAACATACTTTTTGGCTTCAGAGTCTCTTCCAGCGACTCTAATAAACAGGAACTGGAGTTACCTTCGCTACGTTGCAGCCCCTGTCAGGGGGAAGACCTCCCTCCAAGAGAGTTACCAGAGGCCCCGCCGTCACCGGATTAATGCTGTACCGGGCTATTCGGAAGGGTTACACTCCCCGGCCTCCTCACCTCAGATATGGGTCCCAACACCTTAGGGCCCCTCGGACTCCTCCACCCTCGCGGAACCCAATCGAAGTTACTGGGCCCCAGGCCTTGGTCATAGTACCTCACCCCAGGCTTAAGGTGCCTGGGATGGACTCCATCCCTCGCTCTGGCCAGGTCAAGGGCACCTGGGCCCGGAACTCCGAAACGCCAGCACCCAGGCTGAAGGTGCCTGGGCGCGGCTGCGTCCTCCAACTCTGAACCCCAAGGTCAGGGTGTCCGGCCCCTTTATCTCCTCTCCCTTTGCGTCACAGTGGGTTCCCCGCTCCGCTGTACCAGCGCCAGGAAAGGACAAAAAGGAACAGTCTTGCGGTGCGGGTTCAACTCCGGCCCAGGGTGACAACGCCACCTGCAGGCCGCAGGGAACCTTGCACCACCAGAGTCCTCCAAGAACCACAAAAGGGATTCTCAGACTCCCTAACAATTAGTACATCTGGGTTGAATAACCCAGATGCTCCCCCCCAAATTTAAATGCCCGCTACACAAGCAAAACTAGAATAAAAAAATATTGCACTGCACAATTTTTCATAGTGTAGCTGTACATAGGACAAAAAAATAAGTAGCAGCAAACTATTTTAGTTTCTCTCAAGTTAGAAATCCTAAAAAATATATATATATATATATATATATATATATCTACAAAACAAAATTAATAATTGGAATTAACAGGTATTTTCAAGACCCCAGTCATTTTAATGATTTACAGCAAGTACTTAACATTCAATTTCTATTCACACTAAACTTTCTTGGTCATAGATCGTATGACAGTATAATACATAAGATATACTGTCACCTTTTCTATTTCTGACAGGTCCCATTTCCTTTAATTAAACCACGGAAGGGTGCAGAGGGGACTTCCAGGGAGAAGTGATTCTACACTTTGCAGCTGTTAAAGTGTATCTAATTAATTTAGTAATATTTTTGCATGCAGTCAAGTCAGGCTAACTTAGTAAAAGAAGGAAGATACAATTTAGGAGAAAGACGTCAACTTTAGAAATCTCATTCCCACTCTTCTGCTTTTTTAATAGGGCAGCACATAACCTGTTACCTCTAGGATTTAGGTGCCTCCTCCTGAGCACTAGAGTTCTGGCTTTTATATCATGCCCGTACTCTTCCTCTTCATCCTATTCTGATGGAGACAGAGGGCCCACAGTCTCATTGCTTCTTTAAGTACAGCCACCATGCTTGGAACACAGAAATAGTACTTTTAAATGAACAGAAAAAAGTGAAACTGGTATCTAGTTTGCAGTCTTTTCACTTAATTAGATAGCATCTAGCTTGCTGAAGGTTATCATAAATAACAGGCAAAATACTGGTTTAGCTTTTTCTTTTATTTTTCTTAGTGCTCCATATTTTTTCTGACACCTCTGGTTTACTATTCCAGCATCGGCTGTAAATTATTCATCTGGTCCAGCTTAGTGGTAGCAACAATGGTGAACCATGCCTGCACAGGTTGTCAGCATGGCTGCTTTAGTTTTCTTCAAGGGGTACATGTGACAGGTTGACAACAGAAAAGCAGAGACAGTTCTTATCCCCCAAAATGAAAAGTACCTGAATAAGTAATTTATGGCAGGATCACCAGGAATTATTTTACTAAAAGCTGTAGAACTTAAAACTTTTGAAAGCAATTTCTGAAATTGCATTAACATGGTAACGTTTAGATTTTAGCAATTGGGTGTAGATTAGCTTTAAGGCTGGTTTAGGCCTGTAAACTGAAGACATATCAGTGTACAGTTCCAGTGCAGTGATGAATAAATAATTCTTGGGAAGGTGCATAGTTATTTTATTCATGAACATGTAAAATCTAAGGAGGAGACGAGGAGGGGTCTTAATTCTCAGGATGGATCTCTAAAGTAAAGTTTTGTTGTTGTTTTTTTTTACACAAAAATGCATATCTGTCTTTCTATAGTTTTTCTTTTCTTGCCAGCATATCTACAGTATCTATTTAAAAAAAAAATGGTGTAGGCAGCAAATGTTGCAGTTTTGCGGCTAGAAGGGATAGTGCTGGTGGCTTGCAAGAGATAAGCTTTAGTTGGTGGTGGTTGTGTAAAGATGAAGTTCATTTCTTAACTGCCTCACCTTCAAGTTGTTGGATATGTTCATCTGCCCCTTTCTCCAATTACAGAATGCCTCAATGGGTGAGGGGCATGGAAGTGGCAGAGCATACAAATGCTGCTTCTGCACTGTACAAAACCTGGTGTAGCACCATCCAGACGCCTGGAAATATGGTGGTAGAGGCGCATGCGCGCAGCCGTCTGAGCCGGTCATGTCCGCTTAGTGCTCCGCCCTGTCCGGGACAAGGCAGCCTCTACACCCGAGTTTTTTTTCAGCCTGATACCTAGTCTAAGTGACAGACCCCTCTGTGAGGCTCCAGGGCACAATTTGGCACTATGTATTCAGGGAGAAAAGCGAATCTTAAGATGGCTAAACCCCAGGAAGCGCTGACTAGATGTGCCTCTAAAACGGCGGCGCCGTCAAATTCCCATTCCTCTTAGCTTCACACACAGAAACAACTCAAGTCTCCTTCCACTACCCAACGCGGTGAGCCTGATTTTGATTTTGGGTTAACCCTCAATACATTACGAAACTCCCCGCAGGGCTCTGACTTTTTAAGCCAATTTGAAAGAGTTCTTCATAAAGCATTGCAAAACACCTCAGATGCCACTATTTAAAAACTGACACAGGAAACCCGTGAGGTTGGCCGCCATACCTGCATTTTGGAGCAGAGAATAGATGAATTTGAGATTACTACCTCTAGCCATGCTGAGGAATTGTAATACCTCAGAGAGGAATATTCCTCCCTTCAAACACGCCTTGAGGATTTTGAAAATAGAAATAGGATATCTAATCTCCGAATCCGTGGGATACCAGAGGTTATTGAAGATTTACTATCGACAGCAACAGCACTCTTTCTGGAACTCGCTTCATTTATCCCCATTGAGAGACTGGAAATGGATAGAATCCATAGATCTCTTGCCCCTCGTAAGGAAAATGGCCCCCCCCAGGGACATTGTAAAATTTCACTATTTCCACACTAAAAAGCAATTGCTGTAAACAGCCTGCAAAAATGAGACCCTTCAATTCCAGTTACATACTTATCAAATCTAACAATATCTTTCCCAGCAAATTCTCCTTGAATGTAAAGCAATGAAACCTCACCTGCAGGTGCTCCAGCATCATCGCATTACATATCGCTGAAATTTTCCTTTTGCTGTACGCTTTGCTTTCAAAGGAAGCTCCTACACTTACAAAACAGTGGATGATCTTCTTGCTACAATCCATGACCTCCACCTGTCAATACCTGAACCTACTACTGAAGGATCGAAACGCTGAGCTGGGAAATTCAAAGTGACGTAAATATACGTCACTTTGCCCAGCTGTGCCATTCTGCCGACGTATATGTTCGTTAACCGGTTAATAACCTCTGGTCAATAGATAATTTTGTCTAATTCATTGTTTAGACAATTGTATATGACATTTCAACTCCTAATACACTCATTCACGCACGGTCTCTTCACAGTTCCCCATTGATAAAATGCACAGCTTGACCTCTGTTCTTTTACAGTGGCCTAAGAATTCATTCTCTTGGTGCACTTGCACTAAGAACTTAGGCCAAAATTACTGGTTTCCGCTTTTTTTTCCCATAAATCAAATAACCACTATACAACCCTTGTCAGAGTTGACCTGTTACTTATTCTAAAATGTTACCCTGCTGTTATTAAGTGCTTGTCACATTTTCATGACTCGCTCGTTTTTACTATACTTTTTCCATAACAAGTTTGGTGGCTCTCGTAGTCCCGGAGAAGCCCACTGCTTCTCCATTTTTTCCCGCGAGTGCCCTACATAGTTGTTTGGACACTCTTTGGACCAATAGTCCCCATCGGCTTGTGAGTCTTATTATTCACCACCCCTTGGATACTTGCTCCAATTTGGAGCCTTTTTTCCCCCTATTGTTTTTTATTATATATAATGTGTGTTTCTATATTTTTATAATTTTTTTGCTCTCTCCAGAGTTGACTTCTATTATTCAATTTTTGACTGCTCCGATATCCCATACCCCTCCTTGCATTCTTCCACTTCAGATAGGTTACACCATAACCTTTTTTTGCCGGTACTCACAAACCTATAACCCTTCAACATATGATGACCTCTCTGAATGTATTAACACTTAATGTTTAAGGTTTTAACTCCCCCCCCCGCCACAAACGCACAAAAGCTTTCCGCTCTTTCTCCAAACTCAAGGCTCATGTGGTTTGCTTACAAGAAACTCACTTTACGACACAGTCCTCTTCCAAATTTTTTAGTCATACCTATACTCAAAGAGGTGTACTGATCGCTTTCCATCGCACAACTCCATTCACCCTCAGTAAAGAACTCAAAGACAACGAAGGTCGATAATTAATATTATCTGGCCTTCTCTTGGACAGCAAAGTTACAATTGTCTCCTATGCCCCTAACAGAAACCCAATATAATTTCTATCGCATTTACTATCTGTAGTGAAATCCCTTAAAACAGGCACCCTCTAATTGTCCATTATCAAATCCCTCAAATCCTCCACAGCCCCTGGCCCGGATGGCTACTCCACTTCCTATTATAAGAAATTCGCACACATTTTGTCCCCTCATCTGACCTCTCTGTATAACTACATCTTGAAAGGAAATGACTTTCCAGCAGAGATGCTTCTAGCGAATATGTCCCTCATCCCCAAACCACACAAAGATCATTCCCTGCCCCAAAACTTTTGTCCAATATCAGTGATCAATAATGACCTGAAAATCTTCAGCAGACTGCTAGCGGACCGACTTGCCTCTGTTATAACCAACCTGATCTCCCCCGACCAGACGGGATTTATTCCCGGTAGGCAGATCACAGATAATATCCGCCTAGTTTCTAACATAATACAGGATGCCAACCTTCATTCTAAGCAAACTCTCCTGCTCAGTCTGGATATTCACAAGGCATTCGATAGCGTCAGCTGGTCCTACCTTGATCACCTCCTACCCAAATTCGGTATCTCGGGAAACTTTATACACGGTTTCCACTCCTTATACAGAGACCCACAAACACGCATTAAACTCCCAGGCAATAATTCCCCATTTTTTCCCCTCCAGAAGGGCACAAGGCAGGGATGTCCGTTATCCCCTCTCCTATTTGCCCTGGCCATAGAGCCCCTTTCCTATGCTATAACCAACAATGTTAACATTAAAGGATACTGCAAAGGCCCTAACTAGTTTAAAAACTTAGCCTTTATGCTGATGATGTGCTCCTATTCTTGTCCAATCCACTTATAGCATTGCCCAACCTCACATCTTTACTAGATTCTTTCCACACAATCTCTGGGCTGGGGGTTAATCTAGCCAAATGTTCGGCCATGCCAATAAATATACCTCCGGATCTTGAGGCTTCCCTGAGGCATCACTTTGCATTTACTTGGTGCACGGACACCCTCCGCTACTTAGGAATTCAGCTTACCCCTGCTTTTCATTCCCTGTTCCATGTGAATTTTCACCTCATAGTCTCCCATGTCAAAACCTTACTTAAAACCTGGGATACATATCACGTCTCCCTGCTGGGTAGGGTCACAGCCATTAAAATGGCCATTTTGCCCAAGCTATTGTTTTTTTTCAGGGCCCTCCCTATATACGTCCCTAAGACTTATATTGATTCAATCCAAAAAGAAGTGAATAGATTTGTGTGGCATAATAAAAAACCAAGATTTCATAAAGCCTTACTATATAGACCCCAACCCTTAGGAGGTCTAGGCCTTCCCGACCTTTGGCGCTACTACTTAGCGTCAAGATTTGCACAAACTGCACAATGGCACGCAACCCCATCTGGTATTCCCTGGCTGGCCTTCGAGACTCAGTCAATACTCCCTTTCCACCTGTCGGGACTCTTGTGGGCCGGATCTATAAAGCCGTGCCTACTCACCTCACTAAACTCTATTGTTAGTCAGGCACTCCGCCTCTGGCGGTTGTATGGCCATAAGTTTGATTTATCCTCTTCTCTCTCTCCGTTATACTCCTTTATAGGAGATCCAGATTTCCCTCCGGCCTTTGAGGATAGGATGGGATTCTCCAGATGGTTGACATCGGAGGTTATTACGTTACAATCCTTAAAGGAAGGCAGACATTTTAAATCCTTCCAGCAACTACAGACAGATCATGAGTTCCCATCCTCCGAAGTATATAAGTACATGCAGGTTAGACATTTCTTCCAACACAGGGGCTCTCTGAATTCCCGCACCCACTGTACCCCATATGAACGCTTATGCTCTCAATCATCTAGAGACAGAGGGATTATATCCAAGACATACACCATGCTGAACAAATATGCCCTGCCAGCCAAGACAAAACCAATGCTCAGGTGGGAGGAGGAATTGGGCCTGAGTTTTGAACCCCTAGAATGGGAGGAGATGTTGACAAATATGTATAAACACACCAGAGCCTACTCCATTCGTGAAACAGCTGTTAAACTACACCTCAGATGGTACCTAACCCCAGCACACCTCCACACACTCTTCCCTGCTGTTTCCCCGCTCTGTTTTCGGGGCTGCCCTGTGTCGGGCACACTGATTCACACCTTTTGGAGCTGTACACATCTTCAACCCACTTGGCAGGCGGCAGCCACCAAAGCTTCAACCATAGCTGGTAGGACCATTACCCTTACAGCCCAAATGTGCCTATGCTTTACACCCATCCCTGATATCCCTACACCTTGCGCTAAACTAATATACTCCCTCTTTTTGGCCGTCCATTGGGTTATCGCACGCAACTGGCGCTCCCCGTCCCTTGCCTGGTCCCAAGTGCTGACACGAATGGAAGCGATTAAGCTGGCAGAACATATCCACCACACGCTCTATGACACTATGCAAATTTATGATGATAAATGGAAACACTGGTTCGATGTACCGTAATCCCTTTTTAGAATTTTTTCTGTTGGCACCTTTCACAACCACCACATGTAATCACGAATGATTTATCAGTCTTGTGCAGTTTCATGTAATGTCAACTCTATTATGTACCCCTATCTCTCTCCCATGTCATGTGACGTTTATTTTTCCTCTGAATTGATTATGCTGTCTGACATTTTCTTTGTATGATGCCGATACTTAAATAAAAACGTTTGTAAACAAAAAAACAGGCACCCTCATACTGGGGGGGAGATTCCAACCTAACATTATACCCCATCTTGGACAAATCCCCAACAAATGCCCGCCGCCTTTCTTACCAACTACTCCTCAACCAATATTCCCTCAGACTCATTGCGTGAACAAAATCCAGCTAGACGTCAATATACCCATTATTCTCATCCTCACAAGCAATTTTCTAGAATAGATCATTTATTTATAAATGTAGGCACCTTGGCACTTATCTTAGATTCACTTATTATTCCTTGCTCTTGGTATGATCATAATATGGTCTTGACTACCTTCTCGTCATTAATTCCAAAACCCAATCTCTGTACTTGGTACATTAATGACAGTTTGTTGGCTAATCCTGCATATCATCTGGATGTTGAAAAAGCTATCAAAGATTATCTAGTTGATGATAAAATTACTGATACAGACCCTTTGACTCACTGGGAAGCGCTGAAGCCTTATATAAGAGGCGTCTGTATCAGTCAAGCATTTCAGTTTCGTAAGCTGAAGCGATAGCTTCAAAAATATTTAGAGGATGCATTTTATTAAGCTTCAGAGGATTTTCAAGCCACACCCTCTCTGTCTAATAAAATTTTGTATGAAAAAGCAAGTTTGGAACTGGATCTTTTCTTGACGTAATCGGCGAAAAAGATTCTCCGTAAGTCTAAACATGCTTTCTATATGAAAGCCAACAAGCCAGATACCTTTTTAGCCTTGTCTCTACGTAGGGCAGCCTAAAATCCAAAACCTATCCGTTTAAAATTGACCAAAGATATTTACACCAGTAATCCACTAAAAATTCAGCAGGAATTCAAAATAAAACCCTCTGAACTATATAGACACAGTAATGAGTTTGACCTTTCTAAATTAGAAACACTCTTGTCCACAATTCATCTCCCCGTCCTCTCCTCATCCTATCAGGAATCCCTAGAGGATCCCATCACAGACATTGGGATTCATAACACTATATAGGTCACTGAAACCTAGCAAACGCCCTGGCACTGATGGCTTTTCTGCCACCTATTATAAACACTTTGCAACACTGTTATCCCCTCTCATGGTCACAGCCTTTAATTCCCTCCTCCAAGATCATTCATTCTGTACGGAATTGCTCACAGCCTCCATATCTCTGATCCCAAAACCAAATACAGATACTACATCTTGGTCCAACTACAGACCGATATCAATTCTCAATATAGACATTAAAATATTAGCCAAAATTCTCATTACCCATCTTCATCCTATAATTGGTTCTCTAATACACAAAAGATCAAACAGGGTTTATCCCCTCTAGACAAGCGGGTGACAATATCCGCTGAGCTATTTTTCTAGCTCATGCAGCATTAACTTGACGTATCCCTGACCGTTTCCTCTCTCTGGATATAAGAAAAGCGTTTGATTCATTATCTTGGTCCTATCTACATTCTATCCTTCAACATTGGGGATTTGGTACCCATTTCCTAAGGTGGATTGCCGCCCTATATCATCATCCTAAAGCCTATTTATCCTACTCAGGTTATTGCTCTGATGCCTTTGCCATTGAGAGAGGAACCCGACAGGGTTGCCTTCTTTCCCTAATTCTCTTTTCTCTAGCAATTGAACCCCTAGCCCAACTTATACGGTCTAACCAGAATATTAAAGGTCTAAAGCTTGGAGGTTATCACCATAAAATATGCATGTTCGCGGATGACGTTTTAATATTTCTCACATCCCCTTTATCATCACTAACATTGATGGATATCCTTTCTAAATTTGGAAAAATATCGGGCCTGACCATAAACACAAAAAAATCCAAAGCCTTAAACATATCAATCACATCTGCTACTCAAACCCAACTACACGATTTCCTCCCATTCGCCTTGTCCACCACACATCTCATACTTGGGTATTAACCTCACAGCAAACCCAAAGGATCTCTACACAGTGAATTATCCTCCTCTATTAACTAAAATTTCTAAACTCCTTACAACCTGGTCATCCTTGCCACTGGCGTGGATTGGTAGCATAAAGATAATCAAAATGTCTATCCTTCCTAAAATTCTCTACTTGTTCAGAGTACTCCCAGTAACGATCCCCTCACATTTTTTACGCATGTTACAACATAGAGCAATACAATTTGGAACAAACTCATGCCACGTTTACCTAAACCAACCCTGTATACCCCCTGAAGCTGCGGAGGACTCTGGGTACCAGACTTCACCAAGTATTACTACGCAGCCCAATTGGCACAACTCCCCAAATACCACGCTACTAAGGAAACCCCACTATGGGTAGCTATAGAATCAGTAGATTGTGACCCTCTATTGCAAATGTTTTATGACTCACCCCTGCTCAACGTAGCACCATAACTAACCCCATTACTAAATTTTGCCTATCTACCGTATATACTCGAGTATAAGCCGAGGCACCTAATTTTACCACAAAAAAATGGGAAAACGTATTGACTCGAGTATAAGCCTAGGGTGTCCATGCGCAAGCCTCACTGTGTCCATACCTCACTGTGCCCATGCCTCACTGTGCCCATGACTAGAATGACTTTTAACAGGAGAGTCTATGGAGGGGGTACCCGATTTTGAAAAATTGGTGCTCCCTGGTCGTAGGTCCCCCAGACAACAATCTTTGCACACTTGTAGAGGAGAAATGGGGCTACATGTGTGCCAAGTTCCGGGTCCAGGGGACCTACGACCGGCCGGTACCGGGTCCCCAAAGTCCGGGAGATCAGGCGCAAAAAGGTGACTCGAGTATAAGCCGAGGGGAGCTTTTTCAGCACAAAAAAAGTGCTGAAAACCTCGGCTTATACTCGAGTATATATATATATATATATATATATATATATATATATAAAAAGTGTGGCGCTGTATTAGAAAGGAATATGATATCCTATATCGTGATGGACCCTAAAGAGAACCGTCCACCTTACTGAAGGCCCAATAAGAGTGTATACACCTCAATAGTGAAAAAAACGTATATATCATGCATTCATAGTGAAATGTGTATATATAAAACAAAATCTAATTGTGATCATATCCCGAAATCCTGTGAAACAATAAATACTAACAAAAGTCCTATAGAACAGTGAAAAATAAAATGCAAAATGAATGGTGAAATAAATCACGAGTGATGGGGTATATAGTGACAATAAAATCTTTAAGGAAAAATGTATGACATATGAAAAAAGTCCACAGAGTTCAATAGTAATTAACTCTAGAATGTCTTTCAATAGATGTCAGGGCTGAAAACCATATCCCTGATCCAACGGTGAAGGCACTCCCGGGTGTTACAGCCTGCTGGCATATACAGTGTCCACCTTAGAGAAAACATCTGGGACAAGGTTTTTACCAAGCCACATATATGATGTTCTCCGATATGGTTTTTTCAGCCCTGACATCTATTGAAAGACATTCTAGAGTTAATTACTATTGAACTCTGTGGACTTTTTTCATATGTCATACATTTTTCCTTAAAGTTATTATTGTCACTATATACCCCATCACTAGTGATTTATTTCACCATTCATTTTTCATTTTATTTTTCACTGTTCTATAGGACGTTTGTTAGTATTTATTGTTTCACACGATTTCAGGATATGATCACAATTAGATTTGGTTTTTTATATACACATTTCACTATGAATGCATGATATATAAGTTTTTTTCACTATTGAGGTGTATACACTCTTATCGGGCCTCCAGTAAGCTGGACGGTTCTCTTTAGGGTCCATCACGATATAGGATATCATATTCCTTTCTAATACAGCGCCACACTTTTTATATATACATTTTTGTTACACTTTTGTCTGGTTGTTGTGTTGGCAGCTTATATTCTTATATTCTTCATTTGAGGTTGGCGCAGTATTCCCCCCCCCCCCCCTTTTTTCCGCTTATACTCGAGTATATACGGTATTTGGGATAAATTAAAAATCTGTTTCGGTCTTTAATCCAACCATAACCCTCTTCTCTCCTTCCTTCACAATCCTTTATTCTACCCAGCCTGGTCCTCTCCAACCTCCTCCTCTGCTTGGTCTAAAGTTGTATTAATTCGTGCTCGCCATTTCTTTCAGTCTCATATTACTCCCTTCCCTACCTTACGGGACTCGCATAACCTCCCGTCTTCAGAAACCTTTTGTTATTTATAAATTAAAAATGTCTTCAGTTATTTCACTCCCCCTAACCAGACAACCCCTGACCTCAGTCTTTGAACACAGCTGTACCTCAGACCCACATAGGCAAGGTCTTTCAGTTTTATATGCACAGCTGCTCACACACCACCTCTTCTCCCCCTTCTTACACGACCAAATGGGAGACTGACCTTTACCTCCAACCAAAAGATCTGAATTGGTCCAGATCTGGCAGGCAACCAAATCGGCAACTCCAAATATAGTGGCTCTTGAAACCAACTATAAAGTTGCCAGGATAGCCAAATTCAGTCCTCAATATTCCTCATTGCTTCCGTGGTTGTACTACCCCGGGCACGCATGCCCACACCTGGTGGGAATGCCTCATTGTTAGTTCCTTTTGGATGGAGGTTTTTCAAATCCTTTCTACTTTATTTTCTACCCCCTTACCACCAGACCCTGTTTTAGCGCTTTTAACCAGCAAACCACATTACATTAATCACCGTCAATTTAAACTTCTGCTCTTTGTAACTATGGCAGCAAAACAAACGGTAGCGAAAGCTTGGAAGTCTGCTTCAATCTGTATACTGTCTGTTAAACACAGAGTAACGCAAGCCATGATACATGCAAAAAACGGAAGCTATTCTTCTTGATAACATTACCAAACTTGAATCAATATGGAAACCTTGGGTTGACCATTATCTACCTCCTGGTTTCGATAACTCACTGCTACTACCTTGATTGCCAGTAATATTTTCCTCCATACTGCACTTATATGAGAAGATATCTTGATATTTCTACCTTACTGAGACTCTTTTCTCCCGTACCCCATCCTTCATTTCCTTTTCCCTCCCCTCTCCCCCTTTTTAGTTTGTCTACTATATTATTTGATTAAGAAGGGAACATTAGGGACAGAAAATCTTATTGATTTTCTCATCAGGATAAGCCAGACCATACTGTCGGAATCTGGCTGTCAGGGTCTCCTGTGGCCAGGTGACAGATGCACACCGTAGGGGGACAGGAGTGCACCGCGAGGTAGTGAACCCTATGGCTGGCTTCTGTGGATAGGAAACTGGGTGGTTGTGGAAAGCGGGACCAGAGGAGCACAACCGGGATCCCAACGGAAGCGAGAGCCAAGATTCCCCAGGGCGCGGAGTCTAAGACCCAGCTGGTCTTCTCCAGGGCCTCTAGTGGTGAGGATGTTACGCTGCAGGCTGGGACCAGGTCGCGGCCCCTGGAGTTTCCTAGCTCACGCCCCGTAGGATAAGGGGAAGCAGCAGCACACGATAGAGAGAACCGAATAACAAGCCGAAGGTCAGGGGCCACAAGCAGACAAGGATAACGAAGAACGAGCCGAAGGTCAAGGGTCACGAGCAGACAGCGATGGTCGGGGACAAGCCAATAACGTAACAGAGAGACAGACGTAGCACACGGCAGGCAGGAACCCAAACACACAATGCCTAACAAACACGTTGATCAGTAAAGCAGGCTTGCAGTGCACAGGTTAATATAGTGTTCAGTGATAGGGCCTGGGGTGGAGTCAGGCTGGGAGGAGATTATAAAGGAAGCCAGGTGAAGGAGGTCTGGTCTCTAGATGAACACATGAGGAGGAAGGTAAGATGGCAGACAGACATTAATGCATATCCATGACAGTACCCTCCCTCTTACGAGGCCTCCCCCTTCCCCGCCTGGGCCCAGGTTTAGAGGGAAACTTCAGATGAAACTCCTTTAACAGACGAGGTGCAAAGACCTCAGATGCAGTGATCCAAGACCTCTCCTCAGGACCAAACCCTTTCCAATGAACGAGGTACTGAAGAACGCCTTTACAGAGTCGGGAGTCCAGAATTTGACTGATCTCGTACTCCTGATTATCCTCAGAGACAGGCGCCACGGTAGGAAGAGGACGAGAGAATTTATTGAGGACTAAAGGCTTTAGAAGAGCAACATGAAAGGAGTTAGTGATTTTAAGGCTCTTAGGAATCTGGAGTTTGAAACAAACCGGATTCAGTTTAGCAGTTACCGTGTATGGACCGATGAATCGTGGAGCAAACTTCAGAGAAGGAACTCGGAGCTTGATGTTCCTGGTAGAGAGCCAGACTTTGTCCCCTGGCTGAAGAGAAGGCGGTTTACGCCTGCGGCGGTCGGCAAAGCCTTTGAATTTTTCAGCAGCTGCCCGGAGGGAATCATGAACGTGACCCCAAACGGAATTGAGAGACTCCTGAACCGAAGCCAAAGCTGGAATGTCTGGAGAACAGATCATAGGAAGAGGAAGTTGAGGGTGTTTTCCATAAACTGTGAAAAAGGGTGTCTTCTGCGAACTGGTATTCACATGATTGTTATGGGAGAATTCTGCCCACGGGAGTAGAGAGGACCAATCGTCATGGTGAGAAGACACAAAGGTGCGAAGAAAGACCTCTAACTCCTGATTAACCCTCTCAGTCTGTCCATTGGATTGGGGATGGTAAGAAGAAGAAAAATCCAAGACAATATTGAGGGATTTGCAAAAGGCTCTCCAAAAACGAGACGTGAATTGGACTCCCCTGTCGGAAACAATATGAGAAGGGACCCCATGTAGGCGGAGAATTTCTCGAATGAAAATGGGAACCAAGGCAGGGGCAGAAGGAAGACCAGGAAGAGGAACAAAATGAGCCATCTTGGAGAATCGATCGATTACCACCCAAATGACTGTATTATTCTCAGACAGTGGGAGATCGGTGATAAAATCCATGGCAATATGGGCCCAGGGTTCCTTAGGAATAGGCAAGGGCATGAGGAGACCAGCAGGAGCTTGTGTGGAGGATTTGGACTGAGCACAGACATGACAAGCTTTAACGTAGTCTTTGACGTCTGAGCGGAGATTAGGCCACCAGTAGTGACGACTGATGAGTAGGAAGGATCGGAGGAATCCAGAATGCCCTGCCACCTTGGAATCATGTCCCCAACGAAGGATCTTAGCTCTTAGCTCAGTGGGGACAAAGGTCTTACCAGGCGGAATTTTAGACTTCAGGGTGGTAGAGTGGGCAACAATGCATGAGGTGGGAATGATCGGCTCAGGTTCAGGGGCGGACTCCTCGTCCAAAGTGTCAAATGACCTAGAGAGCGCATCAGCCCGACCGTTGCAGGAACCAGGTTTGTAGGTAATCGTGAAATTAAAACGGGCAAAGAAGAGACTCCACCTGGCCTGTCTAGGATTCAGACGTTTAGCATTCTGTAGATACTGTAAATTCTTGTGATCGGTAAAGATCGTTATGGAGTGAGGGGAACCCTCCAAGAGATGACGCCACTCCTCTAACGCCAATTTAATTGCGAGAAGTTCCCGATCACTGATGGCATAATTCCTCTCTGCCTGAGAAAATTTTTTGGAGAAGAACGCACATGGTTGGCGTCTCTTCTCAAAGATTTGAAGAAGCACAGCTCCCACCCCCATTGAGGAAGCGTCCACTTCAATAAAAAATGCATTCCCAGGATTTGGTCTCCTCAAGAGGGGGCCAGAAACAAAGGCCTGTTTCAGGTTGTGAAATGCAGAGACAGCTTCGGGAGGCCAGTCTCTGGCATTCACACCCTTCTTGGTCAAAGCGATAATAGGCGCGGCAATGGAAGAGTAATTCCTTATGAACTGCCTATAATAATTAGTGAAGCCAAGAAAGCGCTGTGTGGCCTTGAGGCTAGCAGGAAGAGGCCAGTTGGTGATAGCCAAGACCTTCCCAGGGTCCATACGAAGCCCCGAACATGAGACAAAGCACCCCAAAAACAGGACCTCAGAACATTCAAAGGAACATTTCTCCAGCTTGGCATAGAGATTGTTCTCTCTAAGACGTTGAAGTACAGTGCGGACATGGTTTCTGTGGACGAGCAGATTTTCAGAAAAGATCAGAATGTCATCCAGATAGATGACAACAAACTGGTACAGCAGATCTCTGAAGATTTCATTGACAAAGTTTTGAAACACGGCTGGAGCATTACACAGACCAAAAGGCATCACCAGATATTCGTAATGCCCGTCTCTAGTGTTAAATGCAGTCTTCCATTCGTCACCCTCCCGTATTCGAATGAGATTGTACGCGCCTCTGAGATCCAACTTGGTGAAAATGGAGGCACCCTTCAACCTATCGAATAGCTCAGATATTAAGGGTAAGGGGTATCGATTTTTAATAGTAACCGCATTTAAACCCCGATAATCGATGCAGGGTCTTAAGGTACCATCCTTTTTGGCAACAAAAAAGAACCCTGCCCCTGCAGGCGATGAGGATTTCCGGATGAACCCTCTCTCCAGATTCTCTGCTACATACTCCGACATGGCCTGGGTCTCTGGGATGGACAGAGGGTAGGTACGACCCCTGGGTAGAGTTGCTCCGGGGACAAGATCAATAGCACAGTCAAAAGACCTGTGGGGAGGAAGCACCTCAGCTGATTTTTTACAGAACACATCCCGGTAATCGCTGTATGCGGCGGGAAGATCAGAAGAAACAGAAGTGGCAGCAACCGGAAGACTCTCCTTGGGGGTCACCTTGAGAAGACACGACGAGAAACATGAGGAACCCCAGGCCAGGATCTGCCCAGAGACCCAGTCCACATGTGGAGAGTGGAGCTGTAGCCAAGGGAGGCCCAATACAACTGGGGTAGAGGCCTTGGGTAGAATAAGAAAGGATATCCACTCCTGGTGGAGAATCCCTACCGACATCCTAATGGGTAGCGTCTGGAAGCGAATAGGGCCCCCTGGGAGAACAGTGCCATCAATTGCCGAGACTACCAATGGGGTAGTGAGAGGTGAAAGGGTAAGCTTCATAGAAGAAGCAGTTCTCCAATCCATGAAATTGCCGGCAGCCCCGGAATCCAGGTATGCAAGGGTTGACTGAGGAGAAGTGCCTACATGAAGGGACACCGGCAAGAGCAGGCGAGAAGGTGATGTTTCTGGGTCCAATACTCCACCTTCCAAATGTATTAGACCCGAGCGTTTCCCGGACGAAGCGAGCAGGAGTCACGAAAATGACCCTTGCCCCCACAATAGAGGCACAAGCCCAGAGTTCTGCGCCTAGCACGTTCTTCGGGGGTTAGTCTGGTCCGGCCCAGCTGCATAGGTTCTTCAGCAGGTAGAGGATGCTCCACGGAATGAAGGGAGGGGAGCTCAGACTGGCTAGGACCCAGAGAGTGCTGGCGTCTTTTTTCTAAGGACCTCTCTTGAAAACGAATGTCGATCTGGTTGCATAATGAAATTACATCGTCCAGACCGACGGGAATGGCTCTTCCCGCTAATTCGTCTTTCACTCGGTCAGAGAGGCCATGTAAAAAGGTAGCGACCAGGGCCTCATTATTCCAGCTCAATTCAGCTGTGTGGATACGGAACTGAAGAGCATATTGCCCCACTGAACTAGATTCTTGGCGAAGACGTAAGACAGCACTAGCCGCTGAAGAAGCCCGAGCCGGCTCTTCGAAGATATTACGAAAGAGCTTCAAGAATTCGGACAGACTGGAAACCACCGGATCGTTCCTCTCCCACAGGGGGGCAGCCCAGGCCAAAGCTTCACCGGAGAGGAGGGAAATGATATAGGCTACCTTAGCCCGGTCAGATAGGAAGCTTTGAGGCTGAAGCTCAAAATGAATAGTGCATTGGCTGAGAAACCCCCTGCAGGCCTTGGAGTCCCCAGAGAAACGGAACGGAGCTGGCAATCTTAGTGAGTGTGAGGCTGCGACTGGTGCGATAGGTACAGCCGCTGGTTGTACTTGGGGTTGCGGATTCGGGGTTCCCAAGGAGACCTGAAGCTGCTCGAATCGAGAAGCCAGATCCTGGAGGAATCGCATCACCTGGGTCTGATTTGATTCCTGGGTCTCAAGTCTGCGAACTATGCCCTGCAATGGATCATCCGCGGGAAGCGGGATGTCAGCCGGGTTCATGGCTGATCAAACTGTCAGGGTCACCTGTGGCCAGGTGACAGATGCACACCGTAGGGGGACAGGAGTGCACCGCGAGGTAGTGAACCCTATGGCTGGCTTCTGTGGATAGGAAACTGGGTGGTTGTGGAAAGCGGGACCAGAGGAGCACAACCGGGATCCCAATGGAAGCGAGAGCCAAGATTCCCCAGGGCGCGGAGTCTAAGACCCAGCTGGTCTTCTCCAGGGCCTCTAGTGGTGAGGATGTTACGCTGCAGGCTGGGACCAGGTCGCGGCCCCTGGAGTTTCCTAGCTCACGCCCCGTAGGATAAGGGGAAGCAGCAGCACACGATAGAGAGAACCGAATAACAAGCCGAAGGTCAGGGGCCACAAGCAGACAAGGATAACGAAGAACGAGCCGAAGGTCAAGGGTCACGAGCAGACAGCGATGGTCGGGGACAAGCCAATAACGTAACAGAGAGACAGACGTAGCACACGGCAGGCAGGAACCCAAACACACAATGCCTAACAAACACGTTGATCAGCAAAGCAGGCTTGCAGTGCACAGGTTAATATAGTGTTCAGTGATAGGGCCTGGGGTGGAGTCAGGCTGGGAGGAGATTATAAAGGAAGCCAGGTGAAGGAGGTCTGGTCTCTAGATGAACACATGAGGAGGAAGGTAAGATGGCAGACAGACATTAATGCATATCCATGACACTGGCCCTGATGAGTTCTGACAACCCTCCGTTCTGTCCCCAACTGAATACGCCTAAACACTCTCTGGCATCCTTGCCCTCTTAATTTACTTGTTCTGTATACATTTACAATGTGATTGATTGTTTGTTAACTCACCTCTGCTTGATAATATTTAATTATCTGTACATTCTTTAGGATTTTAATGTTTTTATTACCTATGTACGAATATAATTGTACCTTGTGTAGCACACGGACCCTTTTCCCTTGCTTTGGCTCAATTGTAGGAAAAAAGGCACACCGTACTATATGCCTGTACCCTCCTGGATGAGGAGGTTAAGCGGTGTTATGTATTTGGGTCCCACAGCTAGGTTCTTCCATAAGTTGGTTCTCGCCCCTAGGATATAGGGACAAGTCTCTGTATTCCCCCCAGTAATTCCAATGTCCACACCACTCTAAACTCCAACGTTGCGTTTATTTTCTCAATGTTCAGTAGATAGGAAAGGGTGGAAGAGAGACAGGACAGCAAGGTTTGGGAGGTTAATCCAGGCACAATGGATAGCATAATCACTACTCTATCCCGAGTAGGTTCAGCTCACCCGGATAGTCTCCTACAAAGTGGATCCTAGCAGCCAAAGTGATGCTCGGACGTTTGATCAAGTTCTTTTCCTAGATGCGATCGGAGACACTCTGCCACAGAATCTATCAGACCCCAAACCTCTTAGCTTCTGGTACTTCAGGACAGGTGTCAGCAGCAGTACATTACTAGGCCCTTGGTGCATAGAAGAATCCCTCCAGAGAATTACTGGGCCCCTTCCTTCGCCGTGAACTCTCACCGGTCTGTCAGAAAGGTCCTCCCCCGGCCTCCTCTTCTTAGAAGCGGGCTCCCTCACGAGAGACACCCTGGGACGACTCCTCGAAGTGGGCTCCAGCTAAAGGTGCTGGGCCCAGTGTTGAAGATTCAGCCCCAGGACTAAAGGTGCCTGGGACTGATGCACACGTGGCCCCATGGCCTGGAGGGCCAAGCGCCATGCACCCGGACTCCGACTCTGGAACGAAGACCCCTCCCAGGCAGCGTCTGCCCCTTATGCATCCTCTCCCAGCATGCACAGCAGGTCAACCACACCCACTGTACCGCTGCCGAGAGAGGACACCCAAGGCACAGCACTAATACCAGCAGTTCAACCCTGACCCATTATGGCAGTGCCACCTATAGGCCACAGGGAACTGCACACCAGTATACCAACCTGGAATGAAACAGCACAACCTATAAATTGAGAACGGTCTGAGCCTAACTACTATCTCAGACAAGCCCCTACATTTGGGTATATAGCACCCTAAATGGGGTGGGCGCTACACTTGTAAAACTCAAAATATTTGAAAAGGAAATATGGTGGTAAACACCAGAGACAGGGTGGACTGACATTTTACATTAACATGTATATTACTTAGGTAATAGTGGGATGTGAACAGATGTGCACCAGTCGCTTTAAGATACAAAAAAAATATGTTTATTGCTTAAACTAAAAATCCAGGGAGAGAGGGGTAGGGAGTTCAGAAGACTCAATAGCATAAAAAGGAAGAGACAATAGTACAGAAAAGAGTCTGAGTTGACTTCAACAATCTGTACTTTATTAGTATCAGCCATCTCCATTAGCAACCAAATATTTTCAGTAGCAACGACAGTAGCCTTGATGATCCCATCTTGATGGTTTGCCAGGCTCCCCACAAGTTCCTCGACCAAGACTTCATGTGTCCTCTGGTACTCCATCTCAGACATCATCTGTTCTTCTCCTGTCCTCAGTCAGGCTCCCAGACCACAGAGCCTCAAGCACCAGGACTCACTGAACAGGCAGACTTCTGCTTCAAACACATCTTTAGGCCTCAGGCCTAATCACTCACATGCTCCTCACACACCCATCCCAGGCCAGAACCTGGGTGGAAGAGAGTGATCACTTGGCTCTCCCAAAATATTTAGACTTTCCCTAAGCATGCACAAGTGGCCATAAACCTCATACTTGTTAACTAGGGGAAGTGTGAAGATTCAGAAGTCAGTTTTACTATAGTTTCTCATACTAATACTAGAAGTAACAGTGACACCTACTAGCAGAAGGGAGAAACCACAGCTCCACTGAATTTAGGGAACAAACAAAATTGTCAGGGCCTAGACTCAAACCTGGGACATATGCTGTGTTTGGCAATGAATCTGCTTGCCGAGCCACCTGGCATGCTGGACAGAACCCCTAGACAATTCCTTGAATAATTCTTCCTTAAATTTTGTTTGTCTTGAACCTTGAACTCTTTGCTCCTCCCATGAGCTTCCTGATTTAAGCCATGTCTATGAACTGTTTTTCAGATTGTTGTGCTCCCTCCATCCAATATCTCGTTTTTGTCTCTTCTGCTGCCACCTGTATTTTTGCTATCATTCATTATCGACCTTTGGTTTGTTCCTCGACTATGCTTCTGCTTAATCATAACCTACAATCATTTGTTACTGACCTTTTGGCTCATTTCCTAACTACGCTTCTTGCTCCCTACCTGCTATATCTGCTACTGGCCCCCGGTTTGCTCAGCTCCTGGTGGGGCGATCCTGAGGACTGCGACCTGGTTCAAACACACAGAAAAATCTATTGCTACCATCAGGAGTTCTGGTGAATACCAGTTAGTACTTAGACCCCGCACCTCAGGTGAACCAGTATCATCAACCATGGTGACCCGCTTGTATACCTGTCCCGTTTGTTGGCGAGTGCTGTTCTCCTGCTATAGCTACTGGCCTCCGAGCCTGACTCCAGACTGATACAAATGAACAAGTGGACTATAAATCAGCTAGGTTGACTACCATCAAGCAGAACTAAATTTAAATAGTAGCCCTTATTTAAGACAGGGTGGCTACACAGGCAAGACAGCAAGTCACAGTAGAAGAGCCTGAAAGAGAAAAGATCACTGTAGATCTGTAACTAAGGATATTTTGCATCCCCAACAACTGTTTGGATGTTGTGCTTACAGCATTAGAGATGCCAACCTAAAAAGGAAAAAAAAATAAATTTCTAGTCATCTAACTATGAAATTTTGCATATTAAAGCGAATTTCCACCCAAAAATGGAACTTCCGCTTTTCGGAACCCTCCCCCCCCTCCGGTGTCACATTTGACACATTTCAGGGGGGAGGGGGGTGCAGATGGGTATTGACTCCCACGGGAGTCACGCCCCTTCGCGTTACCCCCCTCCCCCGTCTTCTGGGAAACACACTGTTCCCAGGAGAGAGCGGGGGACCAGTGACGGCGCGCCGCGCTACTTGCGCAAGCGCAGTAGGGAACCGGGCAGTGAAGCCGCAAGGCTTCACTTCCTGATTCCCTCACCGAGAATGGCGGCGGCAACATCCAAGGACCGAGCGACTGCTCAACCTCGTCTGCCGACATCGCGGGCGCGCTGGAGAGGTAAGTGTCCATTTTTTAAAAGTCAGAAGCTGCAGTATTTGTAGCTAAAAAAAATAATTTCGGCAGAACCTCCGCTTTAATATTTTACATGCTTATTTTGAGCCAAAAGGTAGCTTTTGTATTTTTGAAGCTCTTTTCTGTAAACTCTTTGGTTTACATGCCTCAGAGGCTTAAGCACATGAGTTTACTAAGTAGTGACTAAAACCTTGCTGGATGGCTCATTCAAAAGTTAAGATCAGAAATAAAAGACTGAAGGTGGACATCTACAGCTGCCCTGTATCCAACCCAAAGTTCTCTGGGAATCCATTGTCATGCTGTCAATTCGGTAATCAATGATGGTATATACTGTAGGTAGTGAAAAACAGATAGACAATTTAAAAACTGAAGCTCACTAAAAAATACCTAGGAATAAACTATCAAGAGTGTCAGGTACTGGACTACAAACTACTAGTGCATTGCAAGAAACACAAGTAAGGTGTTAGGTTATTGTTAATGATCAGTGGAACTAGTTTTAAAACCATTTCCAACAATCATATTTTAATGAAATTACAGTTGTTAAAGTGGTTCTAAAGGCTCAGGGTTTTTTACCTTTGTGCATTCTATCCATAAAGCCTCTGTGCATCAGCCCCCCCTCCGACCCCAAACTCTTAGCTTAGCCCGATCCAGCGATGTGCAAGAGAGCCTCGGTTTCCCAGGGACTTTCCCTCCTCAGTGAGCCAATGAGGAAAGGGGGGTGGGGCCAAGCCACGGTTATGTATGTGATTGGGCATGCAGAGGTGTGGCTCAAGAATGAGCTTGCTCATGTGCCTCATTGCAAGCTGCTTGCTCTGGGGGCACTCAACAGGAGGGAAGGGCCAGGAGCACCAGTGTGGGATGCCAAAAGAGGAGGATTGGGGCTGCTCTGGGCAAAACCACTGCACAGAGAAGGCCTTTACTATCACTTTAAGTTATAGATAATGGCATGTCTTTGAAATAGAACACCCCCATTACATCAAATAAAATGTGCTGGGCTGAAAGGTGCCCTGTTTTAATTTTATCTCAGATACCAAATCATACATTACTGACATTTTTCAAAGTCACCATATGTCAAGTATATTTAGACCGCCAGTATTAACACAGTAGAGAAAAATGATATACAACCTGTCATTCCTAAGAATCGCTGAAATAAAGGCTTTGCACAACTACAAGGTCACCATTGAACTGGCAGACAGAAGTACAAACTGACTAGGTCAAACATATGAATGAAATTGCCAGTAATTGATAACCAAAACACAAAACTATAAATTCCAGTTTGACAGATTGTTATTATTATAAGGTTTGATAAATAGGACACTGGGACCCTTTTTTCAGCACCCAGGAAGGATTCAGTTTACCTAAAATCCCTTTATATAACCAGGCTTAAGCAGAATTCCCCCTGAAATGACAACTGCTAGGCTTGTGTTTGAACCTCCAATAGGCCTTCATGTTTTGATATTATTTTCTTGTCTTTCTCAAAAAACTGTTTTAACTTACTACATCTTTTCGAGAAATCTCTGTAGTGTTTGGATCCTGGTAAACCAAGGCAAAGATCTCATCTATCACACTGAAAGATATAAGAAGAGACAAGACAAGCAGTCAAAAGCCCAACTCCAGGAAACGTTAAAATTATCTTTAGCAGTGGGGATAGGCCAGCACTGCAGGGATAAATTGTTTGTTTAGGTCTAGGGGACACAGCAAAGTAGATTTTCTTATCGATCCTCAGCATCTCTGTTCTGCTGCCCGATCCCAACAGTAACGTCTCCTTGTCTAATATCCTAAAGTCCTTAACTCTGCATTGGGTTTGATGGCACTGAGGTGTAGGTAGTGCCATATGTTGGGAAAGCAGAGGATCAGGTAAAAAACCATACTTCTCTTCTCCTGTAGACAAAAGGAGCAATTAGCCCTTGCAGTGTAGGTGCAGCCCCACTACAAATAATCGTTTAGGTTTCCAGACATTGGGCTTTAAAGTAAATCACTAAAATGTCATAGAAGCTTTAACATGTTAAAGGGTAACTCCACTTTTGTGGGAAAAAAATGCAAATAAAAATCTAGCATACACAATTTCAAACACAAGCCATATTGTAATTTAATGTTATTAAAAGTTAACATTCCTTTTCAATCTGCAGCACTGTAGAGTTCAGTGTAATCTGGAGGCAACCTGGAGTTGTTCTATACACAGTTGGTGTACAGAACTTCCCCAGAAATGTAATTTCCTGCTTTTGTGATAGGCTCACTGATTTAACAAAAGTCTGCATTAAAGCAGTAGTAAATAGACATGTGCACTGCCAAAAAATGTGTTAGTTTTAGTTTCATTCGGTTTTTTTTCGTTTTTCGGGTCATTCGTTAATTCGTACATTCGGAAATTTATACATTCGTAAATTTATACATTCGTAAATATATACATTCGGAAATTTGAAATTCGAAAACCCGAAAATTTGAAAAATCTGAAAAAATAACTATTAAAATTTATCCGAATACAAATTTATCTGAAGTTACGCATAACCTGAAATAACAAATGCCACATCTAAACAAATGGAACGGAACAAATTAATAATTAATAATAAAATGTTTTTATTATTATTGTTATTTATTAATATTATTAATTCATTACGTTCCATTCGTTTAGATACGGCATTCATTATTTCGGAAAACAATTCGGAACTTCGTTAAGTTCACTAACAGCCAAATTTGAAAGGAAATTCCAATACCTATAATTTAATAGTTAGTAATAGTTAAATTATTAATTATTATTTCAGATTTACGAATTTACGAATATTCGTTAAAATTCGTTAAATGAGTTTTCGTTAATTCGGATATTTCCGAATTAACGAATTTGTGGAAATTCGTTAAACGAATTCGGAACAAAACAAATTGCACACGTCTAGTTGTAAACCCTAACATATACCCAGTGAAATGAACAGCCTCAGGTGATACACAAAGATCAAACAAATCCCCCTGCATATGTTTTACTTGTTTATCTGCAATCTTCTCTCCCCAACACCCCTTCAAAAGTTCAGATCATGTTAAAAATCTTTCATCTGTCAGGATCACAGAGGTGGTGTGGAGAAACTGCAGTTACAGTGTGTGAGAGCCAATTGGAGGAAAGGAACACAACCCCTTCCACACAGCAGAAGAACGGTGTTGTGAACAGACAAGCTGCATGCTGAGCTCTCTCCCCCCTCCTGACAAATTTATTTCATGTGTTGGGAAAACTTCCCATTAGTGACTCCTGAACCTGCTCTCTATTTTCTCGTCGTGTTTCTCGTCGGCCTGTTTTGTAACGAGAAAATGGTTCGTGTGTATGCTTTTACGACTCTTCAAAAAGCGCGCATGCTCAGAATCAAGTATGAGACGGGAGCGCATCTTCTGGTAAAACAAGCCTTCGTAGTGGAGATAGCACATTCGTCACGCTGTAACGGACTGAAGAGCACAAAGACTGAAAAGCGCGAATCGTCTCTTCCCAAACTTTTACTTCACACGCGGTAACACGAGATCAGCAAAAGCAGCCCAAGGGGTGGCGCCAGGGAAATCGATCTTCCCCTTTATACTGCCGTCGTACGTGCTGGACGTGACCGCGCAGAGCAACGACGAGATTTGGAATTGTCAGTGTGTACGCATGGAAAGCTTGACGCATGGAAAGCTTAACTCGTCAAGGTTAACAAGAATCTCGTCCAGAAAAAACGACGCGTTTTTAACGACGAGAAACTCAGTCGTGTGTACGAGGCTTTAGAGCAGTGGTTCTCAACTCCAGTCCTCAGGGCCCACAAACAGGCCAGGTTTGCAAGATAACTGAAATGCATCACAGGTGATATAATTTGCTGCTCAGGGATTGCAGTATTCTAGTCTGCATCTCACCAAGGTAATACTTAAAGTCTGGCCTGTTAGTGGGTCCTGAGGACCGGAGTTGAGAACCACTGCTTTAGAGCTTTGGGGAGAGAAGTAAACACAGATGTGTGCTTTGCACAAATTTCATGACTGGGGTTTACAACGCATTACAACCACTTTAACCCTTCCATGCCTAAGCCAATTTCTGACATTTAAATACTTAGAACCCCCAAACATTATATATATATATATATATATATATATATATATTTTTTGTTTTGTTTTGTTATGTTTTTTTAAGCAGAGACCTTACTTATGCATGCGTTTTCTTTGCTGCGCAAGCACCCAGGGATGGGGGCACTTTAAAAAAAAAGCCTTATTTATTTTATTTCGTTTTTTTTTTCTTTAACATTGTCCCTTACAAAAAAAAATCTAAACACATTTATTGCTGTCACAAGGAATGTAAACATCCCTTGTGACAGTAATAGGTGGTGACAGGTACTCTTTATAGAGGGATCGGGGGTCTAGGACCCCAAACCCTTCCTTTGCACTTAAAGTGGAGGTCTGCCGATTTTTTTGTTTTTTTAAAGTGAGCAGCTACAAATACTGCAGCTGCTGACTTTTAAAATGAGGACACTTACCTGTCCAGGGCGCCCGTGATGTTGGCACCCGAAGCCCATCTCTCTTATGGCTGCTGCCACCATCTTCGGTAAGGGAATCAGGAAGTGAAGCCTTGCGGCTTCACTTCCTGGTTCCCTACTGCACATGCGCGACATGCGTTGCACATTCCCACTGTTCCCTGCTGTCTTCTGGGACCTGTGTGTCTCCCAGAAGACAGCGGAAGGGCAGAGAAGGCCCCGGAAGGGGCGGAGATACCCGCGGGTGGCTGAGGTATCTATGCCCAGAAGTGTGAGCAGAATACCTGTGTTAGACAGGTATCTGCTCCCCCCTCCCCCCTGAAAGGTGCCAAATGTGACACCGGAGGGGGGGGGACAGAAAAGCGGAAGTTCAATTTTTGTGTGGAACGCCGCTTTAAAAGTATTTACAGGTAGATCGCCAAAATCAGCGATTCTGAATACTGTAATTATTTTAAAATCCGTGCCACTGGCAGCCGAGTAAACCGGAAGTGACATTGTGATGTCGCTTCTGGGATTTTTCATCGGAGACCTGATCGAAACCGAATCTGGCTTTTTTTGTGTCTTAGCCTAGCCAGCAGATGCCCCGGATGGTGGCTCGGGTCTCCCGGTGGGACGGGAGGCTGGGGAGAGCATCTTTAGGCTAACAGCTGGCTCTAAAAAATTGTACTAGCGTGATGCCTGCAGCTACAGGCATCACCCTGGTATAACCTCTTCAAGCCATGAATGCATATTTGTGTACAGTCGGCATGAAGGTGTTAGGCTACAAGTCAGATTTTAGGCAGCCTCTGCAAGAAAATTTTCAGTTTTGGTGAGATGCTCCTAAAGGGTCAATCTCTTCTAAAAGGGTGCAGACCCTGCAACTTTCCTCATTAGAACACTACAAGGGCATCAGCTGATTAACCACTTCGCGCCTAAGGACGTCCATGGACGTCCTTGACTTTGAGCCGGGATATCTGAATGATGCCTGCAGCTACAGGCATCATTCAGATATCGTTTTTTAGAGCCGGCGATTCTCTGTACCGTAAGAATGATCATAGCGGCTGTTCCACCGCTTTATTGTTCTTACAGGCGGCGAGAGGGGACGTCCCCCCCTCCCGCCGCCCTCCGGTGCTTCTACCGACTCACCTGAGCGATCGGTGAGTCGGTGACAGGATCCGCCGGCCCCGGCTTCTTACAATAGAGATTACCGGCGGACCAGATGGTCGCCGGAGTCTCTATGATCGTTCGAAGGCCGGGCGCGATGTTATGACGTCACGCCCGGCCTCTGCATTCAAAAAACGGCGCCGCTTCGGCTAGGAAGCGGTGATCTTTTTTTTTTTTAATTTCAG
Source organism: Rana muscosa (assembly GCA_029206835.1). Classification (NCBI taxonomy): domain Eukaryota; kingdom Metazoa; phylum Chordata; class Amphibia; order Anura; family Ranidae; genus Rana; species Rana muscosa. The sequence continues at coordinate 691,953,762 of CM055121.1, forward strand.
GCTTCCCAGCCTAGAGGTGAGATGTGGGGTCTTATTGACCCCATATCTCACTGTAAAGAGGACCTGTCATGCTGATTCCTATTACAAGGGATGTTTACATTCCTTGTAATAGGAATAAAAGTGATCATTTTTTTTTCTTCTAACTGTCAAAGTAAAAAGTTAAGTGTAAAATGAACAATAAATAAAAATAAATAAATTGTAAAGCGCCCCTGTCCCTGGTAGCTCGTACGCAGAAGCGAACGCATGCGCAAGTCCCGCCCACATATTAAAACGGTGTTCAGAACACACATGTGAGGTATCGTAGCGAACGTTAGAGCGAGAGCAATAATTCTAGCCCTAGACCTCCTCTGTAACTCAAAACATGTAACCAATAAAAAAAATTAAAGCGTCGCCCATGAGGATTTTTAAGTACCGAAGTTTGGCACCATTCCACGAGCGTGTACAATTTTGAAGGGTGACATGTTAGGTATCTATTTACTCGGCGTAACTTCATCTTTCACATTATGCAAAAAAATTGGGCTAACTTTAATGTTTTAATATTTTTTAATTCATGAAACAGTTTTTTTTCCAAAAAAAATGCGTTTGAAAAATTATTGCGCAAATACCGTGCGAGATAAAAAGTTGCAATGACCGCCATTGTATTCTCTAGGGTCTTTGCTAAAAAAACATATATATTGTTTGGGGGTTATATGTAATTTTCTTGCAAAAAAATGAGGCTTTTTACATGTAGGAGCGAAGTGTCAGAATTGGCCTGGATGCGAAGTGGTTAATAAAAAAGTCACTCCCATTCAGGATCAGTATCCAAAAGACATCGAAGAACAAAGCTATTCTTTTAGAGCAGAAACAGGTAGGAATCTGCAACAAAGTTTCTTAGGCTTCCGGAACTATATGGTGAGAAGGTGAGTCACCGGAGCTCCCGCTGAGCCCGCACTAATCCAGCCTATTAAGCCTCCCCCGGAGCTGACTTACAGCCGATCCGCCTGCCATCCCTGCTGGGCAAGCCAATGGGTTAATTCCTGGACTGATCCTGTCTCCGGTCTAATTCCCTGCACGGCCAGATAGATACAACTACAGCACCAGAAGTCAGCAGCATGGCGGGAGCCGCAGCCACACAGGTTCTCTTCAGAGGGGAGCTTACCCCTTCGTCCTAGACCTGCAGCATGTCTCCCGGCCACCTCTCCTCACTCTGCACTGTCTGATCCTGCTCATGCCTGCCTAGCAGAGGCAGTGGCAGCGCTTCTCACCCCACCATATCAACAGTAGTAGAAGCTGCAGTGTCACAGGGTATAACACAGATAAGGAAAGAACTTGGCACACATTTACAACGTATTCAGGAAATGGAACACAGAATCTCCTTGAGAATTAAGTTCTTCAAACCTCCAATGCTGTTCACTCCCATGATTATGCACGCCAGGCCTTCCAGGACAAGCTGGAAGACCTGGAAAATCGCTCCAGGCATAAAAATCTTCGTATCATAGGACTGCCAGAATCTTTAACAAAGTTTCTTAAAAAACCTTGAAAGGTACATTGATCACGCAGAGGGAATTTTTTTCGTTTTTTTCTCAGCAAAAGTTATGCCGCGTACACATGACCGTTTTTCATGACGAGAAAAATGCCATTTTTTTATTTGGTCATTAAAAACAATCGTGTGTGGGCTCCAGAGCATTTTTCACAACGTGAAAAATGGGCATTAAAAATTTGGAACATGCTCAAATTTTTCTCGTTTTTCACGTCGTCGTTTTTCTCGTCATGAAAAACGGCCGTGTGTAGGCTTTAACGACGTGAAAAAAACACGCATGCTCAGAAGTGAGCGCTCGTTCTGGTAAAACTAGCATTCGTAATGGAGATAGCACATTCGTCACGCTGTAACGGACTGAAGAGCACGAGGCTAAAAAGGGCGAATCGTCTCTCACCAAACTTCACTAACACAAGGATCAACAAAAGCAGCCCAAAGGGTGGCGCCATCTTAATGGAACTTACCCTTTATAGTGCCAATGTACATTTCGTACGTCACTGCGCTTTGCGCAAGCATTTTTTTTTCATGATCCTGTGTAGGCAAGGCAGGCTTGAGAAGAATCACGTCGAGAAAAACGTTGTTTTTTTCAATGACATTAAAAACGGTCGCGTGTACGCGGCATCACGCTTTGATGTTATTCCAAAAGTTGTTTTCAATCTTTTTAAAACTACAGTTATTAAAGAATCTGATCATCCTACCAAGAAGGTCCCCACTCACAAAATTTATTTTATAAGGGTCAAAATGTCCCTGTGTCCCTGATGTCCCTGTGTCCCTCATACAAGTGTCTGCACTAAAAACATTGCACAGGCATGGTCTTTAGCCGTCATTAATATGAAGCTGATCCAGAGCAATCATGTGACAATGATGACACTGGAGCAAGTGCATGTAGACAGGATGCAACCTAGAGGGGATCATTTGCTTTGGAATGGAAAGGATGAAAAAGAAGGTAAAAATAGTATTGATCTGTTTTCTTGAAATGATTTGCACTATTACCAGTAGCTTACATAATCATTCTTGTCTTTGCTTTAGAACTGAGTGCTTTGATGAACCATATGCAATAGCATTTCATGGGGTTACAAGAAAATAAAGCAGGCCATTATTACTAATTAAGAGTGAATGACTCATTGGCTAAAACTCCAGAAGGATGAGAAGCATTGCTGTCAACGTGACATTTTTCTGTTTGTCTTCTTTTACGGCTTGTTCAGAACTTATTTGTTTTGTTGACAGCTTTGAATAAACCACTTTTTTCCACCAAAATATTTCTCACCACTATTCATGCTATTTGTGTCAACTGCTTTGGAAAGCATGTCTGAAATAGCCAGTCAGTTTTCCACTAGTATAAGTCACTGTTAAGTCATATTTCTGTAGCTGAATTCACATTCTTTGTAGTTTTGAAAAAGCCAATCAATGGGTCTTCACATTAACATGCAGTGGTTTGGAGTCAGAATGCATAAATTATTTTATTTTTATTTATTTTTTTGTTTACAAACTTTTTTATTGTGTACAAAATAAATGGTACAAACATTATGTCATGACATCAGAGAATTACAGTATTTTCAATCAATAATTATAATGATTTATGACAGAGTAACCGCCTTTATTTATTTATGACAACATCTATTACATATAGAAAATAAATGATTCAGTAGTATTTTGAAATGCAGGGTTATTTTTGTGTATAAAAGAATTGGATGTGAAAAGGGGATTCTAATATGGGTCTAAAAGGTAGTCTGAATATTTGAACCATAGGTTCCATTTTTTATCCAGTAGGTGCATGGTATTATGCAAGGTATGCAAAAAAATTTCCATAAGGTAAATGTCGTTTATTCTAATTTTCAATTGGGAAATTGGTAACGATGGGGATTTCCAATGATAAGCTATTAGCCAATGGATGGATACACAAATTGTATGGACTATTCTTAATTGAAACGTGTTCAAACCCAAAATCGGGGCGAGCAAGAGACAATTGGGAAGGGTAAGGGTTATAATTTTGTTTGAAATTTTAGAAGAAAATTTCTCTAGTCGTTTCCATAATTGGGCTGCTTTTTCACAGTCCCAAAAAATGTGAGAGAAGGAGCCGATTGAGGTGCAATCTCTAAAGCAGGTATTGGGAGCTGTGGGAAATATAGAATGGAGTTCGGCTGGAGCAGAATGCATAATTAAACTAGCTCCATGGATGTATTTGTGGCATTTCTTTCACTGCATAAACAGTTGTAAACAGTGTTATTCTGTATGTGATGGTGCTCTTGAAGACTAATAAAGTGGTCTTCTCTTTTCTTGAGACAAGGTGGTTGTCCTGGTATTTACCTACTTTTGTTTCTAGTTGTTTAGACAGAATAGAATGACTCAAAGAGCTACTGTCTTGTGCATTTTTCAGAGTGAAATTTTGTCTTACTTTGGTCTTAAAGCAGAACTTCACCCAAAAGGGAAGGCTCTACTTTTCTGCCCCCTCCCTGCCTTCCCTATCACATTTGGATATGATTTTTTTTCAGGGAACGGGAGCCTGGCTTTAATAGGTACCTGCGCCTGAATGGAAGTTTACCCCCTTCCTTTGCCCGCAGCCTTCTGGGACACATCACAGGTCCCACAATGCTGTGGGACCATTCACAAAGCGGCTTGCACAAGCACAGTGGGAAGCTGGCTGTGATGCCACATGGAGTAACAGCCAGTTTCCCACACTAAACATGCAGGCACTGCAGGACCCAAACACCAGTAAAGAACTGGCCCGGGTGAGGATGACACTGGATCTTTAGACAGGTAAGTGTCTGTTTATCGAAGTCAGCAGCTACAGTATTTGTAGAGGCCGACTTATTTTTTTTTCCATACAGCCTGAAGATCCTCTTTAATTACCAGTAAATGTCAATTTAAAGCATATGTTCAGTCAAAACTTTTTTTTTTTTCAGTTTTGTATAGAGTGTGGAAAATTTTTAACCTTTGTCAAATTATTACTGCTATCCCAGTGTCCCATAGAGAGGATCCCTTTCAAAGAGATTGTCACTGCTGCATTTCCAAGATATGCTCCTACACCTCCCATCTCTGAATTTACAGAGTTCCTGAGAACTCAAGGTCCACCAAAATTTTCAGAATTTTTTACAGTACTTCCAATGGTAATCGCAAAATCCCTGTCTATTTCCAATTGTGCTCACAGAATCCCTGCCAGGGCTTTCAGAATTCCCTAAAACAATGCTGGGTATTTCTTCTGACACAAAGAGTATTTAAAGATCAGCCTTGGAGGTGGTTGGTGCTTTGTTTTCCTCACAACTACTCTGCTTTTGCTAAACATCTATACTATTGACTGCCTGTTTCATTGTTAAACCAGATTGACCCGACTACTCTCTTGTCTGCCACTTGCCACAACCTCTGCCTGGATCTGACTATTCTTTTGCCCAATATATAGTGTACAGACTCCCCGTCATATCATTTCTGAGCTGGAAATAATTCTAGAAATTCCACAGGAAAGAGTTCTTGAAGCTGCTAGGGTCCTAAGCCCATTTCCACAATCTGAAGCTCTAGTAAAGACCAGGTGGTGTTTATACTCTGAGCTTCAGGTTAGCCTGTGTCATCTCTCAGGGGATGTTGCTGTAAAATTCTCAGCCTCAATGACAATGCTTTCACCAGATTTTAAAATTATTTAATAGCAACACAGACAGAAATAAAAATACTTTTTATTAGAAGAGTAGGGGAAAGCTATATCCCGTCAGCCTTTTATTGCTGTCGGTGTCCCTACTGCAGATTTTTTATTACCTCCTGTTTGGTTTTTAGCATTGCCACCATGAAAGTACTTGAGAAGTCTCTCTAAAAGAGCCCCAACTATATATATCTAGATCTATCTATCTCTATCTCTATATCTATATCTATATCTAAAATACCTCTGTTGAAGCTACATAGGAGATTTTATATTAGTGTTTTAATATAACCCTGATGGCTCCGTAGAGACATAGAACATGTGAACTGCATAATGCCATCACATGGGAGCATATAAAAATCTTTAAAAACTTGTAATAAAACAAACTAAAAGAGAGGAGGTGAGAGGGTGGAGGCTGAGAGAGAGATGCTGGCTACTCACAATCATGGCCCCAGACTGGTCTCCCCTAGGCTCAGTCTGCAGGGATCTAGAGCTGCAGTTTGCTGTATATTAAACTCAACCTTCATTACAAGTGTGGGGCGGGGCAAACATAGCAGGGATAGGATGGGAGGCGGAGTAGATTCAATCTCCTCCATCCTGTTAATACAGCACACTGTACTGGGCACTGCCGATTGGATCGGCACAGTGCAGTGCTCCCACCCCCAGCTCACAGGCTCCCCACCCACTCTGGCTGGCAAGGGAGGCGAGGAGATGATGCAGCCGATCCAGTGCTGCTGGTAATATATTATTATACAGGATTTATATAGCGCTGACAGTTTGCGCATTGCTTTACAACAGTAGGGCATACAGTACAGTTACAATACCATTTATTACAGGAAGAATCAGAGGGCCCTGCTCGTTAGAGCTTACAATCTAGGAGGGAGCGTTAACTGATATGAAATGGTAATAACTAAGGATGAGCTTAGAGTTCGAGTCGAACCCATGTTCGACTCAAACATCGCCTGTTCGCCGAATTTCTAACATTATGGGCCGTTCGTGCCAAAATCGAGTGGCGCGTCACGGCCCATAATTCACTGCAGCATCACAATGCATTGCTGGCTGATGATTGGCCAAGCATGCACTATGATCCGCATGCTTTGGCCAATCACAGCGCACAAAAAACGGAGAGCGCTAATTGGCCAAAGCCAGGGTGGCTTTGGCCAATTATGTCTCAGGGGGTTTAGTACACGCCCCACACTATATAAGGCCGCCTCCATGGCGGCCTTGTGTAGTGTGTTGCGGTGGTTAAAGAGAGGAGGTTAAAGACAGAGAGAGACAGTGTCATTTATTTTGAGTTAGAGCAAGCAGGCGAGTCAGTTAGCTGCAGTTACAGAGTGTAGAGGATATATATGCATCCTAGGTGTTGTATATATATTTACATACTGTATTCAGTTTAGCTAGATCCGTTCCTGTTATTCTCTATACTGACAGGCAGGCAGGTGATTGTGCTAGCTGCAGTGTTTCACTTAGTGTACTGTGTCCTTTGCACAGCGTGTACCTGAATACAATTGGTGATGTTCTCATACCAATACCACAGGCAGGGAGCTGCATTAATTTAATTTGGTGTACTTCTGTCCTTTGCACAGCGTTCACCTAAAGGGTACCTCAATACAATTAGTGGTGTTCTCATACTAAAACCACAGGCAGGGAGCTGCATTGATTTCATTTAGTGTACTGTGTCCTTTGCACAGCGTTCACCTAAAGGTACCTGAATACAATTGGTGGTGTTCTCATACCAATACCACAGGCATGGAGCTGCTTTATTTTCACTTTGTCAGGGAAATGGCCGTACTGTGGGCAATTCCGCCAACAACCAACATGGTTGCGCCAGACGTGTCTCTGTGCGCAAGCGCAATGCGGCAATACAGGCGCGCGGATGTGCGCTCACGCCGTGACAATTGTAGGCGCACCCCCCGGCCTATTTAAGCCTGCCTCTGACAACTCAGACTTGCTGGATTATCGTCAGCTTCCTGTGCCTGCATACCTTGAGACCCCTGGCTTGACCTCTGCTTCTGGCTTGACCTGTGATCCTGATTATCTCCTCGCTCTGACTTTGGCTTGGCTGACTATTCTTCGATCCACTGCCCTTTGTTTATGACCCAGCTTGCTCGTGTTTGCTCTTGGACTGTCTCCCGGTATATGACCTCTGGCCTGGCTGCGAACCCTGCTCCTGGTTTATCCTGCAACCGCTTGCTAAGGACGACTTCTTGCACGGCTACTGACGTTGCTGCAGAGTGCACCCCAGCCACGTCCTGCTTACCAGCCTGTTTGCAGCATTACTGGCAACCTGTGCACCTTTGGGCACCGTATCCCTTGTATCACTCCCAGGGGAGCGCTGCACTCAGCCGCAAGGGGTGCCCTCTCTGCCACTCGGCCTCACATTGGAGACTTGACACACTTAGTGTACTGTGTCTCCTTTGCACAGCGTGCACCTAAAGGTACCTGAATACAATTGGTGGTGTTCTCATACCACTAGCCCAGGCAGGGATCTGCTTTATTTTCACTTAGTGTACTGTGTCCTCTGCGCAGTGTGCACCTAAAACTAACTGAAGAGAATTGCTGGTGTTCTCATACTAATACCACAGCAGACAGTTGATTCTGCTAGCGACAGTATAATCAGTATAGCTGCCAACACGGCCTCTTCCTTTGGCTCAATGGCATCAGTCACTCCTTCCCTAGCCCCACCATGTCCTCCTGAGTCCCTCGAACTGTTTGACCACAGTGTTGAGTACATGCTCCAGGAGGATGCCCAGCGTTTTGAAGGCTCCGATGATGGTACCCAGCTAGAGAAAGGCAGTAACGTGAGCCCAGAGAGAGCGGGTGCCCAACAAGGACAGCAATCTGGCAGTCATGTTCCCCCAGCTGCAGCTTACTACCAGATTTGCTCCAGTGATGAGGAGGGAGGGGATGATGAGGTCACTGACTCCACGTGGGTGCCTGATAGGAGAGAAGTGGAGGAGGCACATCTCCAACGAGGCAGGATGCCCTCCAGGGGCCAGCTTAAGGGCAGCCAACCGACTGCATCACACCGCAGTGTTCCACATGTTCAGGGCGTTGCTGTCTCTGCGTGTTATTCCAAAAGTTCTTTGGTGTGGGCCTTTTTTGAGACATGTGCAGCAGATCGCACCATTGCTATTTGCAACATATGTCTGAAGCGTATCTCGCGTGGCCAAAACATAAGCCGCTTGGGCACCACGTGCTTGACCAGACATATGTCGACCTGCCATGCAGTCCATTGGCAAGCATACAAAAAGACCCACACCAAAGAACAAAGCGGACCTCTCCTTGCTCCTCCTCAGCTGGGATCTCCAACCCCACTTTACCTTCAGTCCGCTCTGAAACCTGCACTGAGAGGAATGAAGGTGTAGAATTAGGTGTGTCACAGCCAAGTGTTGCGGGCAATCTGCTATCAGTACACCGACGTCAGATTGGATCAGGCAAATTTCCCTGCCCCAGCTGCTGCACCGCCGAAAGAAGTTCGCTCCCAGCCATCCACATGCCCAGCGGTTGAATGCTAGCTTGGCTAAATTGCTAGCACTTCAACTGCTGCCATTTCAGATGGTAGACTCTGCCCCCTTTCGTGAGTTTGTGGAATGTGCGGTTCCTCGGTGGCAGGTTCCCAAACGCCACTTTTTCTCACGGAAGTCGATTCCGGCTCTCTACCGGCATGTGGAAGGCAATGTCTTGGCCTCGCTGGACAGGGCGGTTAGCGGTAAGGTGCATATTACTGCTGACTCATGGTCCAGCAGGCATGGACAGGGACGTTACCCATCTTTCACGGTGCACTGGGTGACTCTGTTGGCAGCTGGGAAGGATGCAGGACAAGGTGCAGTAGTGTTGGAGGTTGTTCCGCCACCACGCCTCCAAAATGCTACTACTTGTTCCTCCATGGCCTCTTCCTGTGCTTTGTCCTCGGAACCAGTGGTGCTCCGTAGGCGTTCAAGGGGCTACGCAAGTATGCAGGCAAAAAGATGCCATGCCGTGCTTGAGCTGGTGTGCTTGGGGAACAAGAGCCACACTGGGGCAGAGATTTTGTCAGCTCTGCAGGGGCGGGCTCAGAGGTGGTTGACGCCACGCCAGCTTAAGCCAGGAAAGGTGGTTTGTGACAATGGCACCAACCTCTTCTCCGCCCTCTGACAGGGACACCTGACCCATGTGCCCTGTTTGGCTCACGTCCTTAACTTGGTGGTGCAGCGGTTCTTGGGCAGGTACCCGGGCTTACAGGATGTCCTGAAGCAGGCCAGGAAACTCTGTGGGCATTTCCGCCGGTCATATAATGCCAGTGCTCGGCTGGCTGACCTGCAAAAGGAATACACAAGAACCGCCTAATCTGTGACATGCCCACCAGGTGGAACTCAACGTTGGCCATGCTGCAGCAGCTGCACATGCAGCAGAGGGCCATCAATGAGTATCTGTGCCAATATGGCATCAGGACAGGGTCAGGGGAGCTTGGTTTATTTTTTCCACGCCAGTTGGTCATGATTAGGGATGCATGCACTGTCCTGGCACCATTTGAGGAGGCCATGAGGATGGTGAGCAGTGACAGTGCATGCATCAGTGACACTGTCCCTCTTGTCTATCTGTTGGAGCACACTCTGCATGGAATAATGGACAGGGCACTTGAGGCAGAACAGAGGGAGGAAGAGGACTTACTTACCTCTCAAGGCCCCTTTATCCAGACAGTGTCCCTGTTGGCCTGCCTATCACACAGGAAGAGGACAAGGAGGAGGATTGTGTCATCATGGAGGTGGAGCCTAGCACTCAGCATCAGCAGCAGTCTTCAAGGGATCAATTATAATCCCAAGACACCCATGGACTTGTAAGTGGCTGGGAGGAGGTGGCTGCGGATCATGTCGTCCTTAGTGACCCAGAGGACTCCGGACCGAATGCCTCAGCAAACCTACACTGCATGGCTTCCCTGATCCTGCAAAGCCTGCGGAAGGATCCTCGTATTCGTGCTATCAAGGAGAGGGATCATTACTGGCTGGCAACCCTCCTTGATCCACGTTACAAGGGTAAGGTTGCGGACCATATCTTGCCAGCGCAGAGGGAGCAGAGAATGAAGCATCTTTGGGAGGCCTTGCAGAAAGGTCTGTGCAACGCGTTCCCAGAGACTGGGAGGTTACAAATTCCTGGCCCTGGACAACGTGTTGCTGAGGCTTCGGTCAGTCAAAGAAGGAGCGGTGGGGAAGGTGGCCGTCTGACCGATGCGTTCAGACAATTCTTTAGTCCGCAGCCCCAAGGTATGATCGGTTCCAGCAACCATCGCCAGCGTCTGATATACATGGTGCAGGAATACCTAGGGGCAAGGTCAGACTTGGACACCTTTCCCACCGAAAATCCTCTGGGTTACTGGGTCTTGAGGATGGATCACTGGCCAGAGCTTGCATGGTATGCAAGTGAGGTACTGGCCTGTCCTGCATCCAGCGTTTTTTCGGAATGCACATTCAGTGCTGCTGGAGGCTTTGTAACCAATCACAGGGTGCGCCTGTCCACCAACTCGGTCGATAGTCTGACCTTCATAAAAATTAATCAGTCTTGGATCACCACCAGCTACCAAGCACCAGATGCTGATGTAACCGAATAATTTTTTTTGAAATTTCAGATCCCTTCAAGACTACCTATGCTGATGCAGAGTGACTATCCTGTTATGCTGAGTGACTATCCACTTCCTCCTCAATGATCATGCTGATAGCATGTAAGAACATTTTTGTTTCTGGGCACAGCTACCAGTGGCTAAGGCCCAATTTTTCAGCCCCTGTTTAACAGGGGCGTGTAATTACAATTTTTAATGCAATACTTTGCAGCAGGGCTCATCCCTGCGCTCCAACTAGAGTATCTGTGATGGGTTGCAGTGTTGTGGCACCAGTGCCTAAGGCACAATTATTATGCCCCTGTTCAACAGGGGCATGTAATTACAACTCTTGATCTAATATTTCACAGCTGGGCCCATTCCTGCGCCCACTAAGAGTAACTGTGAAGACTTAGTGTTGTGGCACCAGCAGCACAGGCCCAATTTTTCCTACCACTGTTCAACAATGGCATGTAATTACAATTCTTTATATAATAGTTCACAGCAGGGCGTTCCAGCGCCCACCAAGAGTAACTGAGGGCTTACAGTGTTGTGGCAACACCAACACCTAAGGGCCAAATATCTGCAGAGTATATACGGCAGGCCCCTACTTTCAAACATCCAACTTACAAACAACTCCTACTTGCAAACGGAAGGAGACAACAGGAATTGAGAGGAAATCTACTCCTAGGAAGGGAAATTCTCTCCTGTAAGAGTTAATATGGGAAAAAGGTGTCTCCTCTCCACTGATGCTTTATCACCAATCCTTATTAAATAAAAACCCCAAATTTTCAAAAAACATTTGTCATTGGGACGGAAAGTGAGGTGAAATGTTCTGAACAGGTGCACAGACAGCAAAACAAATGTTACATGAGTGATAATCCTTCCCTGTGTTTTCCAAAAAGCTTAAAAATAGATTTTTTGGCTGGAGCTACACTTTAAAAATGTAACTGTTCCAAATTACAAACAGATTCTACGTAACAACCCTACAGTCCCTGTCTTGTTTGCACCGCCTGTATACTGCTGTTCAGAGTATATAGGGCCTGGGGGCCCCACGCCTTTTCTTAATTTGGGTGTGGGGTTCCCCTTAATATCCATACAAGACCCAAAGGGCCTGGTAATGGGCTGGGGGGTACCCATGCCGTTTTTCTCAATGATTTTTATCCATATTGCCGGGACCCGACATTACATTAAAGCCGCAAGCAGTTTTGAATGACTTTTATTCCTTTAGAAATGTAATTTTTTTAAGGGACTGTTCTAAACACATGAAACACAAGCCACTTTACAGGCATACTATAGACACCCCCCAGGTACAATATTTAAAGGAATATTTCACTTTTATTTTTTCACTTTAAGCATCATTAAAATCACTGCTCCTGAAAAAACGTCAGTTTTTAAAACTTTTTTTTGCATTGATACATGTCCCCTTGGGCAGGACCCGGGTCCCCAAACCCTTTTTAGGACAATAACTTGCATATTAGCCTTTAAAATTCGCACTTTTGATTTCTCACGTTCGAGTCCCATAGACTTTAACGGTGTTCGATAGTTCACGCAAACTTTCGGTCCGTTCGCATGTTCTGGATGCGAACCGAATCGGGGGGTGTTCGGCTCATCCCTAGCTATGACAAATGAATATTGACACAATTGACATTTATGACTTGACATAACCTTTTGTTCAACCAATTTTTTTTCTGATGCTAGGTCTAAAAACACAGAATGCATTAAAAAAGTTCAGCCTTCACCACAGGTATTAAAACCTACAACTTCAAATCATAAAAGCACTTTAAATAGATATTTCTTGCTTTAAACAAATGTAAATAGTTTGAATGACATGTAAGGCTAAAAAAATGGGTGATTTAAGTGAATTTTAGGAGAGGAGGTAGGTCAAAAGATTAAAAAAATATTTTTCTTTTGTTATTCTTTATTATAAAAGTAAAAGTGTCAAAAATATTGAAAAAATACTATTTCCGCAATTTTTTGTTACTAAAACACAATAAATAAAACTGTCAGGAAAAAAAAAAAAAAACATGAAACGACCCCTCTTTGGAAAGTGGCCACCCAAGAGTGATCTGATTTTTTTACAAATTTTTTTTTTTTGAAAATGAAAAATATGCTGGGTTTGATTTGGTCAAAATGTATAGTTTAATAATGATGCAATAGATACAGTAATGTCACATTGTCATGGATATGCATTAATGTCTGTCTGCCATCTTACCTTCCTCCTCATGTGTTCATCTAGAGACCAGACCTCCTTCACCTGGCTTCCTTTATAATCTCCTCCCAGCCTGACTCCACCCCAGGCCCTATCACAGAACACTATATTAACCTGTGCACTGCAAGCCTGCTTTGCTGATCAACGTGTTTGTTAGGCATTGTGTGTTTGGGTTCCTGCCTGCCGTGTGCTACGTCTGTCTCTCTGTTACATTATTGGCTTGTCCCCGACTATCCCTGTCTGCTCGTGACCCTTGACCTTCGGCTCGTTCTTCGTTATCCTTGTCTGCTTGTGGCACCTGACCTTCAGCTTGTTATTCGGTTCTCTCTTATCGTGTGCTGCTGCTTCCCCTCTTTTCCCCTTATCCTACGGGGCGTGAGCTAGGAAACTCCAGGGGCCGCGACCTGGTCCCAGCCTGCAGCTAACATCCTCACCACTAGAGGCCCTGGAGAAGACCAGCTGGGCCTTAGACTCCGCGCCCTGGGGAATCTTGGCTCTAGCTTCCGTTTGGATCCCGGTTGTGCTCCTCTGGTCCCGCTTTCCACAACCACCCAGTTTCCTATCCGCAGAAGCCAGCCATAGGGTTCACTACCTCGCGGTGCACTCCTTTCCCCCTACGGTGTGCATCTGTCACCTGGCCACAGGTGACCCTGACAGTTTGATCAGCCATGAACCCGGCTGACATCCTGCTCCCCGCGGATGATCCATTGCAGGGCATAGTTCGCAGACTTGAGACCCAGGAATCAAATCAGACTCAGGTGATGCGATTCCTCCAGGATCTGGCTTCTCGATTCGAGCAGCTTCAGGTCTCCTTGGAAACCCCGAATCCGCAACCCCAAGTACAACCAGCGGCTGTACCTATCGCACCAGTCGCAGCCTCACACTCACTAAGATTGCCAGCTCCGTCCTGTTTCTCTGGGGACTCCAAGGCCTGCAGGGGGTTTCTCAGCCAATGCACTATTCATTTTGAGCTTCAGCCTCAAAGCTTCCTGTCTGACCGGGCTAAGGTAGCCTATATCATTTCCCTCCTCTCCGGTGAAGCTTTGGCCTGGGCTGCCCCCCTGTGGGAGAGGAACGATCCAGTGGTTTCCAGTCTGTCCGAATTCTTGAAGCTCTTCCGTAACATCTTCGAAGAGGCGGCTCGGGCTTCTTCAGCGGCTAGTGCTGTCTTACGTCTTCGCCAAGAATCTAGTTCAGTGGGGCAATATGCTCTTCAGTTCCGTATCCACACAGCTGAATTGAGCTGGAATAATGAGGCCCTGGTCGCTACCTTTTTACATGGCCTCTCTGACCGAGTGAAAGACGAATTAGCGGGAAGAGCCATTCCCGTCGGTCTGGACGATGTAATTTCATTATGCAACCAGATCGACATTCGTTTTCAAGAGAGGTCCTTAGAAAAAAAGATGCCAGCACTCTCTGGGTCCTAGCCAGTCTGAGCTCCCCTCCCTTCATTCCGTGGAGCATCCTCTACCTGCTGAAGAACCTATGCAGCTGGGCCGGACCAGACTAACCCCCGAAGAACGTGCTAGGCGCAGAACTCTGGGCTTGTGCCTCTATTGTGGGGGCAAGGGTCATTTTCGTGACTCCTGCTCGCTTCGTCCGGGAAACGCTCGGGTCTAATACATTTGGAAGGTGGAGTATTGGACCCAGAAACATCACCTTCTCGCCTGCTCTTGCCGGTGTTCCTTCATGTAGGCACTTCTCCTCAGTCAACCCTTGCATACCTGGATTCCGGGGCTGCCGGCAATTTTATGGATTGGAGAACTGCTTCTTCTATGAAGCTTACCCTTTCACCTCTCACTACCCCATTGGTAGTCTTGGCAATTGATGGCACTGTTCTCCCAGGGGGCCCTATTCGCTTCCAGACGCTACCCATTAGGATGTCGGTAGGGATTCTCCACCAGGAGTGGATATCCTTTCTTATTCTACCCAAGGCCTCTACCCCAGTTGTATTGGGCCTCCCTTGGCTACAACTCCACTCTCCACATGTGGACTGGGTCTCTGGGCAGATCCTGGCCTGGGGTTCCTCATGTTTCTCGTCGTGTCTTCTCAAGGTGACCCCCAAGGAGAGTCTTCCGGTTGCTGCCACTTCTGTTTCTTCTGATCTTCCTGCTGCATACAGCGATTACTGGGATGTGTTCTGTAAGAAATCAGCTGAGGTGCTTCCTCCCCACAGGTCTTTTGACTGTGCTATTGATCTTGTCCCCGGAGCAACTCTACCCAGGGGTCGTACCTACCCTCTGTCCATCCCAGAGACCCAGGCCATGTCGGAGTATGTCGCAGAGAATCTGGAGAGAGGTTTCATCCGGAAATCCTCATCGCCTGCAGGGGCAGGGTTCTTTTTTGTTGCCAAAAAGGATGGTACCTTAAGACCCTGCATCGATTATCGGGGTTTAAATGCGGTTACTATTAAAAATCGATACCCCTTACCCTTAATATCTGAGCTATTCGATAGGTTGAAGGGTGCCTCCATTTTCACCAAGTTGGATCTCAGAGGCGCATACAATCTCATTTGAATACGGGAGGGTGACGAATGGAAGACTGCATTCAACACTAGAGACGGGCATTACGAATATCTGGTGATGCCTTTTGGTCTGTGTAATGCTCCAGCCGTGTTTCAAAACTTTGTCAATGAAATCTTCAGAGATCTGCTGTACCAGTTTGTTGTCATCTATCTGGATGACATTCTGATCTTTTCTGAAAATCTGCTCGTCCACAGAAACCATTTCCGCACTGTACTTCAACGTCTTAGAGAGAACAATCTCTATGCCAAGCTGGAGAAATGTTCCTTTGAATGTTCTGAGGTCCTGTTTTTGGGGTGCTTAGTCTCATGTTCGGGTCTTCGTATGGACCCTGGGAAGGTCTTGGCTATCACCAACTGGCCTCTTCCTGCTAGCCTCAAGGCCACACAGCGCTTTCTTGGCTTCACTAATTATTATAGGCAGTTCATAAGGAATTACTCTTCCATTGCCGCGCCTATTATCGCTTTGACCAATAAGGGTGTGAATGCCAGAGACTGGCCTCCCGAAGCTGTCTCTGCATTTCACAACCTGAAACAGGCCTTTGTTTCTGGCCCCCTCTTGAGGAGACCAAATCCTGGGAATGCATTTTTTATTGAAGTGGACGCTTCCTCAATGGGGGTGGGAGCTGTGCTTCTTCAAATCTTTGAGAAGAGACGCCAACCATGTGCGTTCTTCTCCAAAAAAAAATCTCAGGCAGAGAGGAATTATGCCATCGGTGATCGGGAACTTCTCGCAATTAAATTGGCGTTAGAGGAGTGGCGTCATCTCTTGGAGGGTTCCCCTCACTCCATAACGATCTTTACCGATCACAAGAATTTACAGTATCTACAGAATGCTAAACGTCTGAATCCTAGACAGGCCAGGTGGAGTCTCTTCTTTGCCCGTTTTAATTTCACGATTACCTACAAACCTGGTTCCTGCAACGGTCGGGCTGATGCGCTCTCTAGGTCATTTGACACTTTGGACGAGGAGTCCGCCCCTGAACCTGAGCCGATCATTCCCACATCATGCATTGTTGCCCACTCTACCACCCTGAAGTCAAAAATTCCGCCTGGTAAGACCTTTGTCCCCACTGAGCTAAGAGCCAAGATCCTTCGTTGGGGACATGATTCCAAGGTGGCAGGGCATTCTGGATTCCTCCGATCCTTCCTACTCATCAGTCGTCACTACTGGTGGCCTAATCTCCGCTCAGACGTCAAAGACTACGTTAAAGCTTGTCATGTCTGTGCTCAGTCCAAATCCTCCACACAAGCTCCTGCTGGTCTCCTCATGCCCTTGCCCATTCCTAAGGAACCCTGGGCCCATATTGCCATGGATTTTATCACCGATCTCCCACTGTCTGAGAATAATACTGTCATTTGGGTGGTAATCGATCGATTCTCCAAGATGGCTCATTTTGTTTCTCTTCCTGGTCTTCCTTCTGCCCCTGCCTTGGTTCCCATTTTCATTCGGGAAATTCTCCGCCTACATGGGGTCCCTTCTCATATTGTTTCCGACAGGGGAGTCCAATTCACGTCTCGTTTTTGGAGAGCCTTTTGCAAATCCCTCAATATTGTCTTGGATTTTTCTTCTTCTTACCATCCCCAATCCAATGGACAGACTGAGAGGGTTAATCAGGAGTTAGAGGTCTTTCTTCGCACCTTTGTGTCTTCTCACCATGACGATTGGTCCTCTCTACTCCCGTGGGCAGAATTCTCCCATAACAATCATGTGAATACCAGTTCGCAGAAGACACCCTTTTTCACAGTTTATGGAAAACACCCTCAACTTCCTCTTCCCATGATCTGTTCTCCAGACATTCCAGCTTTGGCTTCGGTTCAGGAGTCTCTCAATTCCGTTTGGGGTCACGTTCATGATTCCCTGCGGGCAGCTGCTGAAAAATTCAAAGGCTTTGCCGACCGCCGCAGGCGTAAACCGCCTTCTCTTCAGCCAGGGGACAAAGTCTGGCTCTCTACCAGGAACATCAAGCTCCGAGTTCCTTCTCTGAAGTTTGCTCCACGATTCATCGGTCCATACACGGTAACTGCTAAACTGAATCCGGTTTGTTTCAAACTCCAGATTCCTAAGAGCCTTAAAATCACTAACTCCTTTCATGTTGCTCTTCTAAAGCCTTTAGTCCTCAATAAATTCTCTCGTCCTCTCCCTACCGTGGCGCATGTCTCTGAGGATAATCAGGAGTACGAGATCAGTCAAATTCTGGACTCCCGACTCTGTAAAGGCGTTCTTCAGTACCTCGTTCATTGGAAAGGGTTTGGTCCTGAGGAGAGGTCTTGGATCACTGCATCTGAGGTCTTTGCACCTCGTCTGTTAAAGGAGTTTCATCTGAAGTTTCCCTCTAAACCTGGGCCCAGGCGGGGAAGGGGGAGGCCTCGTAAGAGGGAGGGTACTGTCATGGATATGCATTAATGTCTGTCTGCCATCTTACCTTCCTCCTCATGTGTTCATCTAGAGACCAGACCTCCTTCACCTGGCTTCCTTTATAATCTCCTCCCAGCATGACTCCACCCCAGGCCCTATCACAGAACACTATATTAACCTGTGCACTGCAAGCCTGCTTTGCTGATCAACGTGTTTGTTAGGCATTGTGTGTTTGGGTTCCTGCCTGCCGTGTGCTACGTCTGTCTCTGTTACATTATTGGCTTGTCCCCGACTATCCCTGTCTGCTCGTGACCCTTGACCTTCGGCTCGTTCTTCGTTATCCTTGTCTGCTTGTGGCCCCTGACCTTCAGCTTGTTATTCGGTTCTCTCTTATCGTGTGCTGCTGCTTCCCCTCTTTTCCCCTTATCCTACGGGGCGTGAGCTAGGAAACTCCAGGGGCCGCGACCTGGTCCCAGCCTGCAGCTAACATCCTCACCACTAGAGGCCCTGGAGAAGACCAGCTGGGTCTTAGACTCCGCGCCCTGGGGAATCTTGGCTCTAGCTTCCGTTTGGATCCCGGTTGTGCTCCTCTGGTCCCGCTTTCCACAACCACCCAGTTTCCTATCCGCAGAAGCCAGCCATAGGGTTCACTACCTCGCGGTGCACTCCTGTCCCCCTACGGTGTGCATCTGTCACCTGGCCACAGGTGACCCTGACACACATACAGTGGCAGGATGGAGATGGGGGGAGTTAAAAGAGAAACTTCAGTCAGATGTGCGAAAATTAAAAGTCAGCAGCTACACAAACCGTAGCTGTTGACTTTTAAGAAACACTCACCAGGCCAAGGATCTAGCGCCACCATGACCCGAGCTGGTTTCTTCACCGGTCTTCAGTATCTGGAGCCAGCATGTTAACTGTGGGCAGCCAACTGTGACTTCTTGCAGCTTCACAGCCGAATGCCCACTGCCAAAGTGTGAGTGAGCCATACTGCACTTTAAGAATGGTCGGGCAGTCTTCTGGCACCTGTGATGTGCCCCAGGAGGTTGCAGGCGAGGGGGGGGTTGGAAAGAGAAACCTAGGTACCCACTCTTTTGTAATTTCATTTCTGCCTCAGCCATCCCAATGTGCTTCTCTCTCACTTACCACATTCATGGAAGCTTTGAAAAGTCATGTGTTTGACTATTTGAAAAATGTTTTGTTGCATTCATCACTTCCTGTAGGTCAGGTGACATCCAGGAAGCTTTGAATCCCGGACTGCACTGCCTTGCTGCATCACAGAAAAGGATGTGATGCGGTGTGTTCAACACTCTGGACCACACCTTCCTTTTACAGTGTAGCACCCTTCCCAAATGGTTGGGACACCATGTGTAAATTTAGGGGTATGTCTGAGCCATAGTTGGGCTCAGATCAGTTGATTGTTCAAAATTGCTTCTGCTCTGCGTGTGATACTGCATGGCAGTAGTGTTCCCTGTTCGCCTGTAGGTGGCACTGCCACCACCGGCCCAGGTTGAACTACAGGGGTATCACAACACATTGGGTGTACTTTCTCGGCAGCTGTGCAGTGGGCGTGGTTAACCCGCTGTGCATGCTGGGAGAGGGTACATAAGGGGCAGACGCCATTGATTTTCGTTCATTCCTGGAGGCCCATTGGGCCTGTTCCTGTGTGCACGCCTTGTGGCCCGCATGGCACGGTGTGCATGTGTGTTCTAGCCCCGGGCACCTTCAGCCCAAGGCTACATCGCTACCTGGTAGGCCCAGCTTTGCTGGCTGAGGCCTATACCGTCGGAAGGGATCCCAAGCTACCCACCTGTGGGAAGCCTGCTCTTAGGAAAGGAGACCAGGGGAGGATCTGCCCCAGAGGAGACTAGCGACGGTACTGCTGTCTCTGGAGGAGGCCTGGAAGCTCACCTAAGGAGGGATCCATTGCTTTGAGCCCTGCAATACGCTGATCTGGCCTAAAGGTTCTCTCTATTGCTTGGCTAGGAGGTTCGGGACTTTGATAATCCTGTGGCAGAGGATTCCTGATCGCATCCATAAGTTTTTCCGATACAATTGATCCGTGCATCATCCCGGGTGCTAGGACCAGAGAAGGGGACTATCTGGGTGAGCAATACCCACTCAGGCTTGAGTGGCGACGTTGTGCTTTAGTGCTGCATGCCTGAACCTTCCCCTGTTCTTCTCTCGCTTCCTACTTTCCTCTCAAGTTCCCTCAGCAAAGTAAATAAAGCCTGACTGTTTTGGTTTTACATCTGTGTGGACATTGGCTTTTCTAAAGACTTTCTATACCCCGACAACGGACGCATTGGAGGTAGTTTGCAAGACCCAACAAAACCAGCAGCCCGATCTCAGAGAGGGGGGTTATCGCTACAACTATACTACCTTTCACCATTTTCTGAACAATCTGATTATACAATCTCCTTTAGATCTACCATCAACTATGTAGTGCAAGGGCCTGTATAATATGATGACAAATTGAATAGATTGTTCAGGTGTCCCCCCTATTCCATAGTTCTAGTTAATCTAAAGGACAGGTAGTAGGAAGATCTGGCAACTCAAGAAAACCTTTTTTAAGACTTCATTGTGGAGACAGGAGTGACAATACAACATGCTGTGAACAAGGCTACTTTGCCAAAACGGGTTAGAATGTTTTATTGTCACTCCTGTATCTATAATAAAGTCTTCAAAAAGGATTTCTGGAATTGCCGGCTCTACCAATCAGATTGTATAGTGTATGGCTAGCTTTATACACGTGTATAGGAGGGAGTAGATGGAGACACTCCGCTGTCAGGCCACATTCACCTCTCTGCGTAGCGGGAACTCACATTCACGGATGCATTTTTTGAACTGTTATGAAGCGTTTTCACTCGTCACATATAGGGCAGCTTGTTCACATGAAAGAGCTGCCCTACACACAACAATCCCCCCAACGAAGCTCCATAATTGTAGTGTGGTGCATTTTTTATCGTGCTTTTTGGTGTGTTTGCAGCGTGTTTCTGAAATACAAGGCAAAGCATTTTTTTTTTTTTGTGTGGTCTGTTCTTGTGTAAACAAAGCAACTTCAGTTTCGGGCCTTATTCACACCTAGTGGAAGGCATGCTTTTTGGCTTGTTTTCCCCGTGACACGCATAGGGCAGCTCAATGATTTCAATGGGCTGTGCTACATGTAGCACAGTAGCTCATGGGACATTTTGGCATGTTGCACATGTAGCGGGGTCTTTAAATTTAGGTGGGGTACACCTGGGTGGAAGTTCAGGTGTGTAGGTATGGGAGTAATGACTATTTGTATTCGTTGAGGATTGGGCGGTGTAATAATCTCCTTGGCCGGTGGGTGGCGAGTGCCCGCAGGCTCAAGGTAGATTCACTGCGATAGTGCTGTCCTTTTTGTCCCTTCTCGGAGATGGTACGGCGAGGGCGGGGAACCTGCAGTGGCGTCATTGGAGGGGATAAAAGGGGGAGACGCCCTGATCACGAGGTCTTGCTCATCTGGAGGTCCTTCATCACGCGCCCAGGCACCTTAGGCCTGGGTGCGGGCGGTTCCGGATTCCGGCACAGGTGCCCTAGGCCTGACCGGAATGGAGTTGGAGTCCATCCCAGGCACCTTTAGCCTGGGGTGAGGTACTAAACCAGGAGGCCTGGGGCCCAGTGACTTCGACTGGGTCCCGCGAGGGTGGAGAAGTCCGAGGGTCCCTGAAGTGGATGGGGCCCATGTCTGAGGTGAGGAGGCCGGGGAGGTTACCCATTCGGAGAGACTGGAGCAGCATCAACCCAGTGACGGATGGGCCTCTGGTAACTCCCTTGGAGATACTTCTTCCCCTGATAGGGGCCGCAACGCAGCGAAGGTAGCCCTAGCTACGTTCTCTTGAGTCGCTGGTAGAGACTCTCAAGTTCTAAGTCCTTTCAAGATATGGCTATAGTAACCGCTGGCTAGATCGCAGTGGTTTAAGCTGGCAATTAGGATAGTGCCTCGGCCTGCTCAACCCCTGTATCAAAATGTTATCAAGTCGCAACCAGTTGGCTACTGAAGCACTGTTTTTTGTGAAAAATGCAATAAAACAAGAGTTGGACTGTGATCGGTGTGTGGAACTCTGGTTAATGGGAGCAACGGGAAGTGTTGGCACAACAGGACTTAATCCTTTACAGAAGCACATAGGCCTGAGGAAATATCTGGTACTGGCCTTCACCTCACCCACAGCTATGGGGAGGACATGGGCCGTAGCGCATCTCACCCTGTCGTGTGTGATACCCCTAGACGAAAGAGATGGGGTGAGGTCGCTACACACATTTTGTACTGTGCATTTTGCTGTGTTTGTCGCTCGATTTTTTCACGTGGCAAAATGTATGTTTTCATATGTGTTTGGTCGACAATTAATTAATGACACCAAAAGCGCAACTAGTTCATTTTAGGTGCATAAAGGTGGCGATACACTATACAATCTGATTGTACAATCTCCTTTAGATTTACAAAAACTATATAATAGGAGGACACACCATCTATCCCATTACTCTGTATTCAATCAGGCAGGCTTTTGCATTACATAGTTCATGATAGAGTTAAAGGGATACTAAAGGTTTAGTTTATAACAAAAAAAAAAAAACATGTCATACCGTATTTGCCAGTGTATAAGGCGGCTGGGCATATAAGATAACCCCCTAATTGTAAATTTTAAATGTTGGTTTTGTGGTATACTCACTGTATAAGACTACCCCCTTCCGACCAGTCTGTCAGCCTGCTGGATGTGTCTCACAGTATACATACAGTATACCGCGCTGAGCCAATCACGGCGAGCGATGCATTCTATTAATGAATACAAAGCCTGCTCGGATTGGCAGAGGCTGTGACATCATCAGCCCGCGCCTCTGACTCTCAAAGCCAATCCGAGCAGGCTACTGTATGTACGTAGCCTGCTTGGATTGGCAGAGGGTGTTCCTCCAATCGGAGCAGGCTCTGGCTGACATCCAGCACCCGGCATATAAGACGACCGGAAAATACAGCACTTACCTCCACTGTGCAGTTCGTTTTGCACAGAGTGGCCCCGATCGTCCTCTTCTGGGGTCCCACGGTGGCTCACGTGGCTCCTCCCAGCAAGAGCTAACCCCCTCTGATAAGCTCTCTCCAGAGGGGGTTACCTTGCAGGCACGCTCCCATGTGATACACTCAGTGGCCATAGCCGCCAAGTGCATGACTCGGCCCCGCCCCCAGACGCGCCGTGCCATTGATTTGATTGACATTAGCGGGAGCCAATGGCTGCGCTGCTATCAATCATCTAATGAAGATCCCACAAGAGCTGGGGGAAAGCAACGCAAGATCGGGCTCATGGAGATTCAGGGCTCAGTTAAGTAAAACGGGGGCTTGGGGGGGGCAGGTGACTGCAAGGTGTTTTTTCACTTTAATGCATAGGATGCATTAAGGTGAAAAAACATGAAGCTTTACAACCCCTTTAAAGGAGATTGTACAGATTGTATAGTGTATGTTGAACTTTACAGAACCCATCCCATATTTCTCGTTTTCAATATTACAGTTCTATCCACGTAGGCGGTTATCTGATTGCTTAGCTCTTGCACACTCTGCCAAATGAACAATCTAAGCAAGATGAAGGCAAGATGGAAAATAATAAATAAAAACCCATCACTGGCTGTGTATTTAGTGAGAACGGTGATCAGTGATTGCTTTGGAAAAACGTGCACCTGCAGAGGTGGGTGGGAGTCCTCTGCTGGAAGGGGAAAGCAGATGCAGGGTATGTGTTAATGAAATTAGTAGGTGAACTCCTTCCTGTGAAGTAATGACATTTTTTTTATACAATATGGAGGAAAAGCCTGTGTAGGATAAATAGAAAGTTTGTTTTATTTCTGCAAAAGCAGTACATTATAAGGCAGCCCTCCAAAATTCCACTCGCCTGCTTTTGCGAGTGGATTTTGAGGGCTGACGAGCAATGGCTACCTGGGATAGGGTTGCCACCTCATCCCTTTAAACCCGAACACATACGAATTACACAGGTTCTGTGGCTGATGAAGGTGATAATTAAACTTACTTGGTGCCTTATCTGCATTCAATTAGCCTCAGAACCTGTGTAATTCATGTGTGTTCGGGTTTAAAGGGATGAGGTGGCAACCCTAACCTGGGAGCGGGGGGGAAGCACCGCCGGCAGCCTGGGTTGAATGGGAGTCCTTCCAGCAATCGCAGAGGGGAAGAGAGAGAGAGAGAGACGCCCAAATTATTAGAACGCAGCGCAGGGAACACAACGATAACAGCTTTCATTTCAATTGCTGTGTTGCCCGCCACTCAGATACAGCCCCTCCTCTGCGCTCTGATCATCCGAGTGGCTCTCCTGGTCCTCTCCTCCCCTGCACAGGTAGGCTGCATGGTGGACACAGGCTGCATTGGTGGGCACAGGCTGCATTGGTAATTAGACACAGACATAGCGGCACAAAGTGGTCTTCTCCTGAACTCTACTGTTTTAAGAGCCTCAGGATCAATACGGTAGTGTTTAAGAAACGTGTGTCAAGAAGACCAAGTGCCGGCCCTGCATACTGTTTCTAAAGAAACATTCGCCCTCACTGCCCAAGATGCCGATATGGCTCTCGTTGAATGAGCATTCACCTGAGCTAGAGGTTCCAAGTTCTTCACCCTGTAAGCTTTTTGTGTTAACTTGACAACCCAGGATGCCAAGGTTCTGGCAGAAGCTTCCCTTCCTCTATTTTTGCCCCATGGGATGATGAATAATCTTTCAGAGTTCCTAAATTTAGCTGTAGCTTCCAAGTAGGCCCTGAGGACTCTGGATTTATCCAACTCATGGCAGGAGTTTAAATCTGAGTAAAAAAAAAATGGTAACGCCCATGGTTCCAATAGATGTGTCGTTGTGGTAACTTTAATTGTTAACCCACGGAGAGGGCGAAGTTATACCCTGTGGTTAGGATATATGTTCATCCCCCACGCCCAGGGGGTGGAGTTCTGAAATCCTCCTGCCGGACAAGGCTAGAAAAAAAATGTTGTTTTTAGGGTTAAATCCCAAATTGAGATTTTTTTTGCTACTGGTAAAAACAGGTGAGTGGATAAAACTTCTAGTATTAGAGAAAGGTCCCATTTTGGAAAGGAACGCCTGGTTGGAGGACGTATCTTCAGTACGAATAAAAAGAGAAACACCCGCGATAGCTGGGGTGAGCAAAGTGATGAAAGTGGGGGAGGGACACTGCAGCAGACACCTGGGGGTGTGGGGTGCGCTGCGATTAAACATGAAAAGGATAGGGGAGGGGCCTATGGGCCAGTCTGGTTGAATGGAAACATTAGTGAGTGATATAGTGACATCAAAAAAACAACATGAGTGTGAAAATGCGACAAGATGTATCGCATGGGTGTTAACATGAACACCTAAAACAACAAAATGATAAATGACATAATGAGTGTCACAATGTGTCATAAAAAGTGATCACATGAAGCGCTGAACAGTGCATGAGTGACAGTATTAAATGACAAACAATAATATGCTAAAAAAAAAAAGTCCAGAGTGAAATAAGTGTATGCAAATAAAGTCCGGTATACAGTAAATCCCGTCACCATCAAATCCTGAGGTGCTTAACAAAAAACTTCAGTGCAAATCCACCGCAGTGCTCACAGGCAGCTTACCTCCCAGCTGGGAAAAACCAGCATGAAATGTGCTCCTATTGCGAACAGCAATAATACAATCCTCTCATAGGAAACTTGTTCTCACTCGCATATGGTACATGCAAATACACAAGCGGGGAGAGATATATATAGCATAATTCTGTGGGCACACCAGATGGAGTGGCTGGAATGTGTATTCTCACACTCACTTGTCATAAGCAAGCATGGGCATCAATCCACGAGCACCGCACTCCTATGTCCCAACTGCTGTCTTCAGTGGTGAGATTCCTCCGGTTTAGAGTGACCACAGGGTGCCGATATTGCATAAATAAAAAATGCACATAGTGTAAATCTAAATAAAACTGGGCGTCTTTATTAAAACAATTGGTAAAACTCACATAACAGGGGCTGATGGGGGCACTGGTATCCTACGAGCGCCGAGCTTGTTTCCTCGCGTCCAGCTGATAGTGTATCTGTGCTCAAATCCTGACGCGTGTCATCACGTCACGTGACTTCAGAGGATCGAGTATCTTCAGTACACCTCTGAGAAATGTAACCACTAGAACAGTGGTTCTCAACTCCTGTCCTCAGGACCCACTAACAGGCCAGATTTTATGTATTACCTTGGGGAGATGCAGACTAGTATCCTGCAATCACTGAGCAGCAAATTATATCACCTGTGATCTAATTCAGTTATCTTGCAAACCTGGCCTGTTAGTGGGTCCTGAGGACAGGAGTTGAGAACCACTGCACTAGAAGATCTTCTTCCTATCTTGTGTTAGTTGATGCAGAAATTGCCAACACTTGCTCCTTAAGGGAACTCTGGCTAAGCCCCAAATCAAGACCAGTTTGAAGAAAGCTTAAGACATCAGCAGTGGAAGGAGAGACTGGATCAAACCCCTTTGCTGTGGCGTAGGATAAGAACTTGTCCCAAATCTTTGCATATATTGCGTTGGTTTTCTGGTCTTAAGTGGGGTGGATATGACCTCTTGGGAGCAGCCTAAGAACTCGAACCTCCTCCTTTCAACCTCCATATTCGAAGATCCAGTTTTTGTGGGTCTGGATGAGTCAGCCTGCCCTGGGTCAATAAGTGCAGAAAGGGGGGAATTCTGATAGGATTCACACTAAGGTGCAATGCTAGCAGGAACCAAGGTCTCTTCGGCCAATTAGGTAACACTGCTAGTATTTGGACCGGTTCCCTTAGGAGTCCGAGGAGAAATTTCGAGATGAGTGGGCGAGGAAGAAAGGCATAAGCCGTCTTGAAGTTCCAAGGACACGATAACCCGTCTACTCCCTCGGCTTGTGGGTGTGGAAGGCGAGAGAAGAACCTCCTGAGTTTGTCATTTTGCTGGGTAGCAAAGAGGTCCACCTGTGGGATCTGCCATAGATGGGAAATTTGGTTAAATATGTGGGGGTGGAGTGACCACTCGTTGTTCCCAAATTTCCTTGATAAGCCATCTGCCTCTATTTTGTCTGGGAGATATTTTGCTTTGAGATCTACCAGGTTCCTCTCAGCCCAGATCATTATAGGTTCCACTTCCCTCAGAAGTGTTTTGATGTGGGTGCCCCCTTGTTTCTGAAGATATGAAACGGCAGCTTTGTTGTCCAGTTGCAGAAGCACCCTCTGCCCCTTAATCTGAGGTTCAAGGCTAGAAATTCTCTCATTTCTAATATGTTGGATACTATCCCTCTGGTGAGAAAGGACCATCTCCCCTGAATCCTGAACTCTCTGCAATGGGTGCCCCACCCTTGACCGCTTGCATCGTTTGTAATTATGGTCCTCGAGTGGGAACCCAAATGATGGGACCGGGAGAAATTCTCTGGATTCCTCCACCACCGCAGGCTCCTGGTCATTTGCGTCGACAACAGATTTGTCTAAGATAAATGTTGCCTTTTCCATTGTGTTAGGAATCCTGTCTGGAAGTGCCTCAGATGCCAGTGAGACCACAGAACTAGAGGTATGCACGAGGACATTGTGCCTATAAGGCTCAGACACTGAGGCTAATAACTGGGACCTCCGTATGGTCTGACATTTGTTGAATGATGCCTTCCATCTTCGGTTGAGGTAAAGAGACTGTGCCCAGATCTGTATTGAACATTGTTGTGTTGGAACTAGCTGGCTCTTTCAGTGATTCACCAACCACCCCAGCTCCAATAATGACTGCAGAAGTATTTCTCTGTGGGAAGTTGGTTTGGGATGTTTGATAGTAAGAGGATATCGTCCGGACAGTGATAAATTCTTAATCCCCTCCTCTCTCAGAGGGGCCAGGACAGATATCAACACTTTCGTAAATACCCGAGGGGAGGTGCACAGCCTGGAATTGCAAGTGGACATGACCCACTGCGAACCTTAGATACTTTTGAAAAGATGGTAGAATAGGGACATGGAGGTAAGCGTCCTGCAGGTCTATAGAAATCAACCAATCTCCTGGTTGTATAGCTTGGATGATTATTTGCAGCAAATCCATCTTAAAACACTCAAGATGGATGTACCTGTTGAGTCTCTTCAAATCTATTACAGGTCTCCAGTCGCCTGTTTTCTTCTGCACCAGGAAGAGGGTGGAATAGAAACCTGTAAATCGTTCCAATGGGGGGACAGATGCTGCTGCTCCTTGATGCTGAAGTGACTCCATAAACTGATTTAAGGCCAGAGAATTCTGTGGGGGGGGGCCCGGCATCTGGATTTCTTTGAAGGATGTGTGAGGAGGCTGATGAGAAAAGGTCCAGAAATGACCGTAACTTATTGTTGATAGGACCCATGAGTCCTGGCATCTGGCAGCCCAGACTGGGAAGAAACACTTTAGCTGGGCCCCTACTGGGGTTGTCTCCGCCCCCCTGGCGGCAAAAGGACTTGGTCCCCTCCTGGGCAGCAGTGAGGGTCTTGTTCTTTCTGGCACCCAAAAAGGACATCTGAGTGCCTCTCCACTATCTTATTATCCTTAAAGGGGCAGGACTGCCTAAAGTCTCTGGAACTTGATTGCCAAAATCGAGACAAATAATTTCTTGTTCTCCGGACCTTTCTGTCCTGAGGAAGCAAGCCGGATTTCCCCCCAGTTTCTCGGGAAATTGCTTTATCAAGCTTCCCATCGAAGAGGGATTTTCCATCGAAAGGAATCTTGCACCAATTTTGTTTTAATGCAAGATCAGCTGTCCAGGGTTACATAGTTAGTCAGGTTGAAAAAAGACACAAGTCCATCCAGTTCAACCGTAAAAAAAAAAAAAAAAAAAAATAAACATATCGTACAATCCCATATACCCAATTCTATACCCACAGTTGATCCAGAGGAAGGCAAAAAAAAAACAGAAGAGCATGATCCAATTTGCTACAGCAGGGGAAAAAATTCCTTCCTGATCCCCCGAGAGGCAATCGGATATTCCCTGGATCAACTTTACCTATAAATGTCAGTACCCAGTTATATTATGTACATTTAAGAAAGAATCCAGGCCCTTCTTAAAGCAATCTACTGAGCTGGCCAGAACCACCTCTGCAGGGAGTCTATTCCACATTTTCACAGCTCTTACTGTGAAAAAACCTTTCCGTATTTGGAGGTGAAATCTCTTTTCCTCTAGACGCAAAGAGTGCCCCCTTGTCCTTTGTGTTGACCGTAAAGTGAATAACTGAACACCAAGTTCGTTATATGGACCCCTTATGTATTTGTACATGTTGATCATATCCCCCCTTAATCTCCTCTTCTCAAGAGAGAATAAATTCAGTTCCTCTAATCTCTCCTCATAGCTGAGCTCCTCCATGCCTCTTATCAGTTTGGTTGCCCTTCTCTGCACTTTCTCCAGTTCCCCAATATCCTTTTTGAGAACTGGGGCCCAAAACTGAACTGCATATTCCAGATGAGGTCTTACTAATGATTTGAACAGGGGCAAAATGATATCTCTCTCTCTGGAGACCATACCTCTCTTAATACAAGCATTGCATGCCATTATTGAGCTTATGATCTACCAAAACCCCCAGATCCTTCTCCACTACGGATCCCCCCAGTTGTACTCCCCCTAGTATGTATGATGCATTCATATTATTAGCCCCCAAGTGCATAACTTTACATTTATCAACATTAAACCTCATCTGCCACATAGTCGCCCAATTAGACAGAGCATTGAGGTCGGCTTGTAAATTGGCGACATCCTGTAAGGACGTTATTCCACTGCATAGCTTGGTGTCATCTGCAAAGACAGAAATGTTACTTTTGATCTCAGACCCAATATCATTTATAAACATATTAAAAAGTAAGGGTCCCAGCACTGAACCTTGGGGTACACCACTGATAACCTTGGACCATTCAGAGTAAGAATCATTAACCACTACTCTCTGAATTCTGTCTTTTAGCCAGTTTTCTATCCATTTACAAACTGATATTTCCAATCCTGTAGACTTTACCTTACACATGAGCCGTGTGTGGGGAACTGTATCGAACGCTTTTGCAAAATCCAAGTATACCACGTCCACTGCCACCCCTCTGTCCAAGGTCTTACTTACCTCTTCATAAAAAGAAATCAGGTTTGTTTGACAACTTCTGTCTTTCATGAATCCATGCTGTCTGTTGCTTAAATAGTTTTTTTCCAGCAAGAACTCACCTATGTGGTCTTTTATTAATCTCTCCAGTATTTTCCCAACTATAGAAGTTAAACTAACAGGTCTATAGTTACTTGGTAAACACTTAATTCCCTTTTTAAATATAGGCACCACATTGGCC
This sequence comes from Rana muscosa, assembly GCA_029206835.1. Taxonomy (NCBI): domain Eukaryota; kingdom Metazoa; phylum Chordata; class Amphibia; order Anura; family Ranidae; genus Rana; species Rana muscosa. The sequence goes on from CM055121.1 coordinate 691,983,873, forward strand.
CTGCGCCAATCCAGTGGTACTATTCCTGTCATTAATGAGTCCCTAAAAATTAAATACAATGGCTTTGAAATTACAGAGCTCAATTCTTTTAGGATCCGTGGGTGTATGCCATCTGGTCCAGGTGCTTTATCCACCTTTATTCCATCTAAATATTTCTGGACCATATCACTTTTGAGCCATTGTGGATTTGGGGCTGTGTCACTACCACCCCCATTTTGGACCTGAACTCCCCCATGCTCCATTGTATACACAGAGCTGAAGAAAGTATTTAATAAATTAGCCTTCTCTTTGTCCCCAGTCACCCACTCTAGATTATTTTGTAAAGGGCCTACATGCTCAGACTTGACCTTTTTACTATTAATATATTTGAAGAATTTTTGGGAGTTTGTCCTACTATCTTTTGCAATCTGTCGTTCATTTTGAATTTTTGCATCCTTGATTTCCTTTTTACATATCCTGTTATATTCTTTGTAACATTTAAATGACACTAGTGTTCCCTCATTTTTATATTTTTTAAAAGCTCTTTTCTTATAGTTTATAGCTTTTTTAACTTTGGCAGTGAGCCACATAGGTTTTATTTTTAGCCTTTTAAACTTATTGCCCATGGGAATATACTTTGCAGTGAGTTCACAAACAGTCTTTTTGAAGAATTCCCATTTCTGTTCTGTGCCCATTGATGCCAATATTCCTTCCCAGTCTAAGTCCTGGAGAGCAGCACTCATCCTTGGAAAATTTGCTCTCTTGAAATTAAGTGTTTTTATCTTTCCTGTATGTGATTTTTGCTTACAACTAACATCAAATGAAATCATGTTATGGTCACTGCTACCCAGGTGTTCCTTTATCTGAACATTAGTAATACGCTCTGCATGGTTTGAGATTACCAGGTCCAACAGAGCATCATTCCTAGTTGGGGCTTCAATAAACTGGACCATAAAATTGTCCTGCAATAGGTTTATAAATTTTTGCCCTTTAACTGTCCCAGCAGTTCCATTACTCCAGTCAATTTCTGGGTAGTTAAAATCCCCCATTATTATCACCGTCCCAGCCCTTGCAGCCCTTTCCATCTGTGCAAGGAGCTGAGTCTCTAACTCCTCATTAACATTGGGTGGTCTATAACAAACTCCAATGATTAGCTTTGAACTACGCACATCTGTATGCAGTTCCACCCATAATGCTTCAGACTCATCACACTCTCCATCCACCAGGTCCTCTTTCACACTCGCTTTGAGATCACTTCTCACATAGAGACAGACCCCTCCACCCTTCCTTTTTATCCTGTCTTTCCAAAAGAGTGCATAGCCAGGAATATTAATAGCCCAGTCATGTGAGGAATGAAGCCAAGTTTCAGCAATACCGATTACATCATAGCTCTCCTCATGCACCAGAGCTTCCAACTCACCTATTTTGCTTGGCAGACTTCTGGCGTTGGTGAACAGACACTTTAATGCATTAATATTATTTGACCGGTCACATACTATCCTCTTGGGTGTTCCCAGATTGCAACTAGGACTTGCTACTATACTTACCTTGGGTTTATGTTCTTTGGTTACCCTACCACTAATGCCCCTGGGCCATAGGGCCTGTTATGCCATGAATGAATGTAGCATTGAGTTAGCCGAACGGATCGTGTCAATGGCTGCTTCACCCACAAAATCCGCCACCAACTTAAGCTCCTCCAGAGCTTTGATTATATCGTCCTTGGACATCTTGGCGGAGGGCTGTTTCTATGTTTTCCATCCAAGACCTGATAGCGTCACAGTTTTTTCTAGCCGTACAACTGCCATGTCAACGACAGGCATTGAGCCTAAAAACTTAATCCGTATCCGCTAAAGGATACAATTTGGTCAAACTGGCGAAGGAAAACTTCTTGTCTGTTCTGCTCCACTCGTCCTCTATAATTTCTTAGATTTATTCCCATTAATGGGAAGACAACTTGTTTTCTTTTAAAGAAAGGAAAATACGTTTTTGACTTCTGAGTTGGTTCTTCTAGGTCCTCCCAACTAATAGCATTTTTCACCGCCTCGACAAACGGCTGGACCAAGGAAAAACTGAAAGCAGATGGTTTAGTTTCCTCTGAAGACTCCCCAGACGGATCCTCAGATGAATAATTCCTGGCTGTGCTTTCTGATGTAGGTAGCGGGTTACTGCCCGGCTAAGGGCCCGGAGTGCCGGGGTCTAGGTCTTGTGCCTGAAGAGCTGGATGGGCCATAATTATGGCCGCCAGTTCTGAGAAAGAATCTTTCATGGTCTGTTTGAGCAGATTGACCACCTGTCGACTCTCTAGTTCTCGGTTGGCTGCGTAGTCCCTGAAACAGTCTTTACAGACCAATCAGGGAGTGGTACAGAGCCACATGCCCAACACTTCTTGCTTGACCCTCAAGATGGGGGTGAAGGAGAGCGACGACGTCTTTGAGACGCAGATTTTTGACGTGAAGAGCGTGACCCTCACTCTGGACTGTCGTCATCGTCATAACGTCTTCAAGACTTTCTGGATTGCTTTGCAGGAACAGGGCTTAAACAAACAGGGTTTGTTCGTCAGTGGCTCACTTTTGTATACTCACAAACGGATGGTCACATACCTATTGGACGCAAGAGGATCTTGGCTTTGTGACGAATGGTTTATGGCAAAAAATGGGCAGGAGGATCAGCTGTAGGAAGATGAAGTAAGGGAAAGAATAGAAACCATTGCAGAAAGGCCAACAGAACCACTGTATCAAGAGTGAAAGCAAAAGAAAAATGAGACATACATATTTGCTGAAGCGTTTTTGGACTGAACATGCCGAGCAGCCCTGAGCCCAAAATGGAGCCAAAATTTAAAGGAAAGAGGAGTGGGGAAAGGTTGATTGAAAGACCCAACACCTTCATGGCAGCAGCAATTGATTTTAAGAGCTTTTCCCTAAAGATGGCAGCCCGAGGCCTTACCTCCCAATGCTCCTGCATGCGCGCAAGCGCATTAGCGGCAGTGGAAGGCTCTGATTAGAGATTGCCTTCCGACCTGTTATTCTTATTCCGGGACGCGCATGCGCACTGAGCCCCAGATGTACGTCGTGTCACATCAAGGGGAAGCCACCGTGCCCCTCCGCTGCTCAGTAATCCCTCCCCCTTTCCCCATCGCCCATGCAGCGAGCGGGGAATGGGCCAGGAATCGCCATGGCCACGGTAAGACTAAGAGGAAAGAAAAACCAGGGTGGATGGCACCCTATCCTGTGATTCTAGCTGGAAAAGAAGGAAAGACTGGTACCGCAGACGGGGAATAAAACTCTTAAAGGGGACAAAAAATAGGATTTTTTACTCACCGTGAAATCCTTTTCTCTGAGTTCATGGACGGACACAGCTTTCTATTGACAAGTGGGTATTATCCTTCATTTAGGAGTGACTAGGCAGAAAAACTTGTAAAAAGTGTTCCATCACACCTTCTACAGCACCGCCAAGGGGGCAGACCCTCTGGGTATAATACATCTGCACCTCGCAGATCAGTTCGTCAAAAAGCAGTACAAACTTAAAATGAGGGGTGGGTGCTGTGTCCGTCCATGAACTCCAGAGAAAATGATTTTACGGTAAGTAAAAAATCCTATTTACTCTTTCGTTCATGGACAGACACAGCTTCCAATTGACAAGTGGGATGTCCCAAAGCAGTGTCAAAAACGAGGGGTGGGAACAGCATTAAAACAACTTCACCCGAAAACAAAACAGAGCTCCTTAATAGAGGATTTGCAACTCTAAACAGCCGCAATACCTTGTGGCCGAAGAAGCATCCGAAGATGCACACACATCAACTTGTAAAGTTTAGTTTAAGTGTTAATGGACAAGTAGGTCGCCACCTTACACACCTGGTGAAATAGACTCTAGATGCTCTCAGAGCTCGGGCAGCCTCCAAAAAATACGTTGTCGTCTCCTAGGATTCGACGGATAAAGACACAAGGATGGTAGTACAATGTCTTCCTTGATATGGAAGGTCGAACGACCCTCGGAAGGTAAGAAGGCTGCGGACGCAGTACCACCTATCTTTGTGGAAGATCAGATAAGGAGCCTTGCATGACAAGGCTGCCGGCTCAGAAAAACGTCTTAACTGACGTCAACCAAGAGGCATATCTTGCCCTGGTCGAATGCGCCGGGAAAGGGGGGCGCCTGACCCTTAATGGCGTAAGCCTGATCACAATCTGTCGGATCCACCTAGAGATGGTGGCCGATGAGACCGCTGGGCCCTACTTGGGACCAGCCACCGAAACAAACACTGAGTCTGGACTCTGGAACGTAGCAGTACCAGACAAGCATTCTCTCAGAGTTTGGACAACGTGCAAGGAATGCAACGTCGTCTCCTTAGGATTCGATGGATGAGGACACAAGGATGGCAGTACAATGTCTTTCTAGAGATGGAAGGTCGAAACACGACCTTAGGAAGATAAGAAATCTGCGGACGCAGCACCGCCTTATCCTTGTGGAAGATCAGATAGGGAGGCTTGCATGACAAGGCTGCCCGCTCAGAAACCCGTCTTAACTGGCATAACAGCCACCAAAAGGACCACTTTATGAGTAAGTGTCAACAAGGGAATCTCCCTGATGTTCTCAATCGGAGGTTTCTGAGGCACTTAGAGGCCATGCTGTTATAAACCATTGACTGCAAGCAAGATGGCATATGGGACCCTGCGCCAGCAGATCCTCTCGTAGTGATAGACGCCAAAAGGACGTCTGCTACACAAGCCCCACGGAGGTAGTGGAGGGTGTCCCGGAGGGGCCGCCTGCCGAACCCACTGTACAAACGTTCTCACTAGAGAGTGAGCCACCAGGTGTCGTTGAAAATAACAGCCAGGGCAGATACCTGCCCCCTAATTGTACTTAAAGTAACATTTTTGGCCCGTTCCCTGCTTTAGAACAGCAGGATTCTGGAACCAAATAAGTACGCGGATGCCACCTCATTTCCTCACAAATGGATATGCAGGTCTTCCAAGTGCAATGGTAATCTTCCTAGGGGATGATTGCCGAGCACTCCTCATGGTAGAGATCACCGAGTCTGACAGGCTCCGTTCTCTTAGCACCTGGCTCTCAAGCCATGCCGTTAAGCCAGTGGCTGTAAAAAAAAAAACAGGATGGCGTATGGGACCTTGCGACAGCAGGTCCTTCTTAGCGGTAGATGTCAAAATGCGTCTGCTACCAGACGCACTAGATCGGCGTACCAAGGACGCCAAGGCCAATTCAGAGCAATTGGGACCATTGTAATCCTCTCTGCCTCCAGTCTGCGAAGCAGATGAGGAAGGAGCTTCCGAGGAGGAAAGGCATAGATTAGCTGGTACCGACTCCACAGTGCCATCAACGCATCTGTCGTGTTTGCCCATGGGTCTCTTGACCTGGCCACGAACCTTAATACCTTCCGATTTAGTCGAGAAGCCAGAAGATATATGACTGGCGTTCTTTCCCTCTGGTAAAGGAGCTGAAACACCTCCGGGTGTAAAGACCATTCTCCTTGGTCCAGCATCTGGCAACTTAGGTAGTTCGCCTGCCAGTTTCCCACACCTGGAATGTATACGGCCGACAGGCCTGGTACGCTCCATTCTGCCCACCTTATGAGGTGAGCGACCTCCGATGCTGCAGCAGAGCTGCTTGCCATACGCCACAACTGTGGTGTTTGTCAGACTGGATTCTGACTGGACACCCTTGTAGCCTCTGAGACCATGTGGAGAGGCAAAGCCAGATCGCCTGGATTTCAGGCCAATGATCTGCAAAGGGATTCCTCCGGAGTCGTGCGACCCCGGTTGACTGAGCTCCTCAGACTCCTCTGCAACCGGGAAGACAGGCATCCGCTGTGACCACCATCTAGTAAAAAGGAACTTCCCAGACAGAATGCCGGTGATGTCGGCCACCAACTAGGGAGGTCCTGATTAGGTGGCTCACCCGGATTTCGATAATCCAGGGATGAAGGCACGTGCCCCTGCAGAACAGAGTTACCTTCTTTAACACTCGCGTGTGAAAAAGTGCCTAAATTATCGCCTCGAAGGAGGCTACCATGAGGCCCAGGACTCGCCTGCAAAAGTGTCGTGACAACCCATCTTTGGGATGTCAACTGCCGCACCGCAGCCCGAAGGGTCTGCAACTTTCCCCATAAGGAGAAAAAAAAAAACTTACGCCTCTGAGGAGTCCAAAATCAACCCTAGACACTCTAGGAGTTGGGACGGTACCAATACTGACCTCTGAGTGTTCAGCACCCAAGTATCGGAGGGTCTGACATCTTATAGACACGCTCACTTCTAAATTTAAGTCTGAAGTGACCCTCAGAAGATCATCCAAGTTGCCCATGATAGCGATGCCACGCTGTCTTAGTAGGGCCTGAATCGGGGCATGCACCTTGGTGAACACCCTTGGTGCTGATGCCAGGCCAAAGGGGAGAGCTACCATTGGTAGTGGTCTTCCCTGGCCGCCAACACAGACCTCTCTGATGCCTGGTGCATCAGGAGACATGCAAGCATGCGTCCTTGAAGATCAAGGATGACGGAAAATCCCCCATGGAGAGCAGCGACAACAGAGCGAGCCAACTCCCTTCTGGATCTTTGTACTTTCACAAAGCAGTTGAGGGCCCTGAGATCCAAGATAGGACGAACCCCCTCCTTCAGCACTACGAACAGATTTGAGTAGAACCCCTGAACCCGTTCCTGTACAGGAAGGCCCACCCTGCGTATCAGCAGGTCTTGGACAGTCCCATGTAGGGCTTCTGGACAAGTCGGCTGAAGCTGGCGGTTAAGAGGGGAAAACAATCTGTTCGGTAGGCAAGCAAGGTCGGGCTAGCGAACCCAGGGATGCTACTGTCCCTCAGCAGGCGATTTATCGGCCTGGGGTCATTTACTTGCCGAACTAGGCCGACGAAAGACCCGATTGTGCATGGTGAAGGAGGGCCCTAGCCTATGGCGTAGCTCCTTAACTTTTTTGGATTGCATAAGCAATGTGCTCTTACCTCCTGTGGCATCTTAAATAATGTCACCCAGAAAAGCCCCAAAAAGTCTGTCGCCTTAAAAGGGCAGATCCAACAGGGCCTTCTAGGAAGATTGGTCCGCAGAGCAGCACCTTAGCCAGATCAGGCGGCGTAACGCCATCATATAAACGGAGGCTCAAGACTGCAAGGGAATAGTATCCTAGTCTGACTCGCAGACAGACTGAAGGCCCAGTACCAACTGGTCGGTCAGAGCTACCTCGTTCGGAGGAGTCTCCCGTGCCTTAAACCCCTGGAGTAGCTCCTTTGCATACTCAGTGTCTCAGCCATCAGAAAACCCCTGCCAGTACTAGACGCACCGCTGAGCCCCCCACTGTGTATAGGTAGCGAGTGTCCCTTAAGACAGGAGCCCCTTCCACTGGAATCGTGGTAACTTGTTAAGTCTGGACACAGGGGGGTGCACTATCGGGGGAGAGGTCCCTTTTTCAGGAAACTCTCAAGGGGTACCAGAAAAAAAACCTTCAGTGGGTTTCCCCACTCCTTGTACAAAGGCTTATCAAGATAAGACACACAAGGAAACACCTTAGCAATGCGGGTTGGTTTATGGAACCCAAAGGGGACCGTGTGTTTGCTGCTTCTGCAGCATTCTCCAACCTTGCAGTGGTAAGGTCAGATACCAAAAGCCTTTTCGCGTGCTGACCTGGACTTGGAGTCATTCCCACTGTCCGATCGGTCATGGTCTGCAGTCTCTGATGCATTAGAATCCGGGCCATAAGCCGTAGCTGGGCCTGGTTCTGCATCAGAATTATTCCCGGAAGATTTCAGGGGACGGGGGCGTTTACTACCCCCCGTGTTCCCGTGTGCCACTTCCACCCTGGCAACAAAAGCCTCTAGGATTGCCGACATGGCGTCCATAGATACATCAGGGGCACCAGCTACCAAGTCAGGTGTTTCAGGGGAAAAAACATCTGCTTCAGACGCCATGCTGACCCACGCGCTGACACCCACAGGGACTCCAGGCAAGGTATCAATAGGCCCCCCTCCTAGCTGATACAAAGATGCAGGGTCTCCCAGCGGACTCACTACCCTTGGAACAATACCGCTATTGCTGCCATGTGCTCCGCCTGTGATGTTATCCCACCGCTGCCTGTGTCAGTCTGATTTTTATCAGCGTTTCCCTGTGTGAGATTCGCGTATGTGAGTGAATTGCACCCTAGAGGCCGGAGACTTCCGCAAAATGGCCACCAATTGAAAACAATGTGGGCCCTAAGAAAATGGCCGTCGAGCCGTCAGAGGAAAAAGCGACCGCGGGTCACAAAAAAATGGCGGTCTATACATACAGGCGTGAATCATAAGAAACAAGGCTGCCGAACAGTCGATAAAGGCCAAAGCGGGCACAAACCACAAGAAAATGGCCGCCAAGCAGTGATCTATACATATTGGCGCGAACCACAAGAAAATGGCCGCCAGTCACTAGAGGCCAAACAGGCATGGACCATGGCAAAATGGACCCGGACAGCATGGAGGAAAAAAGGCACACACAGGTAAGCAGAAAATGACATCTTTTAAATGACAGCTACAGCGCAGCCCCGCTCCAGATGGAGCCCCCTAGGTGACCCCCAGCACCCAGCAACCTTAGCTCTGAGCCTGAGGAGGGAAGGCAGGGAGAGAAGAAAAAGGGGCCACAACCACTTGATCTATCCAGGAATGTCCAGCCAAGTCACCCTGCCGAAGCAGGGGAGCTACTTACCTTTCCTGCGTGGATCATGCTGGAAGACATTCCGGACAGATAATCATCCACGCACGGAGGTGACTGTCAGCCAGGCATGCTGTGATTGAGCCTTAGGGAACGATCGTCTGCATGCCCTGGAGCACAAGCTCACCGGCCAGGCTACTGCGACTCGGCCGTAAGGTCAGCCGAAGCTGAGCGGTCCGATGCAAGCCCTGGAGCGTAGGCTCACCGGCCACCCGTAGAGCAACGGGCATGTCGTGGAAAACCCAGCGCGTAGCTAGGGTCGGCACACGCTCGATGGCCGAAACTGGGGTGACTACAAGGATCGAGGATCCAGCCTGTCACCCAGTCGGCAGTTGATTGAAGATTGCAGGAAACAAAACAACAAACGTAGAAAAAAAATCCCCCCGGACCAGTGAGCCCGAAGGGAGCCATGTCCTTCTCCTTGCTAGGCAGAAAAAAAACTGATCTGCGAGGTGCAGAGAAAGGGATTATACCCAGAGGGCCCGCCCCCTGGGCGGTGCTGAAGAAGGTGTGATGTAACACTTTTTACAAGTTTTTCTGCCTAGTCACTCCTAAATGAAGGATAATACCCACTTGTCAATAGGAAGCTGTGTCCGTCCATGAGCGAAAGAGTAAATTATTTTTTTACTCTTTCTGTAAGTTTTTCACCTAAACTTTGCCATTTACTCTAGGACATTAAAGTAGACAAAAAACCTGACCTGACCAGGGGAAAAGGAAGCTGATCCTCCCGCCATATCCACCAGTATTTTCATTCCTTGAAAATTCAGCAGACTGCATTCCTGTGAGCAAACTCTGCAAGACATCAAAAGATCCACAGAAGGGTTCCCAGTCTAATTAGCGCTAATAGTGGCCCAAGAACAGGGACTGCGCATGGGAAAGGCTGAACCCGGCATACGATGCCAAAGGCAGAGTTATGGACGTACTGCTACTCTTCACAAGTTCCAGAGGCATGAGGAAAAAAATGTTGGGGGAGGAGCTATGCCTTTAATTTATGCTTTTCACTAGTCCTGAAGGAGGAGTCGAGGCGGAGCTCTATCACATGTATGCTGCCATGCAGGCACCAGAAAAAACTTTTTTTTGCATTAATACATGTCCCCTAGGGCAGTACCCGGGTCCCCATATATATTTATGGCAATAACTGCATTTAAGCCTTTAAAATGAAGACTTGATTTTTCATGTTCGCGCCCTATAGACTTTAATAGGGTTCGTATGTTCGCTAGAACTTTTTGCCTGTTGGAAGTGTTCTGGTGCGAACTGAACCAGGGGGTGTTCGGCCCATCCCTACATGTTACACCTTAAATACAGCTGTAATGTGTTTCAAAAGGTTAACCTATCCTCTAACAGACCAGAATACAGCAAATAAGAGACATTTATTGTTAGACTTTACATACCCGATTGTAAAGGCTGATTTTATTTTATTTTTATTAAAATAACTACATTACACTTACTCTGGTATTGCATAGAGCGGCCCCTTACCTCCTCTTCAGGGGTCCCCCTCCAGTGCTACCTGCTTCTCTGAGTGCCCCCAGAGCAAGCTGCTCTGGGGGCACTTGTGCGGGCACGCTCCTGAGCCAGGCTGTGTGCTTCCATAGGTACACACAGCATAGCCTGGCCCCATCCCGTTCCCTCCTCCTTTGAATGACAGCAGCAGTAGCCAATGGCTCTCACTGATGCCTCTTTGTCCTATGAATACAGGGAGAGAGAGCAGAGCGCAGGATTGAGACAGGTATCCATTTAATGGGGTGGGGACTAGGAGGGAGCGAAGAATGCAATAAAGTAAAAAAACGTATGCCTTTAGAGTCTATTTAAGCTCATTTCCAGATAGCAAGGATAACTTGCCAGACATTTGTGGCAGAGTTGAATTTTAAGTATGTTAACTTTCCACACAGTTTCACTGGCAAGTTGTACACTTGCAGAGCACTTGAAGCACAAGTTCTAGTTTACACTTTTGCAATTTGTAGCAAATTTGCATGGCAAGTCTCTAGCAAGAGCAAAGTTCCAGTGGCGAGTCTACAGCCTGAGCTCTGCAAGTCTACAGCATGAAAATTCAGCCACAGTGACCCCTGTGGTGGAATGGCTATTGCACAACATAACTGAACCAGAACTTGCAGCAGACTTGCAGAATGTTTGCAAAGAAAGTTAATCTGGAGTCATGCAATGCGGACTTGCTGCAATTGTGCAACAAACTTGGGAAATCTGGCAAGTCTAGCAATAGCTTAGCAAGTCATTTTCAAACTTGCAGCACAATTTCTTGCTATCTGGGTTCCCATGGGCATTTAAAATGATGCATTTAGATACAGTGTATAGTTTAGTACACATCTAAACATAGCACTTTAGGAGTCAATGTGGCCATACACACAGCTGCATCTACAACTGAAAATGTGCACTGCGTTTAGCGGCTTAGAAAATTAAGTAGAACACAGCACCTTGTAGGGCTGTACATACTGTAGCTGCAGATGTTACGTGTGTACGCATGTAAATACATGCATGCATAAGTCATGAGAAGAAGTATATCTAGATTGTAAGCTCTAATGAGCAGGGCCCTCTGATCCCTCTGTATTGATTTGTATTGCAAGTGTACTATCTGCCCCCCATGTTGTAAAGCGCTGCGAAAACTTTTGGCACTATATAAATCCTGTATAATAATACGCATCTATACGTGTATAAGGCTGTATTCACGCAGGAACAAACCGCTGCAGGAGCAGTTTACCTCTCCGACAGCTCTACGTTCCCGACTGCGATAGGGGATAGTGTGGTGCACGGTTTAGGGCATCACACACAAGTGTAGTGTAGCGGGGTGCTAAATTTAGGGGAAGTGTTTGGGTGGTAATTATGCCCAAACACCCTAATTTGTCAGGGTTTGCAACCATTTTATCCACAGGGAGCGTATTGGTGTACAGTTCCCTGTGGCCTACAGGTGGCGCTGCCATAGTAGGCTAGGGTTGAACCACTAATACAGGGCTGTGCTTTTTGTGTCCCCTCTCGGCAAATGTACGGTAGGGCGGGGTTAACCTGCTGTGCATGCTGGGAGAGGAGATAAAAGGGGCAGACACTGCCTGTTCGGGGTTGGTGGTGGTTAGTCGGTAAGGTCCTACCCCAGGTTCTTGTTCCAGTCCGCCCTGGGCGCCCTAGGCCCAGGGGCGGGTGTTCTCTGTTCCTGTTCCATCCTGGGCACCTTTAGTCCCAGGGTGAGGTACTACTCTGCTGTTCCTGTCCGTCCTGGGTGCGTGAACTCGGGAATTGCAGCAAAGGCCTGGGCTCAGCACCTTTGGCTGGAGCCCATCGGGGATCGAGGAGTTTCAGGGTGCCACCTTGCAAGGGGACCCGTATCCGAGTAGAGGAGGCCGGGTGAGGAACCGTTCCAAAGGACTGATGCGGTAGTCACGGTGAAGGAAATGGTCCCGGTAACTCTCCGGAGGGATGTCTTCTCCCTAGGCCAAGGCTAAGTTCACCAGGTCTGTGATAGAGGCCTTGAGTAAAGCGTGAGTGTCATTTGGCTGCTAGACTTATCCTAAGTAGACTATCCATTTGAGGCCGAGTCTGTTCGAGAAGCTGAACAGTGAAGTGACTGAGATTGTGCCTGGACCTCTCCCCACATCTTGTACTGTCCTTTTTCTTGCTCCAACCTTTGTTCCTATCAAGAAACTGTTATTTGCTAAGAGAAGAAATAAACTCTCTGTTGGAGTTACAGCAAGTGTGGACATTCTATTCACTGAGGAAAACAGGTACTTAAATCTGTTATCCACAGAGGTGAGAAAACATTTTCTGGCTCAACTGTGAAATGACCCAACAACACCGCTCAATCTCTTAATACAGGAGGGTACGGGCTTGTGGCATGGTGTGCCCCTTCTTTCTGCGAAGAGCCGAAGAACAAGGCAGGCAAAAGGGGGTCTGTGTGCTACAGTAGTAAAGTATGCTTTATTCATGTGTAGCGGGTAGGTACTTTTCAGTATGCTGATTTGAGTATGGGTGGGAATACCCGTATTTGTCTAAGGAACTTTTGTATGAGGTGGTTTGCAGGGAGCGCTGATACAATGACTTTGTGTGGACGCACATTCAAGTCCCACATGCCCGCAGGTACCTCGCGTGTTTCCCCAAAGCATCGCAACGCTTCAAGGACTGTAAGGCAGAATGGATGTTGGGTCGACACATCCACGTGGATAAGGTGCTGATTCGACGGAAAGAAGGGGAGGATGTCGAGTACCATTTAGAGACAATGAACCAGCATTTGAAGCCTCTTGTCCTGCCGCACCCAAGGTTCTATCTGTAGGAGGAAAACGACTCCGTTCTTGCTTAGTCTACTGCTGCTGAACTTTCCAGGGTTGTTGTTCCGTTACCCGGAAACCCAGTGACTGTACCCGAGTTTAACGGGTGTTTGTGCTCCTTTGAGTAATTGGAGGACTGTTGCCGTTGTTGTCCTTCAGTTTTTCCTTTTCACAGAGTGATTGTGGACTTTGGGGTAGTTAGAGCTGCAGAAGATGAAAAAAAAAAAGTCTTCAACAGGTGCAGTTACCGCGACACTGTCACCAGGTGGCAGTGTTGCGCATCGATATTCACTTTTCACACACACTATTACAGAAGGAAAGGATTTCTTTACGGATACGTTTTTTTGTTCTTACACGAACATATGTGTCAGGATTATGTGTGTTAATGTTTCTTTTCCCCTCTGCAGGAGAACGTCCCATCAAGACCAGGAGAAAGGGGCGGGTCTTAGTTAGGATGGGTGGGGAAAGTGTTACTGTGATTTATGAATAAGTTTGTTGTTAGGTGTTGTTTGTTTCCTTTCCCTCCCCTTTCATGTTCGGCTCAGGCACAACGGTTTAGTTTTTTAGAAAAAAAAAAAAAACTTTGTATTTTTGAAATTTTTTGTCAGTTTCTGGACTAGGCTATGTCAGTTTTTGGCATAGTTTACCCCAGACACTGGGGACCAGTGTCAAATAACTGGGGGAGAGTGTAGCGGGTAGGTACTTTTCAGTATGCTGATTCGGGTGGAGACATCAGTGATGTTCAGTTCCCTGCGGCCCAGCAGGTGGTGCTGTCACTTTGGGCTGGGGTTGAACCATCACTGGAGTGCCGTACCCTTTTTGGTCTCTCGCGGCTGTTGTGCTGCGGGGAACCCGCTGTGCTGGCTGGGAGAGGCTATAAAAGGGGGGGACATCTTCGCCACGAGGTTGGAGTCCCAGGCACCTTTAGCCTGAGTGCTGCTGTCCAGCGGTCGGTGTCCAGGCGGCCTAGGCCTGGACACGTGGAGTTCGGGAGCCACCCCAGACACACAGTCTGGGGTGGGGTGCATCATTCAGGCCTGGGGCCCAGCTTCTTCCACTGGGATCCGCCCGTGAGGAATCGTCCTAAGACACCCACAGAATCGGGTGTCTGAATCCAGGCGTAAGGGACCGCGCAGGTGGCCTTCCCGTAGATCTGGTGCAGCAGATTGCCAGTGCCGGGACAGGGCCTCCGGAGACCGTCGAGATGGATGTCCTCGCCAAACAGGGGCCATATTCATACGGAAGGTGGTCCTTGTTCTAAGGTCTGTGGCAGAGACCGCTCCTCCGGTCAGTGGAAAAGACCGTTACTCAGGCCCGTGGCAGGGGCCCCAGCTAGTTCACCCGGTAGGTGGCAGCTACCAACTTCGCGGTTTGTGGCAGAGACCGTGCGCCAGGCCTATCCGCACGAGAAAGGGATAGGAGAGTTCATTGTGCCTGGGCCTACTCGTATCCACACCCCTGTGTTATGGAAGTTCAACTGAGTATGTTCATTCTGGTATTGAATAAATAAAGGAGTGTTGAACTTTTAAATGGTGTGGGGCTCTATTACTGGCAGATACACCTCCACGGAAGAAGCGGAGGCTCCATATGCAGAATACAGACCCGAAGGTAATCTAGAGACTTTGCTCAAACCTCATATACATTTAAGGTGAAAGCTGGGTGTAGTGTCTTGCACTCTCCTCCTGAGTACCCCTAGACAACAGCCAAGAACAACAGTTACAAGAGAGAGAGGGTGAGGCCGCTACACATGTCCCTGTACAGCAGCGCGATGAGCTGCGCTGCTTTACAGTGCCATGCGATTCAATACAGCGTACTGCGATAAAATGCAGCATTTCAGTACAGCCAATGGCTGCATTGAATGGGACACACAGGACACAATTGTTTTCTGTGTCCTTGCTTTAACAGGTATTTTACAATGCACACTTTGCATGAATAAGACCTAAATGCAAGTACTTTAGGCGCGTGTTTTACGTAGGACCTTGCATTCCATGCAGAGAATAAACATATGCCCATGTGAGCGAAGCCTAAATGGGAATGCAATAAATGCTACGAGTCCCCCGAGCTCTGTGTAAAGTTAATGGCACACACACATGGGTACAGCCTGTGAATGAATAAAACATTGCCTGCTTACTGTAAATCCCCATGCAAGTGATAGACGGAATGTAGCAATGCCTTGTGCTGTGTGCTAGGGAAGGCCTGCACAACATTGCCACTTGGAGGGATCTTAAATGTATCCAGCTGCTACTAAAAAGGGAGATTGCTCAGATTTTGTTCCCCGAGAGCAATGTGCTGGTTATCTGTGTTGGTGGCCGTCCTGTCTGCTGACTGAGTGGGAGGATCACACTGGGAGACTAATAAGGACAGAGCTGATTCTACCCTCTCCCACTCTTTGGGAGGCTGAATCCAGTAAGTTCAGTACTTGCAGCTTTGTATCATTTTGACTGTGGGATTTTATTCAAACAGATTAAAGGTAAGATAACACCGGCAGTCAGGGCTTGTTGTGCTTAAAGAACAGTTTGTTGTTTTTTTCCTTTTTTTTATTATGATTTTATATGCCTCTTTGAAAGTTTAGCCTTCAGCATTGCTGTTCTGACAAACATAAGATACAAAAAAAAATAAAAAATCAGGTTTGCATTAGTAAAGTGATGACATTAGGGATAAAAAGAACCATTTCCATGCAGGCGAGTGACACCAATTAAAGTTTGTGTGTGTTGGCTGATTAGGGAGGCCTAGATTGAGTTTAGAGCTGGGGCTTTTAATTGGGGAGAGAGTGCTGTAGAGCAATTCATTTTGTAGAATGAAATGATTTGTGATGCCTATTAGACACAGACTGTTAAAGTGTTAATACAGCACAGTGGTACCGCTAGCTTGTATATATAAAAAAAAAAAAGCTGTCATTTTATCAATTTATCTTGATGTCACTTGCTACTCGCATGTCCCCATCTGATGCAGTTAAGGTAGAGAAATGATTAGTGGCAGGTCAGGAATAGGAAGTGCATGGCATGGGGTGACATTAGATCATTCTAGCAGCACTAAATAAATCCCCAAATAACAGGATTATTTGAAAACAATCATCTTTCACAGATGATTGCGTGCAGTCACGCCTGTTCTCTCAACTGTTCACATATTATGGATTCACCTTCCCTGACACTAAGATGCTGTTTGACTCACCGCAGGCGTTTAACGACAGATCAGTTGTGCATTGATAATTTTTTATTTTTTTTGGAAAGGGTACGTAATCGTATCGACTTGTTATTGGCTGCGTATAGAAACGCTCTCTAGCGTGCTGATATTAATCTTACTTCATATTTAGCCTCGTGAAAGATAGCCCTTGAATTTTTAAGGATTAAAGACAATGCTAATGGTTTTCTGTTGCTTTGATCCTGTCCCAGGAGAAAATCCAGTTGATCATTTCCTTCCAATGGGTTCCTCCTCGCTGTCACATTTTCCAAATGTTTGGCTATTTTCCATCCTCTTCACGTGCTAATCGCTATTTATTGATGTGCTACGACAGCCAACACATTTGCTGTTCAGTTTGGATTTAACTCATTCGTGTATTGCTGATCACTTTGAAACTTGCAGGCAATGAGCGTAAATTCTAAATAGATTTTTAGTATATATTTTTATTGTAGTTTCTGCTTAGAACAGATTCAGGAAATTGTTTCTTTGATGCAACATGTGCTGCATTCTTGTCAGGTTCAATTAACAATCTAAGTATATACTAAAGAGGAAACTCACATGGCTTAAAGTTTAGGCTGCCAAACATGCTCTTGCAAATGTTGAAAAGGTTAAGGAGGTTGGCAGAGCGTACAGTGAGAGATGATCACCAAGACTAAGCTAATCAGAGCATTATGAGATGGCATGGGATCCGGAAGGTTTTTCTCCATCCCATCTGATCCTAGTAAAGTCTCCTGAGACGCAGCCAGAGACTCCATGCCTTACTCACAGAGCAATGTGTTGGGTCATTCAGCCTGATCTACACTGACATGATTCATGGAGGACAGGGAAACATAAGTGTGAGCAATCTGTCTCCAGCCACATAACATACTACATACACCATATCGGATGTATGCTATAAATACCGGATATCTTAATAAAGAATGATGTGTTTTCAAGTGACTTTTAAAATCAAGGAACAGAAAGTAATAGGAATGACCTGTAAAAATTAGCTGAGGGACATTTGTCCCTTTGTATAAAAGTATTGCTAAATTCATATCTCTTCTGCTAGTCCACAGTAGAAAGTTGGAAGAAACAAGTTTTGATATTGGAAGATGAAATGGTCCTGGAGACCTGGATGATGCATAAACTTTGCCAGGTTAGGCAGGTGTAATCTTACTACTAGGGTGATTTTTGGCCAGATCGTGGGATTGGACTGCCAGTTGTCAAAGTGTACCTAAAGCTAAAACATTTTTCCTTTTTTTTTTATTTCATTTGGATAGAGTTGTGAAGGAATTAGAACCCATGTCAAGTTTTTATTGCTGTCTGCGTCCCCATTACCCCTTATTGGCATCTGAGTATTTTGTGGTGTGCTCCCCTACACTCAACTTGAGATGGTCTCAGGTGTGTTCTAGTCCGAACCCACCTAAACTATCTCACCAGGAAGCTGTTAGTACACAAAGCCAATCATAAGTGGCGTGTCATTCCGAGTCCTTTGTATACAAGTGGGTGCAGGACAGGGTATTCCTTCAGCCTAGTAAACTCCAATAGTTTTTGGAGTTGGGTTAAATGAAAAAAAGCTGACAGCTCAGGTTGGAGCCATTGTACTAACAATCCGATGTTAGTACAGCGATCTCCCCGCCAGAACACTTCATTGGATGAAAGCGGTGATCGGGTGCCAATCGGCAGACCTTTTTCGGCCATGCCCCTTTGACAGAAGCCCAACAGCCGGCTTCTATCGGACTGGCAGCAGTACACATGGGCTGAATGTCACCCAACATTTGCCCCGTGTGTGCTAGGCTTTAGCCAATTATGCCTCGACTTGTGTAATGGCTGCTTCCTGGATGAAAATCTCAGATGGGTTCCGACTAAGACCTGAGTACGCCTCAGCTCATCCCTACACTCAAAATGCAGGATCATATTTGTTTGTAATTATTCCTGTTCACATTCCAAGTCTCATTCACTTGTTGCTTGATACCCAACACTTAAGTGCATGAGCTGCTTAGTGTAACCAAGCATTTTTTGGCTCTATAGATTTTAAAGGGAGTGCCTATAAACACGTCACTCGTTTTTGCACATTTTTTTTTTTTTTTTTGCACACCTGAAAAACTCCCAAGCTCTAGAACCGCACTCTTTCCCATGCCCAGACAAAAAACTGCCTGAAGTTTGATAAAAATGCAAAAACACTTGCACAAAGCTTGCAAAATACTAAAAAAACACAACAAAAACACACGTCACTCATGTTTTTGCACACATGAAAAACTCTCTTCCTCTAGTACTGCACTCTTCCCCTTGCCGAGCCAAGTAAAAAAGTGCCTGAAACTTAAGGCGGCCATACACGGTTCGAATTTCAAAATAATTTTCTTTCGAAAACCGTAACAAAGAATTTTCGTATGAATTTCACACCGTTAGTGGGCTGCAGCAACCACCGATTTTCGTGCGGCAATCAAATTTGAGGAATCCGGCATGTTGGAAATTTTTTGAAAAACTAACGATTTTCTGATCAATGATGGGAGAATCGTGTGAGAAATGTAATAGAAAAAAAAATGTGCATGTGCAAATAAAGAATATTCACGGAGAGAAAAGAATATTCCCGGCAACATGAAGGTTTGGTCGGCCAATTTCGAAAATCAATGGTGGCATCATCGGATCACAAAAAAAAAACAAAAAAAAAATAACTTTCCGATTTTGAAAAGAAAATTTGTTCGAAATTCAACTGTGTATGGCCTGCTTAAATAAAAAGTAAAAAAAAAAAAAAAAAACACTTGCACAAAGCTTGTAAAATACTTGAAAAACAGCAAAAACACACTTAAGGCCTCATGCACACTGGACGTTTTTTGAAATTTTTACAGCAGCTGTTTTTGGCAGTAGACGTTTTTTTCTACAGTCATTAAACTCTCCATCATGTTATCCTATGTGTCCATGCACACATAGGCTGTTATCAGCAGTTTTGGGTAGTGGTGTTTTTTAGCAGTAAAAAAAACCCAAAACTAGTGGGTTCTGAGAGACGTTTTTCAGCCGCTGCTGTGTCTCCAGTGTGAAAGCCCCGAGGGCTTTCACACTAGAGTGGTGCACTAGCAGGACGATAAAATAAGTCCTGCTAGCAGCATCTTTGGAGCGGTGTGTGTATACCACTCCTCCACTGCTCCTGCCCATTGAAATCAATGGGGCACCGCGGCTATACCGCCAGCAAAGCGCCTCTGCAGAGTGTTTTTTAACCCTTTCTCGGCCGCTAGCGGAAATTGGCGGTAAAGCACCGCTAAAAATAGCAGCGCTTTACCACCAACGCACCTCCCGCCCCAGTGTGAAAGGGGTCTTATCAGCCCATGGACTTTGACCTTGCTGTGGGACTGGTTCTGCAGCCTCCTGGAATATGTGTCCCAGGAGGTTGAGGTCGGCATTTGGCAGGGCCAAGCTGACTTAACTCTCACCTAGGTGAAAATTTGTTAAGGGGGGGCGGTGGGGAAGGTAATGAGCAGTACTTTCATTGTTATGTGAAGGCCCACTTTAAGTGATGTGATTTTGTCTGTTAAAGAGTTAAATCTAGAGTAATGGCTGCATATTGCCTAGTGCACTGGGTAAAAATGTCAAGATTTTGCAAGCCCCTTTTTTCCTTCTTTGCTAATAATGAAGTTTCATACTTTCATTGTTATACCAAATGGACCGTATTTTCTGCTTCCTCAATCAGCTGTCATCACTGTTCGGGTATTCTGACAGCTGCGGGTTCTGGTTGTCAGAGTACAACAGATAAAATAAATCTATATGTATGGCCAGCCTTATTTTGGAGCACATTAATACTGAATGCTGCAAGCTTTACCCCCTCTAAGATTCATCAGCATATTTTTCCAAAATATTTGCATACAAAGCAAACTTTTTCCAAGCAAAGAGGATGCAAGGATGTGCAGCTCGCACAACTTTATTCTGACATATTGGAACCAAACTTTGTTGTTGCAGTTGTGCATTAAAATGGTTGTAAAGTCAGAAGCTTTTTTATCTTAATGCATTCTATGCATTAAGATAAAAGCCTTCTGTGTGCGGCAGCCCCCCTCATACTTACCTGAGTCCCATCTCAATCCAGCTATGTTGCATGAGAGACTCTGATGTCCGGGACTCTTCCTCATTAGCTGAGGCAGCAGTGAAGCACCATTGGCTCCAGCTGCTGTCAAAGACTGTGAGCCAATGAGGAGAGAGATGGGGCAGGGCCAGGCCAAGGCTCTGTGTCTGAATGGACACAGAGCTGCGGATCTTATGCGACCCCATAGCAAGCTACATAGCAAAGCAAACGACGGGAGAAGACAGTGATTATGGCTAGCGGCTAAAGCAGCCGCTCGCAATAATCGCAAGTAGGGTTGAGCGGACCCGAACTGTAAAGTTCGGGTCCGTACCGAACCTTTGGGTTTTGGGGTCCCAGACCCGAACAATTGACTATGTTCGGGTTCGGGTCCGGTGTTCGGCAATATGCATGTAAAGTCACGCTTGTTTCACGTGCTTAGAACTGTCCCTGCACAAAGTGTCATTTCTGAAGGAAAAAAAGTAATTTAAAACTCACTTGCGCCTATTTATGAATTGTCGGCTCCCGGCAATACATAGAAAAGTCATTGATAAAAAAAAAGCGTGGGGGTTCCCCCAAATTCAATTACCAGGCCCTTCAGGTCTGGTATGGATATTAAGGGGATCCCTGCCGCAAATTTAAAACAAATGCGTGCGGTTCCCCCAAATATCCATACCAGGCCCTTCAGGTCTGGTATGGATTTTAAGGGGAACTCCACCCCTAATGTAAAAAAAAAACTGGCGTGGAGTACCCCCAAAAATCCAGACCAGACCCTTTATCCGAGCACGCAACTTGGCAGCCCGCAGGAAAAGAGGGGGGACGAGAGAGTGCCCCCCCTCCTGAACCGTACCAGGCCACATGCCCTCAACATGGGGAGGATGTCCCCATGTTGATGGGGACAAAGGCCTCATCCCCAAAACCCTTGCCCGGTGGTTGTGGGGGTCTGCGGGCTGGGGGCTTATTGGAATCTGGAAGACCCCTTTAACAAAGGGGACCCCCAGATCCCGGCCCCCCCCTATGTGAATTGGTAATGGGGTACATTGTACCCCTACCATTTCACAAAGAAAGTGTAAAAAATTGTAAAAAAAAAATAGGATTTTTTGTACTCCCCGTAAAATCCTTTTCTCTGACATCCATGGACTGACACGGCACCCACCCTTCCTTTTTAAGTTTGTACTGCTTTGTTACGAACTGAAGTCTGCTGACTGTAGTGGGAGGGTTATGCCCGGAGGGACCGCCCCCTGGGTGGGGCTGTTCAGCTCTGGCTTTTAGAATGTATGTATAACATCTCACATTCTGCCTAGGTCTTCTCCTGCAAGCAGGGACATAACCCACGTGTAAAGTGTAAAGAGACACCGTGTCAGTCCATGGATGATAAGAGAAATACAGACAATTCACATGGGGGGGGCGGGATCTGGGGGTCCCCTTTGTCTTCCAGATTCCGATAAGCCCCCCACCCGCAGACCCCCACAACCATCGGGCAAGGGTTGTGGGGATGAGGCCCTTGTCCCCATCAACATGGGGACATCCTTCCCATGTTGAGGGCATGTGGCTTGGTACGGTTCAGGAGGGGGGGGCGCTCTCTCGTCCCCCCCTCTTTTCCTGCGGCCTACCGGGTTGCGTGCTCGGATAAAGGGTCTGGTCTGGATTTTTGGGGGTACTCCACGCCTTTTTAAATTTGGGGTGGAGTTCCCCATAAAATCCATACCAGACCTGAAGGGCCTGGTATGGATATTTGGGGGAACCGCATGCATTTTTTTTTTAATTTGCGGCAGGGTTCCCCTTAATATCCATACCAGACCTGAAGGGCCTGGTAATTGAATTTGGGGGAACCCCCACGCTTTTTTTTTTTTTTTTTTATCAATGACTTTTCTATGTATTGCCGGGAGCCGACAATTCATTAATAGTCGCAAGTGAGTTTTAAATTACCTTTTTTCCTTCAGAAATTACACTTTGTGCAGGGACAGTTCTAAGCACAGGAAACAAGTGCGAATAGTCCTCAGAAGTTCGGGTCCCCATTGACTTCAATGGGGTTCGGGGTTAAGTTCGGTCCCGAACTCAAAATTTTTACCGAAGTTCGGCTGAACCTGTCGAACCCGAACATCCAGGTGTCCGCTCAACTCTAATCGCAAGCAAATCCGGCAGGCTGGTTGTACCTAAGTTGATCGATCAATCAACTTGGTACATTCAGCCTGCCCATTAATGTTTTAAACTGTGTATGGCCGGCCATACCCACTACAGAACTCAAATGATTGCAACAGGAAACCTTTCAGGCTTCATTCACACTATAGTTTTTCATGAACATGCACAAAGCAAATGAGTTGTCCTATGCGCGTAGCACGTCAACGTGCCAAAGGGATTGCATTGTTAGAAATGTGGTAAAACCTGTGTTAAACGTGTACAAGAAAGCATACAAAAGCAGAGCTCCCTATGCATTGCAATGACATTCATTTAGACAGTACATCACCATGTCTATGGTTTTTAGAGGACCACAATGCACAAGTGTAAAGCATCTATGCATTCATGCCGCTCTGCACTGATAAAAAAAAAAAGAGGATGCAGGTGTGTTAATGTCCGCAGTGCTTATAATAGACCCAAAAAGCAAACAATTATTACATTACAGCTTACTAATTCTTAGATGTGATGCATTTGTAGCTTTTTTAGGTGACAAACGATTTACTACTGACAGGGGTGCTTACAATGATCACCTTTTATTCATTTATGCAGACCCTTTTATCTATAAAAAACAAAAAATAATGTTTGCTGTAACGGTTTATAAAGTATTAGATGGAATTTGGCTTCAATTTGTTAGTGTATCATAATCCGCTAGTACATCACACACTGCCCTCCCCTGACTGACAATGCTGCTGTCCAATAGTGTATGTGCTTCTTCATTCACAGTGGGGGCACACTGATACAGGAGGCGTGTTACTGGCCAGATCAGCAGGCAAAAACAGAGGGAAAGAAGACTTAAAAAAAAATCAAACAAATGCAGTCACCACCTCTAATAATTGGATCAGCTGCAATACATTACATTTTTGGTTTTCGGGTTCAACACTAGACATGTGCATTTGTTTTCATCTGAATTAGGGCCAAAACAACTAATCGATTAATCGATTATGAAATTAATAGATTACAATTTTCATAATCGATTAATCGGCCATAACATAATGGGGTTAAAACTAGGCTTGTGCAATTCGTTTCGTAACGAATCAAAATTCGTCCGAATTTAGCAACTTTCGGACATTCGGAAGCATTCGAATTTCCGAACAGAGCAATTACGAATAAAACCGAATCCGAAATAAATTATACCGCAAAATAGCAAATGCCCGAAGGTCTTCGGCATAATTCGTTATGAAAAAAGTTACGAATGTACGAATCCATTCGAAGCACAATAACACTCACTCTGCTCTCTGCTTCTCCCTCACCATGCTGAACTCCCTCTCAAAATGGTGTACAGGGGCGGAGGCTATAGCCGCATGAAAAAACGAAAGTAAAATACGAGATTTCAAATCCATTCGAAGCACAATAACACTCACTCTGCTCTGCTCTCTGCTTCTCCCTCACCGTGCTGAACCCTCTCAAAATGGTGTACAGGGGCGGAGCCTATAGCCGCATGTAAAAAACGAAAGTAAAATACGAGATTTCGAATCGTTACAAATAACCGCTATGTATTTAGAAAAGTACAAATCCATTCGAAGCACATTAGGCATAATAGGCAGCGTCGTTGTGAGAGAGACACGGAAAATTACGAATCAACGAACCCAAAAAAAGTTACGAAAGTAGGAGTTGTGTCCAGAATCAACGAAAAACAACGTACTCTACCGAAAGTACGAATTATAAAGCAACAAAAAATTCAACGAAAAATGTCGCTTGCAAAAATACGAATGAGTCCGAACACGAAAAATCCCGTCTAGCAAAATTACGAATGATTACGAATCAACAGGACCGGAAAGAAACGAACCGAAACGGAACAAATTTTTCCGTTGTGCACAAGTCTAGTTAAAACAAAACTAAAATTAGCCCTTTATAGTACAAAAAGAGCAAATCGCTACTGTAAATATTACTTTCACTGTCCCACAGTAAAAAATTAACCCCTTACAGTAGCGATTATTTGCTCTTTTTGTACTAATTTTCGTTTTTTTAACCTCATATTACTAAACATCTCAGGCCTGGGTCACTCCTCTGTTTTTTGGTTCTTTTTGCAGAAACACACTACAGTTCATTTACATGGTTTCCTATGGGACACGTTCACATCTATGATTTTTTCAGCTGCTGCGTATTTGGAAAGGGCAAAGACTTTAACGCAAAAACTGTGCTATTTTGTTTTTTTTGGTGAAGCTGCAGAAAAGCACCTAATGTGTTTTTGCGGCAATTTGTGTTTTGTAATCTGCCCAACAAATTGGGCAAAAAAATAAAAAAATCGCAGCAAAATTACTTTTTTTACGTTTATTAACCAATTAGTCGATTAATCGAAATAATATTCGGCCAACTAATTGATTATAAAAATAATCGCTAGTTGCAGCCCTAGTCTGAATGCATTTTCATCCGAAATTCGCGTTCGTTTTAACAAACAATAACGAATGTGCAGAGTCAGAAATCCGAAAGATCTGACATAAAAAATGCTTTATTTTCATTTCATTGCGACAACAGTTCGATATAGACGGTGACAATAGCGATTTGTGTCCATCGAATCTGCGGTGGAATGTACCCAATTTATTAGTCAGAGATTATTCGACAGAGAAAAGATTCGACAGAGAGAGAGAGAGAGAGAGAAAAGATTCGACAGAGAGAGAGAAAAGATTCGACAGAGAAAAGATTCGACAGAGAGAGAAAGAAAAGATTTGACAGAGAGAGAGAGAAAAGATTTGACAGAGAGAGAGAGAAAAGATTTGACAGAGAGAGAGAGAAAAGATTTGACAGAGAGAGAGAGAAAAGATTTGACACAGAGAGAGAAAAGATTTGACACAGAGAGAGAAAAGATTTGACACAGAGAGAGAAAAGATTTGACACAGAGAGAGAAAAGATTTGACACAGAGAGAGAAAAGATTTGACACAGAGAGAGAAAAGATTTGACACAGAGAGAGAAAAGATTTGACACAGAGAGAGAAAAGATTTGACACAGAGAGAGAAAAGATTTGACACAGAGAGAGAAAAGATTTGACACAGAGAGAGAAAAGATTTGACACAGAGAGAGAAAAGATTTGACACAGAGAGAGAAAAGATTTGACACAGAGAGAGAAAAGATTTGACACAGAGAGAGAGAGAGAAAAGATTTGACACAGAGAGAGAGAGAGAAAAGATTTGACACAGAGAGAGAGAGAGAAAAGATTTGACAGAGAGAGAGAGAAAAGATTTGACAGAGAGAGAGAGAGAGAGAGAAAAGATTTGACAGAGAGAGAGAGAGAGAAAAAAGATTTGACAGAGAGAGAGAGAGAGAAAAAAGATTTGACAGAGAGAGAGAGAAAAGATTTGACACAGAGAGAAAAGATTTGACACAGAGAGAGAAAAGATTTGACACAGAGAGAGAAAAGATTTGACACAGAGAGAGAAAAGATTTGACACAGAGAGAGAAAAGATTTGACACAGAGAGAGAAAAGATTTGACACAGAGAGAGAAAAGATTTGACACAGAGAGAGAAAAGATTTGACACAGAGAGAGAGAGAGAAAAGATTTGACAGAGAGAGAGAGAGAGAAAAGATTTGACAGAGAGAGAGAGAAAAGATTTGACAGAGAGAGAGAAAAGATTTGACAGAGAGAAAAGATTTGACAGAGAGAAAAGATTTGACAGAGAGAGAGAGAGAGAGAGAGAGAAAAAAGATTTGACAGAGAGAGAGAGAGAGAGAGAAAAGATTCGACAGAGAGAGAGAGAAAAGATTCGACAGAGAGAGAGAAGATTTGACATTATAGAGACAAAGCTTAGACAAAGCAGCTAAAAACATACGATCGCCGCGAGCGGACATTTATGGTCAAATGCTCCGCCCATAGCCTATAGAAGAATTCTAATGTTGGCTGACTAGTAATAATAATAAATATAATTATTACTAGTCATATAACATTAGGATTCTACTATAGCTTTTGGGCGGAGCATTCGACCGGAAATGTAGGATTGCGGCGTCGTACAGTTTAGCTGCTTCGTCGAATCTTCTTAGAACAGACACCATAAGCCCTCAGTGACAGATTCAACCTTAATTCGGATTTTCAGACGAATGCATTTTTTGACGAAACAAAATAAATAAAAATGAATTTCGTAAGTAACTAAACAATTGTATTTTTCGTCCGATAACGAAATTCCGAAAAAAAATATTTCAGCGTGGACATGTCTATTTAACACCGCTTTAATGTATAGCATTAACATATTTCTGCCGTAAATTACCGCTACTACAGTTTTTCAGGACAATTCAAACTGCAGTGAAAAAATACATCGGCGAACTTTACCTTCAGTAAAAATCACATCAAAATTATCAGTAAATACAAGATATAGGCAAACAATGATTTACAGAGAGCAAATCGCTCTAAAATATAATAGGCCCCAAGGATTTGTGCCAAAACGGAGACAGGGACTGACAACATCTCCTAAAGCCATGACCTGTCTACAGACTAGTGTATGCCCTGGGCTGGAACATTGGGTCTTAGTGTTCATGGACAGAGGGTAGGCTGTGCAGAGCGGAGCTATATTATAGCTTCATCTATGGAATTTTACTCTATTTTAATTCTAAAGCCAAGAGGGTTGCTTACTGGCTTAGAAAAAAAAAATCACTCCTTTAAAAAGGCCAGCATAGCAACTACAGGTTGACAAATTTCAGTAGATCCTCTATTGTTTTTTGTTATACCACACTGCACTTCCTATAGGCAATATCAGAGGGATTTACGAACATGCAATAAAAGGTGGAATTGCATGTCATGTAACAAAAGATCTGTTGGGGATCTGATCACTGTGCAGCACCTAATTAGATTTACCACAAATGGTCTTCTCAACTCAAGCTTTTTATTGTGTATTTTTTATATTTCTTTTAGCAGCTGTTCTTCATTTAAAGTTGAACTCTAGGAATTGTCCTTTTTTAAACCTTACATGGGTCCACCTTGATAGAATACAAGATATTCTCTGAATGGCAGAAGTGCAGACTGAGCCCCCCCCCCCCCCCCTGTGGTCCGTATATACCAAATCGCTTGAACAGCACTAACCTTATGTAGCATAGGTTACTACAGTGAACTTCTGTATCCCCAGTGGCCCTCCATAAGTGAAATATGATAAATTAAATATAACTTTAAGATAAAAGTTGGACCAATGTAAATTTAAGGAACAAAATGACAGTTCATGGAGTACAGCTTTAAATATTTAGTGAATAAAGCATACACAGGCAACATTAAACATTCATATGAGATGTATTTACTTCAGTACTCATATTGTGCATAGTAAATTGCTTTTATATCTTTTTTTTTTATTGGGTAATTTTTTTATTTTCAATTCTTAACCGTTTCAGTGGATTTTTGAAATTTTTCTAATAAAAAAACATTTAGGGGTTTTAATATCACTATAAAGTGATTGTCAAGTCTTGTTTTTTTCTATATGTAGCGGGGGTCCCAAATTAAGGGATTGCTATACCAAATTTAAGGGTGATTCGTGTGGTAGTTGGCTCGAATCTTTCAATTTTCTGGAATCTGCCTTGCTGCTGTTTTGCCTGGTGTGCAGTTCCCCTTAGAAGTATGGGTGGCACTGTCACTTGTACTCTGGGTTGAACCACAGGTAATGTCTGGTCTACCTGCTGCGCTTGCCGGGAGAGGATTCATAAGGGGCAGCTACCGCCTGAGAGGGGTCGGTTCTTTTTTTGTTCCAGAGTCTGAGTCCTCGTGCGTGGCCCTCCAAGGCCATGGGGCCACATGCACTTCAGTCCCAGGCACCTTTAGTCCTGGGACTGCAACTTCAGCCCTGGGCCAAGCACCTTTAGATGGAGCCCAATTCGGGAGGAGGAATCCCAGGGTGCCGCCTTGCGAGGAAACCCGTTTCTATTAGAGGAGGCTGGGGGAGGACCATTCCAAAGGACTGGTGAGAGATCACAGTGAAGGAAGGGGCCCAGTAACTCTCTGGAGGGATGTCATCCATCCGAAAAACAGGGATCTAAACAACAGGACCAGTAGGAGGTTTGGGACACTATAGATTCTGTGGCAGAGGATCTCCTGATCACATCCATTAGGGAATTGAATAGACTGTTCGAGTTACATGCCGGCTGCTAGTGCCTTCGGGTGACTATTCGGGTGAGCTATACCCACTCGGGATCGAGTGGCGAAGAAACAAGAGTGCCTGAATGGATCTGTCTTCCTAACACCTTTCTCTCTTCTCATATTGTGGATGTTCATGCATAAAGAAATAAACTCTATGTTGGAGTTGACGCTGGTGTGGACCTTGGGGTATAGAGACTTTGTCCTTACATTCTAGGGACGGAAGCCAACACTGAGGGGGAGCCCTGCTGCAAAGACCCGTAAGTGAAAATAAGTGTGCTTAACCTCTGCAACCCAGGGGGTACGGGCATGGTGGAGACTGTGTGCCTTCTTCTCCTGTGAGCGAGCCAAAGAGTGGCGAAGGAGGGCAGGGTTGCTACATATAAAAATAAACACACTTACCTTCTCTGTGCAATGGATTTGCAAAGAGCAGCCGGGATCCTCCTCTTCTCAGTTCCCTCTTCTGTGCTCCTGGCCCCTCCCTCCTGTCGAGTGCCCCCACAGCAAGCAGCTTGCCATGGGGGCACCCAAGCCCAGTCACAGCTCCCTGTGTCCATTCAGAGTGACACGGAGCCTGCTTTGACAGCAGCGGAAGCCAATGGTGCTGTGTCTCAGCCAATCAGGAGGAAGAGTCTCGGACGGCCGGACATTGCTGGACAGAGATGGGGCTTAGGTAAGTATTATGGGGGCTAAGGGGGCCTGCTGCACACAGAAGGCTTTATATCTCAATGTAGGGATGAGCTTCGAGTTCGAGTCGAACTCATGTTCGACTCGAACATTGCCTGTTCGCCGAACGGCGAACAAATTGGGGGTGTTCGCGGCAAATTCGAAAAATCTATGGAAGAAATCTAAAGTGCTAATTATAAAGGCTTATATGCAAGTTATTGTCCTAAAAAGTGTTTGGGGACCCGGGTCCTGCCCCAGGGGACATGTATCAATGCAAAAAGAAGTTTTAAAAACGGCCGTTTTTTCGGGAGCAGTGATTTTAATAATGCTTAAAATGAAAAAAATAAAAGTGAAATATTCCTTTAAATTTCGTACCTGGGGGGTGTGTATGATATGCATGTGAAGTGGCGCATGTTTCCCGTGCTTAGAACTGTCCCTGCAAAAAATGTCATTTTTGAAAGAAAAAAATGCATTTAAAACTGACTCGCGGCTATTAATGAATTGTCGGCTCCCGGCAATACATACAAAAGTCATTGATAAAAAAAAAAAAAAAGCGTGGGGGTTCCCCAGAATTCAATTACCAGGCCCTTCAGGTCTGGAATGGATATTAAGGGGAACCCCGCCGCAAATTTGAAAAAAAATTGACGTGGGGTTCCCCAGAATTCAATTACCAGGCCCTTCAGATCTGGCATGGATTTAAAGGGGAACTCCACCCCAAATTTAAAAAAAAAAACTTGCATATTAGCCTTTATAATTAACACTTTAGATTTCGAACGTTCGAGTCCATTGTATTTAATAGGGTTCTAAAGTTTACACGAACATTTTGTCTGTTCGCAGGTTCTGGTGCGAACCGAACAGGGGGGTGTTCAGCTCATCCCTGTCTCAATGCATAAAATGCATCAAGATAAAAAACCTTTTCACTTTACAACCACTAAGTTAAAAAATAAACAAACATTGTATACTTACCTGCTCTGTGCAATGGTACTGCATAGAGCAGCTCCGATCCTCTTTCTAGGGTCCCCCGCTGGCGCTTCTGGCTCCTCTTCAGCGAGTGCCCCCATAGGAAGCCATTTTCTATGGGATTACTCGTGTGGGCTCACTCCTGGTTCACACTGTCAGCGCATCTATTAACAAAGACAGAGCAGCTCAGCCTGCTCCCGTGTCACAGATTTTGATTGAAAGCAGGCAGGAGCTGCTATCAATCTGCCCAGTGAGGAAGGAGACAGCTGATAGATCTGTCACTCAGGTACTGTAAGTATATGCATGAAGGTAAAAAAAAAAAACTTAAAGCGGAGTTCCACCCATATAAAAGTCAGCAGCTACAATACAAAAAGTGTTGCTGCTGACTTAATTGGACACTCACCTGTCCCACGGTCCAGCGTTGCGGGCATACCAAGCCCCGCTCCTTTCTCCGTGGCGCCAGCATTCTGACTGTGGGCGCCAGGCTGTGGCTTCACAGCCGGGCACGCACTGCGCATGCACGAGCCGCGCTGTGATTGGCAGGGCAATCTTCTGGGACCTGTGACATGTGACTGCATGGGGGGGGGGGGTGAGATGAACTTCCTTCCGGCGCCGTGGAGCCCCGGGAAGAAGTGGGAGCTGGGTGCCTCTAAAAAGAGGGTATCCGCACCCCCCCAAAAAAAATTACATGCCAAATGTGGCATGTCAGGGGGTCACGGTCATTTAAAATGAAAGTTAAACTTTTGGGTGGAACTCCTCTAAGGCTTTATAACTAATTTAACTATTTCCCACCCTGTTATTGGACATTGAAAGGAGCAGCAAACCGATAACCTCATCTGTCATTCCTATCCCCACTCCTATCAGCATGCTCCTTGCACTGCAGCACAACGGATTGGCTCTTTGTGCTGCTTCTCCTTCCCCTAGTCTGGGCGTTCGTACAGGCAATTTCGGGAGAATGATAGTCATTTTTTTTATATTTTAAAGAATGTGGTTAATAACATTGGCTGAAACATTTGACTATAAAGACAATGTATAAGGGTTCTTCAAAAAGTTTCTACACTTTTTTAAACTTTAAATATCTAATATATATATATATATATATATATATATATATATATATATATAGCGCCCCCCAATATTTGGGGGCGCTATGTGGAAATTTAAGGGATTGTGATTCAATTGTTCTGCTCTGGGTGTGATGCTGCCTGTCAGTAGTGTTCTCCTTTGCCTTGGGCGTGGTCTACCCGCTGTGCATGCTGGGGGAGGGTACAAAAGGGGCAGACGCCATTTGGCGTAAGGCGATTCCAGGGGGTCCCCAGGGCGTTAACAGGGGGACCTCTGGTCCAGTGAGTGTGCCTCGTGGCCCGCATGGCACGAGGTGGGCGAGTGTGTTTAGGCCTTGGGCACCTTCAGCCCGAGGTCCTGTTGCTGCATTGTAGGCCCGGCTCCGCTGACTAGAGCCTATGCTTCAGAGAAGGATCCCAGGCTGCCTGTTTGTAGTTGGCCCATCTTTAGGAAAAGTGGTCCAGGGGAAGATCAGTCCCGGCTGAGATCAGCGACGCTACTGCTGTCTCGGGTAGAAGCCTGGAGGCTGCCTAAAGAGGGATTCATCGTCTCTGAAATCCGTGCTCCATCCCGGCTGCTAAGACTGCTCTCATAGGGACTATCCAGGTGAGCAATAGCCACTCAGGCTTGAGTGGCGACGAGTGTAGATACTGAACTTAAGTGTTGCATGCCTGAACCTTCCCCTACTTCTTCCAGCTTCTGCTCTTCTTCTGCTCGAGTTGACTAAAAAGAATAAAGCCTTCCTGATTAGGTTTTACTCAAGTGTGGACATTGGCCTTATTCCTGGAGATTATCGTTTGCCTAGACAACGGAGCTAAAGGATCCACTCGGGGGAGGCAACTCGCTGCAGACCCAAATAAGAAAAGAAAAATCAGTCCGGCCCCTTAAACCAAGGGAGCGGGACCAGGTAGCTACACGCGGTCCCTTAAATGCAAGGGAGCGGGACCGGTGGTGGAGGTGCTACACATATATATATGTGTGTAGCGGCCTACTCCGGTTGGGTACACGCTATATGTTACATTTAGTTGTCTGAGCGATAGTTCAGCTCAGAGGGAATTATGTAAATTGTTGGCTCAGTTTCAGTCTGGCTGGGCTGCACGTTTTACACCTGACACTAGGTGTCACTGTCACCACAGGTCAGGGTTGGAAGAGCAGGCTGGGTGTATTGGGTATTCCTTTCCCAGAAGGGGCTCAGGGGGCGTGGTCAACCTGATGTGCATTCTGGGAGGGGGTACTTAAGAGACAGAGACCGCTCTGGCGGGGTTCGTTGCCGGATCCTGGCCTCAGGGATGTATGAGCCATTTTCGGCCTCGGGGCCTGCTGGCCCGAGGCTCTGCAACTGAGAAGTAGGCCCAGGAGTTGCTGGGGCCTACTAGTCCAGGGATGGTCCTACGTGGTCTTGCCTGCGGGAAGAAGCGGAATAGTTGGGGACTCGGTTGAGGGATGCATCCTGGCCAGTTTGCCTCACGGTGCTGCCGGACGGCTGAAAGATTCTGGCACCATGAGCTATGCTATGTACTCTTGAAGGAACTTTTTGCAAAGTGTCAGTGTGGTTACACGATCTTGTGGCAGAAGGTTGTGGAACGACTAGACGGCACTCATCAAGTCTGTGGCAGAGACTTTTGAACGAGCTCCGCACCGGCTGCTAGGCCAGTGAGAGTAGGCCTATCCGGTGGTTGCTGAATCCAGCGTGGAACTGTTTGTCCTCTGGATCTGAGATTGTGCCCATGATCCGCAAAGCTAGGTGCCTGAATCTCCCCTCTCCCTCTATCCCTCTGTTGGAAATGGGTAAAATAAAGCCTCTTGAAGAAAACGTATCCAGGTTTTGGTATGAACATTTCTAAAGCTCTTCAAGGAGGATCCCTGACACGAGTGCGGTGAACAGAAAAGATAACGGTAGGCCTAAAACTTTAAACCAGCAGCTCCTACGGGGGTAGTGCTACATATATATGTAGCGGGTATGTGCTTTTCTGTTTGAATCTGGTGGGGAAACTGTGAGGTATGGTTCCCTGGGGCCCACCGGGTGGCGCTGTCACTTTAGGCCCAGGGTTGAGCCATAGTTGCAGTGTCGTACCTCTTTTGGCCTCTCTCGGCGGGTGTATGGTGGGGCGGGGAACCCGCCGTGCTTGCTGGGAGAGGGTATAAAGGGGCGGCCATTTTTTGTGGCGGGAGTCGAGTCCCAGGCACCTTCAGCCTGAGGGCGGTGGTTCGTGTCAGGAGTCTAGGCCTAGAGGACGTTCGGAGGTCGTGTTCCATCCCAGGCACCTTTAGCCTGGGGTGAGGTACTTGGATGGAGATCTGGGACTGAGTGTCCCGGACTAGGGCTCCGCGAGGGATGGACTTCCTAGGGGACCCCGGGAGTGGGTACCCGAATCCAGTGGCGTAAGGGACCGGAGGGGGTACTTACCTGAAGACCTGGTGCAGCAAATTGCCAGTGACGGGTGAGCCTCCGGAGACCGCCCAGAGGGATGTCTTCCTCGATTGGGAGCAGGAATCTACTTCTAGGAAGTAAGTAAGAGAGTTCATTGTGCCTGGGCCTACTCGCATCCACACCCCCCTTGTCTGTTCTGTTCGTTGAAGGAGTCCAACTGATTGTGTTCACTTTTACATCGAGAAGAATAAAGGAGTGTTGGACTTTATTGGTGTGGGGCTCATTTACTGGCAGACACTGTTCAAGAAACCAGGAGGAGGCTCCAGATGCAGAACACCGACCCGAAGGTAAAAGAGGATTGTCCCCCATTACATACACATCTGCAGTGGGAACATTGGCGTGGTGACCCCGCACTCTCTCCTCCAAGGTACCCCTAGACAAAAGCCAGAGACAGAAGAATTGATACTAGAGGGAGAGAGTGGAGGCCGCTACACATATATATATATATATATATACAGAAACTTTTTGAAGACTCCTCGTACTAAAGACATAAAACAGTTTGTTAGCTTAGTTTGAGAACCAACTATGTTGTAGCAGTGTAGGGTCTAATGCAGGCCATACATAAACCAATTTTTTTTTCATTCAACCACAGGTTAATGGAAAGAAAATTGCTCCATTTCTCTCTCCTGCGGAACTATTGTATTCTGACAACAGGATGTTTCCCAGCCTATAGAATACAATGATCACTGCTTACGGCAATAGCTACTGGCAGGGACTTCAGTACAACCAGCCTGCCCATATATGGATTGAAATTCAGGCAGTTCCTGCTGAACTGGTCAAATTTCGATCCATCTATGGCCAGCTTAAGAAAGTTTAAAAAGAAGATCAATTGAGGGGGGGAGGGGTCATTGGTTTAGGATTCTGAGTTAATACCAATGAGTATAATGAAAACATTGCACTATAGATTGCTGGGTATTCACAACAAGGTTTGGATAAAAGATTGCCGATAATAATTTGTGAGGAACTTACTCTGCTTACATTTAAAAACAAAAGTAATGATGCACTAATGATCAATTCAGAGCTGCGCTCATTTGGGTCCTTCATATCTGCTTGGCGTTTTATATTTATGTGTGAACACTCAACAGGTTGTCAGACTGAGTTATCTTTGAAAAAAAGGTGATGGGCACAACATAGTATCACATGCTCCATATAAGTCGTTATGTTCAAGCCAAAATTGAAGATGAAAGGAAACCTGTACTGAGAGAAATCAGTTGCCACCGTTAATCTGGCTTTAACAATTTGTAAATTAATGATGTGGAACAAATATTTAGATCAGAAAAGTCAAAACTCACAGTGGTATACTTATGAAACCATTGATTTGGCATGGCAGCTGGCATTTTCATAAAAAGTGGTCAGCAATGCCAGCCTCCACACTTCATCAGTAATGCTGCATTATAGGGATGTGACCTGAGCTAGCAGCTTTCTAGTACACTGTTTCCTCTTCTCCACGTATCCCTATTGTGACTCCAATTATTTCCTGTTATACGGTGCCTAGTTTTCTGGGCAAGCCAGATGCTTACAGATCAACTTGTCTATCCCAAATACTTGTCTATTCACAAGTCTGCTTTAAAGCCTAGTACATACTACTATTTTTTTTTTTTCCGTTCAACCCAGCGGGTTGAAACTGACCGCTCAGGTCAGAGCCGCTGTACTAACAATCTGATTTTAGTAACTTGATCTCCCCTGCTGAGCTATTGTGTTCTGAATAGGTGACGGCCCCCCGCCCGAAAACTCTGGTTAGCGCTTGCAGACCTTTTTTGGTCATGAGCTTCTGTTGGAACCGGCTGCCATATACATAAGCCGAATGTCGGCTGGTTTCTATTAAACGGACCGATGCCAGACGACAATCAGCCCATGTGTACTAGGCTTTAGCTTCTTGCATATAGGATGTAAAAAAACACCACTTTTACGGGTGTTTTTTTTTTGATAGCCTAAATGCAACTCTGATAGCCTATATGACCATGCACACATAATGCACGTGTAGCACACAGATCCTTTACCCTGCTTACCTCCACTTGCACATGCCCAGTATCCTCCATCTTGTAGAGGGTGAGCGGTGTTAATAGTTTTGGGTCCTGCAGCGAGTTACCTCTTTCCATTGGTTCTCGTCCCTAGAGTGTAGGGAAAAGTCTATTCTCTCTCTCTCTGAAGAAGGCCATTGTCCAGACAGTATTAAACCCAATAAAAGAGTTTACTTTACTTGCTTGCAACTTGACAGGAAAGATTGGAGATAGAGAAAGATGAACAGGAAGGCAGGTTCAGGCATGCGGCACTTAATTACCCTCGTCGCCACTCAAGCCTGAGTGGGTTTTTGCTCACCCGGTTAGTCCCCGCTCACGGTCCTAGCAGCCGGTGTGGAGCATGAACATTCACTTTAAGTTCTTTTCCTAAGGATACCATCAGGAAATTAACCTTTAATTCCCGAACTTCCCGCCACTTGTAACACTTGAGACCTTAGGTGCACGTTACAAGGCTTGTGGCAGATTGTGGAGTCCTTCCCTCTGACAGGTAACCAGGCCTCTCCCGAGACAGTGACCTCCTTCACTGATCCCCTGGATAGGTCCTCCCCTGGTTCCCTCTCCTTCAGAGCGGGTCACCCTCACACGGGTACCCTAGGATTCCGCTGTTTGGCCTAGGCCTCAGCTAAAGGTGCTGGGCCTACCTGGAACGATGCAGCCATGGGCTGAAGGTGCCCGGGACTGAACACACACGCACCCCTGGCCTGGAGGGCCAAAGGGCGAAAACTCTTCTCTAAATCATGGCGTCTGCCCCTTATGTACCCTCTCCCAGCATGCACAGTGGGTAGACCACGCCCACTGCATGGCTGCCGAGAGAGGACACCCAATAGCGCTGCAATGCCACCTGTGGCTTGACCTGAGACCTGGGTGACAGCGCCACCTACAGGTCACAGGGAACTGTACTGCCAGGCAACATGACAACAGAGCAGAGGCCAATAAAAAGAATTCAAACAGCCTGAGCCTAACTATTTGCTCAGGCTAGCCCCTAAATTTAGGGATAGCGACCCCAGTTTTGGGGGGTCCGCTACACACGTATTAGAAGAGATGTGCTTACAGGCTGAAAAAAAAAAAAAACACAATCACTTGCACGTTCAGGAGAGGAGAATTTAATGCATTTAAACGTGACTAAAAGCTGGGCACATTTAGCGCTTGAGTATTCATTAATTCCAATGGCCAGAGTAATATTCTGGTCAGTGGAAGGAAGGCCCAAATTGCTTTATGTACCTAAATGTGTCCAACGAGTGTGCAAAACACAGTGTTAGCCCACGTTCACACTGGGGCTGCGGGAGTGAAGCCTGCGAGTTCAGCTGAACTCGCACGATTTCACTCCCGCTGGCAGTCCCGATTTCAGCTCGATTTCAAAGACATCTGAAACAGATGTCAATGTAAATCGCGGCTGAAATCGCAAAAAGTAGTACAGAAACTACTTTTTGTAATCGGTGCAGCGCCGCAGATGCGGCGTCGCACCGATTAGGACGGTGCCATTGCCCGCAATTTGCGGCAAATTTCGCCAATTTGACATGCGATTTGACATGTCAAATCGCATGTCAAATCACACCAGTGTGAACCAGGGCTTAGACATGTTTTTATTTCAGCTGCTTTTTTGCTGCCAGCAGCTAAGGTGTTCAGAGGAGCTGGGCAATTGTCCAGGGTGCATGATGCCTTAAAGTGTACCTAAACCCAGGAAAAAAAGGTGGCACCGCAGCTTGAGAGCCCATTCACACAGGTGCAACTTTGGATCCGACTTCAAATCGCCCCAGGTCTCCCCTAGTTGCCTCAAGTCGCGCTGCATGAGAAAATCAATGTAAGTTAATAGAGCCGTCTTAATGCACACTACTGCAGTCGCTCTGACTTCAAAAAAGGTCCCTGTACTACTTCAATCCGACTTCTAGCCAACCTGTACCCATTCATTTCAATGGGAGTTGCCTCTGAAGTCGGATCACTGTCTTAATAGGAGCAACTCTCCAGGAAGATAACATACATTTCTCAGGCAAACCTCTCCCTCCCCCCTCCCTCCCACAGAGCTGATTCTTGTTTGATTGGCCACTGGAATGTCTCCTGTCCTGCAGGCAACTTGAAGTTGCCTTGTAAGTAGCTCCAGGTCGTGCTGTGATTCATTCTCAAGTCTTGTCTGAGTTGCCTCATAAAATCGGGCTGGTCGTGTTGCCCCTGTGTGAATGGAGTCTAAGGCCCCATGCACACGAGACGCTGTTATTTGCTGTTGAACGCGTGTTCAGAGGCAGTTGGACGCTTTTTTCAACTGCTCCTGAACCCATTCAATGTTATCCTATGTGTCCATGCACACACTCTCGTTTTTTGGCGTTTACAAGCAGTTGCGTTTAACCTCGTTTTTCCAGAAGCAAAAAAAATGGGTTCAGACGCAAAAGTTTTCCACGTTTCAGACGCTAAACGCTGCTAAACGCGGTACCAGCGTTTTGCCGCGTTTGCGTTTATAAGCGTTTTTAACCACTTCCTACCGGGTCATAGACATGACGCCGGCAGGAACCCTCCCTCCCTCCGGGCGGACGTCATATGACGTCCTTTTTTCCCGGCCGTCTATGGGGCGCGCGCGCGCCGCCGGCGGCACGCGCGCGCACCCGCGGCAACGCTCGTGACCCGGTGAGTGTGCCCGGCGGTCGCGATGTCCGCTGGGCACCCGCGATTGCCCACGATCACGGCAGAAGTGTGGATCTGTGTGTGTAAACACACAGATCCACCTCCTGTCAAAGGTGAGGAGACCGATGTGTGTTCCCAGTACAGAGGAACACAGATCGGTCTCCTCCCCTTGTGAGTCCCCTCCCCCTACAGTTACAATCACTCAATAGGGAACATATTAACCCCTTGATCGCCCCCTAGTGTTAACCCTTTCCCTGCCAGTCACATTTACACAGTAATTAGTGCAGTTTTATAGCACTAATCGCTGTATAAATGTGAATGGTCCCAAAAACGCGCCAATAGTGTCCGATGTGTCTGCCGCAATGTCACGGTCACAATAAAAATCGCAGATCGCCGCTATTACTAGTAAAAAAAATAAAAAAATAAAAATGCCATAAATCTATCCCCTATTATGTAGACGCTATAACTTTTGCGCAAACCAATCAATATACGCTTATTGCAAAAAAAAATTACCAAAAATATGTAGAATACGTATCGGTCTAAACTTAGAAAAAAAATTGTTTTAAAAAAAAAAATTGTGATATTTATTAAATCAAAAAGTAAAAAATATTGCATTTTTTTCAAATATGTCGCTCTTCTTTTGTTTATAGCACAAAAAATAAAAACCGCAGAGGTGATCAAATACCACCAAAAGAAAGCTCTATTTGTGGGGGAAAAAGGACGTCAATTTTGGTTAGGTTCAACGTCGCACGACCGCGCAATTGTCAGTTAAAGCGACGCAGTGCTGCATCACAAAAAGTGCTCTGGTCAGGAAGGGGGTAAATTCTTCCAGGGCTGAAGTGGTTAAAGGTGACCTATTTTTTAACATTAGAAATCTCAAAAATGATGGCAAATGATGAAAAACTATTAAAAAATATAAAAGAAAACTGTAATTGCTTGCATTGCATTGTGGACAATCCACAACTTGTGGCAGGTAACGTGGCAAGTGGACAATCCACAGCTTGTGTCAGGTGATGTGGCCAGGTGACGTGGCCAGGTGACGTGGCAAGTGGACAATCCACAGCTTGTGGCAGGTGACGTGGCCAGGTGACGTGGCCAGGTGACGTGGCAAGTGGACAATCCACAACTTTTGGCAGGTGACGTGGCACGTGATGTGGCCAGGTGACGTGGAAAGTGGACAATCCACAACTTGTGGCAGGTGACGTGGCTAGATGACGTGGCAGGTAATGTGGGCAGGTAACATGGCTAGGTGATGTGGCCAGGTGACGTGGCAAGTGGACAATCCACAACTTGTGGCAGGTGAGGTGGCCAGGTGACGTGGCACGTGATGTGGCCAGGTGACATGGCAAGTGGACAATCCACAACTTGTGGCAGGTGACGTGGCAAGTGGACAATCCACAACTTGTGGCAGGTGACGTGGCCAGCTGACGTGGCAGGTAACGTGGCCAGGTGACGTGGCAGGTAACATGGCCAGGTGACGTGGCCAGGTAACGTGGCAAGTGGACAATCCACAACTTGTGGCAGGTGACGTGGCCAGGTGACGTGGCCAGGTGACGTGGCAGGTGGACAATCCACAACTTGTGGCAGATGATGTGGCAAGTGATACGCTAAATACAAGTACACTGCGGCTCTCTCAGCTGCTGCTACTCACTCTGGTCTCACAAACTGGCTGAAATGGTTAAAATTTACTGTTTTTTGAGCTTAGGGAGGGTCTATGAATAAACGCTTATAAAACGCAAACGCGGTAAAACGCCGCTAAACGCGGCCGCAAACGCGGCAAAACGCGCGTTTATAAACGCCGGTTTCAGCGTTTAAAAACGTGTGTTCAGCAGAGTTTGCACCTGCGTCTCGTGTGCATGGGGCCTAACAGTCCTTAGATGTAATAGCTGCATTTGTTTTCTTTCTTTTTTACTTTATTTTCATCTAGTAATCCTGCCATTCACACACCTCCTATCCTACAGTGACAACCGTATAGGACAGCGATCTCACCCTAGGACATGGAGTGTGCTACAGTAGGACCACATAACATTGTTTTGGTCTATGCACCACCTTCTCTTCCCTCTAACAGGAGGAGGTGTTTTGCAGTCCACGGAGATAGCAAGCAACAATGTGAATTAACTGAGCTCTCCACCTCTGGGCTTAACTGTTTTTTTTGCACATGTCAAATATAATAAAATGCTTTCAATGGTATATTTAACAGACCAAAAGGGAGAAATTAAAATAAATGTATTGTTACAGTTTACATACACTCATAGGCGTGCGCAGGGGGTGTGCCTGGGCACACCCTAATCATCGCTTGAGGTGCAGATTCCCCCTGCGGATATTGCTCCAATGCCCCCGAATGAGGCTCCTAAAAAATAAAAAATTAAATAAAAAGATTAAAATAATAAAAAAAAGGCTACGGTCACTGTCCACGTCCCTACTGACACCAACCTCTGCTCTACTGACAAGTCCACTGCTCTACTGACACCGTCCATGTTTTAATACATTTGGGGTGCACACCCTAATGCCATAGCATACCTCCCAACTTTGGAACTTGGGAATGAGGGACACCTATGGATGGAAAACATATGCACTGCGACAAAAATGGGTGTGGATAAAATGTGCTTAATATTGAGGTGGCTTAAAGAAGCATGGTTAAACAGAGACTAAATGTGATGGATGCGTTAGTTTTCTTTTTCTTTCTTTTTTAGGCTTTCTTCTATTTTCACCTGATGATCCAGCCAGTACATCTGTTGTTTTTCAAAAGAACAAGCTGTCCTGCAGATGTAGCAGTTAGTGTGTTGAGACAAACAATTTACCACTGACAGGGGTGCTTACAATGATCAGCTTTTATTTAATCTGTGTGCTACACCTTATAAAGTGTTAGTGTATCTAAAACTGCTAGTCCAGCTAACACCCCCCTCCCCTTAGACTGACAATGCTGCTGTCCAAAGGTGCCCCCTGTGCTCCTTATTCCAGAGTGTAGGCACTCTAATATAGGAGGTGTGTTACTGGCCAAATCACCAGGTGACAACAGAGGGGAAAAAAAGGCTAAAAAAGAAAATGAATGCAGCCACATCTAATGATTGGTAACCTGGCCTGCAATATACATTTTTTTTTGGGGGGGGGTTAATACCACTTTAAGTCTACATATGGTATATACTGTACACAGTCCTTGTACCCACAAAATACTCCCTAATTTCTGTGCTGTGAGTGAGAGGCTCACTGACATAAACCTGCCATGTATACACTCAGATACAGACAAGGACTGGTGTATATTTAGTTACCCTTCACATCAGGTGTCCTCCTTCACATTAAAGCAAACTCCTTTCACACTGAGTCCCCTCCTTCACATCAGCAGTTCCTCCTTACATCAGGAGTCCCTTCTTCAAATTATTAGTCCCCCTTTCATATCAGGAGTTCCTCCGTTCGCATGAGCAGTGTCTTCCTTCACAACAGAATCCCCCAAATGGTAGAGTGGGGGAATGGGTCGGTAAGGACGTAATTTACTGGCACCTTCCCTTTCTGAATGAAGGTCATGAGTCATCGGTAGTGTGTGTTTGAGCTTTGGGGTGCACACCCTAATGCAATTGGCTGCGCACACCTATGGGTAGAGTCCCCCTTTTACATCAGGAATCCCCTCTTGCAATAAGAGACACACTTTAAATCAGGTTTTCCCCTTTCACATCAGAGTCCCCCTTTACAGTAGCAGTTCCGCCTTCACATCAGCAGTGGCCCTTTAGATTAGGAGCCCCCTATACTTAACATCAGGATTCCCCTTTCACATCAGGAGCTCCATACTTAGCATATAGGGGTCCTCTTTTCACATTAGAATCCTATCTTTTCATGGGAGGGCTTTTCTGGGGATATGAATGTAGCGGATACCCGTCTCCACTCCCCTCTTGAATTTGGCTCACAATGTCTCTGGTCTAGGGGTATTTGATAGGGGAGGGAGAGGGCGAGCTACGCCTGGCTTCCACCACAGGTGTACATGTGGTATTAGCAATGTCTCTGTTGTTTCTTTACCTTCGGGTCTGTGCTGTGCATCGGGATCCTCCCTCCAAGAGTCACCGTGAACTTCGTCTGCTAGGAACTGAGCCCCACACCATTAAAGTCCAACACTCCTTTATTTTAGAACATAACATGGACTCCCTTGAAGACAGAACAGAAAAGGAGGTGTGGGTGCGAATAGGCCCAGACACAATTCGGTCCTCCACTCTCCTCCTGGAGAGTGGGCTATGGTCTCCGCACGAGTGAAATTTTCCTTCCGGGCGGTCTCCGACAAGAGACTCACCCGTCACCGGCAGTATGCTGCACCGGGTCTTCAGGTGAGGAGCTCTCCCCGGTCCATTGCGCCCACCTTGGATTCAGGCATCCATCCCCGGAGTACCTTAGGATCCTTCCCTCGCGGAACTCGGTGTTGGGCACTGAGCTCCGGACCTCCGTCCAAGTACCTCACCCCAGGCTAAAGGTGCCTGGGGTGGAACCCAATCTCCGGTTGTCCTCTAGGCCTAGGCCGCCTAGAGGACCGACACGAACCACCGTCTGCAAGCTGAAGGTGCCTGGGACTACGAACCCCGTGACAAAAATGGCCGGCCCCTTTATACCCTCTCCCAGCAAGCATGGCGGGTTCCCCGCCCCACCATACCGCTGCCGAGAGAGGACAAAAAGGAGGCTCGGCACACAGTGATATTCGTCCCTAAGCCCACGGTGACAGCGCCACCTGGTGGACCGCCGGGAACACACACCACTGGTGTCACCGCCAGATTCAAAAAGACACCTGGGAAAGTACATACCCGCTACACTAATAAAATAGATAAGGACTGGGACAGGGATCCTAAGCTTAGGATGTAGGGAGCTGAAAGGGAGATACTGCAGGCTGGATTACAATGTTACAGTAAGTGGAGGGAGTTGGGCTGTGGATGTGGTAAATATCTAGGCAATGGAGGAGTCTATCAGGAACTACTGGCAGGGAAAAGGGGGATGCTGGTGACTGAAGCAGAGTGCCTGTAAGAATGGAGGTCTGCTGTGTCAGGACAGGAATGATTTATGACTGAGAAGGGGAGATCTGTATTCGGATTGGAGATAAGCAGAGCTGGAGAATTAGTTGTGGGGAAGGAAAGCAGAGAACAGATGTGACTGAACCAGGATGTCAGGGAGGAGAGAGAGTGCAGACCAAAGGAGAATAGACGGGTACAATCCCCCCCCCCCATCTAAAAAATAATCATCTTGTCCTCTAGACATGTCAGAGCCTAGGGGGAAGCCGGTTTTTAACTCTTTCTATGGGCAGCTAGGGGGAGAGATGCCGCTGCTGAAAGGGTATAGGAACGTGACTATGGGATACAACACTACTGTCAGATCGGCACTTTACAGAGTTTGCTTACCTTTCCATTGCTGGGAGGAGATGGGGATGGGTAAGCAACCTGTAAAGTTCCGATGTGACAGTGCCAATGCAGGAGTGCTACAGTGACAGTGTGAAGCTGGAGAGGAATGTGAGCACATCCCGCACCTCCTCCGGATCTCTCCTGCTCAATTGATTTGACTTTTCTCGTTCAGCGCTAAGCTGACAGGAGTAGTGATGCCGCTGTCACTACTTCTGTTAGCCTTTGTAGCGGCAGAAACGCTCCTCCCGCCCCCCAGCTCACATGTTACCATCACCCTCCTGCTTCCCCCTTGTCCGTTCTCTGTGCACCTGCCAATATTGAGTTGGCCCACCCTTTGCAGTTATAACAGCTTCAACTCTTCTGGGAAGGCTGTCCACAAGGTTTAGGAGTGTGTCTATGGGAATGTTTGACCAATCTTCAAGAAGTGCAGGTCAGGCACTGTAAATGAGAAGGCCTGGCTTGCCATCTCCACAAGGACTCTAATTCATCCCAAAGGTGTTCTATCGGGTTGAGGTCAGGATTCTGTGCAGGCCAGTCAAGTTCCTTCACCCCAAACTCGCTCACCAATGTCTTTATGGACCTTGCTTTGTGCATAGTCGATTTGCCTTCAGTAAATCAATCCCACAGTACTCTCCTGTGTCTTCTTTCCACTTTAAACATATGGTATATCACCAATGGTGCCTTCAGTGACTACCACCAATTGCCCCTATCCAGTGTAACTCACCAGATCAGATTGTCTCTCCTTCTGAACTCTGCTTTCAGTGTGATAGTAGGCTCATGACATGCAAGGAAAAACGCTTCTAATGCCGCGTACACACGATCATTATTCACGGCGGTTAAAAAAACGCCGTGAATAATGACAGGAAAAACGAGGGAACCGCTTGGTTCCCTACACGGTCGTTTTTCCCGTCATTTTTTCTCTTGACGAGAAAAACGACCGTCTGTGGGCTCCGCGGCAGTGTTTCCCTATGGGAATGT
Source organism: Rana muscosa (assembly GCA_029206835.1). Classification (NCBI taxonomy): domain Eukaryota; kingdom Metazoa; phylum Chordata; class Amphibia; order Anura; family Ranidae; genus Rana; species Rana muscosa. The sequence goes on from CM055121.1 coordinate 692,028,340, forward strand.
TCTAATTTTTCTCGTCGTTTTTTATGCCGTTTTTCTCGACGAGAAAAACAACATAAAGCCCACAGACTATCGTTTTTCTCGGCGAAAAGAAAAAATGCAGTTTTTCTCGTCGAGAAAAGCGGTCGTGTGTACGCGGCATAATAGTGTAATAAAATCAAAAACTCTATATTTTATCCCATATAAAAGGAGTCTTACGAGACAAATACTTGAAACTTCATTAACCACTTGAGAGCCGGGCCATATACAAATGACGGCCTCAAGGTGGCTCTAGAAATCCAGGAGGCCGTCATTATACGGCCTTGGCTATTCCGGCCACTGGGGGGCGCGCGAGCGCCGGCAGCGGCGCGCGCGCGCCCGGCCTATCACTGAGATGCCGATGCGCGTGCCTGGTGGCCGTGATGTCCGCCAGGTACCCGCGATCGGCCGGTACACAGAGCAGGGACGTGGATCTGTGTGTGTAAACACAGAGATCCTTGTCCTGTCAGAGAGGAGACCGATGCTGTGTCCCTTGTACATAGGGACACAGATCGGTCACCTCCCCCAGTCAGTCCCCTCCCCCACACAGTAGTAATCACTCCCAGGTTACACATTTAACCCCTTCCTCGCCCCCTAGTGTTAACCCCTTCCCTGCCAGTGTCATTTTTACAGTAACCAGTGCATTTTTATAGCACTGGTCAATGTAAAAATGACAATGTTCCCAAAATGGTGTCAAAAGTGTCCGATGTGTCCGCCATAATGTCGTAGTCACAATAAAAATCGCTGATCGCCGCCATTACTAGTAAAAAAAAAAATTATTAATAAAAATGCAATAAAACTGTGCCCTATTTTGTAGACGCTATAACTTTTGCGCAAACCAATAAACGCTTATTGCGATTTTTTTACCAAAAATATGTAGAAGAATACATAAACTTAGGGGAAAAAAAATAAAAAATTGGGATATTATTATAGCAAAAAGTTAAAATATTGTGTTTTTCAAAATCCTTTTTTTTTTTGTTTATAGCGCAAAAAATTAAAACCGCAGAGATGATCAAATACCACCAAAAGTAAGATCTATTTGTGGGAAAAAAAGGACGTCAATTTTGTTTGGGAGCCACGCTGCACGACCGCGCAATTCTCATTCAAAATGTGACAGCGCTGAAAGCTGAAAATTGGCCTGGGCAGGAAGGGCGTTTAAGTGCCCAGTAATCAAGTAGTTAAGCATATCACATATGACATAATTCATATGACCGTTGTATGTACAATGAATCAGTAAACTCACTCCCTGTGCATGCCCATCCACATCCCACCACGTTTCTTCTTTACCGACTTCTTTAAAGAGATCCACAGCTCAGTTTAGTAATTTATTTTCGTTTAATCCAGCAAGCTGAAGGTAAAAGCCTGAGGAGGGCACTATCCTAACTATGCAATGTTAGTACAGCGATCTCCCCGCTGTGCTATTGTGTTTTCATGGGGAACGGACCACCCCACCACCACACACCGAAATCCTTTGGCTGTAAGTGCTGATTGGAGCCCGATCAGTTGGTTATCCAGCATGCTCATTCGACAGAAGCCATTCAGGAGACCGGCTTCTATTGGATGAGGAGACAAAGACACACTGATCAAATGTCAGCCGGTAACTGGCAAATCGACAGTTTTCAGATGATTTTCGTCCCATGTGTACCCAGCTTAAATCTTTTAAGACAAGGTATAATTAGTTGTTTGTTCAAAGTCTTGGTGCACTTTTTTAACATTCTTAAAGCCCGTAAAGGAACTATGTCACTAGATTAAGCAGCTGAAATAAGTCTCCCATGCCTACTCCTACATTACTACTGTGTCCTGTAGTGATGTTGGAGCCAACAGATGGAACTATGGATTGCAGGGTAGGAGCAAACATCTCATACTCCCAGAAGTGTCAGACTATGAAGACACTCCAGCAGGCTGATATCTTCAAATTAGGGAAAATTAGCTGTGTATTTGTTGCACTTTATTCTAGCGATGGAGATGCTTTAAAGGTGGTTGTAAACCTGAGCCATGGAATTTGAGCAAAGCACATATATCTGCAGTGTTTACTTCGATCTCTCTCCAAAACTCTAAAGCCTCGTACACACGATCGGATTTCCATCAGACAAATCCGTGGATTTTGTCCGAAGGGCATTGGCCGTGAACTTGTTCTGCATACAGACGGCAGAACTTTTTCAGCCAACTGTGACAGCAGGCAGGTAAAATCACCAGGTTGCATCCAGGATGGAAGGTATATATGTCCTAGATTCAGGCTTTATGCCGATTTATACCACTAGGGGGAGTGCTGGGAGTCTTGCAGGGGAAGAGTTAATGAGCCCAGCTGAAGCAAGTGGACTCATTAGGGCCTCTACAAGAACTCCCAGCATGCTAAGGGATATGTTCCATCCTGTAACCAGTTCTGTGTTGTGTAGACTGTGGAGTGGGCTTTCTGTCCTGTGCGGTGAGACAAAGCCTGTGTGGCTAAACCTTCTAAAATAGGGAGATAGGGGCTGGGGCAGCACAAGGCTGCACCTAGTTGTTAGATAGGGTAACTATGTGTGTAGTAAGTGGTCAAGCTGACCAGGATTTCTTTTCATGTTTCTTTTTGTTTTGCTGTTATATTTTACACTGCATATAGTTTTAAATAAACCGCACCTTTTGTTTTTCTCCTACCACTGTCTGCTGTGCCTGTTTTTGTGTGGTGAACCCATCCAGGGGGTCACACACACACGCTGCTGAGCTAACCCCCTCACACAACATACACTAAACTATGTAGTTTTCAGCTCTTTAGCGCCACCCTTTGGCAACTTCTGCCAATGTTGTCTGATGGTTAGCATTGGTTCGGAGCATGCGTGTTTGTACTTTGGATTTTAGTCCGATGGACTTGTGTACACACGATCGAATAATCCGAAGGAACACATTTGTTGTCGGACAATTTGAGAGCATGGCTAGCCAACATTTGTTGTTGGAAATTCCGACAATTGTCCGATGGAGCATACAGACCGTCGGATTATCCGACAAAACCCTTCCATCACACAATTGTTGTCGGAATATCCGATTGTGTGTACGAGCCATTAGTCTTGTTTCTCTCTGGTGCTTCGTTCCTCTGTTATCAGCATGAGTTACCTCTGAGAAGTTTTCCCGAAACATAAGATAAATTTGCATCTGGAGGGAGAGCTGAGCGTGTCTATTCACAACACAGTTCTGCTGTGTTTTCCTTTTCTCCAATCAGCTCTCACACACTGTAACTGGAGTCTCTCCACCCCCTCTTTGCAGCTGACAGATGAAGAAAGATTTTAAACACGATCTGAAAGGGTGTAGAGAGGAGAAGACTGCAGATAAACAAGTAAAATCTATGTAGCAGGTTTTGTTTCATCTCTGTGTATCATCTGAGGCTATTAATTTCACTGGGTATATGTGAGGGTTTACAACCATTTTAAGGCTGGGTTCACACTTAAAAACAGACGCGGCTGACATCAGAGGTCCGGTGCGTCCCTGTTCTCCAGTTCAGGGACGAATCTGGCCCGAATTGTGGCCTGAATTTGGACCTTGAAAAAAAACACCCTGCAAGACAAAGGCATAATGAGCTAGTATGCATACTGGCTCATTATGAATTACTTATCTGAGATCGAAGCCCCCGCAGCGGTCCTCGTTCCCCTCCTCCGTCACCATCTCTCCCGGAGTGACTTCCGGGTATCGTGGCCCCCGGCGCTGTGACTGGCCGGGGGTGCGATGCCACTAATGGCACGATCGCCGTTAGAAACGGCACGCTCAGTGCGCAGTTGTCTACGGCGCATGCGGCGTAGACATCGGTGCCTGTCTTTTGCAAATATCTCGTAAACCGTGTAGGTTTAGGAGATATTCCTTGCACCTACAGGTAAGCCTTAACCTAGGCTTACCTGTAGGTAAAAGTGGTCTGTACGGGTTTACAACCACTTTAAGCTCACCTCCAGCTCCAGGCTGCACATAGATTTTAAAATGTATGTATGTAAACTCAACAAAAATTTATTAAATTTCATCTTACCAGTTTTTAGATGTGGTGGCTGCATTCATTTTCTTTTTCAGTCTTTTCCCCATTTATTTTTACCTCATTCTCCTGCCAGTAAGACTCTTTCTTTCCTAGGGTGACAACACTCACCTTACTATATCTATGGAGTAGCCGTGTTGTTATACAAAGACTGGAACGGTGTTTGGAGTACAAAACACCTCCCCCGTTCATCAGCTGCATAGCAACATTGAGTTGTAATCTAGTCCAACATTGTCCCTGGCAGCGTTGTGGGAGATAACACTGCAGAGTGTACAGGACACAGGGCAGCACTGGATTTCTGGCAGGATCAACTGTTTTGTTTTTTTGCATTTATTGTACAGCTTTAAAAAAACACTGTCAATAGTCCTATATACAGTTGAACCAAACGTAAAAAGTGTTTCTTTTTCTGTGTACAATGTATGAACTCTATGCCATGCAGTGTGCATTTCTGCCCATTTCTTGCATCTGTGCACATGTGTAGGATAGGGTGACCAGAAATCCTCGTTTTGCGGGGACAGTCCCCAGATTGAGGACACTGTCCCCGGACCAAGTCTGTCCCCGGTTTTGTCCCCAGATTGGATTTGAACAGGGGCTGGGGCAATTTCAAAGACCGTCAGTGCAGAATAAAAAATAAAAATGCTGAATTACACACCCCCCGCTCCGCCGCTTAGGGGGGTGTATTTTTTTCTTCCATTATCTGTGCCCCTTTCTGATGATCATGTGCTGGTCGGAGCGGAAGGAATATTTCTTCAGTTTCGGGCGCATGCCAATTCAGCTCCGCTCGCATGCTCTTCTGCCTTGGCTCAAGTCCCGGCCAGCCGCCTGCCTGCCTATCTCCTTGCCTTCTCTGGAGGAGTGATCTTCCTCCGCTCCCCACCCAGTAGTAGCCGGGGCCCGAAGAGTAAGACTTGACAGGCTGTGAGGCGGGCGGCGGCGGCGACGGGCAGAGTGTCACTGATTGCCGCCATTACTAGTAAAAAAAAAAAAATATGTCCCCGGATTTCAATTTAAAAATCTGGTCACCTTAGTGTAGGAGTTACATTATAAAAGGCCACCCCCCTGGCTGAAGAGGATGATGGGGAATTTGGAAGTAGCTGTTGAGGAGATGACATTGGCGGGGGACAAAGTAGTGACTGATAGCCTAGATGGCTCAGCACTGGAGGACATTACACTTGTAAGATAAGTGTTTCATAATGTGCGAGTATGTTGTGGATGCGGGCACATTATGACATGAGCTCACCATCCTAAGCAGTCTTTACGTTTACTTTAACAGAATAAAAGGAAGCAAATAGAGGTTCATCATTAGAGTTTACATACACTTTAAAATGTGACTGGCTGTTATTTTAAACAAGCTGTTTGAAGCTTGCTAAAAGCCTATAGACAGCTGCTAACAACACCTATGCTTGCTGGAAGCTTGATGAAGTCTGAAACCCAGTACAAGTCTGTACCAGTTCTATGTATACTGTAGATGCTATTTATTAATGGGCAAGGAAATGGGCAATATTTGCTATTACACATGTAGGCTGTGCTTCTAGTCTAATATTGTAGTACTTTGCTGCTTCTACCACAGTGCAAGTCTATTAGTCTGCCCCAACTGTTGGAAAACCAATAAACGCTTTAGATTCACTCTAACTTTTATGCAGGTAGTCATTGGAGGACATATGTGTAATATAAATATTGTATAGCAGGCATATAACAATGTAAATGCCACCCTGAACACCAACTTAACCTTGGTTTAAACCTATGCATTTTGTGCGTTTTGCGTTTTTCAGAAACACGCTTCAGTCCATTTAACATGATTTCCTATGGATCAAGTTCACATCTGTGCGTTTTGAGCCAGGTGCATTTTTTGGAAAGGGTCAGGGACTTTTTTTTCATACAGCTAATTGTGTTTGCATGTAATAGACTTCAATAGACCTCAAGAATTTCATTTTGATGAGTCTTGCATTTTTTTTTGTCTAATAGGAAAGTTTGAGGCTCGGTTCACACTGCTGCGCTGTGAATTTGTTCCTTTTTTTTGTCCTGTGTGAGGTGCAAATTTACCGCAAATTTCTGGAGTTAGACACCGCTGCGATTGATGTTCTAGCCAATGGAATAATAGAATCAAGGTGTTAACTTCCTTTGTACTTCCTGTTTTTTGTGGAGAGTAGTGTGGTGGAATACGCACATATGTGAACCATCAATGCGATTCCAGAACGATTTACATTGATGTCTATGGACAGGGGAGGCAAGTCGAGTCAAGTGGCCCACTGAACCGCAGAATCAGATCACCATCCATGGCCCACCTGGTTTTTCAATGCAGCCTCACCAGTGCAGCCAACTCCAATGCCCATCAATGCAGCCTGATCACTGGGGCAGGTTACATGGGGTGTATGGGGGGGAGATGGGGGGTCAGCTAGGGGTGTCAGGGTCTCTCACCTCAGCAGGTCCTTGCATGCCACAGTTTCCTGGTGGGGTAATGCTCCTGATCCTGGGGTCAAGTTGCAGCCAGCGCCCAGCCCTGCATCCCGACTCCCTGGCACGCCCTGCCTCTGCCTGCTTCCAAGAATCCGGTCCCAGGAAGTTGTAGTTTCCTCTGCGCTGCTGTGTTTTCCACCCACCAGAAGATTGAGTGCGGACTACAACTCCCGGAATGCAACAGCTAGTGGTCGGCTGCCATGGCCATGCCCCCAGCCCGACTTCCTAGATCATAATAAAAAAGAAAATGGTAGCGGGCAGCGGCTGCCGGCCATTTTGAACATAAGTTAGGGTGGCCTGGGAGGCAATTGCCACCCTGCCCCCTGGTCCAGCCCTCCCGTCTATGGAGACTAAATTCGCAACGCTGTAAACTTGCACAAGACCCTTTTTTTATCGCATCGCATTCATAGAGGAATCACAACGCATGTATGTGAACGACCGTCTTTGAAAACAATGACTTTATGGACGACATTTAGAATGTTTTTGACGCATCACATTCGTTATGAACTCGCATCAGTGTGAACCGGGCCTGAGAGTTCTGGCCATGGAGTGTGACTTTGTGATTTTACACTCTCTGGCACTCAAGTATCATCAAAGTTGCATCAAAGTAGTGTAGGAACCTTTTTGTGTCCGAAGTCGCATGTTAGAGTTAGAGATAGGGTTTGCAGTAATTGTTAGGAAACCCTAGTGATTACCACTAACCCCAGCGATAACCGCTAACCCCAGCCCTAATCTTTACCGTTAACCCTAACATTTAACCGTAACATGCTAATTTGGATACCTAAAGGTCCCTGCACTACTTTGATGTGGCTTTAATACTACTTGAGTGCCAGGGAATGTAAATTCGCATCAAAGTCCCATCAAAGTTGCATGAACAAAACTGTCATTTTCCTACTAGCCCAAAAAAACTAAGCGCATAAAAAAGTGTATTTAAAAATTGCAAAACGTGCCAGAAATTACATCAACCACAACCTGCTTAGATGTGAACCTAGCCTTAAAGTGTTACTAAACCCAAAACAGTAAAAATCCATCTGTATATGCAGTTAAGCATGCTTTATATACTCACTGTGGAACCTAAGGGGTAATTTCATTTGCATTGTGTAAAAAGGCTGTTTGATCTTGTCTTCTCTGATCCCCCTCTTCCACTGGATAAAAAATCTGATATTAACAGAGCCAGTGGAGGGGCAGCTCAGTTTGATGTGTATTGCTAGAGAGTTTTTTTTTTTTCTTGGGAGGGTTCATGTGATCAGCACAGGGCCAATCAGCATTGTCTAGACATGTCCAGACAGAGGATCAGGGGAAAATGAAAACTCCTCCTACAATGTTTACTAGGAACTGATACAAGTCACAAGACTACTATATAATGCTGATGAGAAAAAGGTATCCATCAGTTTACATTTACTAAAATAATTGCATTTTCATGTTCTGTGTACTGTGGGAAACCAGATATAGTGATTGCAGGTTCTGGGTTTAGTAACACTTTAAGTAAACTTTTATTTTCTCCTACAGAAGAAACAAATGCCCACTTAAAGTAAATTGGAATATGGAGTAATTTTACCCCCTCATGCCCAGCATCCCTTTAACTGGGTCTGCCTGATCACAAGGCCCTTGTGATTGGCTGTCACAGTAGTCACATGATTGGGAGCCAGTCTCGCCAGCTCCTGATCGTTACTGGAGACCAAGAACTGTCTATGACCGCTTAGTCACTGTGTTCAGAGTGCACACATAAACCTCGGGCACATATGTGGACAATGGAGGACCCACATGTGTGCGGTATGTGGGCATTAAAGCTCATCCTTTTTTGCTACATGCGTTATGTGGGAGGTGAGAGGTTAACAATGAACTAATATGATTTTTTGCTTTTTCATTTACCGTATATACTCGAGTATAAGCCGAGATTTTCAGCCCTTTTTTTTGGTCTGAAAGTGCCCCCCTCGGCTTATACTCGAGTCAGTGTACCTGGAAATATTGAGAGGCTGTGGGCGTCCATTTAAAACTCGCGGTCTCCTCCTGTCTCTTCCGTGATAGGTGGAACTCTGTCTGCTGAGAATCGCCTATCACGAACGTTCTCTCATCCTCACCCATCCTAGCAGACACTGTGTTCAGTGTTCCGCCAATCACGGATGCCTTTTCATCCTCGGACAAGAGGACGTTCGTGATTGGCAGAACACTGATCACACTGTCTGCTGGGAAAAAGAGTCAGAGGTTACGAAAACGTCCGTGATAGGCTGAACTGTCAGCTGAGAAACGTCTATCACGGAAGGGACCAGGAGGAGACCGGGAGTTTTAAACAATGAATGGACACCCGCAGCCTCTCAATTTCAAGGCCCAGCGAGTATGGGCCCAGTGAGTATGGGCCCAGTGACGACGGGCCCAGTGACGATGCAAATGGGCATTGTTGACCCTCTGCATTCTCACCCTCGGCTTATACTCGAGTCAAGTTTTCCCAGTTTTTTGGGGTAAAATTAGGTCCTCGTCTTATACTCGAGTATATACGGTATTATACTGCTACAAATAAACATTTAAGTAGCCCTCTATGCTTTTCTTCTAGTTACTAGAAAACACAGACTTTTGACCCAGGATTTTCAAGCACAAAATTTTTTTAAGCAAATTGCTACATTACATTAACCACTTGCCAACCAGCAGCCGTCATACTTTGGTAGGTCGGCAATATCCCGCAAACCGTCGTAGCTGTACATCGGACCCTTCGAGCGGGATAGCAGGCGTGCGCATCACGGGGAAGCCGATGCTCGTGACCGATGGTCACGATGGCTGCCGGCCGCAAGTGATTGCAGGCATTACAGGGACGTGTGTGTGTGTGTGTGTGTAAACACACACATCCCTGTTCTGTAAGGAAAGGCAGATCGTGAGTTCATTAATAGCTAGGAACCACGATCTGTCATTTCCTCTAGGTCAGTCCCCTCCCCCTAGAAACACACCTAGGGAACACAATTAACCCCTTGATCACCCCCTAGTGTTAACCCCTTCCCTGCCAGTGAAATTTTACAGCACTGATCGCTGTATAAATGCCAATGGTCCCAAAAATGTGTCAGAAGTGTCCGATGTGTCGGCCATAATGTCATAGTTCTGATAAAAAATCGCAGATCGCCGCCATTACTAGTAAAACAATAATAATGCTATATATCTATCCCTTATTTTGTAGACGCCATAACTTTTGTGGAAAGCAATCAATATACACTTATTGCAATTTAGATTACCAAAAATATGTAGAAGAATACATATCGGCCTAAACTGAGGAAAAAAATTGCTCATTTAAAAAAAAATTGGGGATATTTATTATAGCAAAATACAAAATAGTGTTTTTCCAAAATTATTTATAGCGCAAAAAAAATTAAAAAATAAAAATCACAGAGATTATCAAATACCACCAAAACAAAGCTCTATTTTTGGGAAAGAAGACATTTTATTTGGGTACAGCATCGCACGACCGCGCAATTGTCAGTTAAAACGAGGCAGTGCCGAATAGCAAAAAATGGCCCGGTCATTGAGCAGCCAATTCTTCCGGCGCTGAAGAGGTTAAGATCAGAATGCCAGCAGAAGAAACCACCGTTGTTCACCTTTGGGCTTGGACAGCTTTTGAAAATGTGTGTGTTAGAGAGCAGAGGTTCTCTTTGCTGACTCAACACATCACTAACCATAGAGCAAGTATCCCAAAGTAGAGTACTTTACAGTATCCCTGTACAGCCTATATTCTATAGAACGTAAGAAATATTACCCATTTTCCTTGATATACCTGTACATTTCTACACTATAGACATAGGTGTGACCTCTTGTGGTGCTGTGGCTCATGTGAGCATCACTAGCAAAAATCAAATAGTGTAAAACAGCCAAATATCATATATATATATATATAAATATATAAATATATATGTAGCGGGGTGTTCCCCTTTAATGCAGAGAGACTACATTACCCAGAACCCCATTCGGCAATGTTCCGCCGCAGAGACTCATGGGAGGGGTTATAAAAAGGAGGAGGCGAGGCTGGGCTCGGGCTCTTTGGGACACGAGACTTCAGAGACTGATCCACCTGTGCGGACGTGTCGGAGTGCAGGGCCTGAAGCCTGAGGCCTTGAGCAGCACCAAAGAGCCTTCCACCCCTCTGCGAGCCTGGGTGGCATCTGACTTTGCTCGACTACAGCCTTGTTGGATCGGGGACCCGATCGCTGAAGAGACGGAGTGTGTGAGGACACAACAGGTGGAAGTTCCCGGACTGGGATCGTAGTCCGGGCGGGTGAGAGGGCATATGCCCAAACGATATACTGTTACTGCATATAGGCCTATAGACTGCCGTGGCCTATGAGTTGTTCTTAGTGCTCTTATTGAAGACCCCTTGTTAGAACTGAACCTACCGTTCACATAGTCAAGTTTCTACTCTATCTTTACCTACCCCATTGGATTACAAAGTTTGTACTCTATTAATGTGCACCACCGTTAAAGATCTGCCGGTGAAGAAAAAGGACTAAGTTATAGATCTCAGAACCAGGCCTGGTGGGGTTTCTAATGTGTTTTGGGTTACTGCGCCATAGGGCACTTAACTAACGGTCGCCCGTGTGGCGCACTTGTTGCATGTCAGCTCTTTAGTGTGTTAGCGTTGCAGGGCTCTGCATTACCAATGATTATTCTGTAAACTGTGATTACTGTTATATCTTTCTTACCAAGAGCTTAAGTAAAACCTTATACTTATTTAAATTTAGTATTGTTTCAATGCTCAGTTGTTCATAAAGTATAAGATATACAATTTACTGTCAATACTAGCTGTGCCAGTAGGGGGTAGAGCCTATTGCCGGGGGTTGGCGGAGCTGCCATCAGGGCCCAAACTAAATCTGCGGCCTTCTTAGTTGGAGGTATCGCTACATATATATGGAGCGGCTGCTCCTCACACTCCCCTCTTGGTCTCGTCTTTCTCTTGTCTAGGGGTATCTTAGAGGGGAGGGAGTGGGGACACTACGCCTAGCTTCCACCACAGATGTTAGTGCGGTATAAGCAACGTTCTTGTATTACCTTCGGGTCAGTGCTGTGCACCTGGATCCTCCCTCCAAGAGTCACCACCAGTGGCGGAATTTTCAGGGTCGCAGCAGTCGCAGCTGCGACTGGGCCCTGTAGTTCCGTGAAGTCCGGGGGGCCCGCCCGCCGCCCGTGTGAGGGGCCCGCCCACCACCCGCCAGTATGAGGAGCCGTTCCGCCGCAGGGATCGGGTGCTGACAAGGCAGTGGATGCAGGGGCGGCACCGCGGCAACCCCCCAAGACTCCCAAGACATCTCCCCTGCCTGCACCTCTGGCTGGCCGTTTAGAGTGCAGTGGGGAGATGTGGGAGGAGGTGGAAGGCGGCGATCGGCAGCTCTATGGTGCCTGTGTGGGCAGCAAGATCTCCCTGGGGCTTGTAGTACTCGAGTGTCAGTGTGTATACAGAGGAGAGGGGAGGGGAGGGGCCTCTGACCCGGGCAGGTATTAGTTTCACTTTCACTCTGCTTGTACAATGTTGCTGATGCCCGGGTCAGAGGCCCCTCCCCCTCTGCTGTATACATGGTTCGGATATAGAACTACTAGCCCCAGCAAGACCCCCCTGCCTGTGGACACCATAGAGCTGCCAATCGCCACCTCCACCAGCCAGGTACAGGGGAACCCCTGCAAGGGAGGAGTCAGCTGTTTGGGGACCCTGATGTAAGAGGGGGGGTTTTCTGGGGACACTAATGTAAGGAAGGGGGCCTCTGGGGACACTAATGTAAGGAAGGGGGCCTCTGGGGACACTAATGTAAGGGGGGGCTCTCTGGTGATCCTGGTGTAAGGGGGGGCTCTCTGGGGACCCAGGTGTAAGGGGGAGCTCTATGTGGACCCTGGTGTAAGGGGGGGCTCTCTGGGGACCCTGGTGTAAGGGGGGGCTCTCTGGGGACCCTGGTGTAAGGGGGGGCTCTCTGGGGACCCTGGTGTAAGGGGGGGCTCTCTGGGGACCCTGGTGTAAGGGGGGGCTCTCTGGGGACCCTGGTGTAAGGGGGGCTCTCTGGGGATCTTGGTGTAAGGGGGGCTCTCTGAGGACCCTGGTGTAAGGGGGGCTCTATGGGGACCCTGGTGTAAGGGGGGCTCTATGGGGACCCTGGTGTAAGGGGGGCTCTATGGGGACCCTGGTGTAAGGGGGGCTCTATGGGGACCCTGGTGTAAGGGGGGCTCTCTGGGGACCCTGGTGTAAGGGGGCTCTCTGGGGACCCTGGTGCAAGGGGGGGCTCTATGGGGACCCTGGTGTAAGGGGGGGGCTCTATGGGGACCCTGGTGTAAGGGGGGCTCTATGGGGACCCTAGTGTAAGGGGGGGCTCTATAGGGACCCTGGTGTAAGGGGGGCTCTCTAGGGACCCTGGTGTAAGGGGAGGCTCTCTGGGGACCCTGGTGTAAGGGGGGACTCTCTGGGGACCCTGGTGTAAGGGGAGGCTCTCTGGGGACCCTGGTGTAAGGGGAGGCTCTCTGGGGACCCTGGTGTAAGGGGAGGCTCTCTGGGGACCCTGGTGTAAGGGGAGGCTCTCTGGGGACCCTGGTGTAAGGGGAGGCTCTCTGGGGACCCTGGTGTAAGGGGGGGCTCTCTGAGGACCCTGGTGTAACGGGGGGCTCTCTGAGGACCCTGGTGTAAGGGGGGGCTCTCTGAGGACCCTGGTGTAACGGGGAGCTCTATGTGGACCCTGGTGTAAGGGGGGCTCTCTTGGGACCCTGATGTAAGGAGAGGCTCTCTGGGGACCCTGGTGTAAGGGGGGGGTGGCTCTCTGAGGACCCTGGTGTAAGGGGGGCTTTCTGGGGACCCTGGTATAAGGGGGGCTCTCTGGGGACCCTGATGTAAGGGGAGGCTCTCTGGGGACCCTGATGTAAGGGGAGGCTCTCCGGGGACCCTGGTTTAAGGGGGGGCTCTCTGAGGAACCTGGTGTAACGAGGGACTCTATGTGGACCCTGGTGTAAGGGGGGGCTCTCTGGGGACCCTGGTGTAAGGGGAGGCACTCTGGGGACCCTGGTGTAAGGGGGGCTCTCTGAGGACCCTGGTGTAACGGGGGGCTCTCTGTGGACCCTGGTGTAAGGGGGGGCTCTCTGAGGACCCTGGTGTAAGGGGGGGCTCTCTGAGGACCCTGGTGTAAGGGGGGCTCTCTGAGGACCCTGGTGTAAGGGGGGGCTCTCTGAGGACCCTGGTGTAAGGGGGGGGCTCTCTGAGGACCCTGGTGTAAGGGGGGGCTCTCTGAGGACCCTGGTGTAAGGGGGGGCTCTCTGGGGACCCTGATGTAGGGGGAGGCTCTCTGGGGACCCTGATGTAAAGGGGTGCTCTCTGAGGACCCTGGTGTAAGGGGGGCTCTCTGAGGACCCTGGTGTAAGGGGAGGCGCTCTGGGGACCCTGGTGTAACGGGGGGCTCTCTGAGGACCCTGGTGTAACGGGGGGCTCTATGTGGACCCTGGTGTAAGGGAGGCTCTCTGGGGACCCTGGTGTAAGGGGGGCTTTCTGGGGACCCTGGTGTAAGGGGAGGCTCTCCGGGGACCCTGGTGTAAGGGGGGGCTCTCCGGGGACCCTGGTGTAAGGGGGGGCTCTCTGAAGAACCTGGTGTAAGGGGGGGCTCTCTGGGGACCCTGGTGTAAGGGGGGCTCTCTGGGGACCCTGATGTAAGGGGAGGCTCTCTGGGGACCCTGGTGTAAGGGGAGGCTCTCTGGGGACCCTGGTGTAAGGGGAGGCTCTCTGGGGACCCTGGTGTAAGGGGAGGCTCTCTGGGGACCCTGGTGTAAGGAGAGGCTCTCTGGGGACCCTGGTGTAAGGGGAGGCTCTCTGGGGACCCTGGTGTAAGGGGAGGCTCTCTGGGGACCCTGGTGTAAGGGGAGGCTCTCTGGGGACCCTGGTGTAAGGGGAGGCTCTCTGGGGACCCTGGTGCAAGGGGAGGCTCTCTGGGGACCCTGGTGCAAGGGGAGGCTCTCTGGGGACCCTGGTGTAAGGGGAGGCTCTCTGGGGACCCTGGTGTAAGGGGAGGCTCTCTGGGGACCCTGGTGTAAGGGGAGGCTCTCTGGCGACCCTGATGTAAGAAGGGTCTCTCTGGGGACCCTGATGTAAGGAGGGGCTCTCTGGGGACACTAATGTAATGTAAGAGGGGAGGCTCTCTGGGGACCCCGATATAAGGGGAGGCTCTCTGGGGACCCTGATGTAAGTAGGGAGGCTCTCTGGGGACCCTGATGTAAGTAGGGAGGCTCTCTGGGGACCCCGATATAAGGGGAGGCTCTCTGGGGACCCTGATGTAAATAGGCAGGCACTCTAGGGACCCTGATGTAAGTAGGGAGGCTCTCTGGGGACCCTGATGTAAGGAGGGGCTCTCTGGGGACACTAATGTAGGAAGGGAGGCTCTCTGGGGCCACTAATGTAGGAGGGGAGGCTCTCTGGGGACACTAATGTAAGGGGGGGGCTCTCTGGGGACCCTGATGTAAGTAGGGAGGTTCTCTGGGGACCGTGATGTAAGGGGAGGTTCTCTGGGGACCGTGATGTAAGGGGAGGTTCTCTAGGGACCCTGATGTAAGGGAAGGTTCTCTGGGGACCCTAATGTAGGAGGAGGCTCTCTAGGGACCCTGATGTAAGTAGGGAGGCTCTCTGGGGTCCCTGATGTAAGGGGGGCTCTCTGGGGAGTCCCCCTATGTGATGGTGTGTGTGGGGGGGCGGTATTGAAGGACCTGGCCTTGGGGCGGCAAAGGGAGTAAATCTGGGCCTGGGCAGAGGCAGCAATGAGACTGGGGCAGACACTGAAAAATTAAGTCAGCAGACCTGCTGACACCAATGAGAGAAGGCGAGGGAGGAGCTTTCCTCTCTGCGTGGAATACCTATACGGTCTACCCATGAGGCAAGAAGGCATCCTGGCGGGAGATTAGAAGGCACGGTGACCGTGACCGATCAAACGGAATTCACGGGGAATCGATTGATTGACGGTAAGTGACATTTTGCAGAGCTAAGCAATCAATGCCAACCTCCACCACCTGTGCCTCTTACTGATCCCATCCCCCCCACCACTCATCTCATCCCTATCCCCCCATTACTTCTACAACAGAGGTGATGGGGGGGATAGGGATGAGATCAGTGGTGGGAGGATGGGATCAGTAAGAGGCACAGGTGGTGGTGGGAGAGGATGGCACCACCACTGCCACTGCAGCCACCAACCTCAAGTACCACCACTGCCACCCCCCTCAAGTACCACAGCTGCCATCCCCCTCAACTACCGCCGTTGCAACCCCCCTCAAAAAAAAGTATCAAAATCATGCTTTTTCGAGGGGGGGCCCTTTGTGATTTCTTGCACCGGGGCCCAGAGGTTTCTAGTTACGCCTCTGGTCACCACGGACCATGTCTGTCAGAAATTGAGCTCCACACCATTAAAGTTCAACACTCCTTTATTCTCCTTGTCTGAACACAATCAGTTGAACTCCCTTGATAGAACAGAAAAGGAGGTGTGGATGCGAACAGGCCCAGACACAATGTAAGCTGCCACTTCCCTTCCTAGAAGTGTGTCCTGGTCTCCGCACGAGGGTAGATTTCCTTCCAGGCCGTCTCCGACGAGAGACCGGCAATATGCTGCACCGGGTCTTCAAATGAGGAGTTCCCTCCCGGTCCATTGCGCCTACCGGATTCGGGTACCCAATCCCTGGGCACCCTAGGATCTCCTTCCCTCGCGGAACTCAGTGTTGGGCACTGAGCTCCGGACCTCCATCCAAGTACCTCACCCCAGGCCAAAGGTGCCTGGGATGGAACACGACCTCCGGCTGTCCTCTAGGCCTAAGCCACCCAGAGGAGCGACACGACCCACCGGCCGCAAGCTGAAGGTGCCTGGGACGTCAACCCCGTGACAAAGATGGCCGGCCCCCTTTATACCCTCTCCCAGCAAGCACGGTGGGTTCCCCGCCCCACCATACCGCTGCCGAGGGAGGACAAAAAGGAGGACGGCTCACAGCAATGATTCAACCCCCAGCCCAGGGCGACAGCACCACCCACCGGGCTGCAGGGATTTATACATCACTGATGTCTCTGCCAATTCAAAATTACACCCGGGAAAGTACATACCTGCTACATATAAGAAGAGTTGTAAGAGAGAAGTATAATTCAAGCTAGCAGCTGTAGCCAATGCAGTGCTAATGAGGAAGGGAGCTCTTTGTTGTTGCTTTTTTTTTTTTTTATTTAATTTTTCATCTTGCCATTTATGGAAGTTTTAACTGTCAGATTCCTGAGTTTTGTACTACATGAATAGCAATGACATCACTCGCAGTTTAAAGCAGTATTAAGCGCTTAGCGTTATTTTAACACCTTGAGCATAATAAAAAAAAATTGCCCAGAAAACTTTTGTAGAAACCATACCCCAGAGCTTGCATTTTACAACTTTCAATGCAACTGGCTCATGCTTTCTCATTGCTGCCTCCATAAACTTCTGGACTTCACAGTAAAAAGCTTCACACTGCGCGCCCAGCCCAACCAGTTGTGTGACAATAGCAAATATTGGCTATTCTAACACTGGTCCTTCTCCCAGCCAATCAGGTCCTGAGACCCAACACCCGTTTGGCTGAAAGGACAGGCGATCCTATTGATGCCTAGGAGGAGGAGGGAGGAGACGCATGGCAGAAGCCGCCATGATGCAGAGAAGGAGACTCCCGCGCGTGGCCCATAGGAACGCTGCCCTCCCGGAACCTCTAAGTGTGGGGCTGGCTTACCGACCAACCGCGAGACCCCCGGGGGGGTGCCACTGTCACCGGCCTACCAGCGAGGGAGTGCTTGTTTGCCGCCCCCCCCCCCCCCAAAAAAAAAACACAGCTGCCACTGGTATTTCTATTGATGCATACAGTATAAGGAGACAAAACTCTGATCCCTGCATACAAGGGTGGCTCCATAGGATGCTGCAGGAGTAGGGTTGCCACCTCATCCCTTTAACCACTTCCCGCCCGGTCAATAGGAGATTGACGTCCGGGAAGTGGTTGTGTTATCCTGACTGGACGTCTATTGATGTCCTGCAGGATAACAGCCGCCGCGCGCCCGGGGGGAGCGCATTGCGGCGATCGGTGGAGTGGTGTGTCAGTCTGACACACCACTACACTGATCTCAGTAAACAGCCTCCTGCGGAGGCTTTTTACCACGTGATCAGCAATGTCCAATCATGGCTGATCACGATGTAAACAGGAAGAGCTGTTGATCGGCTCTTCCTCACTCGCGTCTGACAGACGCGAGTAGAGGAAGAGCCGATTGACGGCACTCCTGACAGGGGAGGTTCGCGCTGATTGTTTATCAGCGCAGTCCCCCCTTGGATGCCCAGGACCACCAGGGAAGCACCTAACATGTGGATGGCCAGGTAAGTCCCCCATGGCCATCCACATGTATAAATATATGCCTAACTTATGCCAATCAGTGCCCACAAATGGGCACTGCCTGGCACCATTTTGGCACAATTTTTTTTGTGATGCCCAGCAGTGCCACCCACCAGTGTCCATCAGTGCACACCCATCAGTGCCACCAATAAGTACCCATCAGTAGTGCTCATCAGTAGTGCTCATCAGTAGTGCTCATCAGTAGTGCTCATCAGTAGTGCCCCCCATGAGTGCCACCTCATTGGTGCCCATCAGTGCTGCCTTATCAGTGCCTGTCAGTGCAGCCATATCAGTGCCAGTCATTGAAGAAAACATACTTTTTTTACCCAAAAAATTAACAGAAGCAAAGAAAAACGTATTTTTTTTCAAAATTTTCGCTATTTTTTTATTTGTTGTGCAAAAAATAAAAATTGCATAGGTGATCAAATACCACCAAAAGAAAGCTCTATTTGTGGGAACAAAATGATAAAAAAAATTGTTTGGTTACAGTGTAGCATGACCGCGCAATTGTCATTCAAATTGCGACAGCGCTGAAAGCTGAAAATTGACTTGGGCAGGAAGGTGTATAATTGCCTGGTATTGAAGTGGTTAAACCCAAACACATGAGTTACACAGGTTCTGAGGCCAATTTAATTTAAAAAAAGACACCAAGTGAGTTTAATTACCACCTTAATCAGCCACTCAGCCTGTGTAATTCATATGTGTTTGGGTTTATGAGCTATCCTGAAATCAGAGACCTGGGGTGGTGATCATGGCACCAGCCTAAACTGGAGGGATGAAAAGGTAAAGCTGCATACTCAATAAGTGATAAAATTGCTGCCGAAAGTCTTCAAAAAACCGAGGGCTGAATATCACTAAGGTAAAAAACATTTTAAGTGATGGAGAAAGTAGGAAATTGAACTCCTGGCTTGTTTTGTTTTTACTGAGTGTGTCCTATTTGGGTTATTTCCTTTCATGTCTTTTCCAAAGACATAACAGGAAGTCAGAAGGACAGAGGAAATCTCTTGTCTTAGACAGTCGTTACTGGAACAGGTGTCTTTTTACCCCTTATTTCAAAGACAACTGTAAAATGTTTTATTTCCCATCATTTTCATTCCCAGTGACAGTGGTCACCAGAACAAATAGAAAATGAATCTACTAAGTGGGGTCACAGACAATGTTCAGCCCTGGTTCACAGCAGTCTGGCTTTAAAATCGTGCTACTTCAGCGCAATTTCAAAGTTGCCAATTAGTGCGATTTGCACCAGTGTGACTTTGTTTAACAGAAGTCTATGCAATGGCAATCATAAAGTAGTGCAGGAAACCTTTTTCAAAGTCGCTACGACATGAGTGACGGCAATTTGAATGGTTCCATTGCCGGCAATGGGGTGTGACTTGTCATGCGATTTGAAAATGGCATGACAAATTGCACCATTGTGAACAAGGGCCTAAAGTCTGACACACTAATTAAAAATAAAAATGAAAAGTTTGGCTTTAGCCCAGGTTCACACTGGGCTGCGGGAGTGAAGCCGTGCGAGTTCAGCTGAACTCGCACGATTTCACTCTCGCTGGCAGTCCCGATTTCAGCCGCGATTACAAAGACATCTGACACAGTAAATCGTGGCCGAAATCGCAAAAAGTGGTACAGAAACTACTTTTTGTAATTGGTGCAGGGCTGTTAGGACGGTGCCATTGCCGGCAAATATCGCCGATTTGACATGCCAAATCGCATGTCAAAATGCACCAGTGTGAACCAAGGCTAAGATATATTTTATAAAAATATACCTATGGTATTGCTACCCTGGAAGTAGCATGTAGCCCTGTTATAAAAAAAAAAATATATAAATCTTGCGAGCTACTCTAGAGCAACCTGAGACTGCTATCAGCGTCAGGTATATTACCTGAGGTTACAACCTAGCGTCAGGTGTGGTATAACAATTCCTGTGAAATAAAGTGCAAATTCACAGCTGCCAAGCATTGATCACAATCCCATAATCTAGGAAAACATTTAGGCTGGGTTCACACTAGTGCGACACGACATCTGTCCTACTTTGGATCCGACTTTGCCCTGCGACATGAAGCTGACATATGTCCGACTTTCAATTAACGGGGATCCGACTTGGATCCCCGCCAATATCAGGCACTGTGTTTGGTATGAATCTTGAAGGGGAACTCCAGGCCAAATTTTAAATTAAAAAAACGGCGCGGGTTCCCCTCCAGGGGCATACCAGGCCCTTGGGTCTGGTCTGGATTTGAACAGGCGCCCCTACGCCGAAAAAACGGCGTGGGGGTCCCCCCAAAATCCAAACCAGACCCTTATCCGAGCACACAACCTGGCAGGCCGCAGGGGAAGAGGGGGGGACGAGAGGGCGGCCCCCCCCTCCTGAACCGTACCAGGCCGCATGCCCTCAACATGGGGGGTTTGGTGCTCTGGGGCAGGGGGGCGACCTGCGGCCCCCCCACCCCAGAGCACCCTGCCCCCATGTTGATGAGGACAGGGCCTCTTCCCGACAACCCTGGCCGTTGGTTGTCGGGGTCTGCGGGCGGGGGGCTTATCGGAATCCGGGAGCCCCCTTCAATAAGGGGGCCCCCAAATCCCGGCCCCCCCACCCTATGTGAATGAGTATGGGGTACATCGTACCCCTACCCATTCACCTGGTGGAAAAAAATTGCAATAAAAAAACACTACACAGGTTTTCAAAGTAATTTATTGCACAGCTCCGGGGGTCTTCTTCCGACTTCCGGGGGTCTTCTTCCGACTTCCGGGGGTCTTCTTCCGACTTCCGGGGGTCTTCTTCCGACTTCCGGGGGTCTTCTTCCGACTTCGAGGGCCTCCAGTGTCGTCTCCCGCTCTCCGGTTCTTTCTTCCGCCGGGCCTCCGCTAACTTCTTTTTAGCTCTCTTGCTAACAGAGGCCCGGTCTTCCCGTTGTCTCGTCCGGCTCTCCGTTGTTCTTCTGCCGGCCCCTCCACTAACTTCTTCGTAGCTCTTTCGCTAGTGGAGGGGCCGGGCTTCCCGTCGCTGTCGGCTTCTTCTTCCCTCTTCTCCTTCTCGATGTTGACGCGTCACTTCCTCCCGCTGTAATACTGGCTCTCCGCTCCGCATTAATATAGGCTTCTCATGACGTCACAGTCACATGTTCCCATGACGTCACTGTCACATGCTCCGCGGCCATGTGCCCTGGAACATGTGACTGACGTCATGAGAAGCCTATATTAATGCGGAGCGGAGCGGAGAGCCAGTATTACAGCGGGAAGAAGCGACGCGTCAACATCGAGGAGGAGAAGAGGGAAGAAGAAGCCGACGGCGACGGGAAGCCCGGCCCCTCCACTAGCGAAAGAGCTACCAAGAAGTTAGTGGAGGGGCCGGCAGAAGGACAACGGAGAGCCGGACGAGACAACGGGAAGACCGGGCCTCTGTTAGCAAGAGAGCTAAAAAGAAGTTAGCGGAGGCCCGGCGGAAGAAAGAACCGGAGAGCGGGAGACGACACCGGAGACCCTCGAAGTCGGAAAAGACCCCCGGAAGAAGACCCCCGGAGCTGTGTAATAAATTACTTTGAAAACCTGTGTAGTGTTTTTTTATTGCAATTTTTTGTCCACCAGGTGAATGGGTAGGGGTACGATGTACCCCATACTCATTCACATAGGGTGGGGGGGCGGGATCCGGGGACCCCCTTATTGAAGGGGGCTCCCGGATTCCGATAAGCCCCCCGCCCGCAGACCCCGACAACCAACGGCCAGGGTTGTCGGGAAGAGGCCCTGTCCTCATCAACATGGGGGCAGGGTGCTCTGGGGTGGGGGGGCCGCAGGTCGCCCCCCTGCCCCAGAGCACCAAACCCCCCATGTTGAGGGCATGCGGCCTGGTACGGTTCAGGAGGGAGGGGGGCCGCTCTCTCGTCCCCCCCTCTTCCCCTGCGGCCTGCCAGGTTGTGTGCTCGGATAAGGGTCTGGTTTGGATTTTGGGGGGACCCCCACGCCGTTTTTTCGGCGTAGGGGCGCCCGTTCAAATCCAGACCAGACACAAGGGCCTGGTATGCCCCTGGAGGGGAACCCACGCCGGTTTTTTATTTAAAATTTGGCCTGGAGTTCCCCCTCAAGAGTAGTACAGCACAAGTCGCATGCCAAAGTCGGACCATGCAAGACTGCGGTCCGACTTTGATCCGACTTCAATGATAGTCAATGGGCTGAAGTCGGATCAAAGTCGGACCAAAGTAGTACAGGGAGCATTTTCAAAGTCGGACCGACATGTGTCGGACCAGTTAAGGCGGCTCCCATAGGGAAACATTGATTTTCACACGTCATGCGACATGAGCTCCCAATGTCGGAGCGTTTGTCGCCCCAGTGTGAACCAGGCCTTAGGGCTCTTTCACACGGAGGTCCGTTCAGGTCCGCCTGTCAGTTTTTTAGGCGGACCTGAAACGGATCCTCCATGTAGCCCTATGGAAGCACGGATGTCAGCGGTGACATGTCCGCTGACATCCGCTCCGCTCCGCCAAAGTGTGACGGAGGAAAACCCTATTTTTCCTTCCGTCGGCGGATCGGATGACAACGGACTCTACAGTCCGTCGTCATCCGATCCCCCATAGGGGAGAGCGGCGCTCTGACAGGGCGGTCCCTGCACAGTGTGCGGGGACCGCCCAGTCATCCGTCGGCTCAGCGGGGATCAACGGAGCAATCCCCGCAGAGCAAGCGGAGGTTCACGGGGCAGATCTTCACGGATCCGCCCCGTGTGAAAGGACCCTTATACAAAAAACAAAAAAAATGCAGCACTGTGTGATACTGAACCATACAAATGCAAAGATAAGTGCCATAAACAATGAAAATCAATATTGCTAAAAAATGCAACTATGAACTTAAAAAATATATTTTTTTGTGTAGCAAGCAAGCTCACAGTGAAAGAGATTTAGTATTATTCCTTAATATCAAGTGTCCAAACAAAAGTTTATTTTTCTCCCAATTTTCAAAAATCCAGAGACAAAAGTGCAAATTGGAGTATTATACGTATTACTGTCCAAAGAGTGACTCTAGTGATGATATTCCTGATCAGAAGAGGGCGACTTCACACGTGTGAATGCGCTCACCTCCAACAGTGTGACCGAACACTTAAGTTTGGTCTTCATAAGCAGTTGAACCACTCCTGGGCTCTAAAGCCTCGTACACACGATTGGATTTCCATCGGACAAATCCGTGGATTTTTGTCCGAAGGGCGTTGGCTGTGAACTTGTTCTGCATACAGATGGCAGGACTTTTTCAGCCAACATACACTTAACGTGTTTTTTCAGCCCTTTGGGCAACTTCTGCTAATGTCTGATGGTTAGCATTGGTTCGGAGCATGCGTGTTTTGTAGTTTGGATTTTAGTCCGATGGACTTGTGTACACACGATCGGATGATCCAACGGAACACATTTGTTAGACAATTTGAGAGCATGGCCATCCAACATTTATTGTCAGAAATTCCGACAACAATTGTCCGATGGAGCATACAGGCGGTCGGATTATCCCACAAAACACGTCCATCACACAATTGTTGTCAGAATATCCGATCGTGTGTATGGGCCTTATTTGTTTAGAAAACACCAGGGAACTCATGGACCAAACTTAAGTGTGCGGTCACACTGTTGGAGGTGAGCGCATTCACACGGTGGGGGGGGGGGGGGGGGGGAGCTTGTGTGTGTGAAGTGGCCCTCTTCTGATCAGGAATATCATCACTAGAGTCACTCTTTGGACAGTAATATGTATAATACCCCAATTTGCACTTTTTGTCTCTGTGGATTGATGAAAATTGGGAGAAAAAAAAAATTTTTTGGACACTTGATATTAACCACTAAAGGTCCACGCTATAGCCGAAATACGGCTACAGCGCGGACCTACAATGCCGGGAGGCCGTCAGTTGACGTCCTCCCCTTTCCTCGCTCCCGAGCGCGCATCGGGTAACCTTTGTGCCCACCGTGTCACGTGGTTGCCGATTCGCGTGCCTGGCGGCCGACATGTCCACCAGGTAGGCGTGATCGTCATTTTCAGAGCAAGGGATGTGGATCTGTGTGTGTAAACACAGAGATCCATGTCCTGTCAGGGAGAGGAGACCGATGGTGTGTCCCTTGTACATAGGGACACAGATCGGTCACCTCCCCCAGTCAGTCCCCTCCCCCCACAATAAGAATCACTCCCAGGGAACACATTTAACCCCTTCCTCGCCCCCTAGTGTTAACCCTTTCCCTGCCAGTCACATTTACACAGTAATCAATGCATTTTTATAGCACTGTTCACTGTATGAATGTGAATGGTCCCAAAATGGCGCCAAAAGTGTCCGATGTGTCTGCCATAATGTCGCAGTCACGATAAAAATCGCTGATCGCCACCATTACTAGTAAAAAAAATAATAAAAATACCATAAAACTATCCCCTATTTTGTAGACGCTATAACTTTTGCGTAAACCAATCAATAAATGCTTATTGGGATTTTTTTTTTTTTTTTTAACCAAAAAGATGTAGAAGAATACGTATCGGCCTAAACTGAGGGAAAAAAAGGGATATTATTATAGCAAAAAGTAAAAAATATTGTGTTTTTTTCAAAATTGTCAGTCTCTTTTTGTTTATAGCGCAAAAAATAAAAACCGCAGAGGTGATCAAATACCACCAAAAGAAAACTATTTGTGGGGAAAAAAAGGACGTCAATTTTGTTTGGGAGCCACGACCGCTCAATTGTCATTCAAAGCGTGACAGCGCCAATAGCTGAAAATTGGCCTGGGCAGGAAAGGGGTTTAAGTGCCCAGTAAGCAAGTGGTTAAGGAATAATAATAAATCTTTCCCTGTGAGCTTGCTTGCTACACAAATTTTTTTTTTTTTTAAGTTCATAGTTGCATTTTTTAGCAATATTGATTTTAATTGTTTATGGCACTTATCTTTGCATTTGTATGGTTCAGTATACTACATTTCTTTCATTGTGAGCTTGCTTGTTACACAAAATGTTTTTTGTTTTTTTGTTTTTTTTAAAGTTCATAGTTAATTTTTTTTATAGCAATATTGATTTTTATTGTTTAGGTCACTACCTATGCATTTGTAAGGTTCAGTATCACACAGCGCTGCATTTTTTATTTTTTTATTTGCTTCAAAGCAATGTAGCCCTTGAAGCATTGGGCAACTTCAGTTTAAGTCTCCTCACTTAGGTGTATGACTTTGACAGGTTCACATTAAGATAATAGCATTGCTGAAATGATTTCCTTTTTTGTTTTACAAACTTTTTTATTGAGTACAAAACCGACTTGACATACATACAGAAGAAATTACAGAAAGTCATTTAGCATATATGGACAATATAACACATATAGGTAATAGTAATGTATTTTGATTTCCCTTTTCATTGCACAGATGCTTGAAAGGAAAAGGAAAACATGTTCCATGTGTAACAAAGCCTCGTTCATATTGGCAGGGGACCATTGTGTGTGATCTTTGCGTGCGTCTGCATTGCTCAGCTACTGTTTGGAGAGCAGCCAGATATGAGATCTTTCATCGGACTGAACGAACGATCTGCCTGTGTATGTTTACCACTGGAGGACAGAAATCCTTAAAATAAATGCGTGACATGTGGCGCAGTATAGATCAAAGGAGACGGGCCTCTGAAATGTGCTTGCTGAAACTGCTATAATTAATACTAATTAGTTATAGGGTCATGACTAACATTCTACAAGTGCTTCCCAGGGCACACACCAAACTAGCCTGTACTGTGGCAAAGCAAATAAGACTCTCCGCCAGAAGTCAATCATGTATTAAGAGACTTGTGGGGATTTTTCCCTTTCCTTAACTGGGTGTTTTTTAATGGCTTAAGCCCAGGTTCACACTGGGGCTGCGGGAATGAAGCCGTGCGTGTTCAGCTGAACTCGCACGATTTCACTCCTGCCTGTCAGTCCCGATTTCAGCCGCGATTACAAAGACATCTGTGCAGGTTTCTGCACAGTTGTCAATGTAAATCGCGGGCCGAAATCACAAAAAGTAGTACAGAAACTACTTTTTGAAATCTGTGCAGTGCCGCAGATGCGGCGTCGCACCAATTAGGACAGTGCCATTGCCGGCAATTTGCGTCAAATATCGCCGTTTTGACATGCCAAATCGCATGTCAAAACGCACCAGTGTGAACCACGGCTTAATGTAAAAGCTAAGAGCAGTCACGTTCTCAGGTCTGGAATTGCTAAGTGAGCTCATGACTTTAGACTTAGGATGACAGATGTCCTTTAAAAGTAAAAGGGAAGAAGCAAGCGACTTCTATTGACAAGGGCACAGGGTGCACACTCTTAGAGAAAATAAGCAGTAATAGGAACAATCTTAGAAATTGCTCCTGAACTGTCAGGAATGGCAGCCGGTTCATCTGATCACTGGGAAGGAATCTTCAGCACAAGCAGATCAGCACTTCAGGGACCAGCTCAGAGAAAACAGCTGCCGCTAGTCCACCAGCCCCTGTAAACTTCTCATCCTTCAGGACCTTTTGTATAATTAGTAGCTTAGATCAGTTTACACTGAATAATGAGCCTGTTTGTAACATTTACAGTGCATCGCATATAATCCCATGCATTTCATAAAATAGATTGCCTGTGTTATTAGGACTATGAATGTTAAAGCGGAGGTGCCGCGGAAAAAAAAAAAAATTAAAAGCCTGCAGCTACAAATACAACAGCTGCTGACTTTTAATATATGGACACTTACCTGTCCTGGAGTCCAGCAACATCCGCAGCAGAGGACGAGCGTTCGCTCGTCACTCTGCTGCCCCCACCGCCATCATCGGTGAGGGAACCAGCAAGTGAAGCCTTGCGGCTAAATGCCCAGTTCCCTACTGCGCATGCGCGAGTCGCGCTGCGCCGTTCTGACTGGTCCTCCTGTGTTCTGGGAGCCGAGTGTCTCCCAGAACACAACGGTATTCTGTGGGAAGTGACGTGCTTCCCGCAGATTTCCTGCAGAGAGAACTCCCGGAAGTGGGTGCAAATACCTGACTTAGACAGGTATCTGCACCCCCTCCCCCCTGGAGGTTTCTATTGTGACAATGGAGGGGGGGGAGGGTTCTGATCAGCGTTAGTTCCACTTTAGGGTGGAGCTCCGCTTTAAGTCCATATTGTATATTATTTTAAAAAAAATTATTTTTTTAGAAAGATTTACAACATCAGGTTCATTGCGTTGCTTTTGTATAGAAGAGCCCATTGTTTTTCTTTCATAAAATGCTTTTGCTGCAGGAAATTAATTCTAAATAGAAAACCCATTCAATCCTATGTAACTGGTTCAAAAAAATGTTGCAGTTTTTTTTACTCAAAAAAAGCAAAACCCTTCTTTAGCCCAGGTTCACACTGGGCTGCGGGAGTGAAGCCGTGCGCGTTCAGCTTCACTCGCACGATTTCACTCTCGCTGGCAGTCCCGATTTCAGCCGCGATTACAAAGACATTTGTACAGGTTTCTGCACAGATGTCAATGTAAATCGCGGGCCGAAATCGCAAAAAGTAGTACAGAAACTACTTTTTGAAATCGGTGCCATTGCCGGCAATTTGTGGCAAATATCGCCGTTTTGACATGCGTTTTGACATGCCAAATCGCATGTCAAAACACACCAGTGTGAACCAGGGCTTAGCCCTGGTTCACACTGGTGCGTTTTGACATGTCAAATCGCATGTCAAAACGGCGGTATTTGCTACAAATTGCCAGAAATGGCACCGTCCTAATCGGTGCGACACCGCATCTGCGGCGCTGCACAGATTTCAAAAAGTAGTTTACTGTACTACTTTTTGCGTTTCGGGTCGCGATTTACATTGACGTCTGTGCAGAAACCTGCACGGATGTCTCTGTAATCGAGGCCGAAATTGGGACCGACACACAGGAGTGAAATGGTGCGAGTTCAGCTGAATTCGCACGGCTTCACTCTCGCAGCCCAGTGTGAACCTGGGCTTATTGAGAAATTGTTACACAAAAAATAGAAAACGGGGTACAATATAAGATTACAGAAATGGTGACATATGGGGGGTTATTTACTAAAGGCAAGTGCAAACTACAAGTGCAATATGCACTGAACGTGCACTTAGAAGTGCAGTCATGTAGATCTGAGGGGGAAATACGAGGAAAATAAACAGCATTTTAGCTTGCACATGATTGGATAATAAAATCAGCAGAGCTTCCCCTTATTTCAGATCTTCCTCTCAGATCTACAGTGACTGCACTTCCACTGCAAAGTGGATTTGCCTTTCATAACACCCATTGAGTTTCAATACACAAACATCCAAATGGACATGCACTATATTACCAAAAGTATTGGGACACCTGCTTTTATACACACATTTTAATGACATCTTAGTTCATAGGGTTCAATATTGAGTTGGCACACCCTTTGCAGCTAAAATAGCTTAAACTCTTCCTGAGAAGGCTGTCCATAGGGTTTTGGAGGTTGTCTATGGGAATGTTTGACCATTCTTTCAGAAGCGCATTTGTGAGGTCAGGCACTGATGTGAATGAGAAGGCCTGGCTCAAAGTCTCTGCTCTAATTCATCCCAAAGGTATTCTATCAGGTTGAGGTCAGGACTCGGCGCAGGCCAGTCAAGTTCCTCCTCCCCAAAACTTGCTTACCCGTGTCTTTATGAAACCTTGCTTTGTGCACTGGTCCAAATCATTTGGTGAAGGGGGGATTATGATGTGGGGTTGTTTTTCAGCGGTTGAGCTTGGCTTAGTTCCAGTGAATGGAACTCTTAAGGCGTCAGCATACCAAGACATTTTTTAAATTCCAAACTAACCTCAACCAGATAGCACACCTTTTGGGATGAATTAGATCGGGTTGAGGTCAGGACTCTGTGCAAGCCAGTCAAGTTCCTCCACCCCAAACTCACCCATCCATGTTTTTATGGACCTTGTTGGTGCACTGATGCACAGTCGTGTTGGAACAGGAAGGGGCCATCCACACACTGTTCCCACAAAATTGGCAGCATGAAATTGTCCAAAATGTCTTAGTATGCTGATACCTTAAGAGTTCACTTCACTGGAACTAAGGGGACCAAGCACAACCCCTGAAAAACAACCCCACATCATAAACCCCCTCCTTCACCAAATGATTTGGACCAGTGCACAAAGCAAGGTTCATAAAGACATGGGTAAGCAAGTTTTGGGGTGGAGAAACTTGATTGGCTTGCACAGAGTCCTGACCTCAACCTGACAGAACACCTTTGGGATGAATTTGAGCAGAGACTGCGAGCCAGACCTGACCTCACAAATGCGCTTCTGGAAGAATGGTCAAACACTCCCATAGACACACTCCTAAATCTTGTGGACAGCCTTCCCAGAAGATTTGAAGCTGTTATAGCCAAGGATGGGCTCAGGCGTGTTCAGAACCCGCACGTGCAGAGCCCGCCAGGAAGTCGGCACTGCGCAGTGCTAATCACAGGTTGTGAGACATTTCCAATCCGTGGCTGCAAAGAACGGGAAATGTCACGCGGCCTGTGATAAGCGCAACGCCGTGCCGACTTCCTGGCGGGCTCTGCACGTGCGGGTTCCAAACATGCCTGAGCTCATCCTTAGTAGGGATGAGCTTCGTGTTCGAGTCGAACATACGTTCGACTCGAACATCGGCTGTTCGATCGTTCGACGAAGATCGAACGATTTGGGCCGTTCGCGCCAAATTCGAGTGACGCGAACGGCCCACAATGCACTACGCCATCGCAGTGTCATCCAGGCGCTGTGATTGGCCAAGCATGCACTGTGACCCAGCATGCTTGGCCAATCACAGCGCCGGCAGCGAGGAGAGCAATGATTGGCCACAGGCAGGATGCCTGTGGCCAATTATTGCTGAGGGTGTTTAGTACACGCCCCACACTATAAAAGGCCGCCAGCACGGCGGCCTAGTGTAGTGTGTTCCGGAGCAGGGATAGAGCAGCATAGGCAGGGACAGTGACTGTTATTTCTTTCTTGCTTAACCTGGATTCCTTTAGTTTAGGGAAAGAGAAGGATAGGTAGGGAGAGTGTCAGTGTGTTTTGTGCTTGTGCTATAGTGTGCTTAAAAAAAACATTTATTCTAGGGACAGAAAACTGTAGGTAGGGACAGTGTCAGTTTCTTTCACTCTGCAAGTCCTTGTTTCCAGGGACCTGGAAGGACAGTGAGTGAATTGTCCTTGTGCTATATTGTGCTTAAAAAAAACATTTATTCTAGGGACAGAAAACTGTAGGTAGGGAGAGTGTCAGTTTATTTCACTCTGCAAGTCCTTGTTTCCAGGGACCTGGAAGGACAGTGAGTGAATTCTCCTTGTGCTATATTGTGCTTAAAAAAAACATTTATTCTAGGGACAGAAAACTGTAGGTAGGGAGAGTGTCAGTTTATTTCACTCTGCAAGTCCTTGTTTCCAGGGACCTGTAAGGACAGTGAGTGAATTGTCCTTGTGCTATATTGTGATTAAAAAAAACATTTTTTCTAGGGACAGAAAACTGTAGGTAGGGAGAGTGTTTTTTTTCTTTCACTCTGCAAGTCCTTGTTTCAAGGGACAGAGAAGGACACCTGAAGGTAGCCCTTATTGCTTTTTTCCCATCTCCCTGCAGGCCATCTATTAGAATGTCTGGAAGGCAAACAAGGAGAGGCAGACAGTCAGGAGGCAATAAAAGAGGGCAAGCAGGCTCTGTGTCTGGGGGCAACAGTGCTGGTCGTGGACGCGGTGCATTGTCATCAGCACATGGCCATGGGACACGCTTGTCCTTCTTTTCGGCAGCTGGACATGTTGAGCCACATCATGCCGAAGACTTGGTAGAGTGGATGACCAAGCCCTCCTCCTCCTCCTCATCCTCTCTCACCCAGGCTCAGGGTACTGGAAAAGCAGCTGCCAAAGCGTCGTCTTCCCTGGTATCAATGTCAGACAAATCATCAGTCACTCCTTCCCTAGACCCACCATGTCCTCCTCCTGAGGAGTCCCCCGAACTGTTTCAGCACAGTGTTGGGTACATGCTCCAGGAGGATGCCCAGCGTTTCGAAGGGTCTGATGATGAAACCCAGCTAGAGGAAGGCAGTAGCGTGAGAGCAGACAGAGGGAATGCTCAAGAAGGACACCAATCTGGCAGTCATGTTCCAGCAGCTGCAGCATACTGCCAGATTGGCTCCAGTGATGAGGAGGGAGGGGATGATGAGGTCACTGACTCCACGTGGGTGCCTAATAGGAGAGAGGAGGAGGAGGAGGATGAGGAGGAGGCACATCTCCAACGAGGCAGGATGCCCTTTGGTGGCCAGCGTAAGGGCAGTACACCGACGGAATCACACCGCAGAGCTCCGCCTGTGCAGGGCGCTGCCTCTGCCCGTCATTCAAAAAGTTCTTTGGTGTGGGCCTTTTTTGAGGCTAGTGCATCAGATCGCACAGCTGCTGTTTGCAACATATGTCTCAAGCGTATATCGCGTGGCCAAAACATCAGCCGCTTGGGTACCACATGCCTGACCAGACATATGTTGACCTGCCATGCAGCTCGTTGGCAAGCCTACCTCAAAGACCCACACCAAAGAACAAAGCGGACCTCTCCTTGCACCGCATCAGCTGGGATCTCCAACCCCACTATAACTTCAGTCCTCTCTGAAACATGCACTGAGAGGAATGAAGGTGTAGAATTAGGTGTGTCACAGCCAAGTACTTGCGCCCACTCTGCTAGCAGTACACCGACGTCCGATTCTAGCAGGCAAATTTCCCTGCCCCAGCTGCTGGACCGTCGAAAGAAGTTCACTCCCAGCCATCCACATGCCCAGCGGTTGAATGCTAGCTTGGCTAAATTGCTAGCGCTTCAACTGCTGCCTTTTCAGTTGGTAGACTCGGCCCCCTTCCGTGAGTTTGTGCAATGTGCAGTTCCTCAGTGGCAGGTTCCCAAACGCCACTTTTTCTCACGGAAGGCTATTCCGGCTCTCTACCGGCATGTGGAAGGCAATGTCTTGGCCTCGCTGGACAGGGCGGTCAGCGGTAAGGTGCATATTACCGCTGACTCATGGTCCAGCAGGCATGGACAGGGACGTTACCTTTCTTTCACGGCCCATTGGGTCACTCTTTTGGCAGCTGGGAAGGATTCAGGACAAGGTGCAGTAGTGTTGGAGGTTGTCCCACCGCCACGCCTCCAAAATGCTACTACTGGTTGTGACACACCTCTCTCCTCCACCCCCTCCTCTTCTTCTTCCTCCATGGCCTCTTCCTGTGGTTTGTCCTATGAACCAGCGGTGCTCCGTAGCCGTTCACGGGGCTACGCAAGTACGCAGGCAAAAAGATGCCATGCCGTGCTTGCGCTGGTGTGTTTGGGGGACAGAAGCCACACTGGGGCAGAGGTCCTGTCTGCTCTGCAGGGCCAGGCCGAGAGGTGGTTGACGCCACGCCAGCTTAAGCCAGGAATGGTGGTTTGCGACAATGGCACCAACCTCCTCTCCGCCCTCCCACAGGGACAACTGACCCATGTGCCCTGTGTGGCTCACGTCCTTAACCTGGTGGTGCAGCGCTTCTTGGGCAGGTACCCGGGCTTACAGGATGTCCTGAGGCAGGCCAGGAAAGTCTGTGTGCATTTCCGCAGATCTTATAATGCCAGTGCTCGCCTGGCTGAGCTGCAAAAGGAGTTGAACCTGCCCAAGAACCGCCTTATATGTGACATGCCCACCAGGTGGAACTCAACGTTGGCCATGCTGCAGCGGCTGCACACGCAGCAGAGGGCCATCAATGAGTACCTGTGCGACTACGGCACCAGGACAGGGTCAGGGGAGCTTGGTTTTTTTTCTCCACGCCAGTGGGGCATGATCAGGGATGCATGCACTGTCCTGGCACCATTTGAGGAGGCCACGAGGATGGTGAGCAGTGACAGTGCATGCATCAGTGACACTGTACCTCTTGTCCACCTGTTGGAGCACACGCTGCGTGGAATAATGGACAGGGCACTTGAGGCAGAACAGAGGCAGGAAGAGGAGGACTTCCTTGCCTCTCAAGGCCCCCTTTACCCAGACAGTGTTCCTTCTGTCCCACCCATCGCACAGGAAGAGGAGGAGGAGGAGGAGGAGGAGGAGGAGGAGGAGGAGGAGGAGGAGGAGGAGGATTGTGTCAGCATGGAGGTGGAGGCTGGCACTCAGCATCATCAGCAGCAGTCTTTTAGGGATGATTTACAGTCCCAAGAAACCAGTGGACTTGTACGTGGCTGGGAGGAGGTGGCTGCGGATCATGTCGTCCTTAGTGACCCAGAGGACTCCGGAGCGAATGCCTCAGCAAACCTACGCTGCATGGCCTCCCTGATCCTGCAAAGTCTGCGGAAGGATCCTCGTATTCTTCGGATCAAGGAGAGGGACCATTACTGGCTGGCCACTCTCCTTGATCCACGGTACAAGGGTAAGGTTGCGGACCTTATGTTACCGTCGCAGAGGGAGCAGAGGATGAGACAACTCCGGGAGGCCTTGCAGAAAGGTCTGTGCAACGCGTTCCCAGAGACTGGGAGGTTGCAAACTCCTGGTCCTGGACAACGAGTTGCTGAGGCTTCGGCCAGTCAAAGAAGGAGCGGTGGGGAAGGTGGCCGTCTGACCGATGCGTTCAGACAATTCTTTAGTCCGCAGCCCCAAAGTATGATCGGTTCCAGCAACCATCGCCAGCGTCTGATAAACATGGTGCAGGAATATCTAGGGGCAAGGTCAGACTTGGACACCTTCCCCACCGAAAATCCTCTGGCTTACTGGGTCTTGAGGATGGATCACTGGCCAGAGCTTGCACAGTATGCAATTGAGCTACTGGCCTGTCCTGCATCCAGCGTTCTTTCGGAACGCACATTCAGTGCTGCTGGAGGATTTGTCACGGATCACAGGGTGCGCCTGTCCACCGACTCGGTTGATCGACTGACTTTCATCAAGATGAACCAGTCTTGGATCACCACCAGCTACCACACACCTGATGCTGATATAACAGACTAATTGATTTTAACATGTCACATCCCTTCAAGACTGATGCTGATGCTGAGTGCCTGTGCTGTTATGTTGACTGGCTATCCTCCTCCTCCGAGTCCTCAATGATACGATTGATGATGATAGCTTGTAAGATCATTTTTGTTTATGGGTGCCGCCACCAGTGCCTAACGCCCAATTTTTCAGCCCCTGTTTAACAGGGGCGTGTAATTACAATTTTTGAAGCAATACTTTGCAACAGGGCTCATTGCTGTGCTCCAAGTACAGTATCTGTGAGGAGTTGCAGTGTTGTGCCACCAGTGCCTAAGGCCCAATTTTTCAGCCCCTGTTTAACAGGGGCGTGTCATTACAATTTTTGAAGCAATACTTTGCAACAGGGCTCATTGGTGTGCTCCAAGTACAGTATCTGTGAGGAGTTGCAGTGTTGTGCCACCAGTGCCTAAGGCCCAATTTTTCAGCCCCTGTTTAACAGGGGCGTGTCATTACAATTTTTGAAGCAATACTTTGCAACAGGGCTCATTGCTGTGCTCCAAGTACAGTATCTGTGAGGAGTTGCAGTGTTGTGCCACCAGTGCCTAAGGCCCAATTTTTCAGCCCCTGTTCAACAGGGGCATGTAATTACAATTCTTGATCTAATAATTCACAGCAGGGCCCATTGCTGCACCCACCAAGAGTAACTGTCAGGGCTTACAGTGTTGTGGCACCAGCACCACCATCAAAGGCCCAATTTTTACTACCACTGTTCAACAATTATATGTAATTAAAATTCCTGATATAATAGTTGACAGCAGGGCGTTCCAGCACCAACCAAGAGTAACTGTGAGTGCTTACAGTGTTGTGCCAACACCAACAACTAAGGGGCCTATTTCTGCAGAGTATATACGGCAGGTCCCTACTTTCAAACATCCAACTTACAAACGACTCCTACTTGCAAACGCAAGAAGACAACAGGAAGTGAGAGGAAATCTACCACTAGGAAGGAAAATTCTCTCCTGTAAGAATAAATATGGGAGAAAGGTGTCTCCTCTGTACTGATGCTTTATCAGCAATCCTTGTTTCAAGAAAAACACCACATTTCAAAAACAGTTGTCATTGGGACGGAAAGTGAGGTGAAATGTTCTGAACAGGGGCACAGACAGCAAAACAAATGTTACAGGGGTGATAACCCTTACCTATGTTTTCCAAAAAGTTTAAAAATAGATTTTTGGTCTGGAGCTACACTTCAACAATGTACCTGTTCAAAATTACAAACAGACTCTACATAAGAACAAACCTACAGTCCCTGTCTTGTATGCACCGCCTGTATAGGGCTGTTCAGAGTATATAGGGCCTTTTTTATTTTATGTGCGGGGTTCCCCTTAATATCCATACAAGACCCAAAGGGGCTGGTAATGGGCTGGGGTAGGGGGGGGGGGTCATGGGGTAGCTATGCCATTTTTCTTAAAGAATTTCATCCATATTACCGGGACCAGACATTACATTAAAGCCGCAAGCAGTTTTAAATGGCTTTTTTTTCCTTTAGAAGTGTCATTTTGTGCAGGGACAGTTCTAAACACGGGAAACACGTGGCACTTCACAGGCATACTTTAGACACCCCCCAGGTACGATATTTAAAGGAATATTTGACTTTTTTTTTTTCACTTTATGCATCATTAAAATGACTGCTCCCGAAAAACGACCGTTTTTAAAACTTCTTTTTGCATTGATACATGTCCCCTGGTGCAGAACCCGGGTTCCCAAACCCTTTTTAGGACAATAACATGCATAATAGTTGTTATAATTAGCACTTTAGAATTCGAACGTTCGCATCCATTGTATTTAATAGGGTTCTAATGTTCGTTCGAACTTTCGGTCCGTTCGCGGGTTCTGGTGCGAACCGAACCCGGGGGTGTTCGGCTCATCACTAATCCTTAGTTATAGCTGCAAAGGGTGGACCAAGACTGGGATGACATAAAAATTCATGAGCGTGTAAAGGCAAGCGTCCCAATACTTTTGCTAATATAGTGTAGGAGGTAGAGGTTAACCACATGCCGACCAGTCGCCGTCCGCCATAATGTCATGGCCATTACTAGTAAAAAAATAAATTAAAAAATAATAAAAATGCTATAAATCTATCCCCTATTTTGTAGACGCTATAACTTTTGCTTTAACCAATATACGCTTATTGCAATTTTTATTACCAAAGACATGTAGAATACATATCGGCCTAAACTGAGAGAAAAAAAAAAATCGTTTTTTTAAAACTTGGGGATATTTGATAGCAAAAAGTACAAAATAGTGTGTGTTTTTTTTTTTTTAAATTGACGCTTTTTTGTTTATAGTGCAAAAAATTTAAATCACAGAAATGATCAAATACCACCAAAAGAAAGCTCTATTTGTGGGGGAAAAAAGGACATCAATTTTGTTTGGGTACAACATAGCATGACCGCGCAATTGTCAAAGCGACGCAGTGCCGAATCGCAAAAAATGGCCCGGTCATTGGGTAGCTAATTTTTCCGGGGCTGAAGTGGTTAATACTGCATTGCACATACGAGGTGTGTCTAAAAAGTTCAGTAAATAGTATCAGAAAACAAACAAAACAGAAGATACAAATAACCTTTAGGCCCGGTTCACACAGGGGCGACTCGTCAGGCGACTCGGTCGCCTGACGAGTCGCGTCCCACGCTGTTCAATGGAACCGTTCTAATAGGAGCGACTTAGAAAAAGGTTCCTGTACTACTTTTGGGGGCGACCTGCATTGACTTCTATACAGAAGTCTTTATGCAAATCGCCTCGGTGGGCGTCTCAAGTCGTCTTGAGATCACGCCGCCGAGGTCGCCCCCAGAAGTCGTGTCGCCCCTGTGTGAATGTGGCCTTAGGGCCCTTTCACATGGACTGTCCGATCAGGTCCGCCCCTGTCAGTTTTTCAGGTGGAACATAACAGACCTTGCAGTCTCACCTATGGAGCAGCCAATGTCAGCGGTCACATCCGCTGTTCGCTGACGTCAGCTGTTAAGCGATCCTGTCCACAAAACCCAGACAGATGGTGGTTCCATTTTCTATCCGTCTGGTGGATTGGATAGGATCAGATAAAAAAAGACAGGTTGTCCGTTTTTTCATCGGATTTCCCCATAAAGAAGAGTGCTGTGCAGATCGGACAGGACCTGTTTATTGGCGTTTTTTTTTAAAAAGCCCATTAACTGCACTCTGTTAGCCTATGTGTTCATGCACACATGGTCGTTTTTTTAGCGTTAATGAGCAGTGGAGTTAACAGGCTTTTTTCTGAACGCAAGAAATTTGTGTTCAAAGTGCCGTTTTTCGGCGGGAAAAATACGCAAAACGCTAATATACGCTCATAAACACTCAAACGCAGCTCGCCAGCGTTTTTTTTTGCGTTTTTTTTTGATCCATTGAAAAAAAAAAAAAGCTAAAAGCGCCAACACTGAAAAACGCTAATAAACGCTATTGCAAAAATGCTAAAAAACTTTGAAAGGCTCCCTGCAAAGCTACTGGCGTTTTTTATAGCTTTTTTAGCGTCCAGTGTGCATGGAGCCTAAAGATAGAGAGAGCATCATCATGAATTTTACTTCCATCATGCCATCCTTTTTATGTATATCAGTTCATGAAGGATGCACATAGTCTCAACTCCAAACACAGGTGGCTTGAATTAACTGATAGTAATTGTCTTGTAAATTATACTCCTGTAAGCAATTGTGTATCATTCAAACATCCTTGACTATGAGATCTCAAAACATGCATGAGCTCTTTAGAAACCAGCACCATTTATGTGTATTCTCATTCATGAAGGCAGCATCTAAGGCTTCATGTACACAGGACGTTTTTGCAACCTCTCTTGAACGATTTAGCTTGACAGATAGTAACCCACGTTTAAAACTAAAGTTTTGCTACGGTTACATGCTGCGTTTTGCTACGTTTGCATCTAGAAGCGTTTTTTAAATGACGAAAAACGCCTATAAATTAAATGCGGCTAAACACGGGTTACCACATTTAGACGCGTTTGGCGTCTGAACTCATTTTTTTGCTTTCAAAAAAAGGCCTATAAAACGCAACTGCCTAAAAACGACAAACGAACCTGTGTACATGTACACATAAGATAACATTGAATGAGTTCAGGGGCAGTTGAAAAAAGTGTCGAACTGCCTCTGAATGTCAGTTTAGCAGCAGTGTACATGGGGCCTTAATCTTGGGCTCTTTGGTGAGGCAGATATACTCAAACTGCGGGGCAGAGGAGGTGAGAGGTTGGGGTAAATAACCCCAAAGGATCAAAGACTATTCTGGTTAACATCAGTCCCCTCCCTCCCACAGGTATACATAAGACACTGTAAGGTGTGCAAACATATACTCATGGTCCATAAAAGTATATAGGCAAGTTGTAATGGCATGTTCTTCCACAAGTATATGCCCCCTCTCTCACAGGGTATCTGCATCGCCAATCCAAAAGGTGTAGATGCAAAATTGCTGTAATTAGGATTCATCAATTATATGACTTCAATGGCCATTAAAAAGGAATATTCAAAGTGACTTGGCATAGAGTTCAATAATATCCTAGAATGTCTTTGTTAGTATCTGTGACTTACCTTTTACTGCTGTAGGTCGGTTCCACAAGCTTGTGTGCAGCTTTTGCTGCACTCAGCAGTTATGGGTGTCGCCGGCTTCACCTGTTGTTTAATATAGCCTTCCTGCCTGCTACTTCCTGTCCAGCCTCCCATGTGCCTCTCTATTTAAATTCCACTCAGACCAGTTTTTGGTTGCTTGAGTAACACTTGTTCCTGAGTGCCTTTTGTGCAAATCTTCCTAATTGGGTGTCACCTGAACTGATCTCTTGTGCAATGTCACAGCTAGTTCTCCTGATTACATTGTTTGCTACCCACCCTGGCCTGGGCTCACTAGCTGGCTCTCCTATTGCTCCATTCCTACATCATCCGTGCCTGACAGTGGCTTCTGGTACTTGCCTTGTGAGCAGGGTGAACCTGGGGTTCGTGACCTGGGGTCAGCACGCAGCTAAGTCCAAACTCCCGTGAGGGGGTCCCTGGCAGAATACCGGCTGGCCCTTAGATTTCACACCCTGGGGGATCCCTGTGGGTTCACACCAGCAGCACTGTGACAGTTTGCGCAAGCCATGAGCTCCTCAGGGAGTCTGTCACCGACTGAAGACCAAATGCAACACCTAGTTCACAGACTTAACTCCCAGCAAGCAAATCAAGAGCAAATAATGCTGTTTCTACAGAATCTTGCCTCCTTCCTGGATTGTCTGCAAGTCGCAACCTCAGCTCCTTCTTCTGCCTCATCTGCTCCCGTGTTACCTGCTCCACCTGGCAATCCCTGCTTGCATCTGCCGCCACCACCTTGTTTTTCTGGTGACCCTAAAGATTGTCGTGGCTTCATTAATCAGTGTTCCATCCACTTTGAACTTTCCAGCCACCATTTTCCAACTGATAGCACCAAAGTCGCATTTATCATCTCTCTCCTTTATGGTGATGCTCTAGCTTGGGCCTCCCCACTTTGGGAACAACACGATTCTATCACCTCCGACCTCAAGGTCTTTTTGAATGCATTCCGGAAAACTTTTGATGAGCCCTGCAGAGTTTTTAATGCTGCTGGGCCCCTCTTTCGTCAGCAAGGAATGACAGTCGGTCAATACGCAGTTCAATTCCGTATGCTGGCCGCTGAACTCGAATGGAATAATGAGGCTCTTACCACTACCTTCTGGCAAGGCCTATCTGTGAGTGTAAAGTATGAACTCTCTGGACGCACCATTCCTACCACACTTTTTTCCATTGAGCATTCAAATAGACATTCGCTTCCAGGAGCAGGCCCTGGAGAGATCTAGATCCAGTCATCATCCTGCTGGACATCCAGCACAGGTAGTCCAAAGACTTATGGCACTCTCTCCGTCTCCAACCTCTCAAACGTTGGAGGAACCTATTCAGCTTGGGTGCACTCGCCTCACTCCAGAGGAACGTGTCCGGCGCATGGGTTTGGGCTTGTGCCTTTATTGTGGCGGTAAAGGAAATTTTTTGAACTCCTGTCCAGCTCGTCTGGGAAACTACAGGGTTTAGATCACTCTAAGTGAGGTTATCTAGACCGATCCTTTAATTCTGTCAGCTTCTCTCATTTCACCCTACCCGTGTCTATCCATTGTGTTCAAAATGCCTATCAACTCTCTGCATACGCGGACTCTGGAGCAGCCGGGAATTTCATTGAACAATCTTTGGCTTGCGAGTTGGGCATTTCATCTGTTGCCCTGGCTATACCCCTCTCAGTGACCACAGTAGATGGCTCCTTCCTGCCAATGAGCCCCATCCAGTTTAAAACCCCTCCTATTGCATTGCGCGTTGGGGTTTTGCATGGTGAGCAAACTTTTCCTAATTCTGCCTAAATCCTCTAGTCCCATTATTCTGTGCCTCCCATGGTTGCAGAAACACTCCCCGCATCTTGATTGGAACTCTGGACAAGTATTGGCTTGGGGCTCTGTGTCATGAATGTGTTTCCAAGGTACTACCACCTCCTTCCATCCTTCTGGCTGAAACCTACACAACTCCTATGTAGCCTTCCCAATATCAGTCTTATGATTTCTGTAAAAAGTCAGCTGATCGCCTTCCTCCTCACAGAGACTGACTGCTCCATTGATTTGTTACCAGGGACCTCTCCTCCCTGAGGCAGAGTCTACCCTCTATCCCAGAGACCCAAGTCGTGTCTGAATACATTCAGGTAAACCTGCAAAAGGGTTTCATCAGGAAATCCAACTCGCCTGCCGGAGCCGGGTTTTCCTTTGTAGGAAAAAAGATGGTTCGCTCCGTCCATGCAAAGACTACGGGGCCTTAACGCCATCACCGTGAAGAACCGATACCCTCTTCCTTTATTTTTAGAACTCTTTGACAGACTGCGGGGTTCTCATGTTTACACTAAATTGGATTTTAGAGGGGCCTACAATTAATCTGGGAAGACGAGTGGAAGACCGCCTTTAACACCAGGGACGGACATTATGAATATCTAGTGATGCCTTTTGGCCTATGTAATGCCCCAGCTGTCTTCCAAAACCTTGGTTAATGAGATCTTCCGTGACCTTCAGTATGTCTGTTAATTTATATCTGGATGATATTCTTATTTTCTCACCAGACTTGCTCACCCATCGCCTCCATGTGAAAGCTGTGCTACAGCGACTATGGGACAATTGTCTCTGCTAAATTGGAGAAGTGCCTATTTAAACAAACACAAGTTCCATTCCTGGGCTACGTAATCTCATATCAGGGCCTCCTCATGGACCCAGCCAAACTTCGGGCCATCTCTGAGTGGCCTCAGCCCTCTGTTAAAGCCACTCAATGCTTTTTGGGCTTTACCGATTTACTAGCGCCAATTCTTCGTAACTACTCCCACCTTTGGTAGCTCCTATTACATCTCTCACCCGCAAGGGTGTCAATGCCAGATCCTGGTCCCCTGAAGCCATTGATGCTTTCCACAAACTCAAGGCAACCTTCACCTGTGGGCTCACACCAGTAGCACCATGACAGCTAGGTTTTAAAGTCCTGTGCAATCAAATATAACAAGCATGTAAAATTTCAAATCTTAATGGCTACATAGCCTTCTCCATGCCACAGGTATTTAACAAGGGATTGTTCTTTGGGAAGAAAAGATACTTATCGTGTGACTCAAGGTATGTCTGATCCAGTGTGCCAGCAGGTGGGTGAAAGTTGGCAGCTAGGTAAAAGATCCTGACTGGTTTCGCCAGCAAACCAGCTGCTTCACAGGCTTCCAAGCAATAGTCCCAGTTAACATGCATGCAGTACAGGTATGCTATAATCTCAGCACAGGTGCAAGGTAACTGGTTCAGAAGCAGTAAATGTTCAGTATAATGCGGCATAGGGTTGATATACATGCAGTCTAGGTTTTGGAATAAGTGGCGTATAGAGTACAATAGGGGTGCGGTATGGATTGGGTACACTTGGTGTCCTGCTCTTAGTGGCTCAGTCCCTGCTAGCAGTATCAGCAATGGGGATGCTGCAGTGACTTCTCGCTGTGGAAGGGGGGCCCCCTCGGTCTCTTCCCGTAAGCCTCGGTTATCAGTGGTGCGAAACAAAGGGTCAGTGGACACTCCAGTCTCTCTGCAGCAGCGGTGTAGGTGGTGTGAAGTGGGCAGTGCTGTGCTGCCCCCCCCCGGTGTCCTTACTCCCAGTCTCAGATTTCTGCTGAATATGGCCTCCCGCTGGCCGGCGAATATCCAGACAGGGGTGCTATCTGACTCTGACTCCCTCAGTGCTGAGAGAAGGCTTTCCCCGTGCAGTTAATTAAAATCATCTCTCCGCTCCTTCACAGAGCGTATTGGGTTCTGTATGGTAGCTATTATAGTGCTCCCATCTCAAACTACAACTCCCAGGGTTCTCCATGCTATGCATAAGTCTATGGGCTTGTTTGGCTTTAGCTTTCACCTTGCTGGTCGGAGGAGCATGGTGCAGCATAGAATTAAGAGAAGTAAGGTATTTTTTTTGCATAATTATACTTGCCTAGGTGGATGCAGCATCAGACCAATGCTTCAACTATCCCCCTGGCGTCTCTTCACCGAGAACCGAGACACTGAACTTCGCCAATGGCTTGGTTCGCTCACCT
Organism: Rana muscosa; assembly: GCA_029206835.1. NCBI lineage: Eukaryota > Metazoa > Chordata > Amphibia > Anura > Ranidae > Rana > Rana muscosa. The sequence continues at coordinate 692,070,633 of CM055121.1, forward strand.
CCCTGAGCGGAGAGCTGCTGACTGTCAATCAGCAGCTCTCCTGCTCTGCTCCTCCATGCTCATTGGAGCACTAAGCTGTGGAGGGGCAGGGAGTGGCAGTCTCAGCGGCTCGCTGACAGGCTTAGACTGCCATCAGTCCAGGCAGCTGGCGGATCCAGACTTCCGAAGTTGGGATGACGCAGTGCCTGGACTGATTGCAGTAATGTCCGCAGAGAGAAGACTTGACTGCTCTCTGCTGAAAACGAGTCACAGGAGTCCAAAACGAATTGCACTCCTGTGACCATAGGAAAAGCCCAGCCTAAAAAGCTGACTGGACTTCTCCTTCAGGCTGGGTTCACATTGGTCCGACAAACGCTCCGACATTGGGAGCTCATGTCGCATGACGTGTGAAAATCAATGTTTCCCTATGAGAGCTGTCTTTAACTGGTCCGACTTTGAAAATGCTCCCTGTACTACTTTTGGTCTGACTTTGATCCTACTTCAGCCCATTGAATATCATTTTGAAGTTGGATCAAAGTAGGATACTTGTCCTAACCATCTGACTTTTGACATCCGACATGGTGATTACAGCAGCAGTAAAATGAATTTATCTCACACTGGGATTGTTTTGATTGGTCAAAAGACAAGTCAGACGATCACAAAGTTGGATCAAAGTAGTATCCTGTTCATTCAAGTCGGATGGATGTAGGACCAATGTAGGACCAATGTAGGACTGATGTCGCAGAGCAAAGTAGGATGAAAGTCGTATGACTGTCGTGTAGTATCGGTGTGAACCCAGCTTAAAGGCAAAGCTTTTTTTTGTAGTTTTGGACAGAATGGAGATGGGTTAGAACACCTGTTTTATATTGCTATCTGTTCCCCAATTAGGGAGATTCAACGCAATAGAAGCTGCTGATGTCATCAGGCTGCCCCTCAGCCAATCAGAGTAAGGTTTGTATTCATTCAAAGACTACAAATGCTGCCTTTGAATGACTGAGTACCGCTCAGATGACTCGGCATTGTTCCTGGTGTGAGACTGGAATTCTCACATCCCAAACCCAGCACCATGTACAGTATGTAACGGAAGCTACATACAGCTCATAACAGAAGTTTATTTGTTGGATGTGTATAGGGGAGGGTTTCATCCTGGTTAAAAGTGTGTGTGTGTGTGTATGTGTGTGTGTGTGTATATATATATATATATATATATATATATATATATATATATATATATTGTGACAGCAGGAAGGTAAAGTCACCTGGTTGCATCCAGGGGGGTAGATATATTTCTCCCAGATTCAGGCTTTATGCCGACTTATACAACTAGGGAGTTGATGAAGCCCAGCTGAGGCTAGTGGGCTCATGAATGACTCATACCTCTAGGGAGAGTGTGGGGCGTCGTGCAGACAGAGATGAGACCAGCTGAACCTTGTCAGCTCATTTAGGCCTCTATAAGGAACTCCCAGATTCATTAGATGTTAGCTCATGCCTGGAACCAGACCTGTGTGGACTGTCTAGGGAGAGTGAACCCCTGTGCGGTGAGGCAAAGCCTGTGTGGCTATTTGTTTGGACTTTTACTAAACCAGGGACTTAGGGACTAGGACAGCACCAGGCTGATCCCAGTTGTTAGTTTAGGAAACCTGCATGTTTAGTCAGAGGTCAAACTGACCAGGATTTATTTTGTTTGTTTCTTTTTGGCTTTGCTGTGTTTTTGTCACTGTACATAGAGAAATAAACCGCACCTTTTGATTTTGAAAACCACAACCTCCGTCTGCTGGCCCTGTTTTTGTGTGGGGAGCCCAACCAGGGGGTCACACACACCCGCTACCGAGTTAACCCCCTCACAGTATATATATATATATATATATATATATATATATATATATATAATCTATATCACAAAACAGTAAATGGGAGCACTTTAAATTAGGGTTGTCCCGATACTACTTTTTTAAGATCGAGTACAAGTACCGATACTTTTTTTTTTCTCAAGTACTCGCCGATACCAATTACTGATACTTTTTTTAATGTCATGTGACAGTTTTAGGCACTGATAGGTGGCACACATTGATGGGCACTGATAGGTGGCACTGACGGCTGGCAGTGGCACTGATGACTGGGCACTGATAGATGGCACTAACAGATGTCACTGATGAGCACTAATTGATGGCTGGCACTTATGCACACTGATAGGTGGCACTGATGGACAGGTACTGAAATAAATGACACAAGAGGAAACTAAAGGATTTGTTTTGCCATGCTGCCTGCCTATGCGATGCCCATCTTGGTACACCTTGCACTCGGCTGCATAAAAGCAGCAGCGGACATCTTGTTGCACCCAGCTCCAACTGGGTGTAACAGTATGTCCACTGCTGGCATACTGTGGCTGAATACAGGGTGTACCAAGATGGGCGTCGGGATTTTCAAGCACTGATGGCAACATGGAGCGTCACTTCCATTACCCAATGTGATGGCTCTGGTCGCCGATCCTGATGGATGATGCGGCTGCACCCCTGCCAGCTTATCCGCTTGCGAACTCTGTCTCTCCGGTTCACTCTCCGCTCCACCCGCTGACTTCCTGTTGCAAAGCCTCTCTCCTATCCCAGGTATCGGCTAGGGCATCGGGAGCATTTGTGCGAGTACAAGTACTTGTGCAAATTCTCTATCGGTCCTGATACCGATACTAGTATCGGGACAACCCTAATTTAAATGCCCCTCCAGGGAGCACGCAGACACATTTATATATTTTCAGCTTTCAGCGCTAACACATTTTGAATGACAATTGCGCAGTCATGCGACACTGTTCCCAAACATTTTTTATAAAAAAAAATTCCCACAAATGGAGATTTCTTTTGGTTGTATTTGTTCAATGCTGGGGTTTTTATTTGCGCTACAAATAAAAAAGACTTCACATTTGGAAGAAAAGTTTTCTTAGTTTCTGTTATAAAACTTTGTAAATTTTCTCCTTCACTGATGAGTCAGTACTGATTGACACTCATGAGGTGGCACTGATGAGGGGGCACTGATATGCGGCACTGATAGGTGGCACTGATCAGAGGCGCTGACAGGCATCACAATGGGCAATGATTGCCTTCCCTGGTGGTCCTGGGTGGGTATCCTCGGGGGGGGGGGGGGGCGGCTGCACTGATAATCAAACAGTGCAGACACCCCCCCCCCCCCGTCAGAAGAGCAGTCGATCGATATCCTCGACTCGTGTTTGTCAGTGCAACTAGAGGAAAAGCCTATACATGTCTTTTCCTGTTTACACTGTGATCAGCTATGATTGGACACAGCTGATCACATGATAAAGAGCCTCCGTCAGAGGCTCTTTACCTAGATTGGAGATGCGGGTGCGCGATTGCGGCTTATCCTGCTGATATGACTCCCAGTCAGGATAATGAAAGCACTTCCCGGCCGTCATTTTGCTGTATGGCGGGCGGGAAGTGGTTAAGATGACAGAAAACCTGGAGATCAGTTTTAAGTTCATTGTAACCTAAGGCTCCATGTACACAAGCTCAAAAACAGTCGTTTTTAAAGCAGCAGAAAAAGGTAGCTTTTATCAGCGTTTTTTTTAGCTTTTTTTTAAAAAAAAAAATAAAAAATTCTTTTTTTTTTTTCAATGGACCAAAAAACGCTAAAAAATGCTCGCGGCCAGCGTTTGAGCGTTTTCCGGCGTTTTGCTTTTTTTTTTTTTCTGCCGAAAAACGGCACTTTGAACGCGAATTTCTTGTGTTCAGAAAAAAGCCCATTAACTCCACTGCTCATTAAAGCTAAAAAACGTTGTGTACATGAACCCATAGGCTAACATAGAGTGCAGTTAATGGGCTTTTTAAAAAAACGCCAAAACGCCCATAAACTGCAGTTTATCAGCTTCTGTGTACATGGAGCCTAAGGCCCCATGCACACAGGGTGTTTTTACAGCCGCGTTTTTTACAGCTTAAAACGCCTGTCCCTGTTTTGTAAACATTTTTTGACCTTTTTTAAAAAAAAAAAAAAATGCTGGAGCTCAAAAACGCAATCACGGCCTTTATGCGCGTTTAATAGCATTGGGCGTTTTTGCAGCTCGAACCTGGAGCTCCAGAACGCACTGGTCTTGGGTTTTTTTTTGCAGCTGGAAAACGCCTATGCTACTTGAAGCTCATAAAAGCTCTGTATGCATGACACAATAGAATAACCTGGATGGGCGTTTTGCAGCTGTAAAAAAAAACGTCTAACGCTGCTAACAGCAGCTGCAAAAACGCCCTTTAAGGTTATATGGGGCTGCTTTTGAGTTTAAAGTGACTGTAAACATTTTCTTCTTGTATATAAAAAAAAACAAAAAAACATGCCTATACTTGCCTGCTCTGTGTAATGGTTTAGCACTGAGCAGCCCCGATCCTCTTTCTCTGGGGTCCCTGGCCAGTGCTTCAGGCCCCTCTTCTTTTTTGGGTGTCCCCACTGAAAGAAAAGTGGCACAGCAGCTTTTCTGAATTCCCGCCCCCCCCCCCCAAGTATGTTTTGAGAAAAAAAATAGTAGCTCACATCATGGGGTCTTCTTCAGTCGTACAGTTCCAGTGCTCTGACTATGCCGTATTCATCTGCCCTCCTTCTACCACTCATAGGATTCCTTGTATTCTTTTCAGAGATCCTCTCGGTTATCTACCTCTCCTCCACTCTCAGAACATTTTGCATGAGAAAGCAGGCAGGAACTTAAACATCTACAAATTAAGGCTTCATGCCCACGGACGTTTTTACAGCTGCGTTTTTTACAGCTTAAAAACGCCTGTCCATGTTGTTGTAAATTTAAATTTTTTTTTTGCAAAAAAAAAAAAAAAAGTCGGAGCTAAAAAACGCGACCGCGCGTTAGTGTGCGTTTTTGCGTGTTTTTTGACGCTTCGCGGTTTTTTCTGCCTAACTCCAACGCTGAGGAACGCACTGGTCCTGGGTTTTTTTTACAGCTTAAAAACGTCTATGCTATTTGCAGCTCAAAAACATCTAGGTGGGCATGAAGCTATAGACTAACATGGACAGGCGTTTTCAAGCTGTAAAAAACGCTCAAAAACGCGGCTGTAAAAACGTCCGTGGGCATGAGGCCTTATAATTAAAAAAACACAACGTGTTGGATAAATAAGGCCGTGGCTGCTTTATTATTGGATTTCAAATAATTAAATCTTTTATAAATAAATCACACTTAAAAAAGAGCTTGGCCACTACGGCTCAAGCTTATATAATATTTAACCAACTTAAATTATCCACACAATATAATATATTCAAACAATTCATCCCCGTTTGTATTTTTACAACAAAGGTGAACTTTCCACATAATTAGCAGCCATGACAAAACAGAATGTATTAGTGGGGGGGGGGGGGGGGGGTACAATACCTGTAAGTGCTCCATAACTGCAGGTCTCCTACCCTTGACAGAAATACAAATCTGTAACAACTCCATGATATGCATTTGATCTGTGTATTTAACGGTTTGCCTGGACTTCAGCTTTAAGGTGCTGAAGTTTTTGCATGCTGATTTGCTGTGATCTTTCCCCGCTGGAGCAAAAAGTTATCTTTGCAGCATGGCTGAGTTGTAAGCACACATGCTGTACATGCTAGACATTTTAAAGTTAAGAGGAGAATATTCCTCATACTGAAAATGAATGCAGTTAGGTGTTATTGGATCCCGGGGAGAGCTGAAGGGACAAAGGGTGAACCCTTTATATTGGCAATGTGATAGTCACGTTTATACGCTTTGGCACCTTTTCAGAAATAGAATACATTAAGTCATTGCAGATAAAGCTGGATACAATCCTATAATGAGGCAGCTGTCACAGGCAGATGGATCTGTTGAACAGCAAAGTTTTAGAACACACTGTAAGCATACATTTTTCCTCTGATTGGGAGGCACTAGTAGACCTTGTGTAGATCACATTCTTGGCTACCTAGAAATAGACTAACTGGTACTATTTTTAGTAACTGGTACTATTTTTAGACCTGTCATGGATTTGCTTTGCTTGCTTTGAATACAGGTGAAAAGTTTACCTATGCTGATCAAAGGTAGACTTATGGAAAAAAATATATGATTGTAATTAAAAACCCTTTAAATTAGCTACATAGATTTCTGATGGTGCAAAAAGGTAGGATGACTTCTCTATATGTTATCACAAAACAGACTGACCTGTACTCTTTTAATTTGCAAGCTAGCAAAAACTAGAATTTGTTTCTTCAGACAACTGCATATGTGGGCACAACCCTGTGTAGTTTTTGCATCTGTATGTATTTTATGGCTGTAAAATGTTAGGTAGCATTTTTTTTTTTTTTTTCTTCTATACTTTTTTTTCCTTCCAAAAACTGTGCATAGGCTCAGTATTGCTGCTGCGCCGACAATGGCTAACAGCGGAGAATTGGATGAATGAGTCCAGACCAATCCCACAGCCAACTAATATTTTCCTTATGGGCTGTTTATAGCCAATAAGCCTTGTCATCATAGTTTGTGTTGCTCAATATCACTGGGTTTGTTATGTGTATGTATGCAAATGGTAACTTCTAATTTTTGTTACTCTACGGATGATTAATATGGTAAATATTAAGATACAATCTAAAAACGCAATCAGCGTATTTAATAAGGCAGTGCAAAGAGCAAGCATGTGGGGCAAATTATTCCAACCAACCATCAGATTTTATGTTTCATCTGTTTTAGAGGACAGAAAGAGCCCATAGCAAATGGTTGATTGCTGACTGGTTATTCTAAGTCACCACATTTTGCCTAAATATGAAAAAATTGCATCGATAGAAAAAATTAAACATAACAACCCTCCACCCAACCCTAAATAAACAATGTTTTAGACACATTCATACATCTGAACGTCCCTCAAGCCCAAAAATACAAAGGATAAAAACGGCAACTATGGGTGCTGATCAAACATCTGGCTCATCCCAGTATGTACAGTCAATTTATTAACCAGAAAAAAAATGAAGGGCAAACTATAGTTGCCGGCAATGTATTTTCAGTGCCCTTCTTGCCAGTTAGCCAGGACAGCAATTGTTCATTAGTTAATAGATTACTGTTGGACTAGTGACCCTATTGGGAATCAAATCTGTGTTAAAAGTCCATCTCATGCCTATATATGAAAGTTGGATAAAGCCTCGTAAACGCAATGGGAAAACCGAATGAACCATTCTGGTTTCGACGCAATAATCTGATCGTTGGTACACAGCTATCATCTGACATTTTCTGAAGGGACGAACATGAAAAATGTTCTCGTATGATACCATATCAAATGATTTTAGTTTAATCAGTATAGTCTTCGTCCGAAAAATACAATACAAATACATTACAGCACTTCCAATTTTTTTCTATTGTACGAGAATTTTCGTACTTTAACCTATTCACATTCGATAAAGAGATTGGCGTGCAAAAAAGAACTGACGATCATTCATTCAATAACCTCATCGTGTGTACTGGGCTTAAAAGGAATGGCCTGAAACAGGGTTAGGTGTACACCAGGCTTGAAACCAAATGTGTCCACGTATATTTCTCTCCTAGAATGGGATTATCTCAGATCACTCCTAGCATGACTTGTTTTGCCGTATGTTGGCTTCATCAGGACGTGGCAACATATTTTGCTTGTTGCTGTTTAGCTTGTTCTTGGAACCAGTAATATAGGATTCCAAAAACGCTTAATAAAATCCGTTTAACCACTTCAGCCCCGGAAGATTTGGCTGCTGAATGACCGGGCCATTTTTTGCAATTTGGCACTGCGTCGCTTTAACTGACAATTGCGCGGTCATGCGACACGCTTGACCCAAACAAAAGTGACGTCCTTTTTTCCCCACAAATAGAGCTTTCTTTTGGTGGTATTTGATCATCCCTGCCCTTTTTTTTTTTTTTTGCGCTATAAACAATAGAACAGCAACAGTTTTTTTTTAAAAAACTATCTTTTACTTATTTCTATAATATCCTAAAAAAAAATATATATATTTTTTTTCCCTCAGTTTAGGCTGAAATGTATTCGGCATATTTTTAAAAATGCCCAAAAGTTATAGCGGCTAGGGGATAGAATTATGGCATTTGTAGTTTTTTTTTTTTATTTTTTTTTTACTAGTGCAGCGCCCTTGGCCTGTACACGTGGAGTTCGTGTTCCATCCCAGACGCCTTCAGTCTGGGTTGAGGTACTCAACCGGAGGCCTGGGGCCCAGTACCTTCCACTGGGTCCCACGAGGGAGGGATTGTCCTAAGGTGCCCCGGGTGTTGGGCCCCTGAATCCAGGGCATAAGGGACCAGAGAGGTGATCCTCCCGAAGAGCTGGTACAGCATATTGCCAGTGCCGGGTGGATCTCTCGAGACCGTCCGGATGGATGTCTTTTCCCAACAAGGGCCAATTCAGCTAGGAAGGTGGTCCATGTTCTAAAGCCGGTGGCAGCGGTCCATCTAATTCACTCAGGTCGGTGGCAGAGACCTGCTCTCAGGCTTGTGGCAGGGACCTCAACAGTTCACCCGGTCGGTGGCAGCGACCAATCTCACGGTCGGTGGCAGAGACTGTGCGCCAAGCCTATTTGCACTAGAAGGAATAGGAGAGTTCACTGTGCCTGGACCTACTCGTATCCACACCCTGTCTGTTTATTCAAAAGTTCAACTGATGCTGTTCACTTGTCAAGAAGAATAAAGGAGTGTTGGACTTTTTATGGTGTGGGGCTCTATTACTGACTGTCAAACTTCCACAGGAGAAGCAGGCTCCATCAAGAACACAGGCCCGAAGGTAAAATAAGTGTTGGCTTTCACCTCTGCACATTAGAGGACATAGGCCGTAGTGAACCTCATCCTCCTCCCGCATACCCCTAGACAAGCCAGCCGTTTTATTAACAAGAAACAGGGGTTAAGCCCGCTACACTAGTAATGGCGGCGATCTGCGATTTTTATTTTTATTTTTTATCGCGACTGCGACATTATGATGGACAGTTGTGACACATTTTTGGGACCACTGACAATTTTACAGGGATCAGTGTAAAAATGTCACTGGCAAGAAAGGGGTTAACACTAGGGGGCGATCAAGGGGTTAACTGTGTTCCCTCTGTGTTCTAACAGAAGGGGGGATGGAACTGACTAGGGGAAATGACAGTTCGCTGTTCATACTTTGTACGATCAGTCATTTCTCCCCTGAGAGAATGGGGATCTGTGTGTTTACACACCACAGATCCTGGTTCTCGCTGTGTCACGAGCAATTGCGGGTGGAGTAGCCTGGAGGGGGATGAGTAGAGCTGGCTGGTCATGTGATCGCAATCTTGGCTCTTTAGCTTGGTATTTTACAGCATTTATATTTATAAATTCACAGAGGACGAAACTGCAATAGGAGATAGTGCTGATGGTGTATACAGGTTAGTGTTATGAGAGCAGCAGGAGGGGGAGGGGTGGCTCTCAGAGAGGGGAGGGCGGAGGAGGACACAGGAGCAGAGAGAAGATAGCAGGCTGCTGATGAGAGGCATATATATACTGACCACGGTGTCTGGTCTCAGCAGCCATGATACACCGTGGTCAGTTTACAGAGGGGTGGCAGGATCAGCCAGGTTTGTTAGGTGTTACAGGGGGCCAAATGACACAGGACAAGCACTGTGTCATATAACATGCTTTAAAGTAGCAGGATCCATTTTTTTTTTTGGGTTAACAAAATGTTGGACACTATTAACCGCTTCAGCACCGGAAGATTTTCCCCTCTTCCTGACCAGAGCAATATTTACAATTTGGCACTGCGTCGCTTTAACTGACAATTGCGCGGTTGTGCGACGTTGTACCCAAACAAAATTTGTGTCCTTTTTTCTTTCCCCACAAATAGAGCTTTCTTTTGATGGTATTTGATCACCTCTGCGTTCTTTTATTTATAGCGCAAAAAAAACCCAAAAAAACAGCGACAATTTTGAAAAAAAACACTATCTTTTACTCTTTGCTATAATACATATATTCCACTTATTTTTTTTTTCAAATTTTTTCCTTTTTTTTCCCTCAGTTTAGGCCAATAGGTATACTACATATTTTTGGTAAAAAAACCGCAATAAGCGTATATTGATTGGTTTGCGCAAAAGTTATAGCATCTACAAAATAGGGGATCGAATTATGGCATTTTTTTTTTTTACTAGTAATGGTGATCTGCGATTTTTATCGGGACTGCGACATTATGGCGGACAGATCGGACACTTTTTTGTCATTTTTGGGACCATTGACAATTTTACAGCGATTAGTGCTATAAAAATGCACTGATTACTGTAAAAATGTCACAGGCAGGGAAGGGGTTAACACTAGGGGGCGATCAAGGGGTTAAATGTGTTCTCTGTGTTCTAACTGAAGGGGGGGTGGGACTTACTAGGGGAAATGACAGATCGCTGTTCATACTTTGTATGAACACACGATCAGCCATTTCTCCCCTCAGAGAACCGGAATCTGTGTGTTTACACACACAGATCGTGGGTGCCCGGCGGTCATCACGCACTCGGGGCATTAGCATCTGCTCCGGGGGCGAGCACCTCGGGCGGCTTGCGCGTGCCTGCGCCGGCTGGTCGGCAAGTGGTTAATGAGCTTTGCTATTGCATTTCTATATATTTATTTATTGAAAGCAAAGAAGATTTGTTGTAGTGAAATAAGTGTTTTTTGTAGGTTGTACTGTACTTTATGAAAACCTATAACCGTGTGTATCACACTAAGGCATTTATAAAGCAATTCTATATCGTGTGTAAAAATGGGTTTTGCAGACGCTTGAGATACTCTTCGGTGGCACTAACACTAGGATCACAAGCTCTTCTAGGGACTTGAATCATGGATAAAATAATAGACTAGACGTAATTGCAGGCGGCCTGCGATTGTGCCCTTAAAGCTAGTTCTGTATTTTTCCCTCAGTGTTCATTCCACAACTACTTATTTCTGTGATTTTATTTGCTCTGATCTTTGAAGGACTTATCCCTTTCAGGATTTCATGATGGTAGCTTTGAATGTAATATAATATGACATCAGTCCCTGAAGGCCAACAGTTGTCAGGGCTATTACGAAGAAAAACTGCATTACTATGAGTAAAGAGATATACAATGTTCAGAATAGAAAATAATAGGGGACTATGGGAGTGAAGAAGTTAATGACCTTCGGTGCCTTGCAGTGACTGCTCTGAGGTTTCTATTTCATGTTTGAATATTGTAGCATAACTGATTTTGTACCTTCCCTTTTTCATTGCTTCCCATGACAAAAAGTGTACATAGGAAAACCATTAGAAATATGTGATATCTCATTACGGTGAAGTCATGAGCCCACTTTGTTATTGCTAACCTTTAAAAGCAGCCTGTTAAGTGTGGGGCAGCTTTGAGACCCTTTTACATAAAGACAATCCCTTTTTTCTAATTTGTGTTCATAAACGTATTGTCATGGATATGCAGTAATGTTTGTCTGTCAGCTTACCTTCCTCTCCATGTGTTCACCTTTAGAGGCCAGACACTCTCACCTGGCTGCTTATATAATCTCTCCTCCAAGCATGGCTCCACCCCAGGCCCTATCAGAGAACTATATTAACCTGTGCACTGCAAGTCTGCCTTGCTGATCAACGTTGTTTAAGCATTGTGTGTTTGGGTTCCTGCTTGCCGTGTGCTATGCGTGTCTGTTACCAATCTTGGCTTGTTCTCGACTATCCCTGTCTGCTTGTCGCCCTGACCTTGGCTTATCCCCTCACTATCTCTTGTATCCTGAGCTGCTGCTTCCCTTCTATCCTCTATACCCTACGGAGCGTGAGCTAGGGGACTCTGGGGGCCGCGACCTGGATCCAGTTGCCGCTCAGTCCATCCTCACCACTAGAGGCTCTGGTGAATCTTGGGCTCTAGCTCCCTGTGGGTCCCTGTTTGTGCTCCAGTGGACATGCCTACCTTAACCACCCTGTGATCTATCCGCAGCAGTCGGCTATAGGGTTCACTACCTTAGCGGTGCACTCCTGACCCCAACGGTGTGCATCTGTCACCTGGCCTCAGTTGACCTGATACTTATCATTTATTGCTTCCTCTTACTAAAGGTGTAACAGGCAAAAACCTTTTCACTTATGCAATGCCTCTCTGCCTTGAAATCATGCAGTCACTTCTGCGTTTCAACATTTAACTGGTCCCTTTTCAAAGAATATGACAGTGTGGTGGCTTTTTTTAGACCCTTTTACATAGAGATGGTCTTTTTTGTTATTAATTTAAATTGCAGCATTACTCATAAGTAATCCTCAATCATAACATTTTGTATTTCTAGGCTTGGATTTAACGTCTGAATGTATTTGTAGCATTAGGGTGCAAGGAGCAATACATACATTTCTGAGTCCTGACATTACCAACTGCTGTAATTGTATCTCTTTAAACGCTGTGTAATTCAGAGGAATAGTGTTATCAAGCTGCGATTATTTTTTTAGAAGCTTAGATAACTTGGATCCATACAATAACACAGCGGTTAAAAAGATTTTTTCTTATGTCAGGCACAATTTCATTGTGTGGTACATGTGAAACTTAATGTAAAAAAATAAACCCCATGCAATTTCACAAATTAAGGAGTGAAAACTGAAAATGGCAGAGAAAAAATGTAATTGTGCAGAAAGGTTTTGTTAGCCTTTCATATCTTTTAAAGATACATTTATCATTCCTATGGAAACATGCGAAAGAAAAGCTGCTGGATCTTGTCTTTGTAGCTTTTTGTTTTTTGTGTGTATAAACTGGACAAAAGAAATCCAGTTTTTTAATTTACACATTGTTGCATTTTTAAATGAATCTTAACCCATTATTTGGTGAAAACACAATATTATGTTGTGTGAGCATCAATTTGTGGCTGACAAGTAAGCATTTTAGCCCTGGTTCACACTGGTGTGTTTTGACATGCGATTTTTTTGCATGTCAAATCGCATGTCAAAACGGCGATATTTGACGCAAATTGTTGTCAATGGCATAATCCTAATCGGTGCGACGCCGCATCTGCGGCGCTGCACCGATTTCTAAAAGTAGTTTCTGTACTACTTTTCGCGATTTCGGCCACGATTTACTATGACATCTGTGCAGAAACCTGCACAGATGTCTTTGTAATCGCGGCTGAAATCGGGACTGCCAGCGAGAGTGAAATCGTGCGAGTTCAGCTGAACTCGCACGGCTTCACTCCCGCAGCCCAGCGTGAACCTGGGCCTAAGGTAACATTATGTTGCCTTTTCTGATCCTGATGGTCTATGCAAAGTATCTAAATTATTATTTATTTTTTTTGATTCTTAAAATACCCATATATTAAGAACACTATACAAATAAATGAGATTTTATTTCAGTTATGTATTCATTAAAAATAATCAAATAATATGTTTATATGTAGCTACTGTAGTAGAAATACCCAAATCCTCTTATTTTTTTATCTTTCTGGATTACCCTTTACAGCATCACACAGTGTAAAAGGAATGGCCAGCACTTGTAACCAGAAAAGGCAATACTTTCTGCCAAGTAAAGACTTTAAACGACACAAATGCCTCTCTGACTAGGGATGAGCTTCGAGTTCGAGTTGAACTCATGTTCGACTCGAACATTGCCTGTTCGCCCGTTCGCCGAACAGCGAACAAATTGGGGTGTTCACGGCAAATTCGAAAAATCTTTGGGAGAAATCTAAAGTGCTAATTATAAAGGCTTATATGCAAGTTATTGTCCTAAAAAGTGTTTGGGGACCGGGGTTCTGCCCCAGGGGACATGTATCAATGCAAAAAGAAGTTTTAAAAACGGCCGTTTTTTCGGGAGCAGTGATTTTAATAATGCTTAAAATGAAAAAATAAAAGTGAAATATTCCTTTAAATTTCGTACCTGGGGGGTGTGTATGATATGCATGTAAAGTGGCGCATGTTTCCCGTGCTTAGAACTGTCCCTGCACAAAGTGTCATTTTTGAAAGAAAAAAATGCATTTAAAACTGACTCGCGGCTATTAATGAATTGTCGGCTCCCGGCAATACATACAAAAAGTCATTGATAAAAAAAAAAAAAAAGCGTGGGGGTTCCCCAGAATTCAATTACCAGGCCCTTCAGATCTGGCATGGATTTTAAGGGGAACTCCACCCCAAATTTAAAAAAAAAAATGGCGTGGAGTCCCCCTAAAAATCCATACCAGACCCCTTATCCGAGCACGCAACCTGGCCGGCCGCAGGGGAAAAGGGGGGACGAGAGAGCGGCCCCCTCCCTCCTGAACCGTACCAGGCCACATGCCCTCAACATGGGGAGTATGTCCCCATGTTGATGGGGACAAGGGCCTCATCCCCACAACCCTTGCCCGGTGGTTGTGGGGGTCTGCGGGCGGGGGGCTTATCGGAATCTGGAAGACCCCTTTAACAAAGGGGACCCCCAGATCCCGGCCCCCCCCTATGTGAATTGGTAAGGGGTACATTGTACCCCTACCATTTCACAAAGAAAGCGTAAAAAAACACACAAACACCTTGAAAAAGTCCTTTATTTAAAAAAAACAAAAAACAAAAACATTCCAGCGGTGAAATCCAGTGTCCCGCGGCGATCCCGATGTCCAGCGCTGTCCTTCATTGGTTGTGCCTGAGCGGACCTGATGGGGAACTCCCTCTCAGTATTTTAAATGTATAGACCCGCCCCTTCTAAAGTTCCCCATCAGGTCCGCCCCCTCGGTATGTCGGACCCGCCTACGTCATTGGCTTGAGCGGGGAACTTCCTTCACTGTGTAATTTAAATTTACATAGTGAAGGAAGTTCCCCGCTCAAGCCAATGACGTAGGCGGGTCCGATATACCGAGGGGGGGACCTGATGGGGAACCGCTCTCACTTTGGTAATACATGTATAGACCCGCCCCTTCTCATGTTCCGCATCTGGTCCGCTGAGCGGACCTGATGGGGAACTTTAGAAGGGGCGGGTCTATACATTTAAAATACTGAGAGGGAGTTCCCCATCAGGTCCGCTCAGGCACAACCAATGAAGGACAGCGCTGGACATCGGGATCGCCGCGGGACACTGGATTTCACCGCTGGAATGTTTTTGTTTTTTTTAAATAAAGGACTTTTTCAAGGTGTTTGTGTTTTTTTTAAACATTTTTTTACGCTTTCTTTGTGAAATGGTAGGGGTACAATGTACCCCTTACCAATTCACATAGGGGGGGCGGGATCTGGGGGTCCCCTTTGTTAAAGGGGTCTTCCAGATTCCGATAAGCCCCCCGCACGCAGACCCCCACAACCACCGGGCAAGGGTTGTGGGGATGAGGCCCTTGTCCCCATCAACATGGGGACATCCTCCCCATGTTGAGGGCATGTGGCCTGGTACGGTTCAGGAGGGAGGGGGGGCCGCTCTCTCGTCCCCCCCTTTTCCCCTGCGGCCGGCCAGGTTGCGTGCTCGGATAAGGGGTCTGGTATGGATTTTTAGGGGGACTCCACGCCATTTTTTTAAAAAATTTGGGGTGGAGTTCCCCTTAAAATCCATGCCAGATCTGAAGGGCCTGGTAATTGAATTCTGTGAAACCCCCACGCTTTTTTTTTTTTTTTTTTTTTTTTTATATCAATGACTTTTGTATGTATTGCCGGGAGCCGACAATTCATTAATAGCCGCGAGTCAGTTTTAAATGCATTTTTTTATTTCAAAAATGACATTTTTTGCAGGGACAGTTCTAAGCACAGGAAACATGCGCCACTTTACATGCATATCATACACACCCCCCAGGTACGAAATTTAAAGGAATATTTCACTTTTATTTTTTCATTTTAAGCATTATTAAAATCACTGCTCCCGAAAAAACGGCCGTTTTTAAAACTTATTTTTGCATTGATACATGTCCCCTGGGGCAGGACCCGGGTCCCAAAACACTTTTTAGGACAATAACTTGCATATTAGCCTTTATAATTAACACTTTAGATTTCGAACGTTCGAGTCATTGTATTTAATAGGGTTCTAAAGTTTACACGAACATTTTGTCTGTTCGCAGGTTCTGGTGCGAACCAAACAGGGGGGTGTTCGGCTCATCCCTGTCTCTGACTATCTCTAAAGCTGGCCATAGACATTTCAATCCTTTGCTGGTTCAGGGGAACTCGCCGAGATTCAAATTATGTATGGGCAGGCTGAATGTACCCAAGTTCATCAATCAACTTTGGTACAACCAGCCTTCTGAGTTTTATATGTGACTATTGCTATGAGCCGTTATAGCTGCTAGCAATAATCACTGTTAACAAAATACCTGTGGTTCCCCTGACCCCCCCACTGGGAGAACACAATGGCTACATGGGAGGGATCTCCCTGCCCACACTCTGTTGATGGGGGTGCAACTATGGCTGGCCTTAGTCTGCTTTCTCCAAATTACTAGGATCCTCTGATCTTTAGTGCAATCAGCCATGGGTAGCACTTTCTTTATTGTCTGCACCCATGGATATCTATGGGGGATTCACTAATGGAGCCTGTGTAGAGAGGATTAGGGATGAGCCGAACACCCCCCCCCCCCCCCCCGTTCGGTTCGCACCAGAACCTTCGAACGGACCGAAAGTTCGTGCGAACATTAGAACCCTATTAAATACAATGGACGTGAACGTTCGAAATCTAAAGTGCTAATTATAACGACTAATATGCATGTTATTGTCCTAAAAAGGGTTTGGGGACCCGGGTTCTGCCCCAGGGAACATGTATCAATGCAAAACGAAGTTTTAAAAACAGCCATTTTTTCGGGAGCAGTCATTTTAATGATGCAAAAAGTGAAAAAAAAAGTCAAATATTCCTTTTAAATATCGTACCTGGGGGGTGTCTAAAGTATGCCTGTGAAGTGTCACGTGTTTCCCGTGTTTAGAACTGTCCCTGCACAAAATGACATTTCTAAAGGAAAAAAGCCATTTAAAACTGCTTGCGGCTTTATTTTAATGTCTGGTCCCGGTAATATGGATGAAAATCTTTGAGAAAAATGGCATAGCTACCCCATCAACCCCCCCTACCCCAGCCCATTACCAGCCCCTTTGGGTCTTGTTTGGATATTAAGGGGAACCCCGCAACACAAAATAAAAAAGGCCCTATATACTCTGAACAGCAGTATACAGGCGGTGTAAACAAGACAGGGACTGTAGGTTTGTTCTTAAGTAGAATCTGTTTGTAATTTTGAACAGGTACATTGTTTAAGTGTAGCTCCAGCCAAAAAATATATTTTTAAGCTTTTTGGAAAACATAGGGAAGGGTTATCACCCCTGTAACATTTGTTTTGCTGTCTGTGTCCCTGTTCAGAACATTTCACCTCACTTTCCGTCCCAATGACAAATGTTTTTGAAAAGTGGGGGTTTTTATTGAAACAAGGATTGGTGATAAAGCATCAGTGGAGAGGAGACACCTTTTTCCCATATTAACTCTTACAGGAGAGAATTTCCCTTCCTAGGGGTAGATTTCCTCTCACTTCCTGTTGTCTCCTTCCGTTTGCAAGTAGGAGTCGTTTGCAGAGGCGTAACTAGAAACTTCAAGGCCCCGGTGCAAGAAATCATGAAGGGCCCCCCCCCCACCGAAAAGCATGATTTTGATACTTTATTTTTGTCTATACTTTACTGTGGATAGACACCCTCTTAGTGCAGACCCCCGCAGCATAGACTCCCCACTTGGTGCAGACCCCTGCAGTATAGACTCCCCACTTGGTGCAGACCCCTGCAGTATAGACTCCCCACTTGGTGCAGACCCCTGCAGTATAGACTCCCCACTTGGTGCAGACCCCTGCAGTATAGACTCCCCACTTGGTGCAGACCCCTGCAGTATAGACTCCCCACTTGGTGCAGACCCCCGCAGTATAGACACCCCACTTGGTGCAGACCCCCGCAGTATAGACACCCCACTTGGTGCAGACCCACATACATACAGTATAATACACATAGACACAGTCACACACCAGCATTTTTTACCCAAAAATCAGCCTGATTGAACACACTGCTGCCCCCATCTCCTGGCATGCTGGGACTTGTAGTGCCCCAGGCAGCTCACAGACACATTAGTTGGTAATACAGGAGAGGAGGGGACTGTGCTTGTTTAGTGGTGGGCAGCTAATGAGTAGGGAGATGTAGTTAGTAGAGATTGGGGAGACATTCATGTTCTTCCTCCAGCAGCAGTGCACTTCTCACACACAAAATCGATCTACTAGCCTCAGAGACAGGAGGAGCCATGCTAGAGGTAACACATCCTCCCCCTCACTGCTCACCAGGCTAATCCATCGACAAGAATCCATTAAGTAAAGCTCAGCCAGTTTACCTTATCAGGCAGAAGTCCGTCCCACACTGCAGGCTGTGTCCCCGCCTCCCTCTCCTCTCATCTCCTGCTCTTGGGTCAAAAAAGCTGCGCTGTGGAAAGGGGTGTGTACAGCATGTTCCTATTGGCTGAGGGGGCAGTGAAGAGGCGGGGCAGCTATAATCTGACCGAATGGTCAGTCCTCCTCTGCCAGCAACGCCGTGACGGGCGGGTGGCGGGCCCCCGGGACTTGGCAGAACTACAGGGCCCAGTCGCAACTGCGACGGCTGCGACCATGAAAATTCCGCCACTGGTCGTTTGTAAGTTGGATGTTTGAAAGTAGGGGCCTGCCGTATATACTCTGCTGAAATTTGCCCCTTACATGTTGGTGTTGCCACCACAATGTGAGTCCTCACAATTACTCTTGGTGGGCGCTGGAACACCCTGCTGTGAACTATTATATCAGGAATTGTATTTACATGCCATTGTTGAACAGTGGTAGGAAAAATTGGGCCTTTGGTGGTGCTGGTACCACAACACTGTAAGCCCTCAGTTACTCTTGGTGGGCGCATGAATGGGCCCTGCTGTGAATTATTAGATCAATAATTGTAATTACATGCCCCTGTAGAACAGGGGCTGAAAAATTGGGCCTTAGCAACTGGTGCCACAACACTGCAACCTCTCTCAGATACTCTAGTTGGAGTGCAGGAATGAGCCCTGCTGCAAAGCATTGCATCAAAAATTGTAATTGCATGCCCCTGTTAAACAGGGGCTGAAAAATTGGACCTTAGCCGGTGGTGGTGGTGGTGGTGGTGGTGGAGGAGGAGGAGGATCCAAGACTGGTTCATCTTTATGAAGGTCAGTCGGTGGACAGGCGCACCCTGTGATCTGTGACAGCATCCAGCAGCACTGAATGTGCATTCCGAAAGAACGCTGGATGCAGGACATGCCAGTAGCTCAATTGCATACTGTGCAAGCTCTGGCCAGTAAGCCAGAGGATTTTCGGTGGGAAAGGTGTCCAAATCTGACCTTGCCCCTAGGTATTCCTGCACCATGTATATCAGACGCTGGCGATGGTTGCTAGAACCGATCATACCTTGGGGCTGCGGACTAAAGAATTGTCTGATCGCATCGGTCAGACGGCCACCTTCCCCACCGCTCCTTTGACTGACCAAAGCCTCAGCAACTCGTTGACCAGGAGTTTGTAACCTCCCAGTCTCTGGAAACGTGTTGCACAGATCTTTCTGCAAGGCCTCCCGGAGTTGTCTCATCCTCTGCTCCCTCTCCGACGGTAAGATAAGGTCCGCAACCTTACCTTTGTACCGTGGATCAAGGAGAGTGGCCAGCCAGTAATGGTCCCTCTCCTTGATCCAAAGAATACGAGGATCCTTCCGCAGACTTTGCAGGATCAGGGAGGCCATGCAGCGTAGGTTAGCTGAGGCATTCGGTCCGGAGTCCTCTGGGTCACTAAGGGCGACATGATCCGCAGCCACCTCCTACCAACCACGTACAAGTGCACGTGTTTCTTGGGACTGTACATTATCCCTAAAAGACTGCTGCTGTTGATGCTGAGTGCCAGGCTCCACCTCCATGCTGACACAATCGTCGTCCTCGTCCTCTTCCTGTGGGATGGGTGGGACAGAAGGAACACTGTCTGGGTAAAGGGGGCCTTGAGAGGCAAGGAAGTCCTCCTCTTCCTGCCTCTGTTCTGCCTCAAGTGCCCTGTCCATTATTCCATGCAGCGTATGCTCCAACAGGTGGACAAGAGGTACAGTGTCACTGATGCATGCACTGTCACTGCTCACCATCCTCGTGGCCTCCTCAAATGGTGCCAGGACAGTGCATGCATTCCTGATCATGCCCCACTGGCGTGGTGAAAAAACCTGAGCTCCCCTGACCCTGTCCTGGTGCCGTAGTCGCACAGGTACACATTGATGGCCCTCTGCTGCATGTGCAGCCACTGCAGCATGGCCAACGTTGAGTTCCACCTGGTGGGCATGTCGCATATAAGGCGGTTCTTGGGCAGGTTCAACTCCTTTTGCAGCTCAGCCAGCCGAGCACTGGCATTATATGATCTGCGGAAATGCACACAGACTTTCCTGGCCTGCCTCAGGACATCCTGTAAGCCCGGGTACCTGCCCAAGAACCGCTGCACCACCAGGTTAAGGACGTGAGCCACACAGGGCACATGGGTCAGTTGTCCCTGTCGGAGGGCAGAGAGGAGGTTGGTGCCATTGTCGCAAACCACCATTCCTGCCTTAAGCTGGCGTGGCATCAACCACCTCTCGGCCTGCCCCTGCAGAGCTGACAGAACGTCTGCCCCAGTGTGGCTCCTGTCCCCCAAACACACCAGCGCAAGCACGGCATGGCATCTTTTTGCCTGCGTACTTGTGTAGCTCCTTGAACGCCTACGGAGCACCGCTGGTTCCGAGGACAAAGCACAGGAAGAGGCCATGGAGGAAGAAGAGGGGGTGGAGGAGAAGTGTGTCACAACAACCAGTAGTAGCATTTTGGAGGCATGGCGGCGGAACAACCTCCAACACTACTGCACCTTGTCCTGCATCCTTCCCAGCTGCCAAAAGAGTGACCCAATGGGCCGTGAAAGAAAGGTAACATCCCTGTCCATGCCTGCTGGACCATGAGTCAGCGGTAATATGCACCTTACCGCTGACCGCCCTGTCCAGCGAGGCATGGACATTGCCTTCCACATGCTGATAGAGAGCCGGAATCGCCTTCCGTGAGAAAGTGGCGTTTGGGAGCCTGCCACTGAGGAACCGCACATTGCATAAACTCACGGAAGGGGGCCGAAAAGGCAGCAGTTGAAGTGCTAGCAATTTAGCTAGCATTCAACCGCTGGGCATGTGGATGGCTGGGAGTGAACTTCTTTCGACGGTCCAGCAGCTGGGGCAGGGAAATTTGCCTGCTAGAATCGGACGTCGGTGTACTGCTAGCAGAGTGCCCACAAGTACTTGGCTGTGACACACCTAATTCTACACCTTCATTCCTCTCAGTGCAGGTTTCAGAGAGGACTGAATGTATAGTGGGGTTGGAGATCCCAGCTGATGCGGAGCAAGTAGAGGTCCGCTTTGTTCTTTGGTGTGGGTCTTTAAGGTAGTCTTGCCAACAAGCTGCATGGCAGGTCAACATATGTCTGGTCAAGCATGTGGTGCCCAAGCGGCTGATGTTTTGGCCACGCGAGATACGCTTGAGACATATGTTGCAAACAGCAGCGGTGCGATCTGATGCGCTCGACTCAAAAGGCCCACACCAAAGAATTTTGGAATAACAGGCAGAGGCAGCGCCCTGCACAGGCGGAGCTCTGCGGTGTGATTCAGTCGGTGTGCTGCCCTTACACTGGCCCCCGGAGGGCATCCTGCCTCGTTGGAGGTGTGCCTCCTCCTCATCCTCCTCCTCTCTCCTATCAGGCACCCACGTGGTGTCAGTGACCTCATCATCCCCTCCCTCCTCATCACTGGAACCAATCTGGCAGTATGCTGCAGCTGCTGGAACATGACTGCCAGATTGGTGTCCTTCTTGAGCATCCCCTCTCTCTGCTCTCACGCTACTGCCTTCCTCTAGCTGGGTATCATCTTCAGACCCTTCGAAACGCTGGGCATCCTCCTGGAGCATATGTACCCAACACTGTGCTCAAACAGTTTGGGGGACTCCTCAGGAGGACACGGTGGGTCTAGGGAAGGAGTGACTGATGATGATATTGAGGACGCTTTGGCAGCTGCTTTGCCAGTACCCTGAGCCTGGGTGAGAGAGGATGAGGAGGGCTTGGTCATCCACTCTACCAAGTCTTCGGCATGATGCGGCTCAACACGTCCAGCTGCCGAAAATAAGGACAAGCGTGTCCCACGGCCACGTGCTGATGACGATGCACCGCGTCCACGACCAGCACTGTTGTCTCTAGACACAGAGCCTGCTTGCCCTCTTTTATTGGCTCCTGACTGTCTGCCTCTTCTTGTTTGCCCCCCAGACATTCTAAAGGCCTGCAGGGAGATGGGAAAACCAGCAATAAGGTGTAGCTTCAGGTGTATATTTTGCAAGAAGCACACTACGCCCGCTGTAAGAGCTGCAGATGCCGGCCTGTGTTACACAACAGGAAAACACAGCAATAAGGCTTAGCTTCAGGTGTATATTTTGCAGGAGGCACACTATGCCTGCTGTAAGTGCTGCAGATGCCTGCTTGTGCTACACAACAGGAAAAAACAGTAATAAGGGCTAGCTTCAGGTGTATACTGTGCAGGAGGCTTAGCAAAAATATCACTGACACTGTCCCCTGCCTATCCTTCTCTCTCCCTGCACATAAGGTTTAGCAGGATATCACTGACACTGTCCCTGCCTATACTTCTCTCTCCCTGAACACACTACACAAGGCCATCACGCTGGCGGCCTTTTATAGTGTGGGGCGTGTACTAAACCCCCCTGAGCTATAATTGGCCACAGGCATCCTTACCACATTGATCAGCTGTCGGCCAATGCCAGCTGATCAAGTGATGTAAAAAGATCTATAATCACTTTTTGTTTCCACCATGCTGACAGTGTGAGGGTTAAAAAAAGCCAATCACCGGCTTCTGTCAGGACACCAGTCCCTCACACAGAGCCGCTGCTTACCTGTTTTCCCCAAAAAATTAACAAACAATTAAACTTTTTTTTTGCAATAATTAAATACCACCAAAATAAAGCTCTATTTGTGTTAAAAAAAAAAATGGGTACAGTGTTGCATGACCGCGCAATTGTCATTCAAAGTGCGACGGCCTGGGCAAGTGGTTAAATAAAGTGCAACGCAAATGCATTAAAGTCCAAATGGCAAGTTTGGAATCCTAAGATTCCAAACTTGCCTTTTGGACTTTGATGCATTTGAGTTGCACTCTATTTAAGATCCCAGTTTTGCCATCTGGGTACTAATGTACGTTTTATTTTTTTTTCATGTAGTTTTGCTTTATTTGTTTGCGAAGCGCTGCACTGTTATGCCTTGTACACACGAGCGGAATTTCCATCGGATTTAACTCCGACGGGTTTTTCCGACGGAGTTCCGCTCAAGCTGTCTTGCATACACACCGTCGCACTAAAATCCGACCGTCAAGAACACGGTGACGTAAAACACTATGACAAGCCGAGAAAATTAAGTTCTATGCTTCAGAGCATGCATGTTTTTTAGTCCATCGGAATTGCATCCAGACGAACGGAAATTCCGAACATGTTCTCTATCTAAATCCGTCGAATTTCCGACGGAATGTCCGATGGGGCATTCCATTAACTTTTTCTATTGGAAATTCCGAGCGTGTGTACGTGGCATTAGTTTTGCACATTTATGTTGAAGCACTGCTTTTGAGTGTTAGCAGCTTGCACTGAGTTTATTGTTTATACAGCAAAGATATATTCTTGACTGCTGAGAAGCATAGGCTCATTTATTACAAACTTATAAATCAATACCTTGCCCCCCCCTCCCAAAAAGACATGGCAACTGATTAAGTTGGAAATAGGGCAAGGCCACAGCTTTATAGAACTTTTCAAAAGTACAACTTTCCAAATGTACAAAACAATGCCAGTCACAGTATATCGTGAGCACCCACAAAATATCAATGCACATAATCTAAGAGGCCTGCCCTTACCATCAGTGCCAGACAGGCATTAGACTGACCCAAGAATTTAACTTGAGGGCATAGCCCATAAAGCAACACCAATTGCTAGCAAGGTTAAAACTGCCAATAAAGCTGCAACAAAACATCACAACGGGCGGGAGGGTGGGCAATGTCATGGATATGCATTAATGTCTGTCTGCCATCTTACCTTTCCTCCTCATGTGTTCATCTTAGAGACCAGACCTCCTTCACCTGGCTTCCTTTATAATCTCCTCCCAGCCTGACTCCACCCCAGGCCCTATCACAGAACACTATATTAACCTGTGCACTGCAAGCCTGCTTTGCTGATCAACGTGTTTGTTAGGCATTGTGTGTTTGGGTTCCTGCCTGCCGTGTGCTACGTCTGTCTCTCTGTTACATTATTGGCTTGTCCCCGACTATCCCTGTCTGCTCGTGACCCTTGACCTTCGGCTCGTTCTTTCGTTATCCTTGTCTGCTTGTGGCCCCTGACCTTCAGCTTGTTATTCGGTTCTCTCATATCTTGTGCTGCTGCTTCCCCTCTTTTCCCCTTATCCTACGGGGCGTGAGCTAGGAAACTCCAGGGGCCGCGACCTGGTCCCAGCCTGCAGCATAACATCCTCACCACTAGAGGCTCTGGAGAAGACCTGCTGGGTCTTAGACTCCGCGCCCTGGGGAATCTTGGCTCTAGCTTCCGTTAGGATCCCGGTTGTGCTCCTCTGGTCCCGCTTTCCACAACCACCCAGTTTCCTATCCGCAGAAGCCAGCCATAGGGTTCACTACCTCGCGGTGCACTCCTGTCCCCCTACGGTGTGCATCTGTCACCTGGCCACAGGTGACCTTGACAGGCAACTCTTGTGACAGCTGAATCTCCTCAGAGCAATTGGATGTGCCTCAGTGTAACTTTTTCCTGGAGTTCTGGCTCCACCCAGTCATCTCGGGTCTTGCCAATTCTAAGGGGGCCACCTAACTTCCCTTTTAGGTTCACACCCACAGGGATGCCATGCTTCCAGCAATCAAGGCTCCCTTTCCCTATAGGTGGTTCAAGGGGCCTTCATTCTTCTTTATTCAAAACTCCTGATCTTGGACAGCAACGCAGCTAGCATTTTCAGAAGTAAGGCGGCACCATGCTCGTGCTCTGTTCTTTCTAGGATAGATGGGTATAGTGTGTAAGGTTTATTTTACTCTGGGGGAAAAAAACAAGAAAAAAAGTTGGAGCACTGACATGAGTTTTTACAGTCTTGCCCAGTATGATAGGACAGAAAAGAGACACACTTGGTGCCCTAACTGCAACAGCCAGACTAAAATATAAATCAGATTGCGTGCGCTTTTTCATTATATTAGATGTAGTTTAATCAGGGTACAGATTTTGGTCTAATGCCATCAGCAAACCCATAGCACAGTTTATTATTTTTTCAGTCTGGTTATGTGCAGACCTTCATTGACAAATGGTGTGCCATGCATAAGAAAAATTGAAGTCTGCAGACAAGAGTTCAATTATGGGAACTGGAGAAAAAAAAATTGGCACAAATTTGGGGGTTGTAACCTATAACTACCAAACCCGTTTCTTTCTTTAATTTTCTGTATAAGAAAGGTCACTCATAATTGGTCGTTAAGGGTTATTTTTATCTCTCCAGTTTTCATTAATGAGCTCTCTAAAGTGGTTTCTGAAAATGAAAATTTCAAAAACATTTTTAGGTTCATCGATGATGTTGCCCTCACAGGTTTCCATGCAAGATTTGACATTATGTCAGCTGAATTCGCATGATTTCACTCCCACTGGCAGTCCCGAATTCAGCCGCGATTACAAAGACTTCTGTGCAGGTTTCTGCACAGATGTCAATGTAAATTGCGTGCCGAATTCGCAAAAAGTAGTACAGAATCTACTTTTTGAAATCGGTGCAGCGTCGCGGATGCAGCGTCGCACCGATTAGGATGGTGTCATTGCCGGCAAATGTCAAATCGCATGTCAAATTGCACCAGTGTGAACTAGGGCTTAAATAAATATTCATTTTACAGAATGGTAAAGGTGTTTCCTCTGTAAAGTAAAAAAGTACATTTTTATCTGGAAACTGATATATAGTGTGAAGTTAAATGTAGTTTTCAAAATTTATCTTTCTTTTTTTTTTTTTTTTTTTTCTTTTTGTAGTTTTGTTTTCCTGATTAGTATCATAGATTTTATTTAAAATAATCTATAAACTATTTGTGCAGGTGTTTGAACTTATTAGCTGATGTGTGATGGGCAATAAGAGAAACACGGTTATTGTTTCTGAACTTATCTGAACGTATAACGATGATGCAAACTGCGTAAAAGGCAATAAACAAAGTATTGAGATATCTGTCAGCTATTGCATAACAACCGGCACAGCACAAAAGCATACTGGCAGTTAGTGACAGTCAGCAGAGACATACTGTCTGACTGTTTGAGTCTGAATGTCTGTCAGGAAGAGGAAGACTGGTTTGATGTGGAACAGGTGGATGAGCAGCAGGCACAATAAACTCAATGTCGAAGTCTTGAGTAAGATACCAATCTACCAGGCATACCGGTTTTGACAGTAAAGTCACAATTGAGAACTCTCATGTCTTCTTCTAGATATTTAAAATGGCAAGCAATAAGTTATGTTTCTGGCAGCTGGCCATTTAGAAGTACATATTAAATGACAACATAAAACTCTAGATCTTTCAAGGTAAGCATTAGGGAATAGAGGATGTTCCATGTGTCTTAAAATCTAGGTTAGAAATGCTGCAGTTCTACTTGCAGTACAAAATGATATGTAATCTTGTAAATTTGGAGCACTAAAGAAAATGGATCTGTATGGAAACCTGTCAAGGCATAACAGAACATATTAAGTTGCAATCAGAACTAATCACTAAGCATTAACTGAATATAATACAGCAACATAACATAATAAGAATAGGAAGGGGTAAGACATGGCTACAATTCTAAATTAATATGTTTTAGGTAGTGTGATTCAAGTCCCTAAATAGAAAAAACTAGATTTCAAATATTCCGGGTAAAAGATTACAAACAAACATACCATATTTATGTGTTTTAGTAGCTATTTTCTGCTTGCATATAAAATATTTACATGTTTGATAAGGAATTCCTTATTCAGAACAGGGGCGGGCAGTCCATTAAGGGCGCATGGGCACCACTCCCTCTCTCCAGCCACCCCCTCTATTAATAATGGATAGATTCATGCATAGCATGAATCTATCCATGGCCGCTGCCACCGCCACCCTCTAGGCATACGGCCCCTTTTTAGCGGGGGTGTATTTTTGAAGCACCTGATTAGAGCCATGAGCTCTAATAGGCTTCAAAAAAGGTGGTCTCGAAGCGCAAAGCATTGCGCTCGGAGTCCCACCCAGGTTTGAATATTCATTTGCTTTTCTAACACTGAACCGCCTCTCCGCCAATCAGGAAGCAGGGGTCTGTTACCACGGGTCTGAATGGAGGAGATGCATGGAGGACACAGCTCGCCGCTGTCTGACCCACTGCAAGGTCCCATAGCTCACCGCCATCACCCGCTTTCTGACCTGCCGCCAAGATAGAATAAGTGCCGGTCAGACGGCGAGCGGACGGGGATCACAGTGGCAACTTTTGATGGGGCACACTGGCTGCATGTGATGGGGCACACTGGCTGCATGTGATGGGGCACACTGGCTGCATGTGATGATTTTTTTTTTTTTTTGTTTGTTTACGCCCCCCCCAAAAAAAATTGAGCACCAGCCGCCACTACTTCAGAAGACAAATACTCTAAATGTAAAATAAGGAAAAACTAAAATGAAATAAAAATTCAAGAAGATGAGTGAAGCCCCATACACACTATCAGTTTTTCTGCAGGTTTTTGTCTTCAGGTTTACCCAAACCATTTAATATGAGGTCAGACTTTAAGAGTTTCAATTCGTATGCAATCAGGCAAGCCCTTGCACGACATGGTTTTGGTATACCTGAAGACAAAAACCTGCAGAAAAACTGAGTGTGTATGGGGCTTGACACTGGGATCAGATTTTGGACAAACGGAATAAAGAACCTGTGAGTTATTCCTGCTTATGACATCCACCCACAGATAAAAATAAATAAAACCTAAAAAAACCATATCAAGTGAACAATTCAATGAAAAATGTGCCTAAATATCTCCTGTTAAGATCTTGTTTTTGTCTTATTTTTAAACAGAAGAATAGTTTCATGATCATTTGTTCTCGGCCACTCTTAATGTATATTTCCATTTTTTTTAGCACCTTTTTTCAGTTTATATTTTTTTAATGCAGAACCTTTTTGTGATATTTTTATTTTCAAATGATATATACCCAGGGAACTATTATAAATCACATTGTGTACATCCAAGTATGCAAGATAAAATGAAATATTTTTCATAAATATTTATTTTGCACTGGATGTGTTTTCCTTCCTATATGTATATGCATGCATCTTTCTTCTTTATTATATATTAGGTTGCTCTCTCTAGCCTAGGTATTATTGATATTGACCATTAAATTCTTTCTGGGTGGTCTGTGTAAGCTCAGAATGAGTGTGTATCTATTCTGCATTCCCT
Source organism: Rana muscosa (assembly GCA_029206835.1). NCBI lineage: Eukaryota > Metazoa > Chordata > Amphibia > Anura > Ranidae > Rana > Rana muscosa. Next base: position 692,098,945 of record CM055121.1, read on the forward strand.
TCTTGGGCATTACTAATACAAGATGCAGACATGATAACATATTTTCATGGAAAATAGAAGTTGAAGCGGATGTGAGGTAGTAAACATAGTCTCTAAGGAGCTTCTTATGTATATATAATAGTTGCTGTTATACATCAGGGAAGATCTCCTGCCAGTATTAGAATTGAATGCCTTAGGTTGGAAGACTAGCATGCTTGGGAGAATTCTATTGCACTTGTTCTCTAGGAGGGATTTTTCCAATGTTTGAGAGATAAAGGTGAAGCCTCTAATAAGGGTGACATTACATCTATGCCTGTGCTTTACAGCATGTTGTTATGCATGTTAACGGGTGGTACAACAATGATTTATTTTCTATGCCACCCCATTGCACAAACATGGAATAAGCAAATGCACCTGCCTCTCAGCAAACTGTAACACATGTAGTAAAGTACAAATAGGTTGCCTTCAAACACAAAAAAAAAAATCAAGCAATTTTTTTTTGGTGGTTGCATGTTCATGATCCTTTAAAATGAATGGACAATGCACTGCAATGCGTGTTGATGTGCCAAAAACAAGACTTTTCTAAAAGCAGCAGCTGGACTCGCAATGCAATTTATCAATGTTTAGTTGCATACCAGTTAACAGCATTTAGGAAAAGAAGGAAATGGCTGTGTCCAGGGTTGGCTTTAAAGTTCATGTGTGTAAAGGCAGGCGTCCCAATACTTTTGGTAATCTAGTGTATATGTGTCAGATTCAGTCGTTTTCTTAAATCATGTGTACAGTCTGAACTACATGCAAATATTGATGAATTTTACCATGATTTATTGATGACTTTATGCCACAGTTGTCATTTTTAAATGGTTACATTTATTGGTGAATTATTATTGTCTGGATGTTAAACTGTGTTGTATAAAAATCACATTAAATCATATGCACGTATCCTAGTTTTTTTATTGTGGTATTTTCTGCATTAAAAATAATAATTGAAATAACATTAAGCAGTGTTAATTTTGTACCACTTGGCAAGTATTCCTAATAAAACATTTATTTTTGTGCACTACAGATTATTTTGGATATTGGATCATATGGTTCCTTTAAGAAATGAAGCTTGTTTTACTATGGATTATTTATGTCATCATGAAGGTCATGCTCCCGCTTTGTTTTTCAATGGCAGTGAGCAATAAAACAGGTAAGCAATTTTGATACTTTTTCATCCATATATTGTTACTCTACATACAAGATTGCAAGCATTAAAGGATTAAGGTTAAGTTTAGACATACCAACTTTCATTGGTAAGTGTTCTGTTATTTCTGGTGACTTACTTATTACAGCAGCTGAAGTACCAAACCTTAACTGGTGATAATGTATGAAAGAGTTGGGTTACATGTGTTCTCTCTTGCAATACAATGCCTTTTAGTGTTTACTTGAGTTTGCATAATGTTCTAAAATTTAAGTCTCTGTTACATTTGCAGAGAGATAGGGATTTAGGATCCCTTTTATTTTTCCAGGAAGTATAAGCCCATATGTTTATGTATACACTCTACTACTGTTTGGTGGAATAACATTGCAAAATATGTTTGTATGCAGGATTCATCATTCATTAACTGATCATTGCTAGGTGATGTTATCATATACTTCAGGGATGCTAGGATGCAGAAATTTTCCCTTTTGCAATGTCCTTTTATTAGTGTACATTAGTAGTGTTGTATTGCATGTTCTTACCTAAGGAAAGTGGCTGCTTGTGTTCTTTATTAGGATTGCGTCAAGACACTCTGTACATGTAGAAAAAGGTTATAACAGAAACCCTTTTAACCACTACCTATTAATCAGTTAAGAAAGCACTGGCTATTTCGCCATTGTTCTTTGTGAAATAAGATGTAATAAAAAGCCTTCTCAAGTTATTTCCTCTACCTTTTTTAACCTTCAAAACTCTTCTCTTAGGCCTGGTACACACTACAATCATTTTTTTTGGTGCAACCCCGTGTGTTTATCAAAAAAAGCGAGGTTAGTCCAGCGATCTCCCCTGTTGAGCCCCCCCCCTGCCAGAACACTCTGATCAGTGCTCTCTGCCATTGGCTGAGAGCGCTAATTGGGAGTCGGTCGGCTGCTGGTTTTCCAGCATGCACGTTCTACCGGCTTCTGTTGGACAGACTGACATACAAACGGGCAGAATGTCGGCTGGTATATTTTTGTGCCATCAAATGTCTTCCAACATTACGCCCGTGTGTACGGGGCTTTAGACTGGCCATACATGATGCAAATATTTCTTTCCTTTTGACCTTGGGTTGAAGGAAAGATAATTGCCCAATTTCCTCTTCAATATAGCCAGTGCTGATGGGGGAATCCCTGCCATTGTGCTATTGTATTCTGACAGCGGGATGTCTCCCTGCCATCAAACAAAGATCACTACTGCCAGCTATAGCTGGTACAAGCAGCCTGGCCATAGATCAAAACTCATCTGCTGAGCCGGACAAATTTGAATCGGTCTATGGCTGACTTAAAGGAGAATGCAAAATACACTGCATCTTTAGTATACAATACAGGCGGTCCACAGGTTACAAACATCTGACTTACAAACGACTCCTACTTACAAACGGAGGGAGACAACAGGAACTAAGAGGAAATCCACCCCTAGGATCGGAAATGTACTCCTGTAAGAGCTATGGTATTCCCAGTAGTAACCTATGGCTGTGAAAGTTGGACCATAAGGAAGACTGAACGCCAAAGAATTTATGCTTTTGAACTATGGTGTTGGAGAAGACTCTTGAAATTCCATGGATGGCAAGAAGATCAAACCAGTCAATCCTGAAGGAAATCAACCCTAAATATTCACTGGAAGGACAGATCCTAAAGCTGAAACTCAAATACTTTGGCCACCTAATGCGAAGAGAAAACTCATTGGATAAGACCCTGATGCTGGAAAACATGGAAGGAAAAGGGAGAAGAGGATGTCCGAAAACAAGATGGATGATGACATCATTGAAACGATGAACATGAAAATAAGCAAGCTCCAGGAGGCAGTGGAGGACAGAAAAGCCTGGCGCGTTATGGTCCATGAGGTCACCAAGAGTCGGACATGACTAAACGACAAAAAGAGTTATGGGAAAAATTTCTCCACTGAAGCTTTATCACCAATCCTTGTTTCCACAACAACCCAAAATTTTCAAAATCCACCTGTCATAGGGACAAAGTGTCGTGAAATCTTCTGAACAGGGGAACAGACAGCAAAAGAAACATTACAACGGTGTTAACCATTCCCTATGCTATCGAAAAAAACTTAAATTACCGTATATACTCGCGTATAAGCCGAGTTTTTCAGCCCTTTTTTTTTAGGGCTGAAAATGCCCCCCTCGGCTTATACTCGAGTCAGTGTTTTATTGTACCTAATCTTTCATTCTCGGACAAGAGAAGGTCCGTGATAGGCGAAACACAGTGTCAAATGCCTATCATGGAACGGAACGCCAGGAGAAAGCTGAAACTTTTTAAAAAATGGACGCCTGTCAAGAATTCAGGTACTCAGGCACAGTGAGACTGCAATGGGCACAGAGTGAGCTATGGCACAGTGAGACTGCAATGGGCACAGTGAGGTATGGCACACAGTGAGGTATGGCACAGTGAGGTTGCAATGGGCACAGGGAGGCGTGCAAATGGGCATTGTTGACCCTCTTTTCCGCTTACAGTAGCTGCTGCATTCTCACCCTCAGTTTATACTCGAGTCAATACGTTTTCCCCGGTTTTTTGTTGTAAAATTAGGTCCTCAGCTTATACTCGGGTCGGCTTATACTCGAGTATATATGTTTTGTTTTTTTTTGCCTGGAGCTACACTTAAAAAATGTACCTGTTCCAACTTACAAATGTAACTTAAGAACAAACCTACAGACCCTCTTGTTTGTAACCCGGGGACTACCTGTATATGCCATTTACCTATATAGCTGCTTTATAGCATCTAACTGTAGTTTTTAGTATAGTATGAACAAATCTTTTTACATAGTCCATGCTACATAAGAATTCACAGCCACTTGCATACACATGCACAGTGGGCAATTCAATAGAAATCAAATAACTGTCTAGTATAAAGAACGACTAAGGGTTTGGACTTTAAATGAATCAGGCAGGTGTAGGTAACTGTGTCCTAGTATAGTTTTCTTTTTTGAAAATGATTGCAAAAAACTCACAGAAAAACAATGAACATAAAAAGTATATACAAATAGTGTGTCTAGTGGAAACTGAAGCCAGAACCACAGTGCTCCAAGGCAACAGTGTCAACATCTTAGTCACTACGCTACCTGTAAGGGCCAGGAAATATTTTCATAACTGAAAGGGGAAACTGCAATACCCATATACCTTGAAGCTTTTGAAAACGAAAATAGGAACTAAAATTGTTTTATTTGGTTTAACTTAATAAAATATAATACAGTTGAGCTCGATTCATAAAGCTAACACATCAGGATAAGCGTCTTTATTTTTTAATTTTTTTATTTTTTTAAAAGGGACACTTATTTTCAGTTGCGTCTAATGAAATTTAAAAATTAAAGGCACATTATTGAAAGAGTGCTTTAAAGCTTTGTCAATTGAGTCCATTATTCAGTAAACATATTTTTCTGTTTGCATTTTATTTTTTGGAAAAAATTGCTCAAAAAAAACAAATGTCACACATTGCATTGCTAGATATTTTGGTCATTAGCCTTGCTAATACAAAGCGTGCCCAGTTTGAGCACTTGCGCAATGTGGCCTTCTCTTTGAAATCTTTAATTGTGTCTATCTGTTTTGAATTCAGTATATACTGTAGTTCTAAATTGACTTTATGGGCAAAAATATTAAACAAGCATTTATTTTCACAAAGTATACATAGACGCTATCATAAGGCAACTAAGGCTTCAGATTAAATTTGTCTGTCACCCCTGAACAGAATACAAGTGAATATCATTGAAAATGAAAATGCACTGAAAAAAAAAACTTTCTTCTGTAATCTTTCTTCTGCCACTATTTTAGCTGCTAAATGTGGACATCAGTTTGCATCGCGCATTGAATACCGGTATTTCAGACATAAAGTATACATAGTCATTATTGTTCAAATGCAGGGGTAAGATCAATGAAGCATTAAGAGTGATTCCCCCTCTCTGTGGTATTGAGGATCCTGCTGGTTGAGTTATTGCAAATGGCTGGATCTTCTACTGGGTGTATGAGCACTCAAATGGGAGAAAGTGAACACTTGCATCATGCATGGGAAATATACATTCATTAGCTATTTTGATGAATATCAGCATTTCCAAAAATAAACCTTAATAAAAAATCCGAACACTGCATTGCAAACTGTTTAGCATGTCTTATTTTTTAAATAGTAATACATTTAATAAGTCTATACGTGTTATTCAGTTTACTTTGTTCAGGTTATTTTGATAATTTGATACCTTTTAAAGTCCCATGTTTTATATAATATGGTTGATATGCCTTAGGCCCCTTTCACACAGGATGGATATGTGATGATCCGCCCCGTGAACCTCCGCTCGCTCCTCTGAGCCGGCGGATGACAGTGCGGTCCCCACACACTGTGCAGTGAGCGCCCTGTCAGATCTCCGCTCTCCCCTATGGGGGGATCGGATGAACACGGACCGTCTGTCCATGTTCATCCGTTCCGCTCTGCAGACGGATTAAAAAATAGGATTTTCCTCCGTCTGCAGAATCAGAGGATTGCGGACCCGGATAAGATCGGGTGTCAGTGGATGTTCATCCGCTGACACCCACTATCTCATAGGGACCAATGTATGTCACTTTTTCATCCGTAAACGGATGGATGAAAATGCGGACATACGGTCCGCATGTGTGAAAGGGGCCTTATTCTATAACTCTGCTTATTTTTTTCCACAAAAAATAAACAAATCCTAAAGCATACTGTTGTGGACATATCTCAAGCAGTAATGATATTAAAATTGAATAATTATATTATACTGAAATGTGTTTTAAAATGTCAAAATGACCATCCATTCTGCTTGTCTAACCTATCAGGGAATTCATGCCCGTATTAAGCATTTTTCTCTTTTTATGTGACTAATAAGCCATTGTGCCATGATGGATTAGCGTTGAGGATGTCTGTGGATAACAAGCTGAATATGAATGAACTGTGCCAAGCAGCTGCTGTTAAGGCTGCTTTAGAGCTATGATGCAATAAACAAGGAAAATACTGCAGGGAGTAAAATCACTGTATACTGCTTTAATGCCATTGCCCATTAGGTTAGCGATGATATAAAATACCATATTACACTATAAATGTACAGAAAATTATTTGTGTGAGTGCTGACAAACACAAAAATATTGCATGGGAAATTCAAACAAATCTTAAGTATAGATACTTGATTATACTGTATTTTGTGTTCTTCATCCTGAAATAAGCTGCTGGTTTTACAAAAGCATATGCTTCCATGGCTAACCTCCACACACTGTGCACATTCTGCAATTTTAATGCTAGGATTTTGTTGCAGATTTAGGTAGTGATAATGCATGATATTGGCTTCATGTTACTAGAGTCAAGGCTATAACAACCAAGGCACTGACCTCTTGCCATGCTTAAGGCTGAACGCCAGGGAAAAAAAAAAGAAAATTGTGCCATATGCTGTGTAAAAATAAATGACCTTTTTATTATGCTGCTTCATTAAGTAAATGTTACTTTTATTCATCCCCAACAGTACTGGAGGCAAGAGATGTTCAGTGCTAACTTTTAGTTTTGGGGGTAGTAGATGGATCATAGCAGGTCGCTCGTTGTACACCTTCCTTCCTCAGAAAAAGCCTTTTCAATGAATATAAGGTTTTCTGTGATTGGAGGGTGAATGGATGTCATAATCTCCCTCCTCCAATCAGTTTTGAATTCAATGTAAAGAATACAAGGCTTTCACTGAATGGAGGGGGGGCCTAAAACAAATGAGCTGCTATGATCAAAGTACTACCATCAGAGCTACAAGTTTCAGCTCTGGACAGTCATCACTTATGTAGCGGGTACTTGAATTTAGGGGAGGCATCTGGGTGGTAGTGTAACCCAGATGCACAGATTGCTGGGGTATCCAGGACCTTTTTTTTGGTTCTTGGATGACTTTGGTGGTGTGAGGTTCCTTGCGGCCCATGGGTGGCGCTGTTGCCCTGTGCCGGGGCTGAACTCACACCGCAAGACTGTACCTTTTTGTCCTTTCCTGGAGCTGGTACAGCGGGGCGGGGAACCCACTGTGACGCAAAGGGAGAGGGGATAAAAGGCGTGGACGCCTTTACCACGGGGTTGAGGTTCAGAGTTGGAGGACGCGGCTGCACCCAGGCACCTTCAGCCTGGGTGCTGGCGTTCTGGTGTTGCAGGCCTAGGCGCCCTTGATCTAGCCGGAGCGAGGATGGAGTCCATCCCAGGCACCTTTAGCCTGGGGTGAGGTACTATGGCGGATGCCTGGGGCTCAGTACATTCGACTGAGTTCCGTGAGGGTGGAGGAATCCGAAGGGGGCCCTAATTCCTTGGTTGCCCGTGTCTGAGTTTGTGAGGACTGGTGTGCGGAACTTCTCTGGAGAGTCTGGCGCAGCATCGCTGGTGACAGAGAGGGCTCCTTTTTCTCCCTTGGACGGATCTCCTTCCCCTGACGGGCCGTGCTAGCGAAGGTAATTCACGTTCTACCTCACATAGTCAGTGGCAGTGACTATCCGCCACTGGTGATATCACAGTGGTTAGCATCAGAAGGGAAAGGATTGTGCCTCGATCTATTCCCCATTATAACTCAGTAGAAGAAACTGTTTATTGTTTGGAAAGAAGAATAAAACTGAGTTGGACCTATTGACTGTGTGGAACTCTGGTTACTAGGAGCAAAGGAGTCAGGAACGAAGTACTGGACTTGACTCTAGGACACCTGCACAGGGCCCAATTTTCTGGCCTTCACCTCTTAGTTATGGAGGACATGGGCCGTGGTGTATCTCATCTCTCCCTCCCAGGGACCCCTAGACAACAGCCGCAAAACCGATAAAGCAAGAGGGGGAGAGAGGGGTCGCTACACTTACATTACACTTACTCTAATATCTGAATGCAGTTCTACTGAAAGGAGAAGCAACCAAACGTGGGTCAGACATCAACAGAGGTCATTTACTTCTACAAAACAAATGGGCAATGTTTTTCCCTATTTCCTGGATGTTTATACTGATCTTTAATAAATTCCCCAGTAAATTTGCTATGAACAAGATGATCATTCAATGATTTTATCCTTTGATAAGTAATCGATGGAGTTTCAGCTATAAATTGCAATATTTAGACTTTTTTTTATTTTTTTGTCTTTTTCATGTTTAGTATACCTAATGATTCGCAATGTATTTGATTGTGAGCGATTTATCGAGTATCTTTTTGCCAAATAACAGGTTATGTCTAATGTGTTGTGTGGCTTTTTTGTATGCTTTTTTTTAGACACGTTAAGGAGTAGTCTATCTTTAAAAAATTTTTGCCTCTATTTGGAAGATCTTGTCATTTTGAGCAGCTACATCAAATACAAATATATTTTCTAAGGGGGATGGGTTTAAACGGTTTTAGGTGTGAGCTGCTAGCGTGCAATATCGTGTTTCCCGCCGTTGCTTTACGATAAAGTGCACTAGCGAGTGTGCCGTCTTTTTCCTTTTGTGATGGTGACATCCAAGAAGGTTATTTTTTCAGAGTTCAACGACATTGTGAAGCTCAGTTTGAATGTATTTTCATTCATTGCCCTCACACATTCATTGAACAGCTCAATCGATCCATCCCAGACAATAAATATATTGTCTATGTAGTGATACCAAACAATGATATTGTCGGTGAGTGATGTCAGTTTATCAACTGCCAAAAAGAATTGCACCCAGTCCCCCAGGTACAGATTGGTGTAGGATGGAGCACATGTCTACTTGCACAATATGGGGATCTTACACTGGCTTAGATGAAAACCGATATCTAGACCTATACATATCTATTTCTACAAAACATGCTTTATTTTTTATAGAACTCATTGCTCTTATTGGTGTCCCAGTTCAGCGGCCTATCAATTAGGGACCTCCATGGGGATCGATGTGGCCCAGCAGCAAGCGGTGCCCCCCTAACCCTGCTTCATCCAGGCAAAAACAAAAAGATTCTATCTATAGTTTTAAACTGCACATTGTCATGGATATGCAGTAATGTTTGTCTGTCAGCTTACCTTCCTCTCCATGTGTTCACCTTAGGGGCCAGACACTCACCTGGCTGCTTTATTAATCTCTCCTCCCAGCATGGCTCCACCCCAGGCCCTATCAGAGAACTCCATATAAACCTGTGTACTGCAAGTCTGCCTTGCTGATCAACGTTGTTTAAGCATTGTGTGTTTTGGTTCCTGCTTGCCGTGTGCTACGTCTGTCTGTTACCGATCTTGGCTTGTTCTCGACTATCCCTGTCTGCTTGTGACCTTGACCTTTTGGCTTGTCCTTTGTTTATCCTTGTCTGCTTGTCGCCCTGACCTTGGCCTTTCCCCTCACTATCTCTAGTATCCTGAGCTGCTGCTTCCCCTCTATCCTCTATACCCTACGGAGCATGAGCTAGGGGACTCTGGGGGCCGCGACCTGGATCCAGTTGCAGCTCAGTCCATCCTCACCACTAGAGGCTCTGGTGAACACCTGCTGGATCTTAGACTCCGCGCCCTGGGGAATCTTGGGCTCTAGCTCCCTGTGGGATGCCTGATTGTGCTCCAGTGCACCTGCCTTCCCTAACCACCCAGTGTTCCATCTGCAGCAGTCAGCCATAGGGTTCACTACCTTGTGGTGCACTCCTGACCCCAACGGTGTGCATCTGGCCTCAGGTGACCTGACACACATGACTGTATACTACCTTAACCACTTCCTGCCCGGCCTATAGCAGAATGACAGTCAGGAAGTGGTTCAGTTATCCTGACTCTGCGTCATATGACGTCAAGCAGGATAACAAGCCAGCGTCTGACACACCGCAACTCCGATCTAGGTAAAGCACCTCTGACGGAGGCTCTTTACCACATGATCAGCTGTGTCCAATCACAGCTGATCAGTGTAAACAGGAAAAGCTGCGTGCCGGCTTTTCCTCTATTGCATCTGACAGACGCGAGTAGAGGAGAGCCGATTGGCTGCTCTCCTGACAGGGGGGTCTGCACTGATTATCAGTGCAGCACCCCTGAGGATGCCCACCTAGGACTACCAGGGATGCCCACCAGGGATGCCAATCAGTGCCCATAAATTATGCCAATCATTGCTCATCATAAATGCCTGCCAGTGCCTCATCAGTGATGCCTATCTGTGCCACCCATAATTGTCCAAAAGTGCCCATCAGTGCTGCCTATCAATGCCCATCAGTGCTGCATATTAGTGCCCATCATCAGTGTCCATCAGTGCAACCTCATCAGTGCCCATCAGTGAAGGAGAAAACATACTTTATCGTACATCATGGGACACAGAGCCTTAAGTATTTACTTAATGGGTAATAGGCCTACCTTCAGGTGTTGACACTGGTAAACCCTAATTAAGGAAGTTTACTCCCTATATAACCCCTCCTCCTTCCAGGAGCACATCAGTTTTTTCGCCAGTGTCTAAAGGTGTTGGTCACGAGTGAAGATGTGCTCTGAGGAGCTCCAGGAGGGATCCATGCTGGATTTAAATAACTCCATAAAAAGAAGCCAGATCCACCACAGTGCCACTGAGGTCTAAATGGATGGTACCTGGGACCTCGTATCTGAAGCACAAGGTTTTGCCTGTAACGCCTCCTTTGTAGGGCTGGACCCCAGGAAACCAGGACTTAGGTCTTGTTACATTACCTATTTGCTTACTGATGGGGTACTATACATGGCCCAAGGCAGTGGAAATCCCTTTTCAGGGACCCCCGTCCTTGAAGGTTTGGTTAAACACAGCCCACCGTGATGGGTGAAAGCTTTATTTTTTTTCTGTTAATTTAGAAAAATCCTGCGACGATAAGGTAAGGAAGAAACTTAGGTATTTTTAATGTCTATGTATTTCTTCCATTAAGGAAAAGATTGTCATGCCTTAAAGTCTCCACTAGAGGGAGCCTATGCACTTACCTTACTCTGTCGTCTTCACTAAAGCTCCGTCCATGCTTGGCTGATACAGCAGGTGGAGGGGAGATTCTTACAAGGTAAGACAAGACTTTTAAAAGGAGTCTTTTTTTCCCCCTCTGATGGGACCAGTGGGTCAGGGAGACAGCAGCGCTGCACCCCCTTACTTACCCCCCTCCCCCCGCCGTGGGGGACGCAGAGGTCCCGCTGTACCTCTGTATGTTTGACTGGCTGTTTTGTTGTTCTGCCTCACTGCAGTCTCTGCTCCCCTCCCCCCTCCTCCTTCTCGTGTTTGGTCAGGGACCCATAGCGCCGCGCTGAAGCGTGGGAAAACACTTTTTTTTTAAATGGAAAGAGGGGGCGGAATTTTTTCCGGAGGGGGCGGAGCCTAAATGCAGTACCGCGAAAATGGGAAACATATAGCCGTGCCAGTCTTTCCTCCGCTGCTGAGGAAGCATACAGACACACGAGCTGTGAGATACGTATGGGTTGCACTGGCATTCCTGATTCAGGAAAGACACACTTTTTTAGCACTAGGCTGAAACTTTATAGCGGCTTTTAAAGTCATGACTATTTTCAGTGATTTAGTGCAAATTGTATAGCGCCTCTGTTTTTGTACTTAGGACTATGCCTACCAAAAATACACCTCAAAAACCAAAAAAGCAAAGATTTCACCCCCAGGCATTGAGACTTCTAGCTGTAATCCCATGCTGCCTGAATTACCAATTATGGCAACACAGGGTGAGCCATTGGAACAAATTGATGGTGCAACTGCCTCTCACATCTCAGAACCTAGATATGTGACTGAAGATGCTCTCTCCTCCTCCCTCCAGGGTATGGAAGAAAGATTAGCGGCTTTAATCGCATCCTCTATTCAGAGTGATAAGAAACGTACTAGCCCTTCTCCCACTTTAGCTTTACTAGGGGAACAGTGGACTCACGATGAGGTGTTCCCCTCAATCGATCAGGAAGAAAGACTAACCGATGATTCCTCCTTGGAGGAGACAATGGTAGATGAACCTTTTTCAGCTTCCCAAACTGAGAAATTGCTGATGCAATCTCTTACAGAAATGGTTCGTTCCACCTTCATGCTGCCTCTAACAGAGTCTCATGAAAACCCAGCCTCTTCCTTAGGTTCTTTGAAACCTTCCCATGCTTTGCATGCGTCTACAGCACATGCATTGTTAGAACAGCTTATTTTTCTGGAATGGGATCATCCGGATAAACATTTTCTCCATCCTAAGAGTTTTGCTAATCGCTATCCTCTGGAGGAAAGATTCTCCAAAAGATGGAAAGTACCAGCAGTTGACGCTGCGATTTCCAATGTGAATAATAACTTGACTTGTCCGGTAGACAATGCACAAATGCTTAATGATCCAACAGATAAGAAGTTGGAATCCCTGCTAAAATCTGCCTTTTCCATAGCAGGTGCCGTCACTCAGCCAGCAGTCGCCGCAATAGGCGTCTGCCGATCCCTAAAGGACCAATTTAAATTGGCCCTTAGAGAACTTCCTACACAACAGGCTCGGGATTTGACTGAACTACCTAAGGCATTATGTTTTGCCATAGATGCCATTAAAGATTCTATTCACCAGGCATCCCGCCTTACGCTTATGCTTGTACATATGCGCAGGATCCTGTGGTTAAAGAATTGGTCAGCTGAAACACCATGTAAGAACCTCCTAACTGGGTTCCCCTTCCATGGGAGCGACTTTTCGGAGAGGACATGGATAAATATATCAAGACATTTTCTAGTGGGAAAGCACGCTTTTCCCTGTCAAAAGAAAATACAAACGCCCTTCATTTAAACGGGCCCTTTCCCCTGCGCCAAGGGCTTCCGCCTCTAAGCAGTGGCGATGGCCTCCGCCGTCAGACTCTAGAGGAAGACCTCAGTCAGACCCAGGCTCAAAAGAAGCCCTGGGGTAGGAAATCTGCAAAACAGAATCCTAAAGCCTCGTCATGAAGAGGCAAACCCCCCCCCCCACCTCACCACGGTGGGGGGAAGACTTCTGCACTTTTCAGAAGTCTGGAAAAAGGAAATTCAGGACACATGGGTCATCTCCACGGTAACGTTGGAATACAAGCTGGAATTCCGGAACTTTCCACCCATCTCGTTTCCTAAGCTCAAGCGTACCCAAGGATCCAGAGAAGAAACAATCTCTGTTTCAAGCACTAGACCGATTTAAGATCTCAAGGGGTGATCATACAGATCCCCACAAGGGAACAAGGTCTGGGGTTTTATTCAAATCTTTTCATGGTACCAAAACCAAATGGAGACGTCTGACCCATTCTAGATCTAAGAAAGCTAAATCAATTCCTGAAGATCCGCTCCTTTCGTATGGAGACAATCCGATCAGTAGTGTCTATCCTTCTAGGAGGAGAACTCACGTCAATCGACATCAGGGATGCATATCTGCATGTCCCTATATTCCCTGCGCATCAAAAATTTCTGCGGTTCGAATTAGAACAGCATTTCCAGTTTGTAGCCCTGCCCTTCGGGCTAGCCACAGCACCCTGGGTGTTCTCCAAGGTGCTGGCCCTACCTCTAGCCAGGTTAAGGACACAGGGCATAACAATCATAGCGTACCTAGACGATCTATTACTTCTAGATCAATCAGTGATTCGCTTGGAGCAAGCTGTACGCACTACAACTGACTATCTGAAAGCATTGGGTTGGATTCTCAATCTGGAGAAATCTTCCTTAATACCGCTAAAAAGACTGGAGTACTTGGGTCTGATCATAGACACAGCCCAGGAAAAGGTGATCTTGCCTCTAGCAAAGATCAACTCCATAAAAAAATTGGTACAGAGGGTCAGATCAAACGGCAATCCCTCCATTCGCCTCTGCATGAGGTTACTAGGAACCATGGTGGCTTCATTCGAATCAGTTCCTTATGCCCAGTTCCATTCAAGACTGTTACAAAACAGTATCCTGTCTGCTTGGAACAAAACAATTCAAGCCTTAGACTCGCCAATGCGGCTGTCCCCAAGAGTGGCCCAAAGCCTCACTTGGTGGTTACTAGCCCAGAATCTGGTGAAGGGAAAATCCTTCAGACCAGTTATCTGGAAGGTCGTAACGATGGATGCCAGCCTCTCAGGCTGGGGAGCAGTACTAGAAAGGACAACTGTCCAAGGACAATGGTCAAGGACCAAAGGAGGCTTGCCCATCAATATCCTAGAGATTCGGGCAGTACGTCTGGCTCTAAAGGCTTGGACTTTCAGGCTACAGAATTGCCCTGTCAGGATTCAATCCGACAATGCCACAGTTGTGGCCTATATCAATCACCAAGGGGGCACAAAGAGTCTCTCAGCGCAGAGAGAGGTGAACCATATTCTAACTTGGGCAGAAAGTTATGTTCTTTGCCTTTCTGCAATATTCATTCCGGGAGTAGAGAATTGGCAGGCGGACTACTTAAGTCGCCAGCAGTTATTCCCAGGGGAATGGTCGCTTAACCCCGACGTATTTCGGGCTGTATGCCAAAGATGGGGGACTCCGGACGTATATCTCCTAGCATCCAGATTCAACACAAAGTTGGTCAACTTTGTGGCCAGAACAAGGGATCCATTTGCATGCGGAACGGATGCGTTGGTGACCCCATGGGATCAGTTCTCACTGATATATGCATTTCACCTCCCAACCAGTTGCTGCCTTGACTTCTTTGCAGAATCAAGCTGGAAATGAAGGCCAATTATTCTGGTAGCACCACCATGGCCCAGAAGGTCATGGTATGCAGAAATCCTAAAGATGGCAGTGGAGGGCCCATGGTCCCTCCAACTACGGTCAGATCTGCTCTCTCAGGGACCGATATTCCATCCTTCCTTACGGTCTCTAAATTTAACGGCTTGGCTGTCGAAACCCACATTCTAAAGAAACGTGGGCTTTCCGGCTCAGTTCTCTCCACCCTGATCAATGCCAGGAAGCCAGCTTCCTGAACTATATATTATAGAGTCTGGAAGGCTTATTTTTCCTGGTGTGAATCCAAGGGTTGGCACCCTCGGAGATATATCATAGGCAGAATTCTTACCTTTCTACAATTAGGGGTAGAGATGAAGTTGGCCTTAAGTACTATTAAAGGCCAAGTCTCAGCTTTATCGGCCTTATTTCAAAGACCACTTGCTACTCATTCTTTAGTCCGGGGCTTTATACAAGGAGTAACACGGCTTAATCCGCCCGTCAAACCTCCCTTGAATCCCTGGGACTTAAACTTAGTTTTGTCTGTTACAAAAACAACCTTTTGAACCGATACAACATATTCCCCTAGTCCTTCTGACAAGGAAGTTGGTATTTTTGGTTGCTATATCCTCAGCAAGGAGGGTATCAGAGTTGGCTGCTCTTTCTTGTAAAGAGCCGTATTTAATTTTTCATGAGGAAAAAGTGGTACTACGCCCTCGTCCAGGCTTTTTGCCAAAAGTAATTTCAGGTTTTCACCTGAACCAAGATATTGTCCTGCCATCGTTATTTCCAAAACTATGTTCCAGGGAAGAAAGGTCACTACATTGTCTGTCTTGATGTGGTGAGAGCAGAGAAGATCTATTTATTTAAAGAAAACTGCTCACATTCGTAAGACTGATGTCTTATTTATTCTGCCGGAGGGTCCTAAGAAGGGACAGGCAGCGTCGAAATCCACTGTTGCTAAGTGGATTCGGCAAGTGATAATTCAAACTTATGATTTTAAGGGGCAAGATTCCCCCGTTTCGAGTTAGGCGCATTCTACCAGGTCGGTTAGTGCTTCTTGGGCAGTGCGTCATCAGGCCTCCATGGCTCAGATCTGTAAGGCCGCAACTTGGTCTTCAGTGCATACATTCACAAAATTTTATCAGGTGGATGTAAGGAGGTATGAGGAATATCGCCTTCGGGCGCAGTGTGCTGCAAGCAGCAGTGTAGATCCTCAAGTCTGGGTGTACCCTGCGGGTTGTTTCTCCCACCCCTCAAGTGGCATTGCTATGGGACGTCCCATTAAGTAAATACTTAAGGCTCTGTGTCCCATGATGTACGATAAAGAAAATAGGGTTTTTATTACAGCTTGCCTGTAAAATCCTTTTCTTGGAGTACATCATGGGACACAGAGGTCCCCCCCTATTTTGGGATTTAGACCTATTGCTTTGCTACAACAACTGATGTGCTCCTGGAAGGAGGAGGGGTTATATAGGGAGTAAACTTCCTTAATTAGGGTTTACCAGTGTCAACACCTGAAGGTAGGCCTATTACCCATTAAGTAAATACTTAAGGCTCTGTGTCCCATGATGTACTCCAAGAAATGGATTTTACAGGCAAGCTGTAATAAAAATCCTATTTACAAAATTTTATAACGCAAACAAAAACTTTTCAGTCTTTTATTTTATTTTATTTGTTTAGCAAACAATAACCCCAGTGGCGATCATCATGTACCACCAAAAGAAAGCTCTATTTGTGGGAATAAAATTATAAAAATGTTGTTGGGGTAAAGTGTTGCATGACTGCGCAATTATTTAAAAAGGGACAGCGCTGAAAGCAGAAAATTGGCTTGGGTAGGAAGGGGGGGGGGGAGTGCCCTGTATTGAATTGATTAACCACTTAAGCACCGGACCATTATGCAGCTTAAAGACCTGGCCACTTTTTGCGATTCGGCACTGCGTCACCTTAACTGACAATTGCGCGGGCGGGCGACGTGGATACCAAAAAAAATTGGCGTCCTTTTTTTCCCGCAACTAGAGCTTACTTTTGGTATTTGATCACCTTTGCGGTTTTAAGTTTTTGCGCTATAAACAAAAGAGCGCCAACTTTGAAAAAAAATTAAATATTTTTTACTTTTTGCTATAATAAATCATAACATTTTTTTTCCTCCCTTTAGGCCAATACGTATTCTTCTTCTACAAATTTTTGGTAAAAAAAATCGCAATAAGCGTTTGGTTTGCGCAAAATTTATAGCGTCTACCAAATAGGGGATAGTTTTATTGCATTTTTTTTTCTAGTAATGGCGACGATCAGCGATTTTGTATCATGACTGTGACATGGCGGACACATCGGACACTTTTGAGGCTATTTTGGGACCATTGTCATTTTTACAGCGAACAGTTCTATAAAAATGCACGGAATACTGTAAAAATTACACTGGCAGTGAAGGGGTTAACCAGGAGGGGGCGCTGTAGGGGTTAAGTGTGCCCTGAGGTGTGTTTCTTACTGTGGGGGCGTGGCTTAACGTGTGATGTCACTGATCGTTCCCTATGACAGGGAACAGACAATCAGTGACAGGCTCACTAGGAAGCACGGGGAGAGGTTTGTTTACACTTCTCCCCGTTTTTCCTCTCTGTGACCTGATCGCGGGACACCGGCGGCGATCGGGTCCGCTGTTCCCGCGGGGACAGTCACGGAGAAGAGGACCGGGTAGCGAGCGAGCTGCGTGCAGCGGTCGGCCATGCCATTCTGCCGACGTACATCGGCGTGCGGCGGTCCTTAAGTGGTTAACTGGTATGTGATTTAACCACTTCGCATCCGGGCCAATTCTGACACTTCGCTCCTACATGTAAAAAGCCGAATTTTTTGGCTAGAGAATTACATATAACCCCCAAACACTATATATATGTTTTTTTAGCAAAGACCCTAGAGAATACAATGGCGGTCATTGCAACTTTTTATCTCGCACGGTATTTGCGCAATAATTTTTCAAACGCATTTTTTTGGGAAAAAAAAGGTTTCAGGAATTAAAAAATATTAAAACATTAAAGTTAGCCCAATTTTTTTGCATAATGTGAAAGATGAAATTACGCCGAGTAAATAGATACCTAACATGTCATCCTTCAAAATTGTACACGCTCGTGGAATGGCGCCAAACTTCGGTACTTAAACATCCTCATGGGCGACGCTTTAATTTTTTTTATTGGTTACATGTTTTGAGTTACAGAGGAGGTCCAGGGCTAGAATTATTGCTCTCGCTCTAACGTTCGCTACGATACCTCACATGTGTTCTGAACACCGTTTTAATATGTGGGTGGGACTTGCGTATGCGTTTGCTTCTGCGTACGAGCTACCAGGGACAGGGGCGCTTTACATTTTTTTTTTTTTTTTTTTTTTTTTAGTTGTTGTTTATTTTACACTTAACTTTTTACTTTGACAGTTAGAAAAAAAAAATGATCACTTTTATTCCTATTACAAGGAATGTAAACATCCCTTGTAATAGGAATAAGCATGACAGGTCCTCTTTACAGTGAGATATGGGGTCAATAAGACCCCACATCTCACCTCTAGGCTGAGAAGCCTGAAATAAAATAAAAATAAAAATGATCACCGCTTCCTAGCCGAAGCGGTGCCGTTTTTTGAATGCAGAGGCCGGGCATGACGTCATAACATCGCGCCCGGCCTCCAAACGATCATAGAGACTCCGGCGACCATCTGGTCCGCCGGAAATCTCTGGTTAGAAGCCGGGGCCGGCGGATCCTGTCAGACTCACCGATCGCTCAGGTGAGTCGGTAGAAGCACCGGAGGGTGGCGGGAGGGGGGGGGGGAACGTCCCCTCTCGCCACCTGTAAGAACGATCAAGCGGCGGAACAGCCGCTATGATCGTTCTTACAGTACGCAGGATCGCCGGCTCTAAAAATCGATATCTGAATGATGCCTGTAGCTGCAGGCATCATTCAGATAGCCCGGCTGAAAGTCAAGGACGTCCATGGATGTCCTTAGGCGCGAAGTGGTTAATATCTATAAATACAATTTATGACCTTGCAATTTTCCTGTTTTGTCACAATGTTATATTTTCCTTATTAGAATTGCTGAGTATATTTCTCCTTGTCAAATACCCCTAAAGAAAGGTGTTCAAACCAGAAACGCGTCGGTTAGACTGGAGACAACACCAATGTCATTATACTTGCCAAACACAATGGTTGTATACTGAACTTTTATTGTCTTTACTATTTTTAATACATAAGAATAAAATATGATTTTTATTCTTATTTTTGGTGTACTAGTTGCCTTTAAAAGTCCCGTATTCAAGTGGGGGATATTTTGTCTTTCATATTTCAATACATTACAATGCATGAACAATGAATATGGAATAATATGGAACCAAGAAGCTCTTAGTATCCTCCAACCATTAATGAGTCGCTGGTGAGGAGTAGTCAACACGTTTCAGAAAATTAATTAATTTCTTTCTTCAGGGGTGCATATCAAGAGGTATCATCCAAAAAATACATTAATTTAAATATCAATTTCACCCTAATTCAATAGGCATGGGCATGGAAACACTTTCATTATATGTTTGGTATTGGAGTTAACACAGCTGTGGAGTAATTAAAATCACAGTAACACACGCTGACATTATCCAAATGTCACACCAGAGCCACTGCTAGGCATCCGCAGGGCGGAACTTGGAACCACTAAGGCCACGTGTCGACATAGATGAGAGAGAACTGCACACATTCCAAAACAATGGGCTAAGGATAATACAATGGAACAAAATATATAAAAATTCAAAGTGAAAAATATATACGTGGACCTTAAAAGAAGCGCACAAGGTAGATACGTATAGCCCAGGGTCCTACACCTAGGACCCTGGGCTTATACGTATCTGTCATATGTACAGATATTGTAACCTATGTGTTGCTACAGAGCTATAACAAGATGTTTTACTGATTCATGGAATGTGTATCTAAGCGAGGTGCCTAGGGTGGCAGTAAATTTCCTTGGAAGCCTGCAGGCATAAAGCACACTATCATTTTCCATTTACTAATATGCATCTTGCACTGATAAATGTTGCACAAGTTGCTGGAAATTTGTATGGCTGTTAAAATGTATTGTTAAGCAAGTACCATGTACTTTATCGGTAGACAAATACTAGACTTTAGCTTATAGTATTTTTAATTTATTTTTACCGATTTATTTTTATTTATTTTTTACCACGTTTTTTTCTTGCCCATTTCCCCCTTTACAATAATAACTGTAAAAACACAATAAAATAACATAATTTGGTATTAAACATCAGATGCTTTGGGCTGGTTATTGTATATCAAGGTGATAGTTTATATTTATGAGAATGTACAAACCTAGGATGAAGTATTACACTTCCTTGTAGGAATTTTTAAAAAGTCTCAATATTTATATTGTCAAATAAATATTTGTAAAGCCAAAACTGTTTGTTGTTTTTTTTTTTTTACTTTTTATATAAAGCATGGGGTAGGCAACCTTGGCACTTCAGCTGTGGTGAAACTACCAATCCCATTAAGGAAGTGCTAGACTGTCAGCCACAGACATGGTTTCCAGGGGTAGAGGCATGGTGGGATTTGTAGTTTTGCCACAGCTGGAGTGCCAAGGTTGCCTGCCACTGGAGTAAGGGAAGTTTACCTACTCTGTCAGTTTTTTTTGCCGTCTTATTCTTGGGGAAGTAAACCTTCCTTTTTTGCCCTGGTGACCACTGTCTTGATAGAAATTAGGGAAATCCAAACTTGAGTTGTCATTGGAATAGTAACAGAGGCCTGGTCTTCTAGTGGGGGCATCTGCTGCAGTGGCAAATGTCCAAAAAGATGTTCCCCACTTTGGAGAGCTTTGCTTTTACTTTTTGTGTAAAGACGGCATCTGAAAGGAAATCTCAAGATTGGGACACAGATGGCAAAAAAAACAAAAATGATGGGTTAACCCCTTTTCTTTTTATTATTTTTCTTTTTTTTTTTAAACAATGGCATTGACATAGGATATACTGTAGTGTGGGGTCTCAACTGGGATTCTGTGGATCCCTAGAGTTCTCTAAGAAGTGGTCAGAGGTGCTACAGTGATCCACCCATCAATTAAAGGTAGGTGACAATTGTATAGCTTCCCCACTTATCTCGAACTCAGAGTGGCACAGGCAAGCAACATATGTCTGATGTTCTGCACAGGCCACTCCTCCCCTCAACCTTTTCATGTGCTTGTATGCGATCACATGGGATGGATGAAAGATGAGGAACGGCGGGGAACACTTTAGACCAGAGCGCACACAGCAGCTTCCCTGAGTCACTTTGAATGTGAAGGAAAATGTGTGGCCATCCCCTACAATGTGCCCTGCCTCCCCATGTAGTGTGCCCTGCCTCTTCCATGCAATGTGCCTTGTCACCCCCCCACCTAATTTTCAGTGCTGCCTCCCTTAAAAAATGTGCATTGTTTCCCATGTAATGTGCCTTGCTGCCCCTGTGTACTGTGTCCTTCTGCCCCCTGAGATCTGCCCTGCTGACCTGTACCCTGCAGTTGAGTTAAAATGTCAGTTTACCCTAACAAGAGATCCCAGTTTGAGATAGGGTCTGGTGGAATCTAGTCACCTACTAGTTCGCTATATAACTTGAGGTGTGATGCATGATTTCCAGGTCTACTGTTTATTCAGCCATTATGAAGGTGTACTGTGCATTTCTAATTTATATAGGGGAGTATACAGTAGGATTGAGAATACTATAAGGGAGGTGAGAACATCCAATCTTGGCAAAGTGGGGGACTATGGTGGGCAGATGTCTCTTTGAATTCCTTTAAGAAGTTGGTTAAACCCTTGAGACTCTGCCTTTAATTGAAATATTCCTTTTGGGTAGACTGACCATTTTAGTAGAATGATTGATGTATGGTAGTATTCATCGTACATACTGTATACTACTTTTTAATAGAGTTCACAAATTTTAGATCTGGATATTAGCCAAGAGTGTTAAAGCATGTTGAAAAATGTCTTTAATTATAATTATTTGAAAGATGTTAATTAATGAAGAATGTATTACATTCGTGTTGCAATTGAACAATTTACTTTTCATGCATGGCTAGCTCAACTGTGTTTAACTGCCCCATAGATTTTTTTCTTAAAGAACCAAAGCTTTGAATTTAACAGTTATAGTTTCTCTACTATACTTTTTCATTTACACATGCAAAATTTAAAACCCATCTTCAGGTAAAACCTGGACTTTTTTATTCAGAGCAATTTATACTCGCCTTTGTCTGCCATTTGAATTCCTCCTGGGCACACTTTCTAAGTGGGGCTGGTAACTCCTGTATAATGTGCCAGGGCTATCTAGTCATTGAAGGTTCCCTCATGCTGATGTCATTGCCAGATGCCTGTCTTCATGATTGAGAGTGCTGGACAGCTAATAAGTGTTCAGTCAGTGGCGTGGAAACTTGAAGGAAACCCACCTCCTGCAAACAGAAAAAGATATCTGGACTGAAATGTTGTGACAGCAAATTTTAGCAAGTATTTTTTTTAAATGCCAGCAATTAGGCTGGTGGTGAGGGATGGGGAGGAGGAGCTCCACATGCTTCTCCCAGTATGACTTGTCAAGGAGAGGTGGAGGACATTTTGGGCATGTGGTTCAACCACAGATTGGCATGGAGATTTGTCTCCAGGAATGACATGGAATAACATCTAATATGTGCAAAAAAGGTTAATTTAAAGAAAGATTAATTCAAAGGGCTAATTTATATATAGAATATTTATTTTTCTTGTTTTTTTTTCTCCCTATTTTTTTGTCTTTGCATATTATTATTTTTTTAGGTGATACAGATGGATATAGATGGAGGTTAATGACAACCTGATCTTGTGTCCCCACTGCATATTTGTTATGCTTGGTGGTTTTCCCATATTGGGGCAGGGTACTTGTTCCTGCCCACAGGCATAATCTCACCCCCAATCAATATATGTGTGCCACCATAATATATATGCATTATATAAGCCGTTGACTTTTACAGAGTTTGAGGTTTGTCACATGTTCACAAGCTCCTTGGGTTGAGGGAAAAATACGAGGTGGTGTTTCTGTAACTAGCTTTTTTTATTTTAAGTGGGATAACCTGCATTTTTAATTGTTTTTAACTTTAGTGATTTTTTTTTTTTTTGTTTTTAATATGTGTGAATAAAACTCTTCACTTCTGAGAGTTAATTTGCACCCGGAAAGTCCCATTTCTTCCTTTTTTTTTTTTTTTCCTTTTTTGGTAAATGCCAGCTATCCAAAGCCTGATATCTTTCATCCTTTGACTTCATCAGCCTTAAAATATACCATGTGGCTGGTATCCCTATTGCAAAATACTGTGTGCTTCCCTACTCACTAGGTGGCTTTTCCTCCAGCATTGGTAAACGACCAAAAAATTACCCCCCTCTCTCCATTTTAAAATGCCACTCTGTGGAAGGTGTCAGAATTGGGGGTTTATCTGCCACTTACCTGTCTATGGTGTTTATAAGGTGTAGTGGTTTGGGCCTGCCAAGGAAGAGAAATGGAAATGGCAGGAGTCTTTTTTTTTGTTTTTACGGAAAAATTTTAATTATACAATAAATTATTTATGCAAGTTTGTTTATATATCTGGTTGAGTCACCTGTAGTCAACAAAGAATTCTTAATTTGTACTCCCTTAATAGCTTCTAAATTGTTCCCTCTGAATATTAAGTGCAGAAATTCTGCAAAAATGTGATATAAAAAAAGAACATTTTCATTTGGATGAAATCAGACCTATGGTGTGTGAGCCCATAACTATGGCTCACGAGTATTAACCTGGCCTTGGTTAGATACTAGTGGTCTATACATTAGCTATAGTAGCTTTTAATTTGCCGTAGCATGAGGTTTATTTCAAGTGATTTCTAGTTTTTACTGTAATTAGGAGGACACCGTGTTTTGTTATTGAAATAGGCTTCCTAAGGAGTAATGTATTTTACATGAAGGACAAAGTAATGGTATACCTAAGCCAAATAATTTTTTTTGTTGACTTTTTATAGATCTTTGGATCTTCAAATCCTCAGTGTTTCAACTTCAGCAAGGTCACCTTCATAATACATGTTGTCCCTGCAAATAATTATTGCAGTTTTGCTGTTTTTACTGCATTTTTATTTCTCATCTTACAATATGTGTCCAGGGAGACCATGAAATCATACATTCTTTATTAACCTCTCTCCCCACGGTGCACTTTCCTTCTGCTTGTCTTGCTTATCACTGGTTTACAGTACATCGGTTGTTCCAGAAAAGAAAAACTTTCTGAGAGTAGTTTCCAGTAATACCTGTAATGTGACAACATTGACGAGAGTCCATATTTTTCTCTAAAATTCTGCAAAGTGAATTAAATTACACAAGGTAATGATTACATTTTATCACAATGTCTACTTTATTTTATGAGGCCTCATATACTCCGAATCCCTAATGGGAACTTTTAGCACACATTTTTAACAAGTGAAACAAGATCCTCATTGCTTTGTCTGTGATATTTGATCTGCACTAAGATTAAAACTGCACCTCAACTACACGTATACAGCCCCCCCCCCCCGCCAGTCTTATATTAACTTGTGCTCCATTTCCATTCTGCGTGGCATCACCAACGAGGCTGCACATTGGCTTTTCAAAATCTTTCCACGCTCATTCATTTCAGTGGAGAGTTAATCCTTAGTATTAGTTTATGCTCTCCATTAGAATGCATTAAAGTGCCTAGCCATGAGGATTTCCACAAGCCAGGGAGTGGCATCTTTGGCATTGTGTTGCTGGAGGGGGTGCAAGACTAGAAGGGGGCAGGGGTGACTACAATGTAAGTTTTTTCTAAGGGCACTGGGTGCACATTATGGGCGGTGTAATGCTCACGATCTGGTGGATATTGTTTAGAGGGGGCCATTGCAGTGTTTACCTTTTCTTTTTTTTTTACTTTATTGTAATATCGCAAAATTACACTTTGTTCAACTATATCTACAGCAGCACACCGTGACACTCTAGAGTGCATTGAAATGCATTTTTGTGCTCTGTGCTGCAGGCCGCTGAATTTTTTATGCAATGCAAACCAATGCACATGTATAGGGCATATGCCCTTGTGTTGAACCCACTTTGGTCACTGCTGATCAACACAGCTCAAAGCACCTGGTGTGAGCCAGCCCTTAACCATTTGACAACCAGCGACGTATCGGTATATTGCTAGACTTCATGTGGTTATACTGAGATCATACCTGCAACTTCATCACCCCAGTACCTCAGACCACCCCTGGCTTCAAACTTAAACATCCAAGGAGGTTACAGAATTGTGTATAATCAGAAAGTGGCAGCTGGCTCCTGAAATCAAGATGGTGGTGAGGAGGAACAGGAACCCTGAGGAGCATTGACTGCATGGAAGACCACATTTGACCGCATGGGCTGGTAAGCATCTGTTTCTTAAGTCAGCAGCTACAGTACTTGTAACTTTTGATTTTTCTGTTTTTCCTATACCCTGGTTTAGGTTGCATTTACACGTTAATGCAGTTGGATTTACTAAAGGCAAATAGGCTGTTGAATTTACAGGGGAATTTTTCCGTAGCTTACTGAATGAGATGAATTGATGTTGACTTCCCCATCCAAATACATGCAAGCAAAATACTGTTTTTAAATTTTTCCTTGCAAGTGCTTGTGTATTCTTTGCAACATGAATTGTCACCACATTCACTAAGCTAAGGGAAAATTTCCATGCAAAGTGAAACGTTCCGTGCAATGTGAGCAGTCTATTTGCTTCTAGTACATCACCCCCAATAAGTAATTGAGAAACTTTGTTAGCCAAGTTTGAGGTTCAATGGAGATTCCAGACCCAGTCCACCTGATTTACTTTTTTTTTTATTCAAAAAGCAATGCCCCGGTTAGAACAAGTCCCAGCTTCACAGGCATAGGGGTTAATATACTCATGGCTTAATCTAGTTGTAAAAGATGAAGGTTTTTTACCTTAATGCATTCTATGCATGTGTGTTGCTCCCCCCTCCCCCACAGCCCCCCCTCAATACTTACCTAGACCCCTTCTCGATCCAGCACTGTGCATGAGAGCCTCAGCTGCTCTGGGTCTCTTTCCTCGTTGGTAGAGACACGGCAGCGGGAGCTATTGGCTCCCACTTTTGTCAATCACAGCTTTGTGTGTCTGCGAGTCGCTCAGGAGTGAGTAGGTACCAGTGCCACCATAGAAGGCAGCTTGCTATAGGGCACTGAGCGGGGGGGGGGGGCAGGAGCACCAGCAGGGGACTCGAGAAGAGGCAAATCGGGGCTGCCTTGTGCAAAACCACTGCACAGAGCAGGTAAGTATGACATGTTTATTTAAATTTCATGTCGGGACTGGAAGGTTGTTTTAAAGGAGGGGCAATAACACAGGACACCTTTTTAAAAATTATGTTCATGGGTACGATGCACTCCTGCATAGATATTACCCCAAGAAGATGTGGCATTGGAGGAAGGGAATGAAGTAAGAGCCGGTTCACACCAGGGTGATTCAGGATCCGACTTTAGGTCGCCCCAAGTCGCCCCATGTCGCGTTGTAATGTTAGTCTATGGAGCCGTCTTTATGCACACTACAGAAATCGCTCCGACTTCAAAAAAGGTTCCTGTACTACTTGAAAACGACTTCTAGGCGACTTGTACCCATTGATTTCAATGGAAGGCGCCTCCAAAGTCGGATCAGTGTCTTAACTGAAGCAACTTTACAGGAAGAGAAAATAGTTTTCTCAGGCAAACCCCTCCCTTCCACAGAGCTGATTATTGTTTGATTGGC
Source organism: Rana muscosa (assembly GCA_029206835.1). Lineage (NCBI taxonomy): Eukaryota > Metazoa > Chordata > Amphibia > Anura > Ranidae > Rana > Rana muscosa. Next base: position 692,125,398 of record CM055121.1, read on the forward strand.
CACTGGCAAAGTCGCCTGTCCTGGAGGAAACTCGAAGTTGCCTCGAAGTTGCCTCGAAGTTGCCTCGTAAAGTCGCGCTGGAAGTTGTGTTGCCCCAGTTTGAACCGGCTCTAAGGCTGCATTCACACCTGAGCGTAGCGAATCGGGCGTTTTTACCGTCGTTTTTACCATTGTTTTGTCGCGCGAATTTGCGCCCGTCGGAACGCTCGTTGTCGCGCTAGACGCTTGAATCGGGCGTTTCCATTACATTATATGAATCCTAAAACGCCCAATCTGCCCGATTCGCGCGACAAAAAAGGGTCCGGAACTTGTTTGAGCTTCAGGCGACATGGAGTGGAGATGTGAACCATCTCCATAGAGAATAATGGATTTTTTCCCCTCTAGCGTTTTGTAGCTTCAGGCTTCAGGCTACAAAACGCTCAGGTGTGAATGCAGCCTTAGGCAAAGATATTTTCTACCTTTTCCTTACACAAACACTGTAACAGAGAAGGGGACATTCCCCATGTCATAAACAAAATTTTTAAAATAACCTTAAGGGGTACTCATAATAACCTGTGCAAGCTATCGCCTTCTTTAAAAAAGGTTTGTTAAAACTTAGGCACCTAAAACTTGCTTGTCTTTGCACCGTGGCTTCCAGCTGTAGTCTTAATGTATTGATTGTTTATGGAGATTTTTTTTTTAACTGGACCACAAAAGTTTCCCACAGCTAGTTCAAGTCCAACACACTAAATGATTTGATTTATTCAGCAGGCGACATAGCAAGTTCATATGATCTACCAAATGGATTGAGGGTGCAGACTGAGTGAACGGAGAACGTGTCTGCCCAGTTCAGAGTCGCACCGCGGTTTCAGAAAATATGCAGTGACTATTCATGTTAATTCCCTATTTCTTATCAATTTCTACAATGCCCTCCAACACCTGCCCATTTATTGAGAGTGCTGGCTGCATTTTAGAGCCTGCTTCTCATGTGTAGAAGGCCTCATGCCCACGGGCGTTTTTTCAGCCGCGTTTTTGAGCGTTTTTTTACAGCTTAAAAACGCCTGTCCATGTTAGTCTATAGCTTCATGCCCACCTAGGCGTTTTTGAGCTGTAAAGAGCATAGGCGTTTGTAAGCTGTAAAAAAAACCCAGGGCCAGTGCGTTCCTCAGCGTCAGAATTAGGCAGAAAAAAAACGCGAGCGTCAAAAAACGCGCACTAACGCGTGGTCGCGTTTTTAGCTCCGACGTTTTTTTTTTGTTTTTTTTTCAAAAAAAATAAAATAAAATTAAAAATTTACAATAACATGGACAGGCGTTTTTAAGCTGCAAAAAACGCAGCTGTAAAAACGCCAGTGGGCATGAGGCCTAAATATTAATGATTGCACACAAATAATGCTGCTACAATGTATAGCAAGCAATATATTCTGTGCTTGTTTGAATTAAAAATCAATGGCTAAGGTAATATACTGTTGAGGCAACAATGTCTTATAGTATCTAACAAGAAAGTATTATATATACAAATGTTAGAGGACAGGGAAATATGTGAAATATTCCAAATAAACTATTTTCTTTTACATTACCGGTATCTACAGGTGACTGTTGCAATTGTAGTGAATCAAACCACCTGCCTTGATATTAATAGAAAAAGCACAGCTCAAAACACATCAAGGCTTTAGTCTCTTTGCTTCTTGCGTGACTTATTCTTTAATAAACCTCCCTTCTTCCAATGGCACTGCGTGGGACACACTTGCTTTAAAAGAAGAATTCTTAATGAAATTCACTCTTTGTAAGGCTGTGGTGTTGCTTCTAGTGTGAGAGGGTATAGAGCATGGACCTAGAGTCCATGCTCTGTACCCCCTTTCACATTAGTCAACAGCAGCAGCAGTAATGCCATTTTTTTTTCTTCTGAAAATGCTAGTTGCCTGGCTGTACTTTCTCAGTCACTGACTCAAAAAAAAAAGATAAAAGCAAATTTAGGTTTTAATGATGTAAATACTTGTTATATTGCATTGGAAAGTATGCTGTAGTAGTTAAAAAGTTAGTTAAAAAGGCATAAGGGCATATTTATAAAGCATTGAATGTGGCATTCACCAAACATTCACTGCAGGTGAATCAGATGCTGTCATGTAAAAGACATGTACCAGGAAGATAAACCTGCAGTGAATGTTTGGTAAATGTCACATCAACTGCTGTATAAATATACCAAGCTTATATATATTTAGAACATTTAACCAAAAGTATTGTAGCCACCGTATACGCATGATTTTTAAAGGGAGATACAGTAAGTAATGATAGTATGCCTGCTGATTTGTATTTTAAACACACCGCAGAGTGGTCAGTGGTCTACATAAAGATTGATGTGCAGAGGTGGCTGGCAGGGTTGCCAAATTTAAGTAAATTTACAAACAGTTTGTAAAATCCATAATTGTTGCATCTGTCCATGAATGTCAGTTACGGACATGCAGCCTACATGTCCGTAATGGACATTCTAGGACATATGCAAAAAGTACGGATTTTACAAACTGTTCGTAAATTTACTGAAAGTTGGCAACCCTGGTGACTGGTCAGTGAACGACCTGGAAGCCCAACATATTTGTACACAGGTTTTAGCTTTTAAGAAATTGAAGCATCAGAATGCCCACACCACACTCCATAAGGCAATGTGGTGTCTCATTAGGTCACTTGCCTTGAATTGTGGATTGTAGGGTTTTTTTGCAGAAGCTGAATATCAAGATTAGGGGGCTCCCAGATGGAGAAAGCTAAAGGTGGCGTTGTGAAATTAGTTGTTAGAGGTTTCAGACTAAATACTGGCAAAAAGTTATTTGTCAGTGTGTTTTATTCTGTTTTAGATATAGCTTTTGGGGGAAAAATTATTATATATTTTTGAGTTTGTAGCAACATGCTAATCTTATTTTTTTCAGTGGGATCAAGAATGTTTAAGAATGGTTCAGCAATCTGAAAAATTGACCCAGGCGCTAATTTGCAAATTGGACCTCAGTTTGCTGGTATTGCCATAGCTTACAGTTAGAAACAGATACACAAAGTATGTACAAACCTATACATACTATATGTATGGTCTCTGGTCATCAATACATTTAAGAACAAGCAGCATAATTGTACAATCAGTCTAAATTATACCAACATGTTTATGGTATTGAAGGATATTAAAGTTTATTTCACAGTTCCCCACTTGAACTAATCAATCTTTCCTTTCTCATGATTTCTCCTCTCCCCCCCCCCCCCCCACTCGCTCTCTCTCGCTTCCCCCTCTCTCTCGCTTCCCCCTCTCTCTCGCCTTCCCCCTCTCTCTCGCTTCCCCCTCTCTCTCGCTTCCCCTTTCTCTCTCTCTCTCTCTCTCTCTCTCGCTTCCCCCCCCTCTCTCTCTCTCTCTCGCTTCCCCCCTCTCTCTCTCTCTCGCTCCCCCCCCCTCTCTCTCTCTCTCTCGCTTCCCCCCCTCTCTCTCTCTCTCTCGCTTCCCCCCCTCTCTCTCTCTCTCGCTTCCCCCCCCTCTCTCTCTCTCTCGCTTCCCCCCCCCTCTCTCTCTCTCTCGCTTCCCCCCCTCTCTCTCTCTCTCTCTCTCGCTTCCCCCCCCCCTCTCTCTCTCTCTCTCTCGCTTCCCCCCCCCCCTCTCTCTCTCTCTCTCTCTCTCTCTCTCTCGCTTCCCCCCTCTCTCTCTCTCTTCCCCCCTCTCTCTCTCTCTCTCTCGCTTCCCCCCTCTCTCTCTCTCTCTCGCTTCCCCCTCTCTCTCTCTCTCTCTCTCGCTTCCCCCCTCTCTTTCTCTGTTGCCCCCCTCTCTCTCTCTGTCGCCCCCTCTGTCGCCCCCCCTCTCTCTCTCTCTCTCTCTCTCTCTCTGGCCCCCTCTCTCTCTCTCTCTCTGGCCCCCCTCTCTCTCTCTCTCTGGCCCCCCCTCTCTCTCTCTCTCTCTCTCTCTCTGGCCCCCTCTCTCTCTCTCTCTCTCTGGCCCCCCCTCTCTCTCTCTCTCTCTCTCTCTGGCCCCCTTCTCTCTCTCTCTCTGGCCCCCTTCTCTCTCTCTCTCTCTGGCCCCCTTCTCTCTCTCTCTCTCTCTCTCTCTGGCCCCCTTCTCTCTCTCTCTCTCTCTCTGGCCCCCTTCTCTCTCTCTCTCTCTCTCTGGCCCCCTTCTCTCTCTCTCTCTCTCTGGCCCCCTTCTCTCTCTCTCTGGCCCCCTTCTCTCTCTGGCCCCCTTCTCTCTCTCTCTCTCTCTGGCCCCCTTCTCTCTCTCTCTCTCTCTGGCCCCCTTCTCTCTCTCTCTCTCTCTCTGGCCCCCTTCTCTCTCTCTCTCTCTCTCTGCCCCCCCCTCTCTCTCTCTCTCTCTCTCTGGCCCCCCCTCTCTCTCTCTCTGGCCCCCCCTCTCTCTCTCTCTGGCCCCCCCTCTCTCTCTCTCTGGCCCCCCCTCTCTCTCTCTCTGGCCCCCTCTCTCTCTCTCTCTCTGGCCCCCCTCTCTCTCTCTCTCTGGCCCCCCTCTCTCTCTCTCTCTGGCCCCCTTCTCTCTCTCTCTCTCTGGCCCCCTTCTCTCTCTCTCTCTCTGGCCCCCTTCTCTCTCTCTCTCTCTGTCCCCCTTCTCTCTCTCTCTGTCCCCCTTCTCTCTCTCTCTGTCCCCCTTCTCTCTCTCTCTGTCCCCCTTCTCTCTCTCTCTGTCCCCCCTTCTCTCTCTCTCTGTCCCCCCTTCTCTCTCTCTCTGTCCCCCTTCTCTCTCTCTCTGTCCCCCTTCTCTCTCTCTGTCCCCCCTCCCCCCTTCTCGCTCGCTCTCCTTCTCGCTCTCCTTCTCTCCTACTCTCCTTCTCTCTCTCCCCCCCCCCCCCAGCCATATCTTCTCGTTCCTAGCTTTCATATATCTATCTAGTTCTTTTTCGAATTGAACGTATACACTCATAAGTAATATAAAATGAATACTCTGAAAGGGGGATTGGTGTAATAGTTAATTGGCTAGCTTGCTAAATCTTGTTGCACCAGCGGTGTCAACAAGGCAGAGATGGCAACAAGAAAGTCTATCCTATGTTTACTATTTTTTAAAGCATGACTCACAGGACACTATAACTGGCACATGTGGAAAAGTATTTAGGTGAGCGGCTGTTCAGGTCCTGACAACCACCTTTGTGCACCTACTACAAGTGTTTTTCCACTAAGCAGATCTGTTTGTAAATTAGGTAAGCAAATGCTTAACTGGAGGGAAGTCATTTCTTCTAAAAATAACAGCGACAGGCTAGAGTTACCACTCCTGTGTCTGTCAAGTTTCATTAACCCCTACATTGCTGTGCCTGCTTGTGACAGATGGAAATGCTTGATGTGATCTTAGTTTTAGCTGTAAGTTTAAATTGAGAATTTACTTTTTGGTGCAAAAACACCATTTAGACTAACTATTTTTATTATAATTGTGCTTTCACACCTATATTTTTATGAAAATAGGCAATATATCTACATATTATGTTTGCCATGTTTCAGTGTCAACAAAATAGATCTCAACTCAAAGTACTAAAATCTCATAATGTTATTATGTAAATATAACGCTAAGTATTTTTTTTTCTTTTTTAATCTGCACCTTTCGTTAATACCCGCCGATCCTGATATTAACCGCTTCAGCCCTGGAAGGTTTTACCCCCTTCCTAAACAGGCCATTTTTTGCGATACGGCACTGTGTTACTTCAACTGACAATTGCGCGGTCGTGCGACCCAAATAAAATTGATGTCCTTTTTTCCAACAAATAAAGCTTTCTTTTGGTGGTATTTGATCACCTCTGGTTTTTATTGTTTGCACTATAAACCAAAAACTATTTTGAAAAAAAAAAATCTACCATAAAACACACCAAATTTTTATTTATTTTTTTAAAGAACGAATTTCCTCATCAATTTAGGCCAATTTGTATTCTGCTACATATTTTTGGTAAAAAAAAAAAAAAGCATATAGTGATTGGTTTGCGCAAAATTTATAGCGTCTACACAACAGGGAATATATTTATGGCATTTTTATTTATTTTTTTACTAGTAATGGCGGTGATCTGCGACAGATCGGACACCTAACTGACATTTTTTTTACCTTTTTTTGGGAAACGGTGACATTATTACAATGAGCAGTGCTAAAAATATGCACTGTTGTACTAATGGCACTGGCAGGGAAGGGGATAACATCAGAGGCACTCAAGGGGTTAAATGTGTTCCCTCACTGTGTTTTAACTGTAGGGGGGATGGGCTGCCTGGAACAACACAGATGCATCTAAATGCATAGCAGAAAGACCGGATCTGTATCCCATCCCCAGAGGCGGCTCTAGGCTTTGTGAGGCCTTAGGCATAACTTAGACATGAGGCACCACTCACGCCCATAATGGGAAAAATAATATAAGCAAGAAAAATGGCTGCAGAAAATGCACGGATCTAGCACACAGGTGATCAGCACCACTTCCAGGGCACCCTCCTCACCCATCAGACATATTCAGCCAATGCAAGAGGGGGAGAGAGGGGGAGGTGAGAAAGAGAGAGGGGTAATAGAGAGATCCGATGACACCGACATTAGTATTGATCACAGGCAAATTAGGCAGCCGCGAGGCCCCTGTGAGTGCGAGGCCTTAGACGACCACCTAATTTGCCTAATTAGAGAGCCGCCTCTGGCCATCCCGTCAGAACGGAGTTCTGCCTTGTTCACTATGGCTGATCCCCGTTCTGTCACTGCAGGCAACGATCGCCGGCGGACATAGAGTCAGCCGGAACCACTGACTGCCTTCCCCACTTGCGGCAACAAATCGCTGTATACAAGCCTGATGTAAACCTACGGCGATTTGCGCAGCCAAGCCAACCTGCCGCAGTATAACGAAGGCGGAAGGTCGGCAAGTGGTTAAAGTCCTCATTCAAGTGCTTCCTGCAATGGGGTGACAATTGTTTCCAAATTGTGTTCCAGATTTGTTACATTGTCACATGGGCCCATGGTGGAGTTTACAAGTGGCTGTACAGATGCACAGTGGTATGGTCAATGGATTCAGTCCAAATGATGTGCAGCTGACACTGGAGCAAATGTATGTACCGTATATACTCGAGTATAAGCCGACCCGAATATAAGCTGAGGCACCTTATTTTACCACCAAAAAATGGGAAAACTTATTGACTCGAGTATAAGCCTAGGGTGTCCATCTGCATGCCTCACTGTCCATGTGCATGCCTCACTGTGCCCATCCCTCACTGTGCCCATGCCTCATTGTCACTGTGCCCATGCCTCACTGTGACCAATCTCCCCACCTGATCTCCGGCGCTGTGTGACTAGACTGACTTTTAACATGGGAGTCTATGGAAGGGGTGCCTGGCTTTGAAAAATCAGTGCTCCCCAGCCGTAAGTTCCCTGGACAACAAACTTTGCACATTTGTAGGGGAAGAGTGGGGCTACATGTGTGCCAAGGTTGGGGTCCAGGGGACCTAGGGCTAGCTGAGATCAGGCGCACAAATTTGAAGATGGACACACTCTAGTATAAGCCGAGGGGGGCATACTCGAGTATATACGGTATACAGGACGTGCCTGAAAAAAGCTGGAGGAAATTGGCATCAGGGAAGCTGCATTGTTCCCTGTCTGAGGGTAAATCTCTATAATGAAATGCCAGATGGCAGTTCCAAACCTTTCCTGCTCATCCAAAACTAAAATAAACATTTTTGGCTTGACATACATTTTAACCACTTGCCGCGTGCCTAACGTAGATATACATAGGCATAATGGCACAGGCAGGCAAATCAACGTACCTGTACGTTGCTTTGAAACTGCCACCTAGCGCTCTTTCTGTCGATGCGTGCCCACCAGCAGCGAGCTCCGTGACCCTGCTTATTTAAGTAGCCCTTGTTCTTGTTTCAACATACAGATTATCGGCGATTGCATGGTGTATGACCGCCGACTTCTTTCAGCTTTGATTAACTAGATCCATAGTCAAGCCTTCTCTTAGATGGCCATTGTTCTGGTTTCAGTAAACCGTCTATCTGCAATTGTATGGAGTGATCAACGATATAAAAAAAAAAAATTCAAACCATAATGAACTGATCCACTTGACTAAAGCTAGAATATTTTCTTCCTATAGTCATTTAGGTGGTTTCTGTTCTCGTTTCAGCATACAGAATATCAGCGATTGTACGGTGTATGACCGCCATTATTTCTTTAAGCATTGATAAATCGATTAACCAGGTCCATGGTCAAACCTTCATTTAGATGGCCATTGTTCTGGTTTCAATCTGTCATTGTATGGTGTATGACCACTAATATCTTTTTAAGCTATTAACTGATTAACAATGTCTATAATTGACATACTCTCAAGACATATGCAGCTATCCGTGGTCATTCACACACATACATATCCGGCTGCGATTACGTTACTAGAATGATTGTCAGTGATGGTCAGTGATTGTATGGTGTATGCCCGCCGACATCTTTTCAAGCTTTGATCAATTGATTAATTAGGTCCACAGTCAAGCCTTCACCCAGATGGCTATTGTTCTGGTCTCAGCAAACAGATGATCCGCAATTGAATCATATGGCTTCAGTAAACAGACAGTCTGCAATTGTATGGTGTATGACCACCGATAGCTTTTTAAGCTACAGATTGACATACTCTTAAGACATATGTGGCTACCTGTGGTCAGTCACACATACATACTTGTATGTGATTACATTACTAGGATGAGTAACCTATATACTAGTTTGAGGTGGTCTGTGATTGTATTTAGGACTCAATATCACTGCCCGCTTCGAGGCAGAAGCTACTGGTGTGCATGCTTGCACACTACTATTTCTGCCATTCCGTACTATTTAGCTTCTATACTTATACTCTGCTTATATTTTATATGAACATCCATCCTCTATTTTTTTCTTAATTGCCCCATAAACACTTAATTACTAAATTAATGTTATTATAATATGTATACTAAGTCATTAGTTGAGTGGGAAGATCTTAAAAGGACAGTTGTTAGTGCACATTTTCTATCTAGTGCTGATTATATATAAAAGTTTTTATATACTGTATTTATTGGCGTATAACACTCACTTTTTTACCCTGAAAATAGTAAACTGTGCCTGCGTGTTATACGCAGGGGCTGTGGAAAGTTTTTTTCCCTGAAACTTCCCTCTTAAAGTTAGGGTGCGTGTTATACTCCTGTGCGTGTTATACACCGATAAATACGGTATATACAGTTGCAATAAAAAGTATGTGAACCCTTTTGGAATGATATGGATTTCTGCACAAATTGGTCATAAAATGTGATCTGATCTTCATCTAAGTCACAACAATAGACAATCACAGTCTGCCTAAACTAATAACACACACAGAATTAAATGTTACCATGTTTTTATTGAACACACCATGTAAACATTCACAGTGCAGGTTGAAAAAGTATGTGAACCCTTGGATTTAATAACTGGTTGAACCTTCTTTGGCAGCAATAACTTCAACCAAACGTTTCCTGTAGTTGCAGATCAGACGTGCACAACGGTCAGGAGTAATTCTTGACCATTCCTATTTACAGAACTGTTTCAGTTAAGCAATATTCTTGGGATGTCTGGTGTGAATCGCTTTCTTGAGGTCATGCCACAGCATCTCAATCGGGTTGAGGTCAGGACTCTGACTGGGCCACTCCAGAAGGCATATTTTCTTCTGTTTAAGCCATTCTGTTGTTGATTTACTTTTATGCTTTGGGTCGTTGTCCTGTTGCAACACCCATCTTCTGTTGAGCTTCAGCTGGTGGACGATTGCCTTAAGTTCTCCTGCAAAATGTCTTGATAAATTTGGGAATTCATTATTCCTTCGATGATGGCAATTCGTCCCGGCACTGATGCAGCAAAGCAGCCCCAAACCATGATGCCCCCACCACCATACTTCAGTTTGTATGAGGTTTTGATGTTGGTGTGCTGTGCCTATTTTTCTCCACACATAGTATTGTGTGTTTCTTCCAAACAACTCAACTTTGGTTTCATCTGTCCACAGAATATTTTGCCAGTACTGCTGTGGAACATCCAGGTGCTCTTGTGCAAACTGTAAACGTGCATCAATGTTTTTTTTGGACAGCAGTGGCTTCCTATGTGGTATCCTCCCATGAAATCCATTCTTGTTTAGTGTTTTACGTATCGTAGATTTGCTGACAGGGATGTTAGCATATGCCAGAGACTTTTGTAAGTCTTTAGCTGACACTCTAGGATTCTTCTTCACCTCATTGAGCAGTCTGCGCTGTGCTCTTGCAGTCATCTTTACAGGACGCCCACTCCTAGGGAGAGTAGCAGCAGTGCTGAACTTTCTCCATTTATAGACAATTTGTCTTGCCGTGGACTGATGAACAGCAAGGCTTTTGGAGATACTTTTTTAACCCTTTTCGGCTTTATGCAAGTCGACAATTCTTAATCGTAGGTCTTTTGAGAGCTCTTTTGTGCAAGGCATCATTCACATCAGGCAATGCTTCTTGTGAAAAGCAAACCCTGAACTGTTGTGTGTTAGAGGGCAGGGCAGCTGTAATCAACACCTACAATCTAATCTCATTGATTGGACTCCAGTTGGCTGACACCTCACTCCAATTAGCTCTTGGAGATCTCATTAGTCTAGGGGTTCACATACTTGTTCCACCTGCACTGTGAATGTTTACATGGTGTGTTAAATAAAAACATGGTAACATTTAATTATTTGTGTGTTATTAGTTTAAGCAGAATGTGATTGTCTATTGTGACTTAGATGAAGATCAGATCACATTTTATGACCAATTTGTGCAGAAATCCATATCATTCCAAGGGGTTCACATACTTTTTATTGCAAGTGTGTGTGTGTGTGTGTGTGTGTGTGTGTGTGTGTGTGTGTATATATGTATGTATGTGTATATATTATATGTGTATATTATTATATAATTTTTTATTTTTTATTTTTTAATGTTTATATATTTTAGTGGTTTGACTCATGATGTTAAACTAACCAATTGTAATTGAATTCAATATGATGGTTGCCTTTTATACAGTATTTATATTGATTTTTGTGATTTGTTGGTAATAGGAACACAGATATTTATATGTTTACCACATACAAATCTTTACTTCAGCTATGATCCAATGGGTCTGTAGAACCTGTTTTATATTCATTTTATGGCATATATATTTATCTGTGCAATTGCCATACATACACAGCTGTGTTATGCGAGTGGGGAGGTTTACTATCGAGCCGTGTGGTTTAAATCAGTGGTCATCAACCCTGTCCTCAGGGCCCACTAACAGGCCAGATTTTATGTTTTACCTTGGGGAGATGCAGACTAGAATACTGCAATCACTGAGCAGCAAATGATATCACCTGTGATGCATTTAAGTTATCCTGCAAACCTGGCCTGTTAGTGGGCCCTGAGGACAGGGTTGATGACCACTGGTTTAAATAACACAACTATACATATATGTATGTGTTTATATTAAGGACACATGTCCCTTTTATACATAGAACAGCATGTTCACATCTCTACCACTAACGAACATGCGTCCACATACATGTCTCCATACACTGACAGATACATGGCTGAATTATGTCCAGCAACGCATTAAAGGGGTTGTAAAGGTTCGTTTTTTTATTTTCTAAATAGGTTCCTTTAAGCGAGTGCATTGTTGGTTCACTTACCTTTTCCTTTGATTTCCCTTCTAAATGTTTTTTTTCTTTGTCTGAATTTCTCACTTCCTGTTTCTCCTCACTAAACTTCACACCATCATCCGAGTGGTGTGAAGTCAGCCAGAACAGCTTACTGAACAGCTTACTGAGGAGAAACAGGAAGTGAGAAATTCAGACAAAGAAAACAAAGGAAAAAAAATATTTAGAAGGGAAATCTAAGGAAAAGGTAAGTGAACCAACAATGCACTAGCTTAAAGGAACCTATTTAGAAAATAAAAAACGAACCTTTACAACCCCTTTAATTAACTGACATAGTTACTAATTCCACCATTTTCTATCTTTGGTTCCGTACACTTATAGCACTGGGGTTTACACCATCATTATTAACGCCTCGTAGTTCACCACCCAGCTAAATATATATAATTAGATGAGTCAGGAATAAATAACATTCACTCACTTGGTTTTGATAAATAAATAGACATGGTCACATTATTTTCTTTAATTACTTATCCATTTATTTACCTATTTGTTAATTTATTCATCTCCACGTTATTTAACCCTTCTATTTACTCACTAATTAAATTTTCACACATTCAATATATTCACTTTTACATGGGCAAATAAAGGCTCATGTGTGTATATATACACTACACATCTATACCACATTATATTTTCCTTTTCACGATTTAGATCTATTCATTTACTTCTATTATATATTTCACATATATTTTCGCCCACAGAATCGATTATGGCCCATTATATAATCAAATTTGCTGTTTAAGATGGGTTTGTGTTCACAGAATGCTTTGAGATTTCAGGTAATCTATTGAATTCAATTGATCAAACAATTAAGCAAATTTTCTGGTCACATGGTCCCAAAAGGAAATAGGATTTAAGCACTAATCATTTCTGTGATTATTAGTTATGAATAAAAACACGGTTTGTGTGAAACACTATTCTGTCCGTTCTGATCTGCTGTGGCATGTATTTTTAAATCCATTTTTTGAATAAAGGCAAAAACTTTTTTTGGAGTGCGGCTGTCAACAATTTCTTCCCATTTACCCTGCCCGCGGGACCCGCTGACTCTGTCCGCCGGTGTCCCGTGATTGTGTCATGGAGAGGCAGAACGGGGGGGGGGGGGGGGATGCCTGAGTAAACAAGGCAATTCCCTATTCTGCCTAGTGACAGGACATTTATCTACTGCTCCCTGTGATCGGGAGCAGTGATCACTGTCGTGTGGCTTGTAGCTCAGCCCCCTCAATTAGAATCACTCCCTAGGACACACTTAACCCCTTCCTCGCCCCCTAGTGTTTAACCCCTTCCCTGCCATTGTCATTTACACAGTAATCAGTGCATTTTTTATAGCACTGAACGCTGTATACATGACAATGGTCCCAAAATAGTGTCAAAAGTGTCTGCCGCAGCATTGCAGTCAAGATAAAAATTGCAGATCGACGCCATTACTAGTGAAAAAAAAAATATATTTAATAAAAATGCCATAAAACTATCCCCTATTTTGTAGATGCTATAACTTTTGTGCAAATCAATATACGCTTATTGCATTTTTTTTTTTATATTTAGAAGCATACATATCGGCCTAAACTGAGAATCATTTTTTATATATTTTTTGGGGATATTTATTATAGCAAAACGTAAAAAAAACTTTTTTATTTATGGCGCAAAAAATAAAAACTGCAGAGGTGATCAAATACCACCAAAAAAAGCTCTATTTGTGGGAAAAAAGGACGTCAATTTTGTTTGGGTGTAACATCGCACGACTGCGCAATTGTCAGTTAAAGCGTCGCAGTGCCGTATCGCAGAAAATGGCCCGGTCATTGGGCAGCCAATTCTTCCGGGGTTGAAGTGGTTTAACTTCAGTATTCATGCCGTCTATTGGAATGCGTGGACATTTTTTTGGGTGTGTTTTTATTTATAAAGCTTATAAAAGCCACTTGAGATTTTCAGATTAATATAAATGCAGAAATCTCTTCCATTCCCCCCCCCCCCCCTCCCAAAAAAAAAAATTGCAAATCTGGGAATTTCAAAAGTAGCCTCTTTCAGCAATAAGGTAAATTTATACCTCTTGTTAATGTATTGCACTAAATTCATGAAGCATATGTGACACGTTTGGTTCTAAATGTGACTCGTGCACCAAATGCAGTTAGTTCTAAAATGTGCAACTTATACATTGAAAAGCAACAAATGCACCAATTGAAAAAAAAAAATATTGATAGTTCATATCTCACGAAAGTGGAGCTTATAAAGACCTACTACTCACTTTTGACACACAGAGACCCTGGTGCAGACAGATTTTGTGAAAGTATCTCGCGTGGCACAGCATGCGTCCAATTCAAGTACAAGTTCTAGACAGGTACCTGAATTTAGCACAATCTTTCCACTTTTAGAACGCACGAGAGACACTTTCATTAAATTTGTCTGCTCCAGTCTTTTTGAATACCAGAGTGTATTAGAAACAATTACATTTTTATTTATTTTTTATTAAAATCCATGTTTTCAAAATTTTCATTCTTTGTTGCATATCCTCACTGTTGATCTCCTGCTGCTTCTATGCAGCCATGTCCTTATCTGCATCACTTCAGCGACTGCTGCATGTTACTTTTCTGGACAGGTTTCTGATTGGTTACAACAGTGGAACATACCTGTGCAATGTATGTTGGCACAGCCACTTGCATGCTCTGCCATTGGAGACTGAAATAAGGTGACAATCGAGGCGCGCAATTGGGAGACGGGTACAAAACATTTTACCCCTATTATCAGAAGTGCACACGAAAAAAAGCACCTTTTATTGCTGGGTCACTAGGTATTATTGTCATTGAAGCAGTAGATTTAGAAATATTTAAAAATAACTTTTGAAATTAACAATTTGAGGTCTGATTTGGTTTACATATACTTTACATGCAAATAAATATTTACAGCAGGAAAAGGAACCAGTTCTGTTAGGTTCTTTAAATGTGGTTTACCTGTAACAAATCAGACTCTACCTTCCTATCTTGAATATCCTGCAAGAGAGCAAGAACCAAAACAGACATTGGAGATGAGACATTATTGGGTTCAGTTTAAACTTAGTTTGGGGGTGGTGGTAAAAGCAGGAGGTTGAGACAAATTTGTACCGCCTTCTTAAGCTGCAACGGTAGCCAGATGGGGGGTTTTATACTTGCTGTGGCAAGAATTATGCACCCTGTGGCATTCAGCGGCACCCCATGCATGCAATTGTGGCCCTGTGGTACCGGGGTAAAAACAAGAGGTGACCTAATCATACCTCCCAACTTTTTGAGATGGGAATGAGGGACACTTATCAGCAAAAGTATGTAGGCATAGGACACACCCCTTGCCACACCCCCTTAACCACTTCAATACAGGGCATTTTCACCCCCTTCCTGCCCAGACCAATTTTCAGTTTTCAGTGCTGTTACAAATTGAATGACAGTTGCGCGGTCATGCAACACTGTACCCATATGAAATTTTGATAATTTTTTTTCCCCACAAATAGAGCTTTCTTTTGGTGGTATTTGATCACCTCTGCGGTCTTTATTTTTTGCGCTATAAACAAAAAAAGAGCATCAATTTTGAAAAAAACTACATTTTTTACTTTTTGCTATAATAAATATCCACAAAAATATATATCAAAACAATTTTTTTCCACAGTTTAGGCCGATATGCATTCTTCTACATATTTTTGGGAAAAAAAAAACGCAAAAGTTATAGCGTCTACAAAATAGGGGATACATTTATGGCATTTTTATTTGTTGTTTTTTTTTGTTTTTTTTTTACTAGTAATGGCGGTGATCTGCGATTTTTATCTTGACTGCGATTTTGCGGTTGACATTTCGGACACTTTTGACACTATTTTGGGACCATTCACATTTGTACAGCGATCTGTGATATAAAAATGCATTGATTACTGTATAAATGTAACTGGCAGGGAAGGGGTTAACACTAGGGGGCGAGGAAGGCTTTAACTGTGTATCCTAGGGAGTGATTCTAACTGTAGGGGGAGGGGACTTACAAGGGGAGGAGACCGATCGGTGTTCCTCTGTACTGGGAACACACATCGGACTCCTCTCCTCTGACAGGATGTGGATCTGTGTGTTTACCCAGATCCCACGGGCAATCGCGGGTGCGCTTCACACACTCTGCTCTCCTACTAGGAAGCTTCTGCGGTGTCTGCAAGGATTCGCCTGCTCTCCATGTTAGGCTGGATCTGGTGATAGCGCCCTCTGGGGTCTTTTATGCTAATTTTTTGTGATTTGATGTACATAGGTTTAAGGGGGCCTTCAGTGTATGGGCTACTTGGGTATATTAAACAGGATTACACTATATTGCTGTTCCTTGTTTTTATGACCTTGTGTGTAGCTCCTGTGCCTGCTGTCCCTGCCTGCTGGTGATGGTCCGTGGAAGAGTGGCTGGTCTATTTGCTTAAGGCTCTGATTTTTTAATCTTCTGGTGAGTTTAACCCCCTTGGGGAGAGTGCATCACGCGGTGGATTGAGATTGTTTCTCCCTGGTGGAAGGTGCACGCTAGGATTACTACTAAAACACCATTCAGCACTTTGGATTGTTTACATCACTTTGACTACATCTAAGGGCTCTTTCACACGGAGGTCCGTTCAGGTCCGCCTGTCAGTTTTTTAGGCGGACCTGAAACGGATCCTCCATGTACCCCTATGGAGGCACGGATGTCAGCGGAGACATGTCCGCTGACATCCGACCCGCTCCGCTCCGCCAAAGTGTGACGGAGGAAAACCCTATTTTTCCTTCCGTCGGCGGAGCGGATCGGATGACAACGGACTCTACGGTCCGTCGTCATCCGATTCCCCATAGGGGAGAGCGGCGCTCTGACAGGGCGGTCCCTGCACAGTGTGCGGGGACCGCCCAGTCATCCGTCGGCTCAGCGGGGATCAACGGAGCGATCCCCGCTGAGCAAGCGGAGCTTCACGGGGCGGATCTGCACGGATCCGCCCCGTGTGAAAGGGGCCTAAGACTTTCTTTATTCAGTGGTTTTTCCACGAGTCTATCCTTGATTTTTAAGCGCTGTTTTGTGTATATTAATATCACAGAGACTGAACGGTTTTATTCTTATACCGTGGTTTAATTTTAATTTAAATTTTTAAACGGCTGCTCAGTGGTTTTATATTGGAAAACATTTTTACAATTTTTTTATCTCTGTTTGTACTGCTTGGAGGTCTGTGGGCTTGATCTGGCGCTGAGTGGGTGTTCTGCAGGCCTTTTATTTACACCCCTTAATACAAATTCTTAAATAACCTTTACTTGCCAATGTTTCTGAAGGGTTGACAAAAAGTGTTAAATCTGGTTCTGCCTTGTATGTATTTTGCTAGTGTTTACAATAATCACTTGATAGATTTAATGAAGGGCATGGAGTAGCTGCAAATTTTTCTGGCCAACAAAAAAGAAAAAAACACTTTTCTGAATTTTGCATATTAGATGGTGCATGGAAACCATTTATATTTATAGGTTGGACTTTAAACATGAGAGCTGTGCACCCCTACCTGCTGTAAATATTTGTGAAGGTCTTAAATCTTCTCAGTGTGAAAGTTAAACTTCAGCCAAATTGTAAATAATTACAATCATGTATACATGAAAGTGGAATTCCAGGCTTATTGCTGACTATGCCTAAACCTGCTGCTACCTCCCTCGCCCTCTTATTCGAACTATCTTGTGAAAGGAAGATGCTTATATTTGGCCCACAGTGTTCCCTCTAAAGGACCCTCACGAACAGCCTGGAACCTTGTCCCCACTTGAATCCTTAAAGGGTTCGTTAACCCACTAGGTTAAAATTACATAATCCTCTGTTATGCGCCCTGTGTCTATGCCTTATAAAAAGCTGCAATATACCTGTTTCAGAGCGCAGTTCAGCAGTCACGTGATCTGCGGTCTCTCTCCTCTCTGGGCCTGACCGCTGCAGTGTGCAGGGTCTAGTATCCCCCCGCTGACATCAGCCAGTAGGGGAGAAGGATAGGAGGAGAGGTGGCCTAACCCGCTGCAGCTGTCAAGCGAGAGCGGAAAGAGGGCAGATAACGTGACCGCCAGTCAGCGCTCTGAAACGGGTATATTGCAGCATTATTTATTTTTATAAGGCATATAAGGGCACATTCATTACAGTACATTATTACATAGAGGATTATGTAATTTTAACCATAATTTGAGCAGCAGGTGGGGAGCAGAGCAGCACAGACATGGAGCTGACAGGCAGGGAGGGAAGGGGGGAGAGAGAACAAAGGAGACAGAGCAGGGCTGCGGATGAATGAGAAACGTAAACTGACCATGTTGTCAGGGCTCAGCAGCCATGATATACCGTGGTCAGTTTACAGGGGGAGGGTATAGCCAGGCTGGATCAGCCAAGTATTGCAGGTGATAGAGGGGTCCAAATGATACAGCACAAGCACTGTGCTGTATAACATGCTTTAAGGGAACAGGATTTAATTTTTATTTTTTAGCTTAACAAACACTTTAAGTTCCTCTGAGTCCTCCTTGGCTGGGAGGATTTCACAGCAATTCTGCAGGATTTAATGGGCAGAATGTTATATGCTTAATTGAAAAGTAAATTGCTGACTCTGACCGCAGAGGAATAAGCATTATGCATAAGGTATTTATGTAGATGGCTTTCTGCTCATATACTACAGTGTGTGTGTATGTATGTATGTATGTATGTGTGTATATATATATATATATATATATATATATATATATATATATATATATATATATATATATTATAATATACTCTCGTGGTGATCACCTTTTCTCGGAATGAAGGTCAGAGTACAGGCAGTTTCTTTAAAATCTGGTGGGTTGCCAGCTTTATTTTGCAAAGTCATAAAAATTAACAGTAAATCAAATCCTTTCCGTACGGCACTAAACTAAACCGTAGACTGCTCTCTATACGGTGCGGGGCGGCTGGTCCTTGTCACTCACAAAACATGAGGTAAAGCAAACCTTTATCAATCCAAAGAGAGCTCATCTCTCTCAGGTTCCCTCCTGAGTCTCAGGCCAGAGCCCTGCTGTGCTCTCTTCCCGGTCATTTAAAGTCCACCTGAGTGTGGACTCAAGTGGACCAGAACATCCGGACCGGAACCTAAAATGCCACAGAGGCTGGAAAAAGGCGGGCCGGATTCCGGTTCAGCCCCTTACAATATAACGAATGCGAGGTGAAATATAGCGATTATCCACTACATCACCTCGCATACTGTCACACTAATATATATAAATATTGTGCTGACTTCTGTGTGATCTGGTTTGGAACTGAGGTGGGTGAAACCTCTCACTGGTGCAGAATATGTGCCATTGCTGATACATCATTTTATTTTTTAAATGGCAACTGCAATTTCTAACACCATTGACAAGCCACACATTAGTTTGCCCCCCTCTCTACCAAGATCTTTAATACTCCAACTGCTCATTGACCCAGTGGTCTTTGGAACAAGTTTGTAAGTGCTGACAATTGACCTTAATAGTTAAGATTTTTTTGATTCAGACCCGATTGTAAAAAGGTCAGGATTTGTAGTGCTAATATATTTGTATGTTATTGAAGATGGATATTTGTATCATTAGCGCAGAGTTTTTGTTTTTTTTAAGCATACCTCAACGCTATCCCCTGCAGATTCACTATCTGATCTGCCTGTAGCCTTAGTAGCTCCTTAACCTTGGCTCTTATTAAGAGTCTCAAATATTTGCAAGATGAGGCTGCCTCTGAGGAGTCTCAGGCAGCCGCCCAGGCTTAGCTGGATGAAGTGCTGGTGGAATCCTTTCTTCTGATCTCTTGGATGATGATCAAAACATATGCCAGCCTCACGGGCTGTGGAGGGGTTCTAGACGGCCTGTCTGTGTGGGAGGCTTGGACACTAAGGGGTTTTCAATCCCTGATCAATGTTCTGGGGCTTCGAGTAAGTATACATGAAGGTCTACTGATTAGGATCCAGTCAGACAATGCTATCACAGTGGTGTACATCAACCATCAGGAAGGAGCCAGAAGTCTTGCTGCAGCAAGAGAAGTCGAAAAGATTCTTTCCTGGGCAGAACTTCATGCCATGGATATCCTGGCCATAGACAAATGGCAGCCAGGTGACCTCAGCTAGTTTTGCCTAAACCACAGTAAATGGTTCCAACAATAAAATGTGTAGGAGGTGGGGAATGGCAAATGCAGGCCTCCATATTTAAAACAACCTGGGCAGGTTTGCCTCCAGGTGCCGAGATCCTCTGAGGGAAGCAGTGTGTGCTCTGGGGGCTCTGTGGGATCAGTACAACCTGATCCTCTGAAACTCCTCTGAAACTCCATCCTTGCCCAATTGAAATAGGGGGCTTTTAAGTGTTACTCAGCTCCAGGCAGGCCCATGTGGATGGTGGGTCTTAACAATTCGATCTGCATAATGTTAAAAGACAGGAAGTCCATTTCTCTCAAGGGCTACCATTGTGCATGGATGGCATGCTTGGTGTGAGGGAAAAAAACTTTGAGAATACTATGTGGAACAAATCCTGACCTTTTTACAATCCATGTCTGAATCAAAAAACAGTATAAAGTATTAGCTTTAAGTATGACCGATTTTAAGGTCAATTGTCAGCACTTACAAACTTGTCCCAAAGACCATTGGGTCACTGAGCAGTTGGAATATTAAAGATCTTGGAGGAGAGGGGGCAAGCTAATGTGTGGCTTGTCAATGGTGTTGGCAATTACATTTACCATTTAAACAATGTTTCAGCAATGACATATATTCTGCACCAATGAGAGATTTCACACAGCTCAGTTCCAAACCAGATCCCACAGAAGTCAGCACACCACCACTGTGACTAGAAAGCAGCAAACAGTCACCAGTTCCAGCAGTTACACAACTAAAAGCTAAAGTATACAGTATGCATGTCCAAAATGAAATGAATATAATTGCTTACTGGAAAAGGGAGTGGGAGTACAGACAGTGCTGGTTCTGGAAGTCGTGGTGCCCTAGTCCTATAGGACCATGTTAAAGATCTGACTCTGTATGCCTCTTTTCTCTAATTGTCCAGTCACAGACTAGTGACCAAACTTATGCTCAACTGCAGTGATATTGACTGGTATATGGCAGGGGTGTCTGGCTGGACCACAACTGGACATCCTCTAGCATGTAAAACATTTTATGGGTCCTAAATCTAAAGCAGCAGTATGACCCTTTTGCAACCAAGGCACATTTATGAAGCACATCACATCTGCTTTACAAATGTGCATTATGTGCCACTGGCTTCAGAACTCTGAAGCAAATGGAGAGTCATTCAAATGCATACATGGAAAACAAAAACTGTGAGGAGGAAAGCTTGGTCCATTAAAGTCCAAGTCCAAACAAAGATATTTTTGCTGGATACGGGAGAGCAAACTTCATGGGAAACTTTTGTTTCAACATTGCAGTATGCAATTAACGTGCAAGATACAGGCACAGTGGCGTATAAACATTGCAGTGTCCAGCAAATAGCTGTATCCACTCTCCACTGTAAACAGGCTTCTGTGTTTGTGTGTGTGTGTGTGTGTGTGTGTCATCTGTCCATCTAGCAATCAGCTCTGAGTGGACATTTTTCAGTAACAATTTTTAGCAATGTGCCTTCCATGCCACATACAGTACACAGCAATAGCATAATTTTTCAAAAAAGCTCTAACTTTTATTAAAAACTAGTCCTTGAGTTCCAGTTACACTTTCACATTGCTAAGTTTGCATACACATAGCATGAAAAAAATATATCTGATGCTAGATCTATTTATTTAAATCTCATTATTTGTATTGGTTATTGTTATCGTATATTTTATGTTCTTCACCTTTTAAAAGGTATTTTTAATTGTCCTCCACAATGCCTCAAGTTGTTGCGCAGATTTAATTTTAATATCTGCTCTGGCATATTGAGTCTGTACAACTAGAAGTACTGTAAAAGTTCCCTGCATGTAGCGCTATTACTATGTGCTGCCATTATACTCATTATGACCCATGATTTTGCTTGTTATGGTCACAATTTGCTTGGGGTGATATTCAGTTCAGCGATAATGATTATTTGAACTTTAGAGCATAAAGCTGCCTGTTAACACTTGCTGTCAGCAGGTCACTACTGATGAATATCTGTATTTATTGCATACACATTATTACATGCACAATGAAAACGCAGCATGTTGATCCAACAGCGTCCTGTTGCTAGATAAGGTCACAGCTTTATGATCAGATAGCCAGTACAGTGCAACAATTTACTGTATATGACTGAACATACAATTATATGAACATGCAGTTCTACAGCATCCTTTACAGTTATTACATTGTGCCTTCACATCGTAGTAAAAAAATTAAATCAAATAAGGAGATTAGCATACATCAACATGACATTATGATGGCAACAATTAAAACCATTCTGTGAAGTTAGGATTCCCTAGTTTGTATAACTGCAGGCCTGGAAATGGGAGATTGCAGTGACCTAGCTTCTAATAGCCTTGCTTTAATTACACAATAAATTGATTTAAAAAATTTTAAGTTAACTGTTACACACAGTTTAATTACAATAAATTAATACATTTAAAAAAAGCACCAAGGCAGCAACCATAGTAAATGCTACACTACTATGGCTTTTTTTTTTTCAGCGGTAAGTAAAGTAGAACCATTATTTATTATACAGGATTTATATAGCGCCAACAGTTTGCGCAGCTCTTTACAACATGTGGGCAAACAGTACAGTTACAATACAATTCAATACAGGAGGAATCGGAGGGCCCTGCTCGTTAGAGCTTACCATCTATTGGTCAAGTGATACAAAAGGTAATAACTGTGGGGGATGAGATGATGGAGAAAATAGAAGTGCAGTTAGGTGGAGGCAGAATAGGCTTCTCTGAAGAGTAAAGTTTCCAGGGATCCCCTAAAAGTGGATAAATTTGGAGACAGTCTGACAGATTGGGGTAGGGAGTTCCATAGGATGGGAGAGGCTCTAGAAAAGTCCTGTAAGAGAGCATGGGAGGAGGTGACGAGGGAGCTAGAGAGCAGGAGGTCTTGGGAGGAACGAAGAGAAGGATTAGGTTGGTGTTTTGAGACTAGGTTATTGATGTAGCTGGGGGCTGAGTTGTGGATGGCTTTGTAAGTTGTTAGTATTTTGAATTTTATTCGTTGGGTGAGCGGAAGCCAATGAAGGGATTGACCGAGAGGAGAAGCAGACACGGAGCAGTTGGTAAGGTGGATTAGCATGACAGCAGCATTCATGATGGACTAAAGGGGGGATAGCATATGTAAAGGTAAGCCAATGAGAAGGGAGTTGCAGTAGTTGAAGCGAGAGATGACCAGGGAGTGGACTAGGAGCTTTGTGGCGTCATTGGTTAGAAAGAGTTGTATTTTGGAAGTGTTGTAGAGATTGAGGCGGCAAGATTTGAACAGTGATTGGACGTGGGGCCTAAAGGATAGATCAGAGTTCAGGATTATACTTGGAACCTTGGCATGCGGTGATGGGCTGATAATTGTGGTATTGATCTTGACAGAGATTAGGGGAAGGGGCACCCCCATGCCATCTTCCCAATATATTTTTGCCTAGCCCTTAAAATGAACATGCACATTAATATTGGTGAGTAATATTAATGGGTTCCAGAATGGCAAACATTCATCGGTAGATGTGTCATTGCATATTCTGATTTCTATGCTGCTTCAGAATAAGATTTTTATTGCGTCACAAAAACGTTCTCCATACAATAGTGGATTGTCTGCAGAAAAGGTACTTTAACTCATCAGCAAGATCAGGTCCAAATTTGAGGAAAATTAACTAAGGTCAAAGACTCAGATGGCAAGATCTTTGGAGGATAGCAGACTTCTCCTTGCTTTGCCATGATTTCATACAGCTTTCTCATGTAAATGTTGAGGGAGAACAATATATTAAGAAACTAAAGTGGACCTTTCGTAATATTTACACTTTATGAATAAATATCAAATCACAATATTAATTTAACCATCCTATTATGTTGGGAAAAAAATAGACATCTATTATGTTACATGTCAGATCGACCCACACAAGACAAACCAGTCAAATGAGCAATCATTTTTCAGGAATTTAATGTTTGCTCAGCTGGCCATTACTGTTTTCAAGAACAATATAAAAAGATTTATGTATGTAGCACTACCCCCAGTTAAGAGAGCTGCTGGTTTGTTTTGGGTCTGTACCCTAGCTATCAATCCCAAGAATCTGGCTCGAACCCTCCCTTGGTGCAACTGGTCTGCAAGAGATTGTGGAACCCAATGGCAATGGGGTACACAATAATACTACACAACAGTAAAATGGTACATACAATTGTTACCTTGTATAGCCACTGGTCCGGCAGGATAATATAGAGAACTCCACACAGTATTCTGCTTAACCAAAAATCAAGTTTACTTCGTGATAAAAATAGAGTTAAATCGCTGTACAGTTGACTTGTGCAGGGCCCTGCAACATCAATGGTAATATATGGCAATTATATAACTCAATCTAAATGCGCACTTTCTAAATAAGTAAAAAGGCCTATGCTCGCGAGCTCCCCCTAATGGGCAATACTGTGCCCGTTTCTCGTCACTATCAATCCTAGTCAGGCCTAACTAAGTTCAATGTCCAGTTCCTTCAGTGGTAGGAGTCTTTGCTTGCAAACCTTGGTGCACATAACATTTGTAATCCACAGGGGTATTAGAAGAAAGCAAACTAAACGTCCACAATGTTTTTGTGAATAAACTCTATAGCGGTGCAAACGCCAACTTTAAGCCATGCGGCCTCCGTGAGATACGCTATGTCCTGGCGGGTGGCGCACTACTAATAATAATGTTGGCCTTAGCAAAGTCACAGGCCTACACAAACAGTTAATGAAGTCCGGGCAGGTGCCCTCTCACCAAAGTAGGTCTCGTCCCTCCGGTACGTCCCGCTGACGGTACCTCGATCCGCGACCCCTCCGCAACTTGCAGTCTCCGGTTCCTCTCACAGCCGCAGTGGAGGTCGGTTTATGAATGACTCCGGTCTCTGAGAAGCGCAAGCTGGTCACACGAAAAAGGATCCCTCTTAGCTGAGTGATCCTCAGCAAAAGCTGTAGGCCCAGGCTTTGGGCCTAGTCCCCCGGCAGCAGGCCTCACACAGACTTCCTGCTTGATTGAGGGCGAAGTCCACAGAGAGCTAGCGTAGCCCCTCCCTTCCTTTAAGTAATGTCCCCCAGAAAGCTATGCCAGGATGCAATGCACTTTGGGAGTACAGCTGCACTGTGGGTACCATAGTCTATTACCCATGGCAATGGAGTCCTCCTCCCTGGACCATAAGCTCCACAATGCATTGTTCAATAAGGTTAAACAGTTGCTGCAATATCTTAAAGAGACTCTGGAGGGAGCTGAGGATATTCTCAAGACAACCATAATCCTTTATAACACACTACAAATCGGCACCCGCTACATGTACATGTAAATGTAAATTATTTATTGTCTTTGCTATGTCTAGTTACTGTATATCAGGTAAAGCATTTTTTTTGCTTACTCACAGGTATTTCGGTATCTGTATTTTTGTATACAGTATTTATTTTTTCTCTCTTCCATTTTATATTCCCCAAGTTGCAGAGTAATTGTGAGTGGGTTTTTTTTTTTTTTCACAAATGTATTTTTAGCATTTCAAACATGTGACAGGGCAGATCTGAAACCTTGCAATTTTTTTGCCAGACTTGCTGGCCACTGGAGTTAATATGAAGGGGTACCAGCCTGAATTGTCTTTACAATAGTCAGAGCAGCAAGTGATCATGGTAGCTAAACCAATATTTTTATCGGTGGATTGACAAGTGCCTTGCCAATACAGTTTACAATCATTCCACTTCTGGTTGATTTCTGCCAATATTGTAGAAAATATGGACATTGTGCAGTCATTCAGTTGTATACTGCTGTCATTTTGTCTAAACTATCCACTCTTTTTGGTATCATTGTTTTCTAGGATCCTGTGCAGCTGTTGCTCAGAGATTGATCCTAATGCATAGTCCTCAAAAGTTCTTGTTCTTTTTATGCAGTATGGCACCAGCATTGTTGAGTGAAAGCAAGGTTCACAGATTTTCCCACCACCGTCAGAAGCTCTTTCTGGAGCTTTGGTTTCTTCTTAGTTTATTCTTTAGAAAACTAAAACTGTTACATATGACCCTTCAGTCCTTAACACATATTTAGCATCTGCTTCCCCTAGTTCCTTTCAGCTGTACCACTTGTTGGTTTTTTGGTGTATACTGGTCCATTTTACAGGAATAGCTAGATTTGGCATCACAGACTTTCCAAGTCTTGATTTCACATTTTCCAGTAATGGGCATTTACTGTTTGAAGGGGGATCATCTGAATAGCACAAGTCATTCATCCACTTAGATGTGAAGTTCAGGATCGTACATTAGAGGTAAAATTTCTACCCATTTATCCCATACATCCCTAATTGGTGCCAATTTGTCTCTCTATTTTTAGGCAGGTCCAATATCATTGTTGTCAAAGCAAATAAACTTATATTTTGTGAAATGATTGAAGAGGTATGGTTGCTGAAAAAATTGCTCTCCCACTTCTCTATTTTCCTTAAAGTGGATGTAAAGGTAGAAGTTTTTTTTTTTTTTAATACTAATGCGTTCTATGCATTAGGATAAAAAGCTTTCTGTGTGCATCAGCCCCTCTAATACTTGCCTGAGCCCCATCTAGATCCAGCAATGTTGTAGGTGTTTCTTGGCTGACCGGGACTCCCCTCCTCATAAGAGACAGGGGGTGGGGCCGGGCCGCGGCTCCATATCTGAATGGACATAGGGAGCTGAAGCTCAACTTTGTTGCCTCCGTAGCAAGCTGCTTGCTGTGCAGGCACTCAACAGGAGGGGGGCCAGAAGAGCCGAAGTGGGACCTAAGAGGAGGATCCAGGCTGCTCTGTGCAAATCTACTACACAGAGCAGGCAAGTATACCATGGGGGTTATTTACTAAAGGCAAATCCACTTTGCACTACAAGTGCACTCGCTGTTGATCTAAGGGGAAGATCTGAATGAGGGGAAGCACTACTGATCTTATCATCCAATCATTGCAAACTAAAATGCTGTTTTATTTTCCTTGCATGTCCCCCTCAGATCTACAGCGACTGCATTTCCAAGTGTACTTGTAGTGCAAAGTGGATTTGACTTCAGTAAATAACCCATATGTTTTTAACAAAAAAAAAAAAAAAACAGACTTTACAATCACTTTAAGCTTACTGCTGCTTGTCCTTTGTATTTTTCACACCTTCTTATATTAGCAATCCTATGTAAGCGTACAAATATATCTGATCTAGTGACCTCAAGTTGTCTTGAAACATACATCTTCCCTTTTATGTTGGCCATGTCAATTATAATCTTTTCAATGGCTTTTAATATGACAAGCTCAAATGCTGACACTACAGTATGTCATTAATTTTAATTGTGGCAAAGTTGTAGGCCCTTCAACTGTTTTCAAATGTGCAGTGGGTAGAGTAAAACCCAGGGTAATGAAATTGTTAGCCAAAGTATTTTGCTTTCTTTGACTACTAAATGTTTTTACACACAACACGTGTGGGCCAACATTACTTATAACATTATCTTTGTGTGTAAACTCTGCATATACCATTGAAACATCAGAATCCAGACTACCGGTAAATGCCTACATTTATGTCCCAAGTGGAGGAAAAGAAAAAAAAAATCAGATGTTAAATGGTTAAAAATTGAGACAGGCCAGACTAACCCTCATACTAGGAGTGTTAAAGTAACTGTAAACTTACATTAAAAAAAAATAGACATGTCATACTTACCTGCTCTGTGCAATGAATTTGCACAGCAGCAATGATCTTTTTTTTCCTGGGTCTCCCACTGGCGCACTTGACTCCTATCGCTGGATTAAGGTAAGGCTTGGTTAAGTTTTAAGGCGGGCTGGGGAGGCCTGATCACAGAAGGTTTTTTAACCTAATGTTGAGAATGCATTAAGGTAAAAATCATTCTGTCTTTACAACCACTTTAAGTTTAAAGCATCCTTGTCCACCCATGAAAAATGGTGGCTTTTAAGCTCCCTAATGCTATACAAAGCCAAGGCAAAAGATCACAGAGTAATAATTACACAAATTACTTTAATAAGTACCGTATATACTCGAGTATAAGCCGAGTTTTTCAGCACATTTTTTGTGTGCTGGAAATGCCCCCCTTGGCTTATACTCGAGTCACCTTTTTGCGCCTGATATCCCAGACTTTGGGGACCTGGTACCGGCCGGCCGTAGGTCCCCAGGACACCAAACTTGACACACATGTAGCCCCACTCTTCATCTACAAGTGCGAAAAGTTTGAAGTTTGTTGTCCAGGGAACCTACGGCCGGGGAGCACCGATTTTTCAAACCGGGCACCCCTTCCATAGACTCCCATGTTAAACGGTAATTTCTTTGGTAAATTTGTGGACCCGGTACTGCCCAGTCGTAGGTCCCCTGGACCTGAAACTTGACACACAGGTAGCCCCATTTCTCCTCTACAAGTGTGCAAAGTTTGTTGTCTAGGGGACCTACGCCCTGGAAGCACCGATTTTTTTTTTTTTTTTTTTTTAAAAGCCGGGCACCCCTTGCATAGACTCCCATGTTAAACGTCAGTCTAGTCATGGACACAGTGAGGCATGCAGATTGACACCCTAGGCTTATACTCGAGTCAATGAGTTTTCCCAGTTTTTTTGTGGTAAAATTAGGTGACTCAGCTTATATTCGGGTCGGCTTATACTCGAGTATATACAGTATATTAAAAACATAAAAATATATAACAGGCCAAATTAGAGGCTTATACTCCTTACCCATCCTCCTTCAGTAGACATCCCCATTGAACACAATAAAAAAAACTTTCTGTAGATATGATATGAGCTGTGTAATTCAATATTTTAATATTCATTGATGTGGTATGTTCTTGAATTTGATGACAAGTATTGCTTTTCAAGTGCACATCTTTGGCAAAGAACTACATTCTAATCCTTTACTATGCACATTTCTAATCTGAAAAATGGGCAGTACAATGTCTGCGGAATGCCTGGACCGGCAGCTGTCTCAGAAAAAAATAAATAAAAAATAAAAGCTAGCCTATTAAAATATTAAATAAAAAGATTTTGCTGCAATTCTCATCAGTCCAGAGATGTCCCCATAGTATTTCAGTCTTCCTGGTTAATTGATGGCCATTATAATTTATCCACTTTCTCTGAACCCAGGCTGTTTACGTATCTTTAGTCTGTGGTTTGAG
The DNA here is from genome assembly GCA_029206835.1 of Rana muscosa. Lineage (NCBI taxonomy): Eukaryota > Metazoa > Chordata > Amphibia > Anura > Ranidae > Rana > Rana muscosa. Next base: position 692,154,200 of record CM055121.1, read on the forward strand.
AATGAAGTTGATACAGAATAGTGATAATCATACATAATCTAGGTGTAGGATTTAGACAGATTTAATAGCACTCAATATTGGTAACTCACATTTGTGATGTTAAAAACAGGCTCATCAAGTAATATGGTCCCAGCAAGAGAAAGGATTCATTGGCAGACTATCAAGTCCTTCAATTCCGTGAAGAAGCGCTATGCTCACTGTACATCACAGTTGACTGGAAAGCCAGCTGTGGTGGGGAGAAGTCAAAGCAAGGCTTGGAGCACAGATGGTGAGGTGGCGGAAGGATGACCTCCCTGTTATGCGACGTGTTTCACGAGCATGTGCACTCCTATTTCAAGCTAACAGGACCATAAGCCCCATGATATATAGCGTATAAAGGAGGGGAGGGTCCAATTATAAAATGGTAAGGATAAATGGATCAATCAGAAAAACAAGACTATGGAGATGGGATAAAAGTAAAATTCATAGGAAACAATGAGAAGCACATATACAGCACAAACAAGGAGTCCAACATGATATCAACATTATTATTGTATATATTATATTTACATGTGTATATACACACATCAATAATGTATACATAAAAATAAAATATAACCATACACATAAGAGAGGACGTCAATAAATTTATTTAAGACAAACAAATATACAGTGCATAATAGATAAACTGTACAGTCAATAACTATGAGAAAAAATGTGAAGAAGGTAAGGTTGGGAGAAAAGACCACACTTTACCAAATACAATAGGAAGGGTGTAAAAGAGTAGGGGAAATCATACCAACAAATACATTTAATTATTTATAATTTATTATAAGTATTGGTAGTTTTATAGTCCAGGATCCCCGCCCCGTGCCTATGAGCTGCTAGCTCTAAAGCTCCAGCGTTTTTTCCTTTTAGTCCAACACTAGCCGGCAGGTATTGAGTCCCTGGTGGAATGCCTTGGCTGGCTTGATATTAATTTACATATTTTATATATATATATATATATATATATTTGAAGATCATTAGATTAATCAGTTGATGGATTTCCCAATGGTTATACATAATATATGTTCATATATACTGTGCAGTTCATGTTTTTTAATCATTAGCTCGCATGCTTCCTGATTCATAAGAATATTGAATCTTATCAAGTAATTACATTTATTTTATTAATTTACAACATCCTAGTCATCCCACATTTTAATTAATTTATTATGTTGGTATGATTTTGTCTTTACTCTTTTACGCCCTTCCTATTGTATTTGGTAGAGTCTGGTCTTCTCTCCCTACCCTACCTTCTTCAGTCTTTTCCTTTATAGTTATTGACTGTACAGTTTATCTATTATGCACTGTATATTTATTTTTGTCTTAAATCGATTGCTTAATGTCCCCTCTTATGTGTATGGTTATATATATTTTATTTGTATGTACATATTTGTGTGTGTGTGTATATACATAGAAATATATATGTATATTTTTTTTATGTAATTTATTATCATTTTTATATCATGTTTGACTCATGTGCTGTATATATGCTTCTCATTGTTGCCTATGAATTTTACTTTGATCCTATCAATCTCTTGTTCCTCTGATCCATTTATCCTTGCCCGTTTTATAATTGGCCCCTCGCCTCCTTTATTCGCAATATATTATGATGCGTATGGTCTTGTCAGTTGGTTTGAAAAAGGTGCGTGGCTGCTGTACCACCCGCAGCTCGCATGCTCGTGAAACGCGTTGCATACCGGTGACGTCATCCTTCCTCCAGTGATAATCTCATCTGTCACGCTGCCTTCTTTTCCTATCAGCTTGCTTCTTGTCAGTGAATGGCTTCATGTGCAATGTTTTCCTCTCCCACTCTGACCTCTTCTGTACAAGAACTGCTTAAGGCTAATATGTACAATCTTAAAAAGCATTATGTATTAATGAGTACAGTGGAGTTGATTTACTAAAGGCAAAAAGACTGTGCACTTTTGCAAGTGCAGTTTCTCCAGAGCTTAGTAAATGAGGGAGAGCTCTGCTGAGTCATCCAATCATGTTCAAGCAAAAATGCTTTTTTTTTTTCAATTTATCTTGCATGTTATTGGGTGTTCTTTGTGGAGTGAAACTTCTTTGCTAAACTCTGGTGCAATTACACTTGCAGAGTGCAATTGCACTTTCAAAAGTGCACAACCTACTGTATTTGCCTTTAATAAATCAAACCCAGAGATTGCTTATCAAAGCATTTTGCTGAAAAGGCAAACGTTGGCCCAAATTTCCAATTTTTTTGCCTAAAAGGTAAATATTAAGTATTACATGTGAACATTTCATGTTTGCATTTTTAGCAAATAGGTGGCACTCTTCTATTTTTGGCTGTATAAAAAAAAGCTTGCTCTCCCCTACTGGCTCCGTGGTTTGTTTTGTATTTCACGCTCTATATTTTGTTCCTGGGGTGGAGCTTTCCCCCTCTGACTCTATGCCATGTACCTTTTTACTCTAATAAAATGTTTGAACAAGAAAAAAAAGCCTACTCTCTACAGAGCTCAAGGTACAATTTACACATACAATTACAAGGAATAATTACTCTTCCTCTCCTTTTTCTGTCCTGCCTGCTCTGCTCATATGGGACCTACTTAATTTCAGTTAGAGGGAGAAAAAAAATATACACTGCTCAAAAAAATTAAAGGAACACTTTGAAAACACATCTCAACGGGGCAAAATCTAATGCTGGATATCTATACTGATATGGACTGGGTAATGTGTTAGGAATGAAAGGATGGCACATCATTTGATGGAAATTAAAATTATCCACCTACAGAGGGCTGAATTCAAAGACACCCCAAAAATCAAAGTGAAAAAATTATGCAGCAAGCTAGTCCATTTTGCTGAAATTTCATTGCAACAACTCAAAATGGTCCTCAGTAGTTTGTATGGCCCCCAAGTGCTTGTATGCATGCCTGACAACATCAGGGCATGCTCCTATTGAGACGACGGATGGTGTCCTGGGGTATTTCCTCCCAGATCTGGACCAGAGCATCACTGAGCTCCTGAACAGACTGAGGTGCAACCTGGCGGCACCAGATGGACCGAAACAATGTCCCAGAGGTGTTCTTTTGGATTTAGGTCAGGTGAGCGTGGGGGCCATTCAATGGTATCAATTTCTTCATCTGTCTGGAACTGGCTGCATGCTCTCGCCACATGAGACCAGGCATTGTCGTGCACCAGGAGGAACCCAGGACCCACTGCACCAGCGTAGGGTCTGACAATGGGTCCAAGGATTTCATCCCGATACCTAATGGCAGTCAGGGTGCCATTTTGTAGCCTGTAGAGGTCTGTGCGTCCCTCCATGGATATGCCTCCCCAGACCATCACTGACCCACCACCAAACCGATCATGCTGAATGATGTTACAGGCAGCATAAAGTTCTCCGCGACTTCTCCAGACCCTTTCACGTCTGTGACATATGCTCAGGGGTGAACCTGCTCTCATCTGTGCAAAGCATGGGGCACCAGTGGCGGACCTGCCATTTCTGGTATTCAATGGAAAATGCCAATCGAGCTCCACAGTGTTTGGCAGTGAGCACAGAGCACACTAGAGGATGTCGGGTCCTCAGGCCACCCCCATGAAGTCTGTTTCTGATTGTTTGGTCAGACATTTACACCAGTGGCCTGCTGGAGGTCATTTTGTAGGGCTCTGGCAGTACTCATCCTGTTCCTCTTAGCACAAAGGAGCAGATACCGGTCCTGCTGATGGGTTATGGACCTTGTACGGCTCTGTCCAGTTCTCCTAGAGTAACTGCCTGTCTCCTGGAATCTCCTCTATGCTCTTGCGACACTGCTGGGAGACACGGCAAACCTTCTGGCAATGACACGTATTGATGTGTCATCCTGGAGGAGTTGGACTGCCTGTGCAACCTTTATAGGGTCCAAGTATCGCCTCATGCTACCAGTAGTGACACTGACCCTAGCCAAATGCAAAACTAGTGAAAAACAGTCAGACATTTTTTTCCCCTACTCATCTTTTCTGACACCTCCACCTGATAAAACATTCCTGTTTTGGAGGTCTTCTCATTGTTGCCCATCTAGTGCACCTGTTAATCAGTTTCAGCTGCTTTGCTGTTAATTGAAATTAACATCCCCCTCTGCTACTTAACCGACCAGATCAATATCCCAGGAGTTCTGATTCAAAAGTGTTCCTTTCATTTTTTTGAGCAGTGTATAGATATATATTTTTTTATTTTTTTGTAATGCATTTCAAAATTATTGAACATCTATGGGGGAATTCAATAAAGCTGCTGTATCACTTTTCTGGTGTTGCGTTTATTCATGAAACATCTGCAACACTTTTGGTTCTGACAGTACACAATTCCAAGTACTCAAATTCCCATCTGTGCTTGAGCTACACTACTGGTAAATCACAATTTATAGATGATGTACTTATGATTTCATTTTTTACTTGGAGGTGAATGTAGTGCACCACAAAACTACATGGACAGCTTATACCCACATTTTATGCTATATTACAGAAGCACTCCTAATCAGTTTGTTACTAAAAGCAGTTTATAATTATTTTTTTTTTTAATACATGTCTTTTCCTTCATTAATCTGGAAATGCATAATTTATATCAAGTAAATATTTTTCTTGAATGTAATCATTTATATGAATATACAGAACTAATAAAGATAGCAAGTCTGAATTTTTGAAGGACATGATGCAAGCTGTGTGATCACAGTTTGATCAGTTGTGTTATGCGTGCAGATGAACACAATAAATTTAAGATCATTTTGCCTTGAATCTTAGATATCTTCTAGTTATTTGTAGAAAAAATATGCTTACTGGAATTCTGTTTTAATCATCCGTAAATATTTTCAGGAAGAACATATTTAGACATTATTGTAAAGTTTATTTTAAATCTTAAAATGTCCATCTTATTGTCTGCGTTGTATACCATATGCAGATTTGTGCATTACTCTTATCTGCATTTCAGCACAGTCATTGTTTTTAACCACTTAAGCCCCGGACCATTTGGCTGGCCAAAGACCAGGCCACTTTTTGCTATTCGGCACTGCGTTGCTTTAATTGACAATTGCGCGGTCGTGCGACATGGCTCCCAAACAAAATGGTAGTCCTTTTTTTCCCCCACAAATAGAGCTTTATTTTGGTGTTATTTGATCACTTCTGCGGTTTTTATTTTTTGAGCTATTAACAAAAAGACAATTTTGAAAAAAATGCAATATTAACTTTTTGCGATATTTTTTTTCCTCAGTTTAGGCTTTACTTTTACTAGTAATGGTGTCGATCAGCGATTTTTATCGTGACTACGACATTATGGAAGACACTTTTGACACCATTTTGGGACCATTGTCATTTTTCCCTATTCGTCTTTCAGGACAGCCACAATGAGAGACCTAGGCTCCTCCCCTTCCGCAGGAAACACTGCGCCAGCCCCTATAAATTCTTACTTCCCCTGCCGGCCTTCAGTTGTTAGTGTTTCCTCCGGAGGGGAGACACTGTGCAAGGAGCCAGACTAAGTCAGTCAGGGGACTGAGGCATTTCTTACCTGAAAGGAAGCAGGGGCTTCCAGGGTACTGTGGATTAGTCACCCACCTTCCGTGAGCCACCCCAGCCTGGTCGAGTGCGGCTGAAGGCTGAGGGGGGCCCCTATCGCGGCCACAGGGCCGCAGCAAGGAGGCAATCCGTCCTCCGTGTATATGGATACATGCCGCATTTTTTTGGAACTCGCGGGCCGGACGACGTGGCGACGTCATTTCCGGCGGAGGGCGGATGCTTTCCCTTTAACCCGCGACTTCCGGTTCCGGGTCGCGGCGCTGATAGGGGCCCAGGCAGAAGCTGGAGAGAGTCCAAATCATGCAAGGAGTGTCCTTAGCGTAGGACTCAGCGGAGGCAGCCACCTGCAGTCAGCATGTCGGAAGCAGAGGCTCAAGCGGCACACACTGACACCACCTCCAGCCTTCCTAAGGTAAGAGTACCCTGGGGTGGGTTCCTCTCTACCTAGGAATAACCCTCCATGCATGGTTCCTGTCCATGGGGGGGTAGTCCCCCTGGGTGGTCAGGGGGGGAAGACACTGATGCCTTACATATAGGAGGTTCAGCGCTCTCCAGGGGTTGTACTTATTTGTCAAAAAAAATATATATTTTGTACTAAATTTTTTTGTATGATTTTGTTGTCTTCCTGTATTCTAGAAGGCTACCGAGAAATCGAGATCAACCCATACCTCCTAAAAAGAAGTGTGCCTCCTGTAGGGACACGCTAAAGGAGGCATGGGGGAAGGTCTTATGTAAAAATTGTATTGACACCCTGGTGAAAGAAAGGGATTCAGAGCAGGAGTCTGAACTGGCAGCTTCCGTGAAGGAGCTCTCGTCCACCTTTTCGTCTTTCAAAAGCTTATTTGAAAGATTTCAACTCCCCTCTGTTCCCACTTCCCAGGTTACAACCCCCTCACCGGCTCAGGGCCCTGTACCGGCTAACGCTGCCACTACTTCCAGGGCAGAGGAGGTTGCAGGCCCTTCCGGCGTACAACAGGCACATCCAGATAGTGTCACCTCTGAGTCTCAAGAGGACTCAGATGGAGAAACCCAGGACAGGGAGTCCAGGAAAACCTCCAGGTATAAGTTGTCCCTGGATGAGGTAGATGACCTCTTGGGAGCAATTTATACCACCCTCGGTATACAGACCGATAAAAAACCCTTGACCCTTCATGATAAAATGTATAAGGGCCTGGGTGAACAGAAGAAAAAAAGTCTTCCCTGTACACGATGTACTGATTGACACTGTCAAAAGGGAATGGCAGGACTCCGAGAGGAAACCCTTCTTTTCTACATCTTTAAGAAGATTTCCTTTTTCGGATGACCCAATGTCCATTTGGAATAAAAACCCCAAAATAGACGCCGCCTTCTCCCAGGTCTCTAGGAACACGGACCTAGCGTTCGAGGACATGGGAGCTTTGGCGGACGTCATGGACAAAAGGATAGACTCCCTATTAAAGAAAACCTGGGACTCTACTATGGGTAATTTAAGGCCTGAGATGGCCGTTACAGTTGTGGCCCGCAACTTAGAACATTGGCTCCTTTAAAATCCAGGTGCAGATTGAGGCTGGGACGGCTAAAGAAATAATTCTAGCGTCCTTTCCGACTATCTTGCAAGGAGTTGCTTATATAGCGGACGCCTCTGCGGAATCTGTCCGCATGTCAGCCAGGTCGGCAGCCCTGGCCAATTCTGCCAGAAGAGCCCTCTGGCTGAAGACTTGGCCAGGCGACAGTGCCTCCAAGGCTAAGCTGTGTGGGATACCCCTAACGGGAGACCTACTCTTCGGCCCCGGTCTCGATTCGGTTCTGGACCGGACGGCAGATAAAAAGTCCTTTCCCCCCAAGCGGAAGGCCCCAGTATCATCAAAAAAGGGGTTTTGTCCGCAGGGTCAGAAGGGGGCTCCCAGGCCTGAAAAGCAAAGAAAGACCTGGACCCCTAAAGGCAGAGGCAGAGGTGGAGCGATTTTTCGCGCTCAACAGCCCGGGAAAAACCCCTGACTCTCTAGTCAGAGTGGGAGGAAGACTGGGGATCTTCCTCCCACTATGGGAGACAATTTCCCCCAACCAATTTATTCTGGGGATTATAAGAAGGGGGTACCATTTAGAGTTTGCAAGGCCCCCCCCCCCAGAGATATCTTGCCACTTCTCTTCCCAAATTCAGGGAGAAATCCCAAGCCTTGTTGGGAGCTCTGGAAAGTCAGAACGTAGTATGCAGAGTTCCAGAAGCAGAGGAGGGAAGGGGATTCTATTCCCACATTTTTGTGGTAAAGAAACCTTCCGGAGAGTTCAGACTAATTCTGAACCTAAAGCCCCTGAACAGATCAATTGTATACAAACAATTCCGGATGGAGTTGATTTTTTCTGTCAGGGCCCTCCTCCCCCCAATTGCTTCATGGTGTCTCTGGATCTCAGAGACGCATACCTGCACATCCCAATTGCAGAAAACTCTCAACGTTTTCTACGTCTAGCAGTCAACCTAGACGGAACAGTAGTGCACCTACAGTTCAAAGCACTGCCATTCGGGCTATCCTCGTCCCCCCGCATTTTCACCAAGGTTCTGGCGGAACCGTTGGCGTTTCTGCGTCTTCAGGGAGTATCCATCATAGCTTACCTGGACGATCTGCTTCTATTCGCAGCATCCCCAGAACAGCTATCCAGAGACCTGGAAAAAACAAGGAGGGTCCTTACGGACCTAGGGTGGCTTCTAAATTTAGAGAAGTCCAGCCTAGTCCCGTCACAGAGGATAATGTACCTAGGGTACACTTTGGACTCAACTCTTTTAAGAGTATTCCTCCCGATGGAGAAGATCCTGAAGCTAGACAGGGCAGTGACGTCCCTTCAGAGCAATCTCCAAGTGACAATCAGATATCTGATGTCAACTTTGGGTCTGTTGACATCTACGCTCCCAGCAGTCCAATGGGCAGGACTGCACTTTCGCCCACTACAAGCCTTCGTTTTGAAGATTTGGGACCACAGTCTAGAAGCTCTAGACAACCTGGTTCAGGTACCTGCTCAGGTAAAGAGATCCCTCTGGTGGTGGAGGAGGGTTCCAAACCTGTCACAGGGGCGTCTGTGGTTTGTCCCGGTATCTCGGGTGATAACCACGGACGCAAGTGGCAAAGGCTGGGGGGCACACCTGGGATCCCTCCCAGCACAGGGCACCTGGGAATTAGAGGATCTAAACAGGTCGTCCAACTGGAAAGAGCTGAAAGCAGTGGGTCTAGCGCTCAAGTTTTTTCAGGAACAAGTCCGGGGTCACCACACTCAGGTGAGGTCAGACAACTCTTCGGCCGTAGCCTATTTGAACAAGCAGGGCGGCACAAGGAGTGGAGTCTTGTTGGCCCTAGCAGCAGACATTCTGGGCTGGGCCGAAATCAACACACTCTCACTCTCAGCAATCTTCCTGAGAGACGAGAGGAACGTCATAGCAGACTTCCTCAGTCGGACACAACTGAGAGAGAGCGAATGGGTCCTCAATCAGGAGGTTTTCCTGCTCTTAGTCAGAAGGTGGGGGCCACCAGAGGTGGACCTTTTCGCGTCAAAGAGAAACGCGAAAGCCCCCTGGTTCTTCTCTCTAAACAGGGGAGGAGGAGAGTTGGGAGTGGACGCACTAACCCAAAGTTGGGAATTCAGAATGTGTTATGCATTCCCACCACCGGTTCTGTTGCCCGCTGTCCTAAGGAAGTTTCAGATAGAAAACACTTCCCTGATTCTAGTGGCACCACATTGGCCCAAGAGAGCATGGTTCTCAGTTGTCAAACAGTTGGCTGTAGAACCACCCTTTCTTCTTCCACCTCGAGAGGATCTCCTCTCACAGGGTCCGGTCCTTTGTCCCCAGGTACACAGATGGAGACTAGCGGCTTGGCTACTGAGGAGGGCATGTTAAAAGCCAAAGGCTTTTCAGAGAAGCTAGTTACCACCCTCCTTAATAGTAGGAAAAGGGAGACTCGCCAGATCTATAGAAGAGTCTGGCTCCGCTTTAACAAGTGGTGTGCGGACGGTTCCTGTTCGGTCCATAATTCCACATCCATACTAGAATTTCTTCAATGTGGGGCAGATAAGGGTCTTTCCATAGCTACCCTTAAAAGTCAAATTTCAGCACTCAGTGCTTACTTAGAGAAACCTCTGGCCTCCGATCCCTGGGTTGTCAGGTTTTTCAGAGCCCTATCCAGACTGAGACCAGCTCAGAATCCATCATTTCCCAGTTGGGACCTGTCTTTAGTTTTGCAGACCCTTACGGACGCTCCCTTTTGAACCCCTAGAGGAGTGTCTACTAAGGGATCTAACTTTAAAAACAGCATTTTTGGTTGCAGTGACCACTGCTAGGAGGGTCAGTGAGTTAGAAGCTCTATCCATTAGACCCCCTTTTTGTATTATTTTTCCGGATCGGGTCGTTTTAAAGACCGATCCGGCATTTTTGCCCAAGGTGACTTCAAAATTCCACAGGAATCAGGAAGTAATCTTGCCTTCTTTTTGTCCAAACCCCTCAGGTGAAGGGGAGTTGAAATTCCACACATTGGATGTCAGGAGATGCATCCTGCACTACCTAGAACAGACAAGAGTCTTTAGAAAGTCAGACTCTCTGTTTATTTTATTTTCTGGGGCCAGAAAGGGTTACAAGGCGTCTCGACGCACTATTGCCAGATGGCTCAGAACAGCCATAGGACAGGCATATTCCTTAGCGGGTAAAGAGGTCCCTACAGGAATAAAGGCACACTCCACCAGATCTCTGGCAGCCTCTCAGGCAGAAAGGGCTGGAGCAACGCCAGAACAAATATGCAAGGCAGCAACTTGGTCCAGCTACGCTACCTTTGTTAAGCATTACAGAGTGGATCTGGTGTCGGCAGGTGAGCAAGCCTTTGGGCGAAAGGTTTTGCAAGCTGTAGTCCTACCCTAGTTGGTAAGTGCTCGTCTATCCTCTCATTGTGGCTGTCCTGAAAGACGAATAGGGAAAATTAGAGTTACGCTTACCGGTAACGTCTTTTCCAGTAGTCTTTCAGGACAGCCCTAGTACCCACCCTAAAACAATTGGGGGGTCTTACTAAAGACCGGAACGCAGCATGATAGAGATAATAATAGTATGCTATTAATGTGTTCTTGTGTCTCCCCAGCTGTCCGGAGGTGATCTCAGAAAAACTGAAGGCCGGCAGGGGAAGTAAGAATTTATAGGGGCTGGCGCAGTGTTTCCTGCGGAAGGGGAGGAGCCTAGGTCTCTCATTGTGGCTGTCCTGAAAGACTACTGGAAAAGACGTTACCGGTAAGCGTAACTCTAATTTTACAGCAAACAGTGCTATAAAAATGCACTGATTACTGTAAAAATTACAACCTGTAGCGGGTGCTGAAGGGGTTAAGTGGGTCCTAGGCAATGATTCTAACTGTTAGGGGGTGTGCCTACAAGTGACATGTCACTGATTGCTGTTCCCGATGAGAGGGATCAGACTATCAGTGACATGTCACTAGGAAGAACGGGGAGATGTTGTATTAACACTGACATCTCCCCGTTCTTCAGCTCTGTGACCCGATTGCGGGAAACCGGCGGATATAGAGTCCGCAGGTCCCGCGGGCATTAATCACGGAGCTCACGAGAGTGTTGCGAGCGCGCTGCCGCCGGCGTGCAGGCGACCACGCGGTGGCAAGTTAAAGGGGACGTGTGTGTATATATACGCCCATTTGCGCAGCCGTGCCATTCTGTCGATGTAAAAAGTCATGCTTCAATCGGTTAAACTGTCAGACCAAACTGGTACGCTTGCATTAAGAAGATGAAACAATACGTTGGCACACTACCCTTTCCATGCCTACCCTTCTTTATGCCCTTACTACTTTCTTCCTTGCTTTGCTTTTATTCTTTTTCTTTTTAAGGTGCATCTAAAGAATTCTGTGTTGCAGTCATAGTGATCCCGGTCACTATTGGATGCAAGAGCCTCATAAATGCCTGGGGGATGGGATTACCTCCCTTGCATGAACTAAATCCTCATTTGTGTCTCGCGTGTTCCCCTTTCCTGACACTGCAGCCAGCAGTGGACAGGGCTAGTAGAGGTCAGCTGCTGACGGACTTATAAATCAACAGTGACCATGCTGATAGCCGCAAACTTTGAAAAATCTTCTGTTCTCACGGAACAGTGGGAAGCCACAATGTTCATGAATTCAGAAGCAGTGGAGTATTGTCCCTCCATCACAGGAAGCAGCATGAGGTGTACTTCGCTGGCAGAATAAAAAGGTATTTTTGTGACTTTGCAGGAGGGCTAAGGGAAGATAGTAATGCAGATGCACTTATTTTTTAGTGGGAAGGCATTCATCTACTTAAAGGGGTTGTAAAGGTTTGTTTTTTATTTTCTAAATGGGTTCCTTTAAGCTAGTGCATTGTGGGTTCACTTACCTTTTCCTTTTGATTTACCTTCTAAATGTTTTTTTTCTTTGTCTGAATTTCTCACTTCCTGTTTCTCCTCACTAAACTTCACACCATCATCCGAGTGGTGTGGAGTCAGCCAGAACAGCTTACTGAACAGCTTACTGAGGAGAAACAGGAAGTGAGAAATTCAGACAAAACAAAGAAAACAAATATTTAGAAGGGAAATCGAAGGAAAAAGTAAGTGAACCAACCATGCACTAGCTTAAAGGAACCTATTTAGAAAATAAAAAACGAACCTTTACAACCCCCTTAATCACCAACATATGTTGATACATGTACTTTACTCAAAATGCTATGTAGCGGCTTCACTCCCTTTTTCTTGTGAATCTGTTTTCCGATAGCTTTCTGCTAGGGGTATCTTGTCTGTGAGAGTGAGATGCGCTACGGCCCAGCAGGTGAGGTGAAGGCCAGTACCAGTTATTCTTCTCGGGCCTGTGTGTTTCTAGTAAAAACCAAGTCTTTCTGTGCTGACACTCCCCTTCACTCCCATTAACCAGAGTTCCACACACCGATAAGGAGCCAACACTTGTTTTATTGTAGCACACAATTAAAACAGTTCTTTATCAGCCGATAGGTTGAGACCCATAAACAGTTCAATACGGTGGGGTGAGCAGGTCGAGGCACTGTCCTAACGATAAACTAAACCACTGTGGTTTCACCAGTGGTTGCTATAGCCATTGGCTAGAGAGAGAAACTTGTGAGTCTTTACCAGTGACTCTGAAGAATATGAATTGGAGTACCTTCGCTGCGTTGTGGCCCCTGTCAGGGGGAAGATGTCCCTCCAAGGGAGTTACCAGAGGCCCCTCCATCACCGGGTTGATGCTGCTCCAGACAATTCAGACGGGTAACCTCTCTGGCCTCCTCACCTCAGACATGGGCCCCATCCACCTCAGGGTCCCTCGGACTCATCCGCCCTTGCGGAGCCCAGTCGAAGTCACTGGGCCCCAGGCCTCCGGTGTAGTACCTCACCCCAGGCTTAAGGTGCCTGGGATGGATGCCAACTCCGCTCCGACCAGGCCTAGGGCGCCTGGGCTGGAACTCCGGACCGCCCGCACCCAGGCCTAAGGTGCCTGGGCGCGCGCTCGACAAGACCTAGTGGCGAGAGCGTCTCTCCCCTTTATCCCTTCCCATGACGCCACAGCAGGTTCTCTGCCCCCGCTGTACCACCGCCGGAACGGGACAAAAAGGGACAGCATGCGGCAGTGATTCTACCCGGACCCGTGGAAACACCGCCACCCACAGGCCAAGGAGAATAGTACACCACCAAGTCCTCCACGATTTAAATGGTCTAAATCCTCTTGTGATTTATACACACCTGGGTCATACTACCACCCAGGTGTATCCCCCTAAATTTAAACCCCCGCTACGGCTACTTTTAGGTACAGCTTCAAAACATCCCAGCTGTCGCACGTTAGTCTGAGTTATCAGAGAATAGAACATTCATAGATCTGAACATTCAAATGTGTCCCACTAGTGACATTGATATGCACTTGGATGACCAAAATGACTTTTTCAAGAGTATAGCCCACATACTGTCAATTGGCATAGTGTAGGTAAAGGTTAGGGTAGGTGGAAGAAATATGAACAAGAAAATCCCAGGTCTATGTTCAGAATAAATCTTAATAAATCAAAAAAACTGTGCTCATGAATAAATAGATAAAAGAAAAAGGGTTACCGTGAGAAGCAACTCTACTGTGAGATATTTTACACAGTATAATCTACATTAGAACATAAAGAGCCGCACTACATAAAACTGAGTAAAGATATTCATGTACAGAGAAATTCTATCATCCAGTGAATAAATGTTTCAAATGCAAATAAGTCCATGTACAAAGAAAAGTCCTTCTCGTGTTTATATGGTGACATATACATATCCATCATTAATGTAGGAAAGTATCCAATGGGTGAAACCACCACCTCTTATGGAAAATATAGAAGCTTACCAGCTATATATGACCTAATTAATGAAAGGCCATCAGAGCTTAGAACCCAGCAACCCAGCTTCAGGTAATCAATAGCGGCTCCAGAAGTTCTCCCCAAAGGGTAAGAGGTTAAATGGTAGTTCTCCATCCAGCATCATCCCATAGACATCAACACGGGCATGAAAAAAACTCTCCAATTGTGTAAAACGTTTCTATTACATTTTATTAAGAGTTAAAATCACACTTACATCCAGGAAGTAATCCTAGCGCTGTACAATAAAATCCTTTCTGGCCTAATACAAACACAAAAACCCACACTTCCAGGAACGTGGGAACGCAATGACGTCAGCATGCAGCTCTGCCCAATTTATATCCAGAACAGCAACAGGGCATTTTAGAACAAATAATGGTGTCAGAGTGGACCAAGTGAAACCTTTTGCTCAGGCTGTCCCAGTGCCTTGAATAAAAAAACATATTTTTGGTGCCTAGGGACATAATTGGCACACTTTAGCATACTTGTACTTGGTTCATGGTTTAAACACTAAACGGGTAATGCGAATACACAATATCACCACATCTTTTCCGAGCTAAAGAATGGGGGTCACTGAAACGGCTTTGGGGATGGAAAGTCCCTGGGTATTTATGTGCTAAGCTCCTTAAAGCACTTACTCTTATGGCCTCATTTTTGAAAGATACTTTGGTGGAATTACTGCTGCTGAGGACTTTTCAGAACCTAGCACTTCCAGGAGTGTCAGATTTGTGTTTCCTTATTATGATCTGTGGTTCAGGACCAGAAATACCAGACACAGTACGGAAGTACAGGCTGGCATATCTACACCTTTTACTGTAAGCACTGAGCACACATGAAGACCAGGGATCTGACAATCCTGGAAGTGTTTGGATTCTCAGTCAAAATAATAGGATTTTTATAACAGCTTACCTGTAAAATCCTTTTCTTAGGAGTACATCACGGGACACAGAGCGACATAGTCATTACTAATGGGTTATATAGATACCGTCAGGTGCTGGCACTGGCAACTTCCAAAACCGGAAGTACCCTCCCCTATATAAGCCCCTCCCATCCGGGAGCACCTCAGTTTTGTAGCAAAGCAATAAGTGTCCCCAAAGAGGGGCGGGAGCTCTGTGTCCCGTGATGTACTCCTAAGAAAAGGATTTTACAGGTAAGCTGTTATAAAAATCCTATTTTCTTTCTCGTACATCACGGGACACAGAGCGACATAGTCATTACTAATGGGATGTACTAAAGCAATGCCCAATGAGGGGGGGGATACACCATATATAAGCTGAGCGCTATCAGACATGAGGATCTTTTGCGGCCTGCAACACACTGCGCCCAAAGGCGACATCCTCCTGACTTCTAACGTCCACCTGGTAGAACCTAGTAAACGTGTGAACTGAAGACCATGTTGCGGCCTTACAGATTTGAGCCAGGGAGGCCTGGTGATGCACTGCCCATGAAGTTCCAACTGCTCTCGTGGAGTGCGCTCTAACTTTGAACGGAGGCGGTCTCCTTCTCAAGCCATAGGCTTGCATTATGACCTGTCGAATCCACTTGGCTAAAGTAGATTTTGACGCTGCCTGACCCTTTCTGGGGCCTTCCGGCAGAATAAACAAAGTATCCGTTCTGCGAATCTGAGCAGTGGCTTTTAGATAAGCTTTAACTGCTCTTACTACATCCAAAGAATGCAATAACTTTTCCTCTACCGAAGTAGGTTTGGGGAAAAAAGAAGGAAGAACCACATCTTGGTTCAAATGAAACCTCGGTACCACCCTAGGAAGAAAGGCTGGATGAGGACGTAATACTACTCTATCCTTATGGATAACCCGATATGGCTCCTTACAGGACATAGCTGCTAATTCCGACACTCTTTTAGCCGAACAAATGGCTACTAGAAAAATCAATTTCCTGGTGAGAAGCACCAAAGAAATATGCTGTAATGGTTCAAATGGTTGTTTCTGTAGAACCGACAGAACCAAGTTTAGATCCCATGGACATATGGGAATATTAACCGGAGGACTAATACGCATCACTCCTTGTATAAAGGCTTTGACTAGTGAATGCGAAGCCAAGGGCCTTTGAAAAAATATTGACAAGGCCGAAATCTGACCCTTGATAGTACTCAAGGCAAGCTTCCTATCTACAGCCCATTGTAGGAAGTCCAGAATCCTACCTATTACGTACTTATGTAGATGCCATTTCTTGGCCTCACACCACGCGATGTACGCCTTCCAGATTCTATATTAGATCTGCCTGGATACCGGCTTCCTGGCATTGATCATGGTAGATACCACAGGATTAGAGAGCCCTCTCTTTTTTAGAATGTGGGCTTCCATAGCCAGGCCGTCAAACCTAGGGCTGGTAAGGAAGGGTGGTATATCGGTCCTTGCGAAAGCAGGTCCGGACGACGTGGGAGAGTCCAAGGACTCCCCACTGAAATTTTACAATCTCCGCGTACCACGCTCTTCGGGGCCACGCTGGAGCCACCGGAATCACTGGTTTCTTTTCTACCCTGATTCTGCGGAGAAATCGAGGTAACCATTGTGGCGGTGTGAATGCATATATCAGCTTGAACTGATCCCAAGGGAACACTAGGGCATCCGAGCCGCAAGCTAGGGGATCCCTTGTCCGAGAGACAAACCTGTCCCCCTTTGCGTTGAATCTGGATGCTAGAAGATCTACATCCGATGTTCCCCACCGCTGACATATTGTCCAGAAAACCTCGGGGTGAAGGGACCCTTCCTCTGGGCCTAATTGCTGGCGACTTAGAAAGTCCGCCTTCCAATTCTCCACTCCTGGAATGAATACCGCAGATATGGCTGGGACATATTTTTCTGCCCATTTCAGGATGTAATTTACTTCCCTCTGGGCTGCACGACTCCTGGTGCCCCCCTGATGATTGAATTCTGACAGGGGACCCTTGGAGTTTGGATGTCCATGCTACTAGGGCATACCGGGCTGCTCGTATCTCTAAGAGATTGATGGGCAGGGCCTTTTCCGCATCCGACCATCTGCCCTGGAGAGACTATTGCTCCAGTACTGCTCCCCAGCCTATAAGGCTGGCATCTGTAGTGACCACCTTCCAAGAAATCAGACTGAAGGATTTCCCTTTTTCCAGATTCTGGGGAACCAACCACTAACGGAGGCTCTTGCGAACGGAAGGGGACAAGGACATTGTAAGTCTAGGGCCTGAACTTTTTTGTTCCAGGCTGACAGTATGGCCCCCTGCAAATTCCTTGAATGGAATTGACCGTAGGGTACTGCTTCGAATGATGCCACCATTTTTCCCAGCAGCCTTATGCACAGGCGTATGGACGGCTGTCTTTTTTGTACCCACTAAGTGGATCAAATCTTTCAAAGACAACACCTTTCCTCGAGGCAAGAATATTTTTCTCTGGCCTGAATCCAACCTTAGCCCCAAGTATTCCAGACTTTTGACTGGTTTTTAGGGCTAACTTGTCTCGGTTGATAATCCAACCGTGAGATTACAGATACTTGATTGTCTTGTGAACGACCACGTCTAGTTTTTTCACTGAGTGGTCTCTCAGCAACAAGTCATCTAGATATGCCATTATCATTACACCTTGTGTTCTTAGATTGGCCAATAAAGGGCCAGAATTTTTGTAAACACTCGTGGTGCTGTGGCCAAACCGAAGGGTAAGGCTCTGAACTGAAAATGGCGCCCTTCTACTGCAAAGCGTAGAAATTTTTGGTGGACTGGAAAGATGGGAATGTGCAAATAAGCATCTTTGATGTCGATCGCGGCTAACCATTCCTCCCCTTGTAGGGCAGTGGCCACCGATCGGATCGACTCCATCGGAAAGTCCTGATATACAGGAATTTGTATAGCCCTTTTTAGAATTAATATGGGCCTCCCGTCCGCGTTTGCTTCGGGACTGTAAAGAGGTTTGAGTAAAACCCAAACCCTCATTCTTACAGGGGAACCTCCATAATTACTCCTTGGAGCAATAGTTGTTCTAGTGCCAACAAGAGGGACTCTATCTTCCGGGGATCCCTTGGCACGTTTGACCTCAAAAATGGGAAGGAGGAGAGTCTTTTAACTCCAAACTGTATCCCAAACATACTGCGGAGAGCATCTATCTGTCTTGATCGTGTCCCGCCAGGTCTCTTGCGAACAACTGGAGTCCTCCCCCCACCCGACTGAGTGGGGGCAACCCTTCAATGAATTTAACTTTGGGGGAGGTTTTGTACCTCCCCTGACCCAGGGTTTCTCATTACCCTGCTATTGTCCCTGTTTTTTACCCCCGGGAATTGACCGAGGAGGCCGTCGGAACTGTTACACAGCCGATGCCCCAGGGACTGGAGAAGCAGGCCTCTTAAAGAGGGACCTCTAACTCTGCTTTTAACCGGCAAGAGCGTATTTTTACCGCTGGAAATTTTCTGGATATATTTGTCCAGGTTTTACCTGAATAAGCGTTCACCATGAAATGGGACGCTAACCAGCCATTCTTTACAGGGAGCTTCAGCAGACCAGTTTTTGAGCCATAGAAGCCTACGCATATGTACTATAGACAGCGTAAGGCGGGAGGCCTGATGGACTGAATCCTTATGGCGTCAACCGCAAAGCCTAAGGCTCTAGGTAGATCAGCTAGGGCAAAGCCTGCTGATCTGTCAAGTCCCTCAAGACCTGTTTCAACTGATCCTTCACTGCTTAGCAGACCCCAATAGCTGCTACTGCTGGTTGTGTCACCAAGCTTGCTGTAGAAAGAAGCAGACTTTCATAAGGACTCCAATCTTTTATCTATTGGGTTCTTGAACATTTGGACATTATCCACTGGACATGTCAGTGATTTATACATACAAGAGATGGCTGCGTCCACTGTAGGGACCTTCCATTTTTTTTTTTTTTTGATGAACTTATCCTCCATGGGATAGACCACCGGAAATCTCTTGGGGGAATAAATATTTTCTCAGGACGTTCCCAATCCTGGTAAATAAGCCCTTTCAGTAAAGGGTGAAGTGGAAAAGAACAGACAGTCTGGGGGCTTCTAGCGACCCCAACGAGGATACAGTAGTGGTTGATGGTTCCGCAAGGTGCATTTTTAAATGCTGATCGGACCATGTTAGTCAGAGACTGAACCCATAATCTTTCAGCTTGAGATGCTGAGAAAAGGTTCCCCCACTGTTGATTCCTCTAACAGAATCAACCTTATCCTGATCCCCTTCAGGCAGGTCGATCCCTGTATGGGACTGTTGCTCTGCTAACAGGCACTTTGAAGGAGGAGATGGAGATCGGCGTGCTATCCCTGACAGGGAGGCAGCGATCAATGTTGACAATCTCTCTCTAATCCTCCCAGAGCTGAGGAAAAAACCTCCTCTGTTACATACACAGGAGCAGGTGAACTGAGGACAGCCACAGTACCAAGTACCCCTGCGGGGTCTCTACGGTCACTTACCTCTGAACTTCAGGGGAGACTGGTGCAGCAGAAGTATGCCCAAGATCCTCAGAGCCCGATGAGACCCCCTTCGCTTCCTGGAAGATTCAGTTCCGGAGCTTCTGGACGGCATATTCCTAAGCCTAAAGCTGAGGTATTCCAGCCGTAATACACCACTTTTACTGAGAATAGTCTAGCACAATTGCTGCTATATCACAGTTGGTGTCTACTAAAGTGCCTTTCTAGGGGATGCCTGCATCAACCGCCTCTATGTGCCTTTATATTGTTGCTAGCTCTGTCTGTGCACTTCAACAGCCAGCTATAATGTGCTTCAAAACACGCTGGACGCCCGCACATGCGCAGTAGCGCCGCGGCGCACACCTGAGCGTCATCCACCCGCTCCGCCCCTTTTTCCAGATCGCCTCTATGAATAGAGGCGCGTGCACGCGCACGCGCGCGGGCACGTGCGCCTTCGGCGCCTTTTTTGAAAACAACAAGGAGCTAGATGGGAGCCAGGGTCCCTTTGCCGCAGGGCACAGGGATGGATGAGCGCAGCAACAGGGCAGAGGAGACAGCTTCCCAGCAGAGAACATACCAACTGCCTGGATTTGATTCTGGAAGAAAAAAAATCCACATTACAAGAAAAAGAACCATAGCGGCCTCTAGTGTCTAACACAGGTACCGCGGTCTTACATTTTTTTTTTTTTTTTTTCTTGCCTACTATTAAAATTTTTACATTTTCTCAGTAGTAACAGGCATACACAGAATATTAGCGGGAATACCGTTAGGTAACAGACAGAAAGACAAATTAGGCTTGGGGGTCCCCCAATAGAACCAAGTTCCTGGGGGCCCCCACTTACCTGTTCCCCGCCGCAGGACTTTGTTTGGTCCACAAAAGCCCAAACTTCACCTATCACGGCAGGCATTGTAATCAAACCTTCAGGGACCGGGTTCCCAAGGATTCCACTCCCCTGGACCTGTATAGCACCCTGCACAGAAAACATCTTGGTCGTGGGTATGACCAGAGCTCTGGATCCCAGGGTCCAGCTCTCCTAAGAGAAGCATTACAGGCAAAACCTTGCTCTTCTCTGCAAGGCCCGGGTACCGACCGTTTAGCTATGAAGCTTTTTTGGTCGGATCCGGAATAGCTTACTGAGGCCCAAAAGAACCTGTACGCAAGCTCAGTGAAAAACACATGTTTCTTCTTGGCCAACAGCTTAGACACTGGCAAAAAACTGAGGTGCTCCCGGATGGGAGGGGCTTATATAGGGGAGGGTACTTCCGGTTTTGGAAGTTGCCAGTGCCAGCACCTGACGGTATCTATATAACCCATTAGTAATGAATATGTCGCTCTGTGTCCCGTGATGTACGAGAAAGAAATTGCAGTTTCTCCAATACAGCAGAAGTGAGAACTACAGGCAGTGGGAGAGGTCAGCATTAACCATTTCCAATGTCAGGGGACACTTTACACTTTAGATACAAAGTCACTCTAAAGTTGTTTTAACTACTTTCTATTTTCACACAGGTAGATATCAAGGCATGCTATAGAATGCTTAGCATCATAACTTCCTTTTTTGTAATTCTTAAGTGAGTTGCAGGGGGATGGGTTCAATAAGCCAACCCAGCCTTTCTGGGTTTCTCCATTTTTATTTTAATGAATCATTATAATTGTATTTATTTGGAGCAAAAAAGGGCATAGTAACAGGCTTTTTTAGAGAAAATTTGTTAAACTGTTTCTTCTGCGCAACAATTATATACAGTAAGCTGATCATAAATGGCGCTTTACTTGTTTTTGCATTTTTGGATTACCCTTTATGGAAGAAAAAAAGAATAGCTTCACGGCTATTTGGACCATTAGCAGCAAATGAAGCCTGTCTCAGATAACATCCTGTTTTGTAGACCTCATACATAAATTTACTCTGGGGGGTATTTACGAAAGGCAAATCCACTTTGCACTACAAGTGCAAAGTGCACTTGAAATTGCACTGAAAGTGCACTTGGAAGTGCAGTCACTGTAAATCTGAGGGGTAGATCTAAAACATGGGGAAGCTCTGCTGATTTTGATATCCAATCATGTGCAAACTAAAATGCTGTTTTTTATTTTCCGTGCATGTCCCCCTCAGATCTACAGTGACTGCACTTCCAAGTGTAATTTCAAGTGCACTTTGCTCTTGTAGTGCAAAGTGGATTTACCTTTAGTAAATCACCCCCTATGTCCACTATGCAGTGGCATTATACTACCTTCTGTCTGTCTTTTTCCTTGGATCCAATGACATTTAGAGGTTTCTAGATTTGTTACAGGTGCTTATAAAGTTACAGGTACTTATAAATTGCTGTCAATTTACACAACACTTTTCATATACTGTATATTGTACATTCACATCAGTCCCTGCCCTCAAGGAGCTTACAATCTAAGGTCCTATTTCACATTCATACATACACATACTAGGTCCAATTCAGACAAGAGCCAATTAACCTACCCGCAGGCCTTTGGATTGTGAGAGGAAACCAATATACCCAGAGGCAGAGGGAGAACACGCAAACTCCAGGCAGGTATTGCTGTGTTTGTGATTCGAACCCATAACTCTAGTGCTGCTAGGTATAAGTGCTAAGCCACTACTGCATACCAAAAACAAAACATAAAAAATCTTACATTAATACTTTACTAACGTCTACTCCTTTTATTAATTTTTTTTTTTTTTTTTGTTCAGTTTTTTTGTAATTCTCTTGTTTAATATTTTTATTAGATTTTACAAGTAAATAGCAAATATAATGAACATTACATTCTGATCAAGAATAGAATTGTAAATACAGCAATCACTAAAAATACATATTGAAAGAAAGGTAATAGAGGATAAACCTCATTAACAATTATATCAATACAAATAGAGGTATAAAGGATTAGGGCAATGAAAATAAGCAATATTCAGGATAGAATATCATGCCTCCAGACCATCCACTCACCCCCGAAGGGAGCAAGCTGTGAGCAGATGGGGGCTCGATTAAGTATGAGAGAATATGCTGGGTTATCCAGAAGGATACACCAGATGAGCGTTGTCATACCTCAATTGTTTAGTGGAGACCTTCCTAACAAATCTTTGAGACACAAAGATATTAGTGATTGATAAAGTGAAACTTAAAAGGTATATATATAAGTCATGCAATGGACATCGCATGTGTATAAAATCCGTATTACACAAGTAACAAAACTAACCAGAACAGAAAGACAGAAGAAGTAAGAGAGAAGAAGAAATATGGGAGAAAAGTAAAATATATAGAAAAGAAGGTATGGGTATAGAAAAATAGAGAAAAAGGTGAAGGTTGTCTCCCCGGGTGGCGGTCCAGTCAGATCAAGGCCCCGTTTAATATTTATCTATTAATATAATATTTAAAGTATTTCAAAGAGGCATCAACAATAATTGATCAAAATCTGGGGGTAAGAAGTGTTTAATCCATGGTTTCCATATTTTATTGTATGTAGTAATGTTGTTATCTTCAAGAGCAGACATTTTGGAAAAAATAAGGGCTCTGTTAATTCTATGTTTAGTTTCAGCCACAACTAAAGTTTGGGTTTTCCAGGCCTTAGCTATAGATTGTTTAGCCGCCGTGGTGAGATGTAGTAGTAATTTGAATTGTGATTTATTCAATTCAGGAGGTTTGAGGTTGAGGAGAGCCAGTGCCGGGTCTGGCGGGATTGGTATTTCCAAGGCCGTAGAGGCCATGTTAAATATTTTACTCCAGAAGGATTGAACGATTGGACATTGCCACCAAATATGGAACTGCATGCCCGGTTCAGAACAGCCTCTGAAACATAAATTTGGGTACAAGGGGGCAAATTTGGCAATCCTGGCCGGAACCAGGTACCATCGAGAAAGGACCTTATAATTTGTTTCCAACGCAAAACAGTTTGGAGAGGAATGCTTAGTAGCTGACCATATATTATCCCAGTCACTTTTACTAAATGTTCTATCCATGTCATGTGCCCATTTAGTCGTATAGGATGGTAAAGTATCGTCGGATGTGGAATTGATGCGTTTATACAAAAGTGATATTAATCCTCTAGTATGGGGATCACTGTTACAGATAAGTTCAAATTGAGTCATTTGGGTAAGAGGGGATCCCGTATCAACGAGGGGTGTATAAAAGTTCTTAATTTGTAGATAGCGGAAGAGCTCCTTCATGGGGAGTTTGTATAAGTCACATAACGTTGGGAACGTAAGAATATCATCGGAGGAAACTAGATTGTGAAATTGAAGTAGGTTTCTTTTGGACCAAGCTGCAAATGATAGGGGGAATTTCCAGGCGGGGTAAAATGAGGGATTACGAAGAAAAGAGAGTAGAGGGTTATGAGTGGATTGTAGGTTTCTTGTGGATCTATATTTGTCCCAGATAGCTATAGAATGTTTGGTTACGGGGTTAGATAAGTTTAGTCTATCTTTAGGAGCTAACCAGAGCAAATTATTCACAGAAATGGGGTCAATATCCACTGATTCAATCGCTACCCATAGAGGGGATTCTGTTGTAGAATGGTATTTCGGGAGTTGTGCTAGTTGAGCAGCAAAGTAGTATGAGGAAAAGTTAGGAATTCCCAGACCACCTTTCAATTTATCAAGATAAAGAGTCGATCTGGGTATACGGGGTTTTGTAGAGCCCCATATAAAAGACATCACTCTCTTTTGAGTGAGCCTCAAGAAGTAAGGAGGTATATGTATGGGGAGAACTCGGAATAGGTAAAGGAACTTTGGTAAGATTGACATCTTAGTAGCGTTAATCCTCCCAATCCAAGATAAAGGAAGAGAAGATCATTGTTTCATCAGATTAGTAGTTGACTTCAATAAGGGTAAGTAGTTGGCTGAAAATAATTCGGATATAGAAGAAGTGAGTTGGACTCCAAGATATGAAATATGGTGCAATTCCCAATTGAAAGGTAAAGACGTTTGAGCTTGTTGTAACTCAGATGGCGAAAGGGAAATATTAAGGGCATTAGATTTGGCATGATTAACACACAATCCAGAAATCTTTGCAAACTTGTCCAAAGTATTTACTAGATTTGGGGCTGAGACATGGGGATGGGATAAAAAAATCAGGATGTCATCTGCAAAAAGACTCAATTTGTGGTGATGTCCACCTAATTCTACACCTTTGATATTAGGATTATTTCTAATAATACATGCTAAGGGTTCAATAAGTAGGGAAAAAAGCAAAGGATAGGGGGCAACCCTGTCTAGTACCTCTCCTAATATCTATCATAGCTGATTTGTAGCCCATATATTTAATATAAGCTTTCGGAGTGCTGTATAGTGAGGAGACCCAAGTTAAGAAATTTTCCCCAAAACCCCATTTTTGAAGAGTATATTGTAGATATGGCCAGCTGATTGAGTCGAACGCCTTCCTAATGTCTAATGATATAAGGCAAGTTGGGATACGTCTTTTTTTGGCGGCATGAATTAATAAAAGTGCTCTTCTGACATTTATCCCCTGCTTGACGCAAGGGCATGAAGCCAGTTTGGTCACGATGGATAAGTTTACCTATAATGCTATTTAATCTAGTTGCCAAGATCTTAGCTAATAACTTAATGTCTAGATTTAAAACAGATATGGGGCGGTAATTAGACCAAGAGGTAGTGTCAGATTTAGGTTTGGGAATCATTGCTATGATGGAAGTTAGTGTTTCGGTTTTAAATGAATGACCAGCTAACAAGGAATTGAAGGCTCTAGTCAATAGAGGTGTTAAAATCGAATCAAATTGTTTGTAGTATAGTGCAGAAAACCCATCGGGGCCCGGTCTCTTATGAGGTTTCAATTCTTTAATAGCAGCGTTAACTTCCAAGGCCGTTATGGGACTCTCCAAATATTCACACTGTTCTAGTGTCATTGTGGGAAGTGTAACATCTGAGAACAAAGTGTCTGCTTTGTTTTTATCAAAGATTAAGCCAGGGTCATAGAGCTTAGCTAATTTAGATTGAAAGATTTCCAAGATCTTTAATGGGTTACTAGTGTATGCATCTCTGGAGGTTCTAAGTCGGAATGCAGCTTGTGAACGATCAATAGACTTGAGGCTGCGGGCCATTGGGGTATCGGGCTTATTGGCTTTGCGGTATAGGGTATGTTGCCGCTTGCGTAAGAGTTTGTCTGCTGAATCTGTCAGAAAAAGATCCAACTCAAGCCGGGCCCTTTCCAATTTAGTGTTAGTGTTTGCATTCGGGGTAGCTTGATGAGCCAAATGACAAGCGTTAAAATTTGCTTCAAGTTTGGTGAACAATCTTACGATCTCTTTTAATAGATCTCGCCTTTTGTATCAAGCTGCCCCGAATGACAGCTTTATGGGCTTCCCATAGTGTAAGGGCAGAGACATCAGTAGTGTCATTAAATGAGATATAATCATTAAGAGCCAGTTCAATATCTGAACGGTGTGAGGGGTAAGTTAGGATGGAGTCGTTAATACACCAAGTGGTGTCATGTGACCTAGGTATTGGAGAGGTAATTGTAGCAGTGACCGCACAATGGTCTGTCCATGGAAATGGGATTATATTAGAGGATATTACTTCAGGGAGCATACTAGAGGGGAGGAAAATATGGTCTGTTCGTGAAAAGGATTTGTGTGGATAAGAATAATGTGTAAAATTTCTGGAAGTTGGGTTAAGTTCCCGCCAGGTATCAACAAAATTAAAAGAAGTAAGTAGAGATTGGAAGGACCTTTTATGGATAAGAGAGTTAGGAGATGACGGGGATTTATCCAAGAAGGGATAGATGGTAGTATTGGAGTCGCCACATAATATTATTGTTCCAAATTTATGTGATTCGATTAGTTGGAAAAGATGTGATAGAAAAGCTTCAGGACGTTTATTTGGGGCGTAATACGAAACTAATGTGACTTCAGTATCAGCAATAAAGCCTGTTAATAAAACATATCTACCCTCAGGGTCACATATTTGTGTATTAAGGGTAAATGGTGTAGAAAGGTGGAATCCAATCAGGGACCCACGTTGCTTAGTTGTAGCTGATGCTGCGTAGAATTGAGGGTAGGAGGAGGAAAGAAATTTAGGGGAGGCGTTATTGATAAAGTGCGTTTCTTGAAGGAAAATGATGTGAGCTTTTCTAGCTGAAAAGGAACGTAGAGCTTTAGTTCTTTTTTGTGGAACGTTGAAGCCTTGTACATTTAAGGACAAAATGTTTATGGGGGCCATGACATAGTAAGGGTAAGTTTTATATAAGGGTTAATGAAACCCATATTATGAGTTCGAACCGCCACCAAGGGAGACAGAAGAGGAGAAGAAAGGAAAGACAGAAAAGAAAGAATAAAGAAGAAACCAAATAAAAAAGAAGCCCTAATGACTGCAATTAGTGTCATAAAATAATGATGTACTAGTAGGGCGCAGGAACATCTCGGAGAGATAACAAAAAATCTCTGAGGGGTTCCATGGTCACCGACCGACTCCTGCATAATAGTAGCAGGAGTCAGGGGGTACGTAGGGGGCCGCAAGAAGTTCCGGAGGGAAAAACAACGCCGGAGAACACTTAGAGAATTATATAAGTTTACTATTATAATACTTATCAAGAAGACTGGAGATGCAATAAACAAAAAAGAGAGAGAAAGGAAGCATACCAACTTTGGGAAGTATGTTGAGTCAATTTCTAGATGAATGCGTCCATAAGGAGGCTAGAAAATATTAATCTTAACACTTGTGAAGCAAACCGTCAACGCAAGCGAAATAATTAATAAACAAGCTCGCAAATATAGAGGAAAGGGAAGAGAGAGAAAAAAAAAAAAAAAAAAAAAGGGAGGGGGAGGGAAGAGGATAGTCTATCTATATCAATGACCATATAAGTCAAGGAAATAAACTTATTTGTCTATAAGGAGACAAATAAAGAAGACAAGAAACACTCGTCTCAAGAAGCAATAATGAAATTTTAGCTTTCTGGCTGACAAAAACATAAATTAAATACATAAATTTATATTACATATTAAAAAAAAAAAAAACACACTTGTCTCAAAAATGTAAATGTAATATAGACCTTCTGGCTGACTAAAACAATAAATAAATACCTAAATTTATATTTCATAGGTACAATATAATATGCATATAAATTACTAAGTAGACATATTTGTCAGAAAGGGGACAAACACAAAAAAACAAAAAAAAAAAACCCCTAAAAACACTTGACTCAAAAATGTAAATGAAATATAAATCTTCTGGCTGACTAAAACCCTAAATAAAAACCTAGATTTATATTTCATAAGTACAAATTAATATGCATATATAATGTGCATATAGATTAAAGAGATAGACAGACATATTTGTCAGAAACAAGACACCACAAAAAAAAAAAAAAAAAAAAAATGGAGAACAGGATTCTAATTCTTCAATCATAGATAGTGCAATGCTTTTCAGAATAAAGCAATGGGGCTAATACCCTACAAAAGGGGAGAAACATGGATAAGATTAATGAGAGGTGAATAATCAGTCCATTGAGTCGACATTTATTGGTGCCTGACTATCAAAACGTCCTCTTTTATGAAGATTCTGTCTAGGTCGGTTTCATTTGGAGGTGATCTAGAAGCCGCACGTCTACGAGGTTGCTCCTTAGAATTGGTGTGATCCATCAGGCCTAGATCAATTAAGGCTGACCGTAGTTCATCGGACGTGCGACAGGTATATCTGGTTTCCAAGTATGTGAAGCGGAGAGAGAATGGAAACCCCCAGTGGTATATGATTTGGTGCTTTTGAAGTACTTGCAGCAATAGTTTCATAGAACGCCTCTTAGTAACAGTTAGAGGGGAGAGGTCTGTAAAGAGCTGATAGATATTGCCCTGGAACTCAAGAGTGTTTTTACCTCTAGCAGCAGCAAGTATTTGCTCCTTTGTTTTATAGTAATGAAATTTAACTATAATATCTCTAGGGGGTCCATTGGGTTTGCGTTGAGTTAGGGCCCTGTGGACTCTGTCCATTTCCAATCTCTCAGGTGAAATACCTGGTAACAGTTCCTGAAACAGTGCACATATAGTTCCCTGTAAGTCTATGATTGATTCAGGGAGACCTCTGATTCTTAGGTTGGAGCGACGGTCCCTATTCTCCTGGTCTTCCAAACGGTTTTGTAATAAAGAGTTCTCATCCTTAAGCTGTTCAATAGTAGCATCATAATGCTGTGTGGTAGTTTCTATATCATCTACCCGCATTTCCAATTCAGCTGTTCTATGCCCCAGCTCCCTAATCTCCCTTGTCAGCTTCTCTGTTATCTGGTCAGAAGTTTGTTTCAAAGCTTTCTGAAGCATTTTCTCAAATTGTCTAAACATGTTAGACTGAATAACATTTTCAGGTGTTTCATAGTCAGAATCAATCTCACCAGCTGTGTCCAGAGTTTTGACATTGTGTGACAGGGATTTAGGAACCCGCTGTGTGCGAGTCTGGGAGGTACCAGGCGCCGCCATCTTGGATGTCTGCCGGGCCGGTGTATCTTTAGAGATACCAATCTTATACTTCGTTTTTGGCCCCCTCGTGACCATCCTCAATACGCCAAAGTGTACCTGGTATGAATTTGCGGGAGCTGGTGCAGTTTGCGGTGAAAAACAGCGGTCGGTTCTCCGGTTTGTTTAACCCGGGAGCGGAGCTCTAAGGGGATGCGACTTCTCCCTCAGGCATCCGCGCATGCGCCTCTGTTTTTTTGTAATTCTCATACAAAACATTAAAAATCATTTATCCAACAACATTCATTATACTATTCCCTCCCTTACCCTACCTCTCTTCTCTCCATTTCCTTATCTTATTTCCACAATCCTTCTTTTGCTCTGTCTCCGTCATTTTATCATTGCCCTTTATCTCCACGTATTTCCTTGTTTTCCTAAATTCGGTCCAGCTAGCTTCTCCGCCCCATTTTTTCACTCTGCTCACAATAACTGCTTTTCAGATACTCCATTTTATGTTTACATTCAATTTTCCTGATCCATTCTATAACTGAGGGACCTTCTTGTTCCTGCCAATGTAATGGGATTAAACTTTTAGCTGCGTTCCTTAAATGTGGTGGGAGAGTATTTTTATACTGATTTATTGGGGTCTCTATACTATGGAATAAACAATACCATGGTTCTTCCGGTACTTCTATATTCATGATCTCCTTAATCAGTGATAACACTTCTTTCCAATATTTTTTTACTTTTGGACTGTCCCACCAAAAATGCGCCATATTTCCTAGGGCATGACAATCTCACCAACAGTTTGATTTTCCTGTTTGATACTTATATGCTTTATCTGGGGTTATATACCATCTGGATAAGCATTTGTTCATTTCTATAGTGTTTATATCTACTGCAGAGCTATGTCCAATTTTTTTACTATGCTTTTTTATGTATTAAGTCCCATATTTTCAATACTTATAACTTCAGTGCATGTGTTTCAGTTCACAGATCACTGTATTGTGCAGGAATCCATTACATTTTACTCAACAGTTTTCTACTCATCGTTTTCTCTATTTGAACCTACCTTTTTTCTTTGGTGTCTTTTGTCCAATCTAATAACTGTGAAATTAAAACCAAATTATAATATACCTTAACATCTGGTACTGCTAAACTCCCTTGTAGTTTGTTTTTACTTATTATAAAAATAAATGTTAGGGGGCACTGAAAACCTAAATTGTGTACCTATTAGTAAATTACTATATTACATGGAATAAAGTGACATGTGCAAAAAACTGCTGCTTGAGGTATCCAGTTTCTACCGAAAACAATACTCAGCAGTGAAATATTGTATGAATAATATAAAGTGCAATAAATTGTATGGCAAATGTGACCACAAACTTTTTTAAACAATTTTAGCAAAAGACATGATAAAAGTCCATGTCAGCAAAAATGGTGACTCAAATCTTGATAGCATAAATGAAAAGAAATCCTTCAATATGAACTTAAAACGCCCTCAAAAGTGCTCAGATATGAAAACTGCTCAACAGATGAATATGACCGCTTTAATTAAAAAAGTCTATTGCGCTGTAGGGAAATCCTGATAGGAACCCTTGGTTAATTAGATGACATCTCTGTATTGTGTCCTCTTTTCCTCCAAATGATCTCATAATGAAAACAAAGGGACAATCCATAGCGCAATGCCGTTTGTACACATTTTATTTATTAAACAACAAAATGCCTGCTTACATTTGTAAGTGCCTCCGCCTGGCATTGTGGATAGCTAGCATGAATTGCAATATGGGGGCTGCTCACCGCTGGGCTCACGTCAAATCTGGCGTGCGCTCCACTCATGCTGGGAGAGAAACCAGAAGCTAGGATCCGGAACTAGTGTGACCGGAAGTGCCTTGATGTACGTTTCATGTCATCAGGAAGTGTACCGATCACTGGACATGTGAGCCCTATATGGCTAGGAAGTAACAGTAATTGGTGGAGAAACAAAACTCCACCCTTCAAAATTGCCCTAAGCAATTCATGCAGCTGCCTGTTGTATGCAATCTGTGTGTGAGGCATCCAACAAGAAAAACACTTTATTCCTAACATGACTAGTGGAACATACATTTCATATTATTACAATGATATAACAGCACATGACCAGATATTTAAAACTTCTTTTGAAGCATCTTATACATGTTTAAAAGAAATGTGATATAATAAAATATAAAAAATGTATAACAAAAATGTATAACAAAGGAAAGTGTAGCTTCCCTATATTAAGGTAAAATATGGTAACCAAACCTGATATTAGGGGTGTGTGTGTGTGTGTGTGTGTGTGTGTATATATATATATATATATATATATATATATATATATATATATTTAAAGTGCCGCGACCCCAAAGTAGCAAAAAATAACACGACTTCAGGTGCTATCCGATGGACACCAGTCAGTGTCTTATTATTGAGAACTTAAAAGGGGTTGTAAAGGTACATGTTTTTTCACCTTAATGCATTCTATGCATTAAGGTGAAAAAACATCAGACTATTAGCGCCCCCCCCCGAGCCCCCGTTTACTTAACTGACCCCTCGAAAGTCCCGCGCCGTGAACGCACAGGCTTCTCGGTTGACTAATTGGCTCATTCATTGGTTGATTGAAAGCAGCGCAGCCATTGGCTCGCGCTGCTGTCAATCATATCTAATGACGCAGCGCGCCGGGGGGCGGGGTCGAGTGATACAGTGAGCG
Source organism: Rana muscosa (assembly GCA_029206835.1). Classification (NCBI taxonomy): domain Eukaryota; kingdom Metazoa; phylum Chordata; class Amphibia; order Anura; family Ranidae; genus Rana; species Rana muscosa. The sequence continues at coordinate 692,185,585 of CM055121.1, forward strand.
ACTATAGCCACCGGCTGTATCACAGGAGTGCACCCGCAAGAACTTTCCACCATGCGAGGGAGCTCGCATGAAGGTGTAAAGTTCTTGTGGGGGGGGAGCCGAAACAGCCGCTGAGGGACCCCAGAAGACCAGGTTCGGGGCCACTCTGTGCAAAACGAGCTGCACAGTGGAGGTAAGTATGACATGTTTGTTATTTAAAAAAAAAAAAAATTCTCTTTAGTGTTCCTTTTTAATTCTCTGCTTTCTGTTCTGCCTTATAAACTTTGAAATTATTGTTTTTAATATCCTAAAATATGTTTGAGGAATAGGAGTTGGAAGCATTTGGAATTTGTACCTAATTTTTGGTTATATTGTCATCTTTACCATATTCACTCTACCCATCCAAAAGACTGGTCTTGTTGATACTTTATTTCTTAATAAGAATATAGTTTATGCTTGATATATTTTCCCCAATGTTGGTGTCAATTTTATTATTATTATTATTATTATTATTATTATTATAGTATTTCAATTAAATTCTGTTTTCCTGTTCTTGTTTACTAACATTTTATGTTGATCTTTTGCTTTTACCGACTAAAATTTTTAAATTTGACACTTCTCCATAGTTTTTCAATAATTTCATTAGGTTTAGTAAAGTTATCCTTGGGTTTGAGATGTAAACAAAACATCTGCGTACGCCACTATCGTATTTTACTCATCTCCAACCCTGATACCTTTTTTAGACCTACACAGTTTTGAATTGTCAATAAGGGCTCCAGTGAGAGAACAAATAGTGGAGAGAGGGGGCAACCCTGTGTTCCATTGTGCATTTCAAATGGTGTTGATAACGCCCTGTTTATCTTCACCATTACAGTTGGATGGTTATACAATGATCCAATCCAGCTTATCATCCTTGGACCAATACCCGCTGCCTCTAGTGTACTCATCATGAATCTGTATCTACCCTGTCAAATGCTTTTTCAGTATCTATTGACAGGAGAAGAGTTGGGGCCCTACATCCCCTGATTTTGTTTAGCAGGAGGAGTGTTCTTACTCCATTATCTCTCCCCTCCCTTCCCGATACAAATCCTACCTGGTCTGCGTGTATCAAATCCGACCTCAGGTCTTTCCTCCTTGTCACTAATATTTTAGCAAATAACTTGGTATCTGCATTTAATAATGCTATTGATCTATAACTCGAACATAGGGTTGCATCTTTCCGTTTTGACATAACAGAAATGGAGGCCAATAATCTTTCTTATCTTGAAATGTATTCCTAGTTCGTTCTTATATGAACAGATTTTTAATAATAATACTTATTAAAAAAAAATTTAATTAAAGGGTTGTGGACCCATCGGGACCTGGGCTTTTTCCCATTGCTGTTTCTTTAATGCTATATATATCTCCTCCTCCTTTGTTTCTCTAGCTCCTTTAGTTTTTTTCTTCTGGGATTTTAGGTAGTTTAGCCTCTTTTAAATATTCCCTTATTCCGTCTCCTCTATTTATTCCCATTTCCTGCGACCCTTTTTGATTTATGGCATATAATATGCCATAATATTTTTGAAATACTTAAGCTATTTTAGGCATTGAGAATATTATTGTCTCTCCCCGTTTTTATGTTTTATTTTCTCTATGAAGTTTATAGTTTTTCGGAGAATTTTGACTTGATAGTTCCCTGATTTATTACCCCATTGGAACCTTTCCTTTACTATTCTATTAAATACTTGTCTGGTCTCTTGTTCCATTAGCTCTTTTAACATGTCTATTTTTATCACTAAAGCATGTAGGATCTCAATATCTACTTTTTGTTTTTGTTCAAGGTCATAAATTTCTTTTATTAGCAATTTCCTTTTCTTGGCTCTTTCCTTTTTTTTTCTGCCCTAATAGCTATCGAAATACCCCCTATATATGACGTATGGGCCTCCCACACAACGGCCTTCAATACCCCGTCAGATTCATTTAAATTTAAAATATTGTTCCAGTTCTTTTTTTATCCTATATTCCACATCTTTATCCTGCAGTAACTCCTCATTTATTCTCCATGTGTTCTTATGTTTTAAAGTTTCAGTTATCTTCATTTTCATTGATACTGGGGCATGATCTGATAATGTTATCTCGATATTAGTTTTTTCTACCAAGTCCATTTTTCTATGCTCCACTACAATATAATCAATTCTGGAGTACGTCCTGTGGACGGGGGAATAATATGTATAATCTTATCTAATGTTTTCGGGTGTTGCACCCTCTACATATCTATTCTCTGACTTTGATATAATACCTTCTTAATCTTATTTGATTATTGTGGTTTTTTTTTTTTTGTTTTTTTTTTATTCCCAGTGTAGGGGACATACTATCCATGTTTGGATTCAAGCAGACATTAAAGTCTCCTGCCAAAATCACATTCCTTCTTTAACCACCTCGCGCCCGCCGTACGAGAATATACGGCCGCAAGGTGGTTGTCAAATGCCAGGAGGCCGTTATTATACGGCCTCTATTTGGCCACTGGGGGGCGCGCGAGCGCCACCGGCGGCGCGCGCACGTGCCCGGCGCTTCACTGCAATGCCGATGCGCGTGCCTGGCGGCCGCGATGTCCGCCAGGCACCCGCGATCGGCGGTTACAGAGACAAGGACATGGATCTGTGTGTGTAAACACAGAGATCCATGTCCTGTCAGGGAGAGGAGACCGATGCTGTGTCCCTTGTACATAGGGACACAGATCGGTCTCCTCCCCCAGTCAGTCCCCTCCCCCCACAGTAACAATCACTCCAGGGAACACATTTAACCCCTTCCTCGCCCCCTAGTGTTAACCCCTTCCCTGCCAGTCACATTTATACAGTAATCAGTGCATATTTATAGCACTGTTCGCTGTATAAATGTGAATGGTCCCAAATTAGTGTCAAAAGTGTCCGATGTGTCCGCCATAATGTCGCAGTCACAAAAAAAATCACTGATCGCCGCCATTACTAATAAAAAAAAAAATATATAAAAATGCCATAAAACTATCCCCCTATTTTGTAAACGCTATAACTTTTGCGCAAACCAATCAATAAACGCTGATTGCGATTTTTTTTTTTTTTTTTTTTTACCAAAAATATGTAGAAGAATACGTATCGGCCTAAACTGAGGAAAAAAATATATATAAAAAAAAAATTGGGATATTTATTATAGCAAAAATCTAAAAATATTGCTTTTTTTTCAAAATTGTCGCTCTTATTTTGTTTATAGCGCAAAAAATAAAAACCGCAGAGGTGATCAAATACCACCAAAAGAAAGCTCTATTTGTGGGAAAAAAAGGACGTCAATTTTGTTTGGGAGCCGCGTTGCACGACCGCGCAATTGTCATTCAAAGCGTGACAGTGCTGAAAGCTGAAATTTCGCCTGGGCAGGAAGGGGGTATATGTGCCCAGTAAGGAAGGGGTTAAAGTTCCATGGCAAATAATGTTCCTTTTCAAAAACAAAAGCCTACCTAACCTACTGTATGCACCTAGCCAAGCCTATCGCTGCTCCCTTTGCTTTTTTTTATTAGGGTGTCCCCATAGTACCAAGTTGGGTGTTCTTTTGAATATAATTTTAATTTAGAATCATGGGTAATGTGTTTCCTGGTGGAATAATATCCCCACTGAATGTTTAACTTCTTTTAATATTTTGTCTTTTCCGGGTGTATTCAAACCCCGAACATTATACGTTAAAGTTTCTGCCATCTGTTATCTTTATCTGTTCCTCTTCTTTTTGCTCCTGGGGCCTTCCATATTTTATACATTTGGAATCCGCAGGGGCCGTTGGGTACTAGAGATGGGAAAATAGAATTTAGAGAAGAGCCAAGGAAATTTTCCATTGTACGTTTTAAGAGAATACTATTCCCTCCCCCCTCCCCCCCTCCCCTCTATTTTTTTATTGAACCTGGGCTAGCACTTAGGGGGATTTGCCCCTGCTCCTTTTACTGGTTTTCCTCTCCTGATCTTTTCTGTCGTCTTTCACTTTAAATTTAAAGGCCAGTCCCAACCCTGCCTGCATCAATGGGTTCAGGTATGTAAAGTTCTATAATACCTTGCTGCTCTGTAATGCGTAAGTCCACAGGCCCTATTCAGTGATGTATAGGCTAATGTTCACAATTAAACAGTGCCTGAGGATAACAATTTAATTTCTATGGTGTCTCTGCCAGCAATCACTCTTCAGTGATGCCTACCCTGGGGTTCCCTGTTCGTTGTTATGTATACCTGTACCCCCAGCTCAATGGTGTATGCACCAATTTGTGATATTTAAGCCGGTAGTTGCAGTTCGCTAATACATATCTTAGTGGTCACAGTGCAGTGAAACATAAATCAGCAGTCAGTTCAGTAGTGCAAAAGTCACCATCACATTTCCATGATTTATAATCCAACAGTCACAGTTCAGTGATGCATTAGCAATTATGTTGGACCTAAAGTGCTACAAACGTCCCTATTGCACTGCTCAGCGCCAAAAAAAAAAAAAAACCTTTTCGGAAAATAGGTTTTCTTAATACAGTTTGAAACCAGAATACTAGAAATAAATATCAATAAAAGTGCAAAACAAACTGCATCTACATTAGCAGCTGCTAAAAATGTAAAATGTTAAATTACTAATAAAGACATTAGAGCAAAGCAGTCCCATATCCTGAAATGTCACAGCAGCGCTCATGCCAAACAGTCCAATTATGACACGCTTTTATATGTTTCTGCTCATAGAAGAATAAACGGGTGAGTACAGTATTTTCTTCTCCAATAATATGGTTCTTATTGTGGTTGACCTAGCGGATAACGATCGTAAACCATCCACCAAGATTGACCCCACGTGAGGAAGAAAACACTTTTGGGAATGCATTTACCAGATATACATATCATATACGCCTTTTAATATGGTCTTTGGACACCGCTTCAAATGAACATCCACCAATTCTGCTAGCAGTCTTACTGGGAAAACTAGGCTCCAATGGAATAGGATCATATGCAAAATGGAATGTCCACAAAGTGTAATCCTGTTAACCATTTATTATAGCCAAATGCCCCCCTTATACATATTTTATACGTACTAGCTTTAAAAATTGTCAAGGAGCAAAAAGAAAGTGTACAGATAGCGTAGTCACCAGTTGCCTTTATCCAGATGAAGAGCGTCGGTCTAAAGCAGCTGGCGTTTCTTCTTCCTGGTATTCCAGCTGGTTCTGACCCGCACACGTCACTTCCGGTTTGTCATGGATCACGCACCAGATGCATTTCGTCACATCCACGCCCAGTCAGTCGGATGTGACGAAACGCGTTATTGGAGGAGAAAAGTCTACACTCACCTGTTTATTCTTATATGGGCAGAAACATATAAAAGCGTGTCATAATTGGACTCTTTGGCATGAGCGCTGCTGTGAAATTTCAGGAAATGGGACTGCTTTGATCTTTCTAATGTCTTAGTCATTTTTAAATATGCATTGGTAATTGCTTACAGTTTGTTGAATAGACCAGCAATTGCTTTTCCATAGTACATCAGCCAGTGGTCCAAGCTCAATGGTGCAATAATGCCTAGGTCAGCATTTACAATTCAGTGGTGAATCAGTTAACGCTCCCTACTCTTGATGCATTAACTAGTAATCTCCCTTCAGAAGTGTGTGTGCCCATAGTCACAATCCATTAATGCATAGGCCAACAGTCAAAATTCAGTGATGCATAAACCAGCAAACTAGGTCTCAGTTCAGTAATAAATGAGCCTGCATTCACACTTCTGTTTTGTATATGCCAGCAAGTGCAGTTCAGTGATACATAAACTAGCAATCCCAGTTTGATGAAACATATGCTAGTGTTCCCAGCCCAGTAGTATATTTGCTATTAATCACAGTCCAGAGGTGCATAGGCTGGCCGTCTTAGCTCAGTAGTGCATGGTCTAGTACTCCCAATTTAATGTTATATTGGCTAGTAATCTCAGTTCGATGGTACACAGGTTTATTATCTCAGTTCACTGGTGCCTAGGCTAGAGATCCCAGTTCAATGGGACTTGTGCTAGAATTTACATATCATTGGCGTATAAATTTCAGGCAGACCTACGAGGGGGGGGGGTATCAAACCAGGGGACACGGATGGTCTTGCTTGCTCCATGCGGCTGGTGCTCCCGAGCTTAATGCTGGCTACTTGCTGGTGCCATCTTCAGGCTCCTCTTCTCCATCTACCCCTTAATTTGAGCTCTTCCTCGCTGTGTCTAAAAATAAAAAATTTCAATTGGCTACACAGGTACTTATCTGATATACCAAGCAAGCAATTTCTGTATCTTCTGGTTAGTCTCTCTTGATCCTGTACACCGAGTGTTGATGGTATTAAGTCAAAGCGGCTGTAAAGTCAGAAATTTTGTATCCTAATACATTCTATGCATTAAGAGAAAAAGCCTTCTGTGTGCAGTAGCCCCCCTCGGCCCCCCCTAAAACTTACCGGAGCCCCATCTCTGTCCAGTGATGTCCACCAGTGTCTCAGCCATCCAGGACTCTCCCTTCTGATTGGCTGAGACAGTGTGACCATTGGCTCCTCTTGCTGTCAGTCAGTTAGCCAATCAGTAGAGAAAGGGGGCGCACACAGAGCTGCAGCTTGGTTTGGGTGCCCCCACAGCAAGCTGCTTGTTTTGGGGGCACTAAACAGGAGGGAGGAGCAAGGAGCACAGAAGAGGAACCCGTGAAGAGGAGGATCTAGGCTGCTCTGTGCAAATCCACTGCAACAGAGTGGGTAAGTATAACATGTTTGGTATTTAAGTGATTGTAAAGTCTTGATTTTTTTTCTATAAAAATAATAAACAATTTTTTTGTTATGGATGGATTGTAAAATCTTTTTTTTACTGTGGTCCCACTGGGGAGATCTTAGGGACAGAAAGTAAAGAAAAAATCTACGGTGGGGACATGGATAGCAATAAATAGCTAAATGAGGTTATCTTATGAGGTAGCCTTCTCACACTCTTTAAAAAGAAGCATTTTTATTGCTGCTGTGTCCCTGTTTGAGAGATTTTCTTTCATTAACTTCCACATGAGTGATTCTGTCATTGGGAGAGGAAGTGGTAAGCATCTTGCCACTGTAAACACACAGCTATACAAAATCAAATAGACATTTTAAACTTTTCACACTCTATCCAAAACAAACAGGTGTATCTGGAATTCCAATTGTAATATACATTAGTAATGTTTCCATAACATCTCTGCACACAACTGTTCTCTACAAACTGAAATTTTCTAATTAACAGATTTACCAGATTTATAATTCATTGTACTTTTTTTGGTGGGTCTAATACTTTCCATATGAAAGCAATCTCCCTTTCAGCATAGTACAATAAGTACCAGATATGTGGCTCAACTCACTGTGCCGTAACAAACATAATTTTTTTATAACCATCATTATTTTCAACAAGAGGCAATTATAAATTACAGTCCATGGGCTGAAAATGTTTGTTGTTATGGCAAATAACACATGTGTTATAACTTAGTGAATGGAGATTTAAAGCTGAATTTCAGGCTGAAAATTTTTAGTGTGTGTGTGTGTGTGTGTGTGTGTGTGTGTGTGTGTGTGTGTGTGTGTGTGTGTGTATATATATATATATATATATATATATATATATATATATATATATACAGTGACTTGATAAAGTATTCATACCCCCTGCGATTTTACCATGTTACAACCAAAAACGTTAAAATATTTTTTGGGGATCTTATGTGATAGGCTAACACAAAGCGGCACATCATTGTCCAGTGGAAGGAAAATTTATAAATGGTTCAACATTTTTTACAAATATGTGAAAAGTGTGGCGTGCATTTGTATTCAGTCCCCTGAGTCAATACTTTGTAGAAACCACCTTTCACTGCAATTACAGCTGCAAGTCTTTTTTGGGTATGTATTTACCAGCTTTGCACATCTAGAGTGACATTTTAGCCCATTAGTCTTTGAAAAATCGCTCAAGCTCTGTCCGTTTGAATGGGGAGCGTTTGTGAACAACAATTTTCAAGTCTTGTCACAGATTCTCAATTAAAGGTCTGGAATTTGATTGGGCTGGAAAGTGAACCTCTGCCCCAGTCAAGTCTTTTGCAGACTCTAAGGCCGCATACACATGACCGGTTTTCTCGGCAAAAAACTACAAGAAAACTGCCGGGAGAGCTTTCTTGCCGAGAAAACCGGCTGTGTGTACGCGGGTTTCAGTTTTCTCATCAAGGAAAGTGTCCAGATTCCCCGACGAGTAAAAAGACGACCTGCGGTCTTTTTTCTTGTTGAGAATCTCATCGGCCTGTTTCTCGACGAGAAACCCGAGCGTGTGTACACTTACCTATCACCGTGGAAACCCGCGCATGCTCCAAATGACTTTGATGCATGTGTGGTAGCTTCCTAGGCATAGGGTGTAGCAAGATGGCGGCGACGGCATCAAATGTGACGGCGGTTGTTTTGAATCGTACGTGTGTACACTCGGCCGGGAAAAGTTTCTTGTCAAGATTCTCGTCAGGAAAAACGTTTTTTTCCTGACGAGAATCTCGGCCGTGTGTACGAGACCTAACAGGTTTCCTTTTAAGAGTGCCCTCTATTTGTCTCCATCCATCTTCCCATCAACTCTGACCAGCTTCCCTGTCCCTGCTAAAGAAAAGCATCCCCACAACATGATGCTGACACCACCACGTTTCTTGGTGGGGATGGTGTTCAGGGTGATGTCCAGTGTTAGTTTTCCGCTACACATAGCATTTTGCTTTTAGGCTAAACATTTTAATTTTGGTCTCATCTGACCAGAGCACCTTCTTCCACATTTTTGCGGTGTCCCCCACATGGCTTCTTGCAAACTGCAAACAGGACTTATTATGGCTTTTTTAACAATGGCTTTCTTCTTGTCACTCGTTCATGAAAACCAGATTTGTGGAGTGCATGACCAATAGTTGGACAGATTCTCCCACCTGAGTTGTGGATCTCTGCAGCTCCTCCAGAGTTATCATGGGCTTCTTGGCTGCTTATTTGATTAATGCTCTTCTTGCCCAGCCTGTCAGTTTAGGTGGATGCCCATGTCTTGGTAGCTTTGCAGTTGTGCCATACTCTTTCCATTTTCAGATGATGGATTGAACAGTGCTCCTTGAGATGTTCAAAGCTTGGGTTACGTTTTTTAAACCTAACCCTGCTTTAAACTTCTTCCCAACTTTATTCCTGACCTGTCTGGTGTGTTATTGGTCTTCATGATGCTGGCTGTTCACTAAGATTCTCGAATAAACCTCTGAGGGCTCCACAAAACAGCTGTATTTATACTGAGATTAAACTACATTACACACGGTTGGACTCGATTTACTAATTCAGTGACCTCTGAAAGCAATTGGTTCCACTAGATTTTAGTTAGGGGTATCCGAGAAAAGGAGGCTGAATGCAAATGCAAAATTTAAATCTATTTATCGTTTTCCTTCCATTTCACAATTATGTGCCACTTTGTGTTGGTCTATCACCTAAAATCCCCAAAAAATACATTTATGTTTTCGGTGGTGACATGACAAATTGTGTAAAATTTCAAGGGGTATGAATATTTTAAGGCACTGTATATACAGTTTGCCTACATCTATCTTTATCATTCTCCAGAGTAGTGGGCCAGTACGTGTGCTTGTACTGACAAGCAAACATAGAACATTCATTCATTAGCTTCTTTTACCCTGTAAATACTGCAACACTGAGCTACAACCACTTGAATTGGATGCAGTTGTGGTGCAGCCCTCTTTGCTTGAATGGGCTACGTTAATTTGCACCACGGGCTTCCAAATACAAAAGATTTTTTTTTTTTTGCCATGGCTGTGAAGCAAAGCTGCCTTTACAGCTAAAGGGGGTGGAGGGGCAGATGCAGCTCAACTACATGTTTTTACCATCCCATCAGCAAGTTTAAACAGGCCCTTAGATGTGTTAAATTATTTCTGTTGAGAATATAAGTTCACCAGCCTGGGTGTGTTTTTATGGCAGGAATATGTAAAACTTAGACATTTTGTTCACAGTTCTATTATACAATATCCTGCCCCATCACAACATAAGGTGATCTCATCTCCACTATTATATCAAAGTTCTGAGGAGGTTCGCCATTGTAGTCATCCTGGTAACTGCTGGTATAGGAGCAGAAAGGAAAATAAATTCTGATAGTTTACATTTGTCATAGAAAACTTTGGGGAAAAAAATTACAGGGCTTTTATTCATTCCTTACTCTAATAAAAAGTGAAGCAAATAATGTGGCCATGGGTATGCTTTAGGTCCACCAAACTCATTACTTATATCTGGAGGCCAAAATATATAGTAGTTTGTAAAAACATTTTAAGTAGGTCAAAACTTTGCAACGTCCCCATTCTCTATTCCCCCATTCTCTATTTTAGCACAGTGTGCTTTTACTAGTATATTTTCTGCTTTGATATTTTGTTTTGATCCTATTATTCTGCCTAATTTCCTCCAAGGTGCATCATTATTGTGAAAACGGATATTTTTGTTTAAATGTGACAAGAGATGGAGCAAGTACAATGTCACTAATTTAAGACAGAAGGTCAAACTTCAAAATGAAGCCTTGAGATGTGTACAGAGAACCAAGAGTACCTGCTCAGTTCATCAGTGTTTCATCCAGGCAATGCTCTAAAGCAGGGGTCTCCAAACTTTCTAAACAAAGGGCCAGTTTACGGTCCAGTGGAAGTAAATAATACCATATCTTTGGTGTCAGTGGGAGGACTAGTGCCCTATCGTTGGTGTCAATGGAAAGAATTGATGGTGTCAGTTGGAGGAATAGTGCCCCAAGGGCCGCATTAAGGCAAGCAAAGGGCCGCATCTGGCCCCAGGGCCACAGATTGGAGACCCTGCTCTAAAGCACTAGTCCACACTGGTCCTTTTTGTCAGTATGTGTTGATCTTAGAACGTGCCTTCTTCTGATTTTGAAACACACACTGCCTTGCTGCCTGTCGCATAGTATAAGAAAAAATGGCAGTACTAAGAATGTTCCCACATACTAAAACCTACCTTTTATAAGATGCAAGCCTTGATTAAATGTGATTGATAATACCCTAAGTTAGAGAGATTGGAGATTAGGTAGCACAGGCTTTAGGAAGTCCAAGACCGGCCATACATGCAGCAAATTTCTTGTAGTCATGGGTTGCAGGAAAGAAATAATCGAGTCCCACACTGAGTAGGAATGGTCCCGATGTTTGAGTTGAATGGAAGTTCAACTTGAAAATCAGGTGTTTGTAGAACAAACAAATATATGGGGCGCTTGCGGGATGTTCGTCTGCCACGCAGCTCCCCATAATGCACTGCGAGATTGCAGTGCATTGACCGCGGCTGATTGGCCAAAGCATACAACTGACCTGTATGCTTTGCCCAATCAGTGCGATGTGCTGTGAGAGCCATGATTGGCCAAAGGCAGGGTGCAGTTAAGAGTATATAGTGCAGTCAGTGTAGTATATATAATAGCGTGCAGTGCAGACTATATAATATAGTGTATTGAAGTGGTTAAGGGGAACCCTATGACCGAAGAAAAAAACGGCATGGGGTCCCCCCCAAAATCCATACCAGGCCCTTTTGGGTCTGGTATAGATTTTAAAGGGGCTTGGTATTGACTGGGGGAGGGGGGGCCTACGCAGTTTTTTTCCAATTTCTTTTTCATCTATATTGCCGGAGCCAGCAATACATTACAGCCGCAAGCAATTTTAAATGACATTTCCTTTAGAAATGTAATTATTGCTGCGGCATGTTCTACACATCGCACGTATGCGCCACTTTATAGGCAGACTTTCACTTTATTATCCAAATCATTGCTCCTGAAAGAACTATTGTTTTAAAAACCTTTTTTTTGGCATTGATACATGTCCCCTAGGGCAGTACCCAGGTCCCCAAACACTTTTATGGCAATAACTTGCATATAAGACTTTAAAATTAGGACTTATGATTTGTCTTGTTCGTGTCCCATAGACTTTTATAGCGTTCGCATGTTTGCTAGAACTTTTTTCTGTTCGAGGTGTTCTGGTGAGAACCGAATCGGACGGGGGAGGGGTTTGTCGGCCCATTCCTACTGCCGAGCCATTGTATTATCTTGGGGGGGATGGCTCCCCCCGCCTAAAGAATACCATGGCTCGGCGGGAGGGATTCTATATACTAGCTTCAAAATTCATGACTTAACCACTTCAATAGAGGGCTTTTATACCACCTCAATACCGAGCCTATTCTGGCACTTCTCTCCTACATGTACAAATCATTATTTTTCTAGAAAATTACTCGGAACCCCCAAACATTATGTATGTTTGTTTTTTTTGGCAGACACCCTACGGAATAAATGGCGATCATTGCAACTTTTTATCTTGCACGGTATTTGCGCAATAATTTTTCAAACGCCTTTTGTGGGGGGGGGGGGGGGAAATGGTTTCATGAATTATAAATAACAAAACAGTACAAACACTTTTTTTGTAAAATATGAAAGATGATGTTGCGCGGAGTATATAGTAATAGATACCCAACATGTCACGCTTTAAAATTGCGCACACTCATGGAATGGCGCCAAACTTTGGTACTTAAAAATCTCCATAGGCGACACTTTGTAACTCTAAACTGGTAACCTGTAAACATTTTCAGAGTAGGCGTACTGCTAGAATTGTTGCTCTCTCTCTAACGCACGCGGTGAAACCTCACGTGGGGTTTGAACGGGGTTTACATATGTGGGTGGGACTTGCGTGTGCGTTCGCTTCTGAGCGCGAGCTACTTGTGACAGGGTCGTTTTTTAATTATTTTTATTTTTTTATTACACATTTTTTTTACATTTTAATTTGTTTGATCACTTTTATTCCTATTACAAGGAATGTAAACATCCCTTGTATTAGGAATGGTGTGTGACAGGTCCTTTTTTATGGAGAGATGTGCGGTCAATAAGACCCCGTATCTCTCCTCCAGGCTGGAAAGCATGAGATCGGGAAAAAATATTCACCGATCTCATGCTGACAGCGCGATTGCGGCTTTGTTTACTTCTGGGTACCCAGGCGTGACGTCATAACGTCGCGCCCGGGCCTCCGACGGTCATAGAGATGACTGGTGACCATCTGGTCATCGGAAATCTCTATGCTCCTCATCTGGCACCTGACAATTCTTTCTCCAGGCCCCCGGTGGCACGAGAGAGCCCGGAGAAGCACCAGATGGCGGCGGGAGGCGGGGGGGATGTCCCTTCCCATCGCCTATAAGGATCGCCGGCATGAAAAAAATGATATCTGAATGATGCCTCTAGCTGCAGGCATCATTCAGATATCCCCCCTCAAAGTCAAGGATGTCTCATGACGCCCACCCAGGATGGGAGATCCCATCTGTGGACGTCATATGACTGACTGGGTATTGAAGTGGTTAAACAATGTATATGAATAAACAATAAAGCATAAGTGAAATAAAAATGTCTTAGGAATCAAAAAAACATCAATGTGTATGCAATAGTGAAAGATAAATGTCCCAATGTGGTTAAATAAATTCCACTTCTGTGATGTGATTCAATTTAATGTGGTCACTGTGTGCAACATATTGTGCAATTCCACCACTGCTGGTCACCTCAGTGCTCCCAGAACTCTCACCTTTTTAGGTTTCATACGGCAGCACTATATCGCCTGGACACAAGTATGCAAGTAACGGCATCTTAAAGTGACCGGTACCCCAACTTGCGCATTCCACCTGGGATGATAAGGAGAAAAACGTCCAACTAATGCCGCGTACACACGATCGTTTTTCCCGTCGGGAAAAATGACACTTTTTTTTTTCGCCGAGAAAAACGATCGTCTGTGGGCTTTATGCCGTTTTTCTCGTTGAGAAAAACGGCAGGAAAAACGACGAGAAAAATTAGAACATGTTCTAAATTTTCTCATCGTTTTTTCCATTTTTTTCCGCGGCAGTTTTCCCATAGGGAGACACTGCCGCGGAGCCCACAGACGGTCGTTTTTCTCGTCAAAGAAAAAAATGACGGGAAAAACGGTCGTGTGTGGGGGAGCATGCCGTTCCCTCGTTTCTCATTTTTTTTCATGCCGTGATTCACGGCGGTGTTTTCACCGGCGTGAATCACGATCGTGTGTACGCGGCATAAGGGTGGCCAGACTATCCATTGGGATCTAACTCTAAGGCCCATTTAATTTTGAATTAAGGTGAGAGTTTTGGGAGTGATGGAAGTGCACATTATATTGCTCACACTGGCCACATAGAATTTAAGCAGATCACAGAAGTGGAATTTACATTTACGCACATTGGGACATTTTATTTTTCACTATTACATACACATTATTGATGTGTTTTGTGATTCACCGGACATTTATTTTAATTCACTTCTGCTTTATTGTTTATACATTGTTTGCATCGTGAATTTTAAATATGGTTATGGCATGATTTTATGTTTATAGGCTGCGCATTGCACAACACCATTTTATATTTTATTTATCTTTATATTGTGGGAACACATTAGGTGTTGTAGCAACTGTTGCAAAAATGTTCTCACTGTAGTATTGGTTATTGCACATTTTATTGTATTCACTATTTTCAGCATCATCAGGTAGCACAGAGGTCCCCACCAATTAATTTTATATACCAGCTGCTAGCAATAATCACATGCAAAATCCAGCTGGTTGGTTTTACCCAAGTTGATCGTTTTTAACTTGGTACATTCAGGTTCCCCATACATTATTTGAATCTTGACCTGTTCCTGCTAAACCAGCCAAGATTCAAACCGTCTATGACCATAAACACTTTTTCTCCTTGTGCTAACACCATTAGATGGTCTATGCTAATTTTGCTGCAATGGGTTACAGAAAATGAGTTTAAGGCAAACTTAGTGAACTTATTTAACTTTATGATTTTGCACAGTTGCTGTCTAACTTATCATTGTTGGCTTACTGATTTGCTCTTATTAGTTGAATGGAAATGCTCTTAATATCTGTTAAAGCTTTTTACAGCACTATACTTTTACTTTGGTGATTCCTTACAGTTTTATAAAACATGTTTTTTATTGTAATCAACAATTTGTGACTTTATAATTAACATCCCATCCTGGCTAATTACTTTTCAATTGTATATAAATATATTAGGGATCAAATTGTTAATTAAATTCAAAAACTGACTTTAGAGATTTATACTTCTGAAATGCTATTTAGATGAATTATTCATATTTTTCTGGTTCCACGAATCGGAGTCTCCTGAAAAGACCTCTGTATGTAGAGTGATGTGCAGCTGAATATTATGGGTACTTAGTGTAATGTCTCAAATTCCGTAAAATTAGTAGCATATTCTATGCCAAGACAAATGTAATTACGCTTATGAGAGACTAAAATAATAATTTTATATTCCAAATGACATACCACAATTAACTGTGACTTGCCTTATTAGCAAAAAGTAAGGCAGTCTTTGAGTTCAGAATGTTTGTAGCATCTTTTTTTATATCTTTTATTCTGCAGTTAAAAATGTTGTTAAATATAACCGACATTTTCCTTGTGTATAGTGACCGTAGGTGAGGTCTTAAAAGACCACTGTGTTGTGTTACATCAATAGGAAAGAGACCGGGTGGTCTGAACCTTCCCCTTAAGTTTCATGACAAAATAAATTTGCTTGCTTGTTTTAAACTGAATGTGACACTAGCTTCCCACAACACTTCCTATTTTGCTACTTATACCATATCTAAATTAGGATGGCTGCAGTTTGAATGATTTGTTTTCCCATTTTCAGATGAGGATATGTAAGTGAAATGAAAAAATAAATTAATATTTTATAGAGTGGTAATAAATTGCATATATAAAAAAATTGAACAACCAAATAAGTTGAAAGAAATGTAATAGAATTAATTTGCTAGAGCATAACGTGTTCAACATTTAAATTACCATGTATTTGCTTACAATCAATAATGGTGTTTTTATTTCATTACATGGATCAGCTGAATGTACCACATTTATATTATATAATCCATTTGGTGTGCTGTATCGTATAGCAAAATACATTTAAAAAGATTAATGCTAGGGTTTTCTCAAGTTAATTACTGCAACCTTGCCTTGTTGGCAATAATTTTTCGTTTTTTTGTTGGGTCTTTTAAGGAGGGAAAAATAGGAGGTAGAAAAAAGTAATGTGTCCATAAATACATACAAAGTTTATGCATGTAAACTTCATGTTTGAGCCTGTGTTCACACATATGCAATGCGGGAACCAGCGGGATTCCAGTGTCTGTTACCGCATCGCATCTCCCCCGCAGGCAGTTTACACTGCCCTCTGCAAACCGCTGTGGGTGCCAATACAAATTTAATGAAACCCCCAGATTAGTTTGCAGATCGCAGTATGAACTGTGAATTCGGACATGAATCCGATCACATGGGCGTGAAAACCCATGAGATCGGATTCCAGTGCGGGGGGAAAAAAAGGTTCCTGCGATTTCTATGTGCGAATAAAATGCGAGTTTGAGCCATACAGCTGAATTCATATTGTACAGACATCGCATGTGATCGGCACAGCAATGCAGTGCGAATCACATGCAATGCCTATGTTCGCATATGTGTGAATCTGGGCTTAATGAGAAAATTATTTTGTGGTAAACTCCATAGTAAATTGGCGTACCTGAGTCTTGCATTGTGTTGGACATTTCTAGTGTGTTGTAATGGGAAAACTGATAAAAACATGCTAAGGGTCAGAGAAGTGTCACGGTATTGGTACCTTGTTGGATAAAGTGGAGTTGCATAATCAAAATATAGCAACTGAGCGTGCATGCTTAGTTTCCACTTTGGCTCTGGTAATCAAAAGTGCTAATTCTTTTTACTTTTTTATTATTCCAGGGAATACAATTAGTCAATCAATTTTAAAAGCATAGCACTATAATGGATATTTTGACTATGCTTTTAAAATAATAATTACAGACCCCTGGAGCAAAAAGATAAAGTAAAAAGGCCAAACAAAGAGACATTTTCAGAGACCTCTGTAAAAAGGAAATGTATAATGTATATTCATTTATTTTAGCCAGGACTGAAAAAAAAAATGCAAATGGCTATTTTTATTTCCAGCTTGCAAGTGAAATGTGGAGCATTTTTTCATGTTTTCTGTCTTTCCTTAACATCTCGCTTGTGTTTTGCTCATATTTCACAAAAATAGAGGAAGTTAACTTTAAGAATTATGCTATCCAGTTTAACATTTACTCTATAAGAAACTGCACCTAATAAAGGTACAAGTTTTATAGTTTTAGGCTAGGTTCACACTGCTGCGAATTCTATTGCGAATTTGAGCCGTTGCGATTGCTCAAATTCGCAAGTCATTTAAATAACATTGTTATACATTAGTGCCGTTCACATCAATGCGTTGCGAATCTAAGCTGCGGGAATAAAGTGTCCTGTGCGATTTTGATATGTGTGCGATGCGAAATCAGCTCTATAGACTGGCATTCCCTGAAATCGTGGCCGCCAATCGTGGAAAAATCGCACGATTTTTAAATTCGCAGCAGTGTGAACCTAGCCTAAATGCTGATTATAAAAAAAGAAATGCAAAATTTTACATTTTTGTATTTAACCCCTTCCCGACCAGCTGCAATTATACTGCGGCAGGTTGGCTCCCCTGGGTGAATCGACGTAGCTGTACGTCGGTTCACCTATTGACCACTAGGGGATGCACGCGATGCTGGAGCCGATGCCCGTGCCTGTCGTGCACCCGCGATCGCTCCACACAGAGGCAGAACGGAGATCTGTCCATGTAAACGGACCGATCTCCGTGCTGTCAGGGGTGAGCAGAGCGATCTGTTGTTCATACGAAGTATGAACAACAATCGCTCTCCTCACCCAGGCAGTCCCATCCCCCCACAGTTAGAATCACTCCCTAGGATACACAGTTAACCCCTTGATCACCCCCTACTGTTAACCCCTTCCCTGCCAGTGATATTTACACAGTAATCCGTGCATTTTTGTAGCACTGATCACTGTTTTAAAATGCCAATTGTCCCAAAAATGTTTCAAGTGTACGCTCTGTCTGCCTTAATGTTCCAGTACCGATTAAAAATTGCTGATCACTGCCATTACTAGTAAAAAAAATAATAAAAAAAAATGTCAATCTTTCCCCTATTTTGTAGACACTATAACGTTTGCGCAAACCAATCAATATACGCTTATTGGGATTTTTTTTTTTATTACCAAAAATATGTAGAAGAATACAAAATATTATTTTTTTCAAAATTGACGGTCTTTTTTTTGTTTATAGCTCAAAAAATAAAAACCGCTGAAATGATCAAATGCCACCAAAAGAAAGTTCTAGTTGTGGGGAAAAAAAGTGGTCAATTTTGTTTGGGTTCAACATCGCATGAATGCGCAATTGTCAGTTAAAGCGACGCAGTGCCGTATCGCAAAAAATGGCCTGGTCATTTTAGGGGCCAAATCTTCCGGGGCTGAAGTGGTTAATGGACTGAAGATTTATTTTTCCATTATTTGTAAAACACTTTTATTCAAACCGTTAATGTATGTTTAATGCATTTAGTTGACATTAAAATAAAGCCTCGTACATAGTGTTGAGCGAACCCGAACTGTAAAGTTCGGGTCCGTACCGAACTTTAGCTTTTTCCCGAACCCGGACTTTGCGCAAAAGTCCGGATTCGGGTTCGGCAATCTAATTACGCATTTAGAAATGCTTCAGGGGCCAGCCAATCACCTTTTGATTAGCTGGTGTGCCCTTAGAGGCCATCATAGCCATGCCTACTAATGACATGGCTGTGATTGGTCAGTGCAACATGTGACCCAGCTTCTATATAAGCTAGAGGCACACAGCACACACGTCACTCTGCTTCAGAATAGATAGGGAGAGGATCTTGGCTGCTGCTGTTGCTAATAGGGAGAGATTGTAAAATACATGAGGTAGTCCTGATTCTGCAATCTGAGGGAAAAGATAGAGAGATAGTGTAGTGTAGGGCCAGGTTCCTGTGTTGGTGCTTTCAGGGAGAGAGAATATTATATAGGAGTCCAGATTCAGAGATTAAAATCAGCGATCTGCATAGGTTTACCTGTTTGTGTTGCAGTGCAGTCTTTTTACACTGCCATGAGCCCAGTGTCAGAGAAAATCGAACTTTTAGGGGAAAAAAAAGGCACTTTATTGTGCTCTTTTCCAAAAGACCCATAGGGCAAAAAAAAATAAAAAATTTGCATTTTATTTTGCTCGTGCAAAAAAAGACCCGTTTAGGGCAAAAAAAAAAAAAATTTGCACTGTAAAGGAGCACTAAAGCTTCCCTTTTTTTTGCCCAAAAATAACAAACATGTTATACTTACCTCCACTGTGCAGCTCGTTTTGCACACAGTGGCCCCGATCCTGGTCTTCTGGGGTCCCTCGGCGGCTGTCTTGGCTCCTCCCCGCAAGGACTCCACACCATAATGCGAGTGAGCTCGCATGGTGTGGAGTGATTGCGGGCGCGCTCCCGTGATACAGCGGCGGCCATAGCCACCGACTGTATCAATCGGCCCCGCCCCCCGCGCGCCGCGTCATTGGATGTGATTGACAGCAGTGCCAGCCAATGGCTGCGCTGCTTTCAATCCATCCTGTGTAGCCAATCGGCGGCCAGGCTGAAAAACGAAGAGGATGACGGGGACGAGCGTGGGACTTTCGAGGGGCCAGGTAAGTAAAACGGGGGCTCGGGGGGGGGGCGGTATTGTCAAATGTTTTTTCACCTTAATGCATAGGATGCATTAAGGTGAAAAAACATGTAACTTTACTACTCCTTTAATGTACGCTTGCAAAAAGAGCCATTCAGGGCCACAAAAAATAGTTTGCAGTGTGTTATACATATTTGGAGGTGTGTGAAATAAACAATTTCTATATAGTTTTCTCCTACTGTGCTATACTAAAAAAACATTTTTTTTTGAATAGCATTTTCTGCAGTTCTGTAGCTGTGCGATTCAGCGGTTACGTACTGTGGGTGTGTTCTGCTCTTCCAAAAACACCCATTTAGGGCAACATCCTAAATTTGGAAAATTATGAGGAGAAGGTCAAAGGGACGTGGTGGCCCCGGTCGTGGTGCTGCTGGTGGAGCTCCTGTTGCAGGAAGAGGACATGGTGGATCTGTGCCAGATACACGCACAAGTGAAACACCTTCCTCAGGTGCGAGTAGGCGACCGAGCCTGCGGCGGTATTTTGTCGCGCCTAATGAGGCTGTACGAATGTTTAGGCCAGGACAAGTACAGGCGATAGTAGATTGGGTTGCTGACAGTGCCTCGGGTTCCTTCACATTGTCTCCCACCCACTCTTCTGATGAAAGATCAGAGTTGGCACCTGAAACCCATGTCCATCAGTCTTTCACCTCACCCCCTTGCAAATCAGCCAAGCAGTCTGAGCCCCAAATCATGCAGCAATCTCTTCTGCTTTTCGATGACTCTGTTAGCAGGGTTTCACAGGGCCATCCACCTAGCCCTGCCCCAGAAGTGGAAGAGATTGAGTGCACCGATGCCCAACCACTTATGTTTCATGATGAGTACATGGGAGGACCATCGCAGTACGTCTCGGATGATGACGAAACACAGGTGCCAACTGCTGCTGCTTTCGCAATTGTGCAGACAGACAAGGAGGGCAGGGGTGAAGACTGGGTGGAAGATGATGTGGAGGACGATGAGGTCCTCGACCCCACATGGAATGAACGTTATGCAGGTGACCAGTGTAGTTTGGAGGAAGAGGCGGTGGTCGCACAGAGCCACCAGCACAGCAGAAGAGGGAGCAGGGTGCAAAAGCGGAGCGTCCATCCCCTAGACAGTATGTCTGCTACTGCCCAACGCAGCAAGGGACCGAGCACACCAAAGCCAGGTCCAAGGAGTTCCCTAGCGTGGCAGTAATTCACACACTGTGCTGATGACAAGACACGAGTGGTTTGCAGGCTGTGCAATCAGAGGCTGAAGCGAGGCATAAACGTTCTCAACCTGAGCACAACCTGCATGACCAGGCATCTAAGTGCAAAGCACGAGCTGCAGTGGAGTAGACACCTCAAAAACCAAGAAAGGTCTCTGGCTCCTCCTGCTTCCTCTTCTGCTGCAGTCTCGGCCTCCTCATCCACCTCTGTAGTGACAGTGGCACCTGCCACCCTGCAAACAGAGGATCTGCCAGCAACACTACCACCTGGGTCACCGACCATCTCCACAATGTCCCATGAAAGCGTTCAGCTCTCTATCTCCCAAACATTGGAGCAGAAGAGGAAGTAACCCCCTAGCCACCCGCGATCCCTGGCCCTGAATGCCAGCATTTCAAAACTCCTGGCCTTTGAAATGCTGTCATTCCGTATGGTGGAAACGCAGAGTTTTAAAAGCCTGATGGCATTGGCTGTCCCACAGTACGTCGTGCCCAGCCGCCACTATTTTTCCAGGCGAGCCATCCCTTCCCTGCACAACCAAGTGGGGGACAAAATCAGGTGTGCACTGCGCAACGCCATCTGTGGCAAGGTCCACCTAACTACGGATGCGTGGACCAGTAAGCACGGTCAGGGACGTTATATCTCCCTAACAGCACACTGGGTAAATGCAGTGGCGGCTGGGCCTGAGGCAGATAGCAGTTTGGCGCATGTCCTTCCACCACCGAGGATTGCAGGGCGCTTCAGTTTGCCTCCTGTTGCTAACTCCTCCTACTCCGCTTCCTCATCCTCTACCGCCTCTTCATCCGGTCAGCGTAACACCTTCACCACCAACTTCAGCACAGCCAGGGGTAAACGACAGCAGGCAGTTTTAAAACTTTCCTGTTTGGGGGAAAAACCCCACACCGCGCAGGAGTTGTGGAGGGACATGGAACAACAGACCAATGAGTGGTTGCTGTCAGTGAGCCTCAAGCCTGGCCTGGTGGTGTGCGATAATGGGCGAAATCTCGTAGCAGCTCTGGGCCTAGCCGGTTTGACGCACATCCCTTGCCTGGCGCATGTGCTGAACTTGGTGGTCCAGAGGTTCCTTAAAAATTACCCCAATATGCCAGAGCTGCTGCAGAAAGTGCGGGCTGTGTGTGCGCACTTTCGGCGTTATCACCCTGCTGCTGCTCGCCTGTCAGCGCTGCAGCGTAACTTCGGCCTTCCCGCTCACCGCCTCATATGTGACGTGCCCACAAGGTGGAACTCCACCTTGCACATGCTGGCCAGACTGTGCGAGCAGCAGCAGGCGATAGTGGAGTTTCAGCTGCAGCAATCACGCGTGAGTCGCTCTGCGGAACAGCACCACTTCACCACCAATAACTGGGCCTCCATGCGAGACCTGTGTGCCTTGTTGCGCTGTTTCGAGTACTCCACCAACATGTCCAGTGCCAATAACGCCGTTCTTAGCGCTACTATCCCAGTTCTATGCCTCCTTGAAAAAACGCTTCGGGCGATGATGGAAGAGGATGTGGCACAGCAGGAGGAGGAGGAGGAAGCGGGATCATTTCAAAGGCTTTCAGGGCAGTCTTTCACAAGTGGCTACGAGGGTGGGTTCCTGCACCAACAAACGCCAGGTACACAATTGTCCGGCAGAAAGGGCACAGTTCTGGAGGATGACGAGGTGGAGGAGGAGATGGAGGAGGAGGAGGAGCCATTTTCACAGCAGGGTGGCACCCAGACCAGCTCGTGGCCATCACTGGTGCGTGGCTGGGGGGATACAGAGGACACAGACGATACACCTCCCACAGAGGACAGCTTTTCTTTGCCTCTGGGAAGCCTGGCACACATGAGCGATTACATGCTGCAGTGTTTCCGCAATGACCGCCGAGTTGCCCACATTTTAACTGGTGCTGATTACTGGGTGGCCACCCTGCTGGATCCCCGTTACAAGGACAACGTACCGTCCTTAATTCCCTCACTGGAGCGGGATCGTAAGATGCGCGAGTACAAGCGCACGCTGGTAGACGCGCTGCTGGTGGCATTCCCACCTGACAGCGGGCGTACGGTGGAAGTACAAGGCGAAGGCAGAGGAGGAGGAAGAAGTCGCCAACGCAGCCGGGGCACCGGCAGCACCTCAGAAGGCAGGGTTAGCATGGCTGAAATGTGGAAAAGCTTTGTCAGCACGCCACAACAACCAGCACCACCAGCTGAGATGGAACGTCTTAGCAGGAGGCAGCATTTCACCAACATGGTTGAGCAGTATGTGTCCACAGGCCTACACGTACTGTATGACGGGTCTGCCCCCTTTAACTTCTGGGTCTCCAAATTGGGCACATGGCCTGAGCTTGCCCTTTATGCCTTGGAGGTGCTGGCCTGCCCTGCAGCCAGTGTATTATCTGAACGTGTATTTAGCACGGCAGGGGGCGTTATCACAGACAAGCGCAGCCGCCTGTCCAGAGCCAATGTGGACAAGCTCACGTTCATTAAAATGAACCAGGCATGGATCCCACAGGACTTGTCCGTACCTTGTGCAGAATAGACATGTATACCGGTGTTGTGACAAAAACTGTCCGGCCATCGGATTGTGTCCGGCCCATACTGCGAAGGCGCAGCGCTTGCGCAGTACAAAGGACAAGGAGATTCACAAAATCTCCGAAGATGAACGGCGCCTGCGCTGTGAGTGCAGGTTCAAGCCCCACCATCCAAGTGGACATACGGTAGCACATAGTAACAGGGCCCCTCACGGGCTCGGTTCGATCGCCATGCTTCGGGCACGGCCTCACTTGGCTCGGCTTGAACCACGGATGGTGTGGCCTTCACCTGAACTCACCACGCAGGCGCCGTTCGTCCTGGGAGATTTTCGAAATCCCCTTGTCCTACATACTGAGCAAGCGCAGTACAGGGTGGACACTATTTGACGGGGGACAGAATTCGACACATCACCGGCCTTACCCAGCCATTGTTGTATTTTTGAACCAGTGTTGGCTACCTCGTCCTCCTCCACCACCGCTTTCACCTACACAGCCACATCCACCGCCACCTCAACCTCCTAGTCCATATGGACCTCGTCCTCCTAGGTCAAGATTATTATTTTTTATTTTTATTTTTTTTATGTTATTTTAAGTTCTTTCCCTATCCACATTTGTTTGCAGGGCACTTGCCATGCTCTTAACAACATTTTGCTGCCATTTGCAGCCCTCTAGCCCTTTCCATTACTTTTTTAGAGCCTTTTTAGTCCTTAGAAGTCCGGGTCCCCATTGACTTCAATGGGGTTCGGGTCCAGGTTAAAGTTCGGTCCCGAACCCGAACTTTTTTCCGAAGTTCGGCCGAACCCGTCGAACCCGAACATCCAGGTGTCCGCTCAACTCTACTCGTACACGTGCTTGTTTTTTTGTTTTTTTTGATCAACCCAGTGGTTTGCCAAAAACCTGACAGTTTTGGTTGGATCTGCTGTACTAGCATTCCGATGTTGGTACAGCGATCTCCCATGCTGTGCTATTGTGTTTTGACAGGGGGACCCCCCTTTCCGTCAGAGCATTCTCGGCCATTGGCTAAGCGCACTGATTGGGCGGGGTAAGTCGGCAGACCTTTTACGGCCATAACCAAATGGCCGGCTTCTGTCAGACCGGCTGCAGTACACACGGGCCGAATGTCGACTGGTTTCTTTTGAACCGGCTGATGCCACCTTTACGTTCTGCCCTTGTGCACTAGGCTTCAGTGGTATATTGGTAAAAAAATTAACACAGCTAATCTTTTAGCTAAACAGCTCATACATTTGTTATGTATGAATGGGATCAAATCAATTGCTCTCCTTCTATTTCCTCTACTGGTCAAAGGTTATCTATTCATAAAAATTTGACTAGTTAAGGAAAATACCACATTAAGACCACTAGATGGAGCTGAGGATCATAGAAAATAAATACTTATTTGATCCTCATTTCCATGTGGTATTTTCCCAAACCACCTGAACCAGCAGTTTCACCACATACACCCCATAGTCTGCATAACATTTCTAAAAGGTAAGGCCAGCTTTGCATGTACACTTATTTTTATATATATATATATACACACACATGCATGCACGCACGCACGCACGTGTGTGTGTGTGTGTGTGTGTGTGTGTGTGTGTGTGTGTGTGTGTGTGTGTGTGTGTGTGTGTGTGTGTGTGTGTGTGTGTGTGTGTGTGTGTGTGTGTGTGTGTGTATGTATATATATATATATATATATATATATATATATATATATATATATATATATATTGTGAGGGGGTTAACTCGGTAGCGGGTGTGTGTGACCCCCTGGTTGGGCTCCCCACACAAAAACAGGGCCAGCAGACGGAGGTTGTGGTTTTCAAAATCAAAAGGTGCGGTTTATTTCTCTATGTACAGTGACAAAAACACAGCAAAGCCAAAAAGAAACAAACAAAATAAATCCTGGTCAGTTTGACCTCTGACTAAACATGCAGGTTTCCTAAACTAACAACTGGGATCAGCCTAGTGCTGTCCTAGTCCCTAAGTCCCTGGTTTAGTAAAAGTCCAAACAAATAGCCACACAGGCTTTGCCTCACCGCACAGGGGTTCACTCTCCCTAGACAGTCCACACAGGTCTGGTTCCAGGCATGAGCTAACATCTAATGAATCTGGGAGTTTCTTATAGAGGCCTAAATGAGCTGACAGGCTTCAGCTGGTCTCATCAACTCCCTGCCTCACGACGCCCAGCACTCTCCCTAGAGGTATGAGTCATTCATGAGCCCACTAGCCTCAGCTGGGCTTCATCAACTCCCTAGTTGTATAAGTCGGCATAAAGCCTGAATCTGGGAGAAATATATCTACCCCCCTGGATGCAACCAGGTGACTTTACCTTCCTGCTGTCACAATATATATATATATATATATATTGTGATATTGGGGTGTTTTAGCTCAAGTGGATAGATGCATTTTTATGCAGTGAGTCCATATCAGACAGGCATTCTAGTTAAGGGCCTGGTAGCCCACGTTTATTTAAACAGAAAAACAAAAGAAAAATGTCTATTCAGGATTCTCACGCAGGGGTTTAAACTTCATTCAGCACATAAATGAAAACATACCAAGCCACCTGGCTCTTGTCAGCAGTTCCTCTGCTTGATTTCAAATAGAAACGATTCTTTCCAGCTCCCTGGACTTACTGGCTTCCTCAGTCTCCCCGACTCTCAAGGCTGGCCAGCCTTTCCCAGTCCCTGGGCAAAGAATCCCCTTTACATGGGCTGCAGTCTCCCACAGGGCAGACCACTCTCCAGACATAAGTCTGTCTTCACTTAGCAGTAGCAAGCTGCTCACTCTCCACCATCCTCCACCTTCTGCTCTCACCAGCCCCTCATTATATTGGTTGTGTGCACCTGAGCACACACCATGCTGGCTGTCCACAAGACCCGGACACAGGGTTGGAGATCCCATCCAAGTCTCTGCGGGATCTCCAAACTACACAGCCCCATCCGAACTTAGCAAAACCCGGAGAAAGCTGCCAAAACAGTTTTCTCAATTTCCAAGCTATGCTCTGTAGTTCTGCAGACTGCTGACATGCAGACTCTGTGTCCATTTGTGCTCCCTTTCCATAGGGACAGGGACTTTCACTATATATATATATATATATATATATATATATATATATATATATATATATATATATATATAAAAATCTAAATCTCTATATCTCTCTAAAAGTGAGTACACCCCTAAGTGAAAATGTCTGAATTGGGACCAAAGTGTCACTATTTTGTGTGACCACTATTACTTTCCAGCACTGCCTTAACCCTCATGGGCATGGAGTTCACCAGAGCTTCACAGGTTGCCACTGGAGTCCTCTTTCACTCCACGACGACGTCATGGAGCTGGTGGATGGTGGAGACCCTGCGCTCCTCCACCTTCCATTGAAAGATGCCCCACAGATGCTTAATAGCGTTAAGGTCTGGAAACATGCTTGGCCAGTCCATCACATTTACCCTCAGCTTCTTTAGCAAGGCAGTGGTCATCTTGGAGGTGTGTTTGGGGTCGTTATCATGTTGTAATACTGCCCTGCAGCCCAGTCTCTGAAGGGAGGGGATCATGCTCTGCTTCAGTATGTCACAGTACATGTTGGCATTCATGGTTCCCTCAATGAACTGTAGCTCCCCAGTGCCGGCAGCACTCATGCAGCCACAGACCATGACACTCCCACCACCATACTTGACCTTCTGCAAGACGCATTCGTTTTTTGTACTCCTTACCTGGTTGCTGCCACACACACTTGCACCATCTGAACCAAATACGTTTATCTTGGTCTCATCAGACCACAGGACATGGTTCTAGTAATCCATGTCCTTAGTCTTTGTCTTCAGCAAACTGTTTGTGGGCTTTCTTGTGCATCAAATTTAGAAGAGGCTTCCTTCTGGGATGACAGCCATGCAGACCAAATTAATGCAGTGTGCGGTGTATGGTCTGAGCACTGACAGGCTGATCCCACACCCCTTCAACCTCTAAAGCAATTCTGGCAGCACTCATATGTCTATTTCCCTAAGATAACCTCTGGATATCGATATATACATTATCGATGCTAAGCACGTGCACGCAACTTCTTTGGTCGACCATGGCAATGCCTGTTCTGAGTGGAACCTGTCCTGTTAAACCGCTGTATGGTCTTGGCCACCGTGCTGCAGCTCAGTTTCAGGGTCTTGGCAATTTTCTTATAGCCTAGGCCAGGGGTGCCCAACCTTTTGAAGCACGAGGGCCACTTAAGCGACTTGGTAACCGGTCATGGGCCACAATGAGCGGAGCGGGCAGATGGCAGGTCTGTCTGCTTTGCATATGCAGAGTGGATACGGACACAACCCACTATACTTTTTTTATTTATTTTTATTTTATCGGATTGGAGGTAGGACACAAGTCTGTTTACATCTGCCACTCCTTAGAGGTGAATGGAGGGTCCAATTGGGTCGAACTGACCGCGTGAAAGGGGCCCAAGGCTGCTTTCACACTGATACGCTGCAGTTTACCCACACCATAGGTGCAACACAGTGTACCTTTTGGCTTTCCTTCACTTTGCCAGAGACTATTATAATCTGTAGGTTTGGTGCACTTTCAGAAAGCTTACCAAACTCGCAGGTATTAACAGAAGTCTATGGCTCAGTGCAGGTAACCCGCAGGTGCACCGCTCTGCATCTGTCGGTCAGTTTAATAGCAGCCCAGTAACCACTGCAGAACAGATATGCCCATATATACACTGTGATTTTAGTAATAAACTGACCTTTAATAACAGTATTAAATTCCATCCCAGAGCAGGAGGTCACGGGCCACATCAGAGGGCTATGCGGGCCACTGGTTGGGCACCCCTGGCCATCTTTATGTAGCGCAACAATCATTGTTTTCAGATCCATAGAGTGTTTTGCCATGAGGTGCCATGTTGAACCTCCAGTGACCAGTATGAGAGTGTGAGAGCGATAACACCAAATTTAACACACCTGCTCCCCATTCACACCTGAGACCTTGTAACACTAACGAGTCACATGACAACAGGGAGGGAAAAAGGTTAATTGGGCCAAATTTGGACATTTTCACTTAGGGGTGTACTCACTTGAGTTATTTTGAAGGGACAGCAAATGTACACTGTTATTCAAGCTGTACACTCACTAAATTGTAGAGAAGTGTAATTTCTTCAGTGTTGTCACATTAAAAGATATAATAAAAATATTTACAAAAATGTGAGGCGTGTACTCACTTTTGTGAGATACTGTATATATAAATCTATATGTAGAGCTATATATCTAGATCTCCTGCATGGAGAGCCGCCGGGGGACCCCAGAAGAGGAGGATCGGGACCACTCTGTGCAAAACAAACTGCTCAGTGGAGGTAAGTATGACATGTTTGTTTGTAAACCTTCGGGTTTTATTTATTTTTTAAAATCACTTCAAGTCTCTGATTGTTTATATTCTGTGAGTGTATTTTGTGTTATTAAAAGGCAATGGTTGTTTGTAAATAGCACTCTTTTTCCTATTAGTATCCTTTTTATGGCCTTTGTTATAAATTGTGGAGTGGACCTGTCAGTGGAGAGAACTTGATCTGCCAAAGCATGTACGCCATTCCCAGCTTTTAAAGGTGAAAAGGGTGCTGCATGACCTTTTTATAATTTAAAGGTCTGCTTTAAAAGGTGAGAATCCATCTTTGTGCCTCTGGTGGTGGTTGGAATTTCTGCACATGCACACAGGAAAGTTAATGATCTGCAGTTTGGAATAATTATTCTTATTTTTTTTTCTAGCACTGACTTTTTCTTCATAAATTTAAGTCCTTGCTTTACATATGAATTGGGTATTAATAACTTTATAGATTTTTTATTATATAATTTTCTTTGAATAATTCATTGACGCAAACACTGTTTCTAGCATTGTGCAGCACATTTGGTCAATATATACTGTATGTGTGTGTGTGTGTGTGTGTGTGTGTATATGTATATGTGTATGTATATATGCCACAATTCTTAGCAAAGCCTGAAGTGCATGTATTCCAAAAGAGAGAGCGACACTCACGGGTCTTAAGAGGTGAATGTTCCAATGATTCAGGCCTCGTACACACGACCAAGTTTCTTTGTTCGTGTGTATGGTTTCTCGTCAAGAAAACCGACAAGTAATCTCGACGAGAAAATAGAGAACCTGCTCTCTATTTTCTCGTCGAGATTCTCGTCAGCCTGTTTCTCGACGAGAAAAGTGAGTGTGTGTACACTTACCTGTCCACCGGGAAGCCCGCGCATGTTCGAAATGAATTTGACGCATGTGCGGTAGCTTCCTAGGCATAGGTAGAGTATACCAAGATGGCGGCGACGGCATCGAATGTGACGAGCGCATGCTCGTCGTAGTCGATGACGTCACTGTGTACGCTCCATTCAAAGAACCGCGGGTTCTTTGAATCGAGCGTGTGTACACTCGGCCGAGACAAGTTTCTTGTCCAAGAATCTCGTCGAAAAAAACGACATGTTTTTTTCAACGAGAATCTCGGCCGTGTGTACGAGGCTTCACACGTTCATCTTCCTCAGAACAACAAGAGCTAGTGCCAAAATGTCAAAATAAAATCTTCACTGTGTGTTCACCTCTCAAGACCCGTCAGTCTGGCTCTCTCTTTTGGAATATATGTACTTCAGACTTTGCTTAGAACCCTGGCCTATTTTCTCTCTGATATGTGGCAACAACTAGATTATATACAGTGTGATATACACACACACGCACACACAGTGCTCCGCATAAATCAGTACACCCCAACAGATCTGTCAGAATGTCTTTACTTTTCTTTCAGAATCAACATTTTCTATGGGACACTATACTCCAAATTACCCCCATAAATGCAGGCCATTAATTGCAACCAAGATTTAATTTGCACACACAAAATTTTTCCTAACAAATTGATTCAAGATTTTGTTGCAAAAATGAATACACCCCAATGAAAGTCTTATGCCCTGTACACACGTTCGGAAATTCCGACAAGAAAACCGTGGATTATTTCTGACGTAATGTTGGCTCATACTTGTGTTGCATACACACGGTCACACAAATCTTGTCTGAAATTCTGACCATCAAGAACGCGGTGACATACAAGACGTACGACGAGCCGCGATCAATGAAGTTAAATAGGCAGTTCGGCTCTTCTGCTTGATTCTGAGCGTGCGTGATTTTTTGTGTGTCTAAATTGCAAACAGACGAGCGGAATTTCTGACAAGAACTTTTTCCGTCTGAAAAATAGAGAACCTGCTCTCAATCTTTTGCTGGCGGAAATTCTGACAGAAAATGTTGGATGGAGCATACACACTGTTGGAATATCCGACCAAAAGCTCACATCCTACTTTTTGGGATGGAAAATCCTATCGTGTGTACAGGGCATAAGGACCAAAGCAAAATTTTTGACAAGATCCAAATTAACAGGAATAGTGATGGACGAACATCTGATGGGATGGTTTGCGAAAGCGCGCAAATGTTCGAACCGCAGGTTTGCGGCGGGTTCCTTAAATTTTAATGGCAGGCGAACATGAAAAACCTCCCAGGTCATATTTGCAGCCACAAAATACTTACTAGCTGTGCACACATAGTCCCACAACATGGACACTGACATACCAGAAGTATTAAGCGAATCTGCGATCGATGAGCATTCCTTTTTTATCTGCGAAATTTCGTCAATTCAGGAGCGCATGAAGGCCATGGAGGAGAGGCAAGGCCAGGCTATGAAGGGGGTGCAGGAGATGATCCTGCTATTGGAAAAGTTGCTTTAAATTTGTATTTTTTATTTTTTTTATACGTTTTATAAATCGTTTATACAGTTATAACGTGTATTTTGGTTTTTGTAATATTGCTCGGTTTTAGTGTAATAGCTCGGCCTATATCAGCCAGAACTGACAGCAGCCGGTAAATACATGCCAAATACATATAGGGTCCATTCACACGTCTGTAAAATGGGTCCGCATCCGTTCCACAATTTAGCGGAATGTTTACAGACCCATTTATTTTCAATTCCAGCCTGAAAAATTAGGCATTCACAGCCTGGATAAAGAAGTAAGCGTCGGCCAGTACAGGCCCCAAAAATTTGCCAACATGCGTTCACCTGACCGCAAAGAACTTTGTATTCTGTGGCTGGAGGTACATTAGGCATTCACAGGATAAATACGTTTCGGCCATTACAGGCCCCAAAAATTAGGCATTCAACGGACATAAAGGCCTTTTATGCCGCTGTATTTACCCAAGACAGGGACCATGAATTGTTATGGGTGGTGGCGGATATTTGTGGCCTGTCATGAGGAATTTGAATCAAACATGGTCTACTGGTCACATGTGTTAAATTCCCCCTGCTGCGCTGAACGTCCTTTCGGACAGCACACTGGACGAGTGGCAAGCCAACAGTTCCATTGCAAATTGTGCAAGCTCTGGCCAGAGGTCAAGCCTGCCCACTTAGTAGTCCAGGGGGTCATCACTTCTCAGAGCGTCCACATCGGCTGTTAACCTAATGTAGTCGGACACCTGTCGGTCTAGGCGTTCCCTGATGCTGGATCCGGGTGACAGCTGTCGATTGTTCAGCTGAAAGAATGATTTCATATCCGAAGTGACCAACACGTCTTCAAATCGCCCTCTAATTGCAGGCGCTGTTGGATTGGTACCCGCAACTGTTTCTCTGTGAGTGGAAATTCCTCTGCCAGCGCACGCAAAAGCAGAATGCAGCATTTCTCTAAGCAAGGCCTGGAAGTGCTCCATTCTGACAGCCCTCTGTAATGGTGATAACATTTCCGGCATCTTTTGTAGTGATGAGCCGAACACCCCCGGGTTCGGTTCGCACCAGAACCCGCGAACGGACCGAAAGTTCGTACGAACATTAGAACCCTATTAAATACAATGGATGCAAACGTTCGAATTCTAAAGTGCTAATTATAACGACTATTATGCATGTTATTGTCCTAAAAAGGGTTTGGGAACCCGGGTTCTGCACCAGGGGACATGTATCAATGCAAAAAGAAGTTTTAAAAACGGTCGTTTTTCGGGAGCAGTCATTTTAATGATGCATAAAGTGAAAAAAAAAAAGGTCAAATATTCCTTTAAATATCGTACCTGGGGGGTGTCTAAAGTATGCCTGTGAAGTGCCACGTGTTTCCCGTGTTTAGAACTGTCCCTGCACAAAAT
This sequence comes from Rana muscosa, assembly GCA_029206835.1. Lineage (NCBI taxonomy): Eukaryota > Metazoa > Chordata > Amphibia > Anura > Ranidae > Rana > Rana muscosa. The sequence goes on from CM055121.1 coordinate 692,217,999, forward strand.
GACACTTCTAAAGGAAAAAAAAGCCATTTAAAACTGCTTGCGGCTTTAATGTAATGTCTGGTCCCGGTAATATGGATGAAAATCTTTAAGAAAAATGGCATAGCTACCCCATGACCCCCCCCCTACCCCAGCTCATTACCAGCCCCTTTGGGTCTTGTATGGATATTAAGGGGAACCCCGCACATAAAATAAAGGCCCTATATACTCTGAACAGCCGTATACAGGTGGTGCATACAAGACAGGGACTGTAGGTTTGTTCTTATGTAGAATCTGTTTGTAATTTTGAACAGGTACATTGTTTAAGTGTAGCTCCAGCCCAAAAATCTATTTTTAAACTTTTTGGAAAACATAGGTAAGGGTTATCACCCCTGTAACATTTGTTTTGCTGTCTGTGCCCCTGTTCAGAACATTTCACCTCACTTTCCGTCCCAATGACAACTGTTTTTGAAATGTGGTGTTTTTCTTGAAACAAGGATTGGTGATAAAGCATCAGTACAGAGGAGACACCTTTCTCCCATATTAATTCTTACAGGAGAGAATTTTCCTTCCATGGGGTAGATTTCCTCTCACTTCCTGTTGTCTTCTTGCGTTTGCAAGTAGGAGTCGTTTGTAAGTTGGATGTTTGAAAGTAGGGACCTGCCGTATATACTCTGCAGAAATAGGCCCCTTAGTTGTTGGTGTTGGCACAACACTGTAAGCACTCACAGTTACTCTTGATTGGTGCTGGAACGCCCTGCTGTCAACTATTATATCAGGAATTGTAATTACATATAATTGTTGAACAGTGGTAGTAAAAATTGGGCCTTTGATGGTGGTGCTGGTGCCACAACACTGTAAGCCCTGACAGTTACTCTTGGTGGGTGCAGCAATGGGCCCTGCTGTGAATTATTAGATCAAGAATTGTAATTGCATGCCCCTGTTGAGCAGGGGCTGAAAAATTGGGCCTTTCGTGGTGGTGGTGGTGCTGGTGCCACAACACTGTAAGCCCTGACAGTTACTCTTGGTGGGTGCAGCAATGGGCCCTGCTGTGAATTATTAGATCAAGAATTGTAATTGCATGCCCCTGTTGAACAGGGGCTGAAAAATTGGGCCTTAGGCACTGGTGGCACAACACTGCAACCCCTCACAGATACTGTACTTGGAGCACAGCAATGAGCCCTGTTGCAAAGTATTGCTTCAAAAATTGTAATTACACGCCCCTGTTAAACAGGGGCTGAAAAATTGGGCGTTAGGCACTGGTGGCGGCACCCATAAACAAAAATGATCTTCCAAGCTATCATCATCAATCGTATCATTGAGGACTCGGAGGAGGAGGATAGCCAGTCAACATAACAGCACAGGCACTCAGCATCAGCATCAGTCTTGAAGGGATGTGACATGCTAAAATCAATTAGTCTGTTATATCAGCATCAGGTGTGTGGTAGCTGGTGGTGATCCAAGACTGGTTCATCTTGATGAAAGTCAGTCGATCAACCGAGTCGGTGGACAGGCGCACCCTGTGATCCGTGACAAATCCTCCAGCAGCACTGAATGTGCGTTCCGAAAGAACGCTGGATGCAGGACAGGCCAGTAGCTCAATTGCATACTGTGCAAGCTCTGGCCAGTGATCCATCCTCAAGACCCAGTAAGCCAGAGGATTTTCGGTGGGGAAGGTGTCCAAGTCTGACCTTGCCCCTAGATATTCCTGCACCATGTTTATCAGACGCTGGCGATGGCTGCTGGAACCGATCATACTTTGGGGCTGCGGACTAAAGAATTGTCTGAACGTATCGGTCAGACGGCCACCTTCCCCACCGCTCCTTCTTTGACTGGCCGAAGCCTCAGCAACTCGTTGTCCAGGACCAGGAGTTTGTAACCTCCCAGTCTCTGGGAACGCGTTGCATAGACCTTTCTGCAAGGCCTCCCGGAGTTGTCTCATCCTCTGCTCCCTCTGCGACGGTAACATAAGGTCCGCAACCTTACCCTTGTACCGTGGATCAAGGAGAGTGGCCAGCCAGTAATGGTCCCTCTCCTTGATCCGAAGAATACGAGGATCCTTCCGCAGACTTTGCAGGATCAGGGAGGCCATGCAGCGTAGGTTAGCTGAGGCATTCGGTCCGGAGTCCTCTGGGTCACTAAGGACGACATGATCCGCAGCCACCTCCTCCCAGCCACGTACAAGTCCACGGGTTTCTTGGGACTGTAAATCATCCCTAAAAGCCTGCTGCTGTTGATGCTGCTGAGTGCCAGGCTCCACCTCCATGCTGGCACAATCCTCCTCCTCCTCCTCCTCCTCGTCCTCGTCCTCTTCCTGTGCGATGGGTGGGACAGAAGGAACACTGTCTGGGTAAAGGGGGCCTTGAGAGGCAAGGAAGTCCTCCTCTTTCTGCCTCTGTTCTGCCTCAAGTGCCCTGTCCATTATTCCACGCAGCGTGTGCTCCAACAGGTGGACAAGAGGTACAGTGTCACTGATGCATGCACTGTCACTGCTCACCATCCTCATGGCCTCCTCAAATGGTGCCAGGACAGTGCATGCATCCCTGATCATGCCCCACTGGCGTGGAGAAAAAAAACCAAGCTCCCCTGACCCTGTCCTGGTGCCGTAGTCGCACAGGTACTCATTGATGGCCCTCTGCTGCGTGTGCAGCTGCTGCAGCATGGCCAACGTTGAGTTCCACCTGGTGGGCATGTCACATATAAGGCGGTTCTTGGGCAGGTTCAACTCCTTTTGCAGCTCAGCCAGGCGAGCACTGGCATTATAAGATCTGCGGAAATGCACACAGACTTTCCTGGCCTGCCTCAGGACATCCTGTAAGCCCGGGTACCTGCCCAAGAACCGCTGCACCACCAGGTTAAGGACGTAAGCCACACAGGGCACATGGGTCAGTTGTCCCTGTCACAGGGCGGAGAGGAGGTTGGTGCCATTGTCGCAAACCACCATTCCTGGCTTAAGCTGGCGTGGCGTCAACCACCTCTCGGCCTGGCCCTGCAGAGCAGACAGGACCTCTGCCCCAGTGTGGCTTCTGTCCCCCAAACACACCAGCGCAAGCACGGCATGGCATCTTTTTGCCTGCGTACTTGCGTAGCCCCTTGAACGCCTACGGAGCACCGCTGGTTCAGAGGACAAAGCACAGGAAGAGGCCATGGAGGAAGAAGAGGATGGGGTGGAGGAGAGAGGTGTGTCACAACCAGTAGTAGCATTTTGGAGGCGTGGCGGTGGAACAACCTCCAACACTACTGCACCTTGTCCTGCATCCTTCCCAGCTGCCAAAAGAGTGACCCAATGGGCCGTGAAAGAAAGGTAACGTCCCTGTCCATGCCTGCTGGACCATGAGTCAGCGGTAATATGCACCTTACCGCTGACCGCCCTGTCCAGCGAGGCCAAGACATTGCCTTCCACATGCCGGTAGAGAGCCGGAATAGCCTTCCGTGAGAAAAAGTGGCGTTTGGGAACTTGCCACTGAGGAACCACACATTGCACAAACTCACGGAAGGGGGCCGAGTCTACCAACTGAAAAGGCAGCAGTTGAAGCGCTAGCAATTTAGCCAAGCTAGCATTCAACCGCTGGGCATGTGGATGGCTGGGAGTGAACTTCTTTCGACGGTCCAGCAGCTGGGGCAGGGAAATTTGCCTGCTAGAATCGGACGTCGGTGTACTGCTAGCAGAGTGGCCGCAAGTACTTGGCTGTGACACACCTAATTCTACACCTTCATTCCTCTCAGTGCATGTTTCAGAGAGGACTGAAGTTATAGTGGGGTTGGAGATCCCAGCTGATGCGGTGCAAGGAGAGGTCCGCTTTGTTCTTTGGTGTGGGTCTTTGAGGTAGGCTTGCCAACGAGCTGCATGGCAGGTCAACATATGTCTGGTCAGGCATGTGGTACCCAAGCGGCTGATGTTTTGGCCACGCGATATACGCTTGAGACATATGTTGCAAACAGCAGCTGTGCGATCTGATGCACTAGCCTCAAAAAAGGCCCACACCAAAGAACTTTTTGAATGACGGGCAGAGGCAGCGCCCTGCACAGGCGGAGCTCTGCGGTGTGATTCCGTCGGTGTACTGCCCTTACGCTGGCCACCAAAGGGCATCCTGCCTCGTTGGAGATGTGCCTCCTCCTCATCCTCCTCCTCCTCCTCCTCTCTCCTATTAGGCACCCACGTGGAGTCAGTGACCTCATCATCCCCTCCCTCCTCATCACTGGAGCCAATCTGGCAGTATGCTGCAGCTGCTGGAACATGACTGCCAGATTGGTGTCCTTCTTGAGCATCCCCTCTGTCTGCTCTCACGCTACTGCCTTCCTCTAGCTGGGTTTCATCATCAGACCCTTCGAAACGCTGGGCATCCTCCTGGAGCATGTACCCAACACTGTGCTCAAACAGTTCGGGGGACTCCTCAGGAGGAGGACATGGTGGGTCTAGGGAAGGAGTGACTGATGATGAGTCTGACATTGATACCAGGGAAGAGGACGCTTTGGCAGCTGCTTTGCCAGTACCCTGAGCCTGGGTGAGAGAGGAGGAGGAGGAGGGCTTGGTCATCCACTCTACCAAGTCTTCGGCATGATGTGGCTCAACATGTCCAGCTGCCGAAAAGAAGGACAAGCGTGTCCCATGGCCATGTGCTGATGACAATGCACCGCGTCCACGACCAGCACTGTTGCCCCCAGACACAGAGCCTGCTTGCCCTCTTTTATTGCCTCCTGACTGTCTGCCTCTCCTTGTTTGCTTTCCAGACATTCTAATGGATGGCCTGCAGGGAGATGGGGAAAAAAGCAATAAGGGCTACCTTCAGGTGTCCTTCTCTGTCCCTTTACTTAAGGATTTCTAAATATGGTTGAGGATGATTGCTTTCGCACAGAATAGCACAATGACAATTTCCCTGACTGTCCAAAAAACAAGGATTTCAAAGATGGTTGATGAGGAATGCTTTAGCACAGTATAGCACAATGAGAATTTCCCTCACTGTCCTTCCCTGTCCCTACAAACAAGGTTTAGCACAGTAAAACACACTGACACTCTCCCTACCTATAGTTTTCTGTCCCTATAAAAAATGTTTTTTTAAAGATGGTTGATGAGGAATGCTTTAGCACAGTATAGCACAATGAGAATTTCCCTCACTGTCCTTCCCTGTCCCTACAAACAAGGTTTAGCACAGTAAAACACACTGACACTCTCCCTACCTATCCTTCTCTTTCCCTAAACTAAAGGAATCCAGGTTAAGCAAGAAAAAAAAAAATGTCACTGTCCCTGCCTATGCTTCTCTTTCCCTGCTCCGGAACACACTACACTAGGCCGCCGTGCTGGCGGCCTTTTATAGTGTGGGGCGTGTACTAAACACCCTCAGCAATAATTGGCCACAGGCATCCTGCCTGTGGCCAATCATTGCTCTCCTCGCTGCCGGCGCTGTGATTGGCCAAGCATGCGGGGTCACAGTGCATGCTTGGCCAATCACAGCGCCTGGATGACACTGCGATGGCGTAGTGCATTGTGGGCCGCGAATTAGGCGCGAACGGCCCAAATCGTTCGTTGTTCGGCGAACGATCGAACAGCCGATGTTCAAGTCGAACGTATGTTCGACTCGAACACCGAGCTCATCCCTAATCTTTTGTTTGTACCGGGGGTCTAAGTACGTTGCCACCCAGTACTGATCCTTGCCCTTTATGCTTTTTATACGGGGGTCCCTCTTAAAACACTGGAGCATGAAGGCCCCCATTTGCACTAAACTGGAAGCGGTGTGGTGGCCTGGCTCCTGCTCATCATCCAGGATAATGTCGTCCTCCTCCCCCCAACCACGGACAACAGGGATCCCAGAAAGTTTTAAAGCATGCTCTTCTTTCTCCTCCTCCTCATCCGCCCCGACACCATCCTCCTCTGACTCCTCTTCAGACTCCTGTTGTTGACTTGTCTCAGATGGAGTAGCCCCACTGGCAATTCATCCAGCATTGCGACTTCCTCATCTTCACAATGTAAAAGAATATGGCGGCCGCTAATAGCACCATATGTTTGGCGAATAGTGAACGCGCAAAGTTCGCCGCAAACCGACCGCGGGGCGAACCGCAAGGCCATCTCTAAACAAGAATTCAACTACAGGTGAGCGTAATTATTCATTAAAAAAAGAAAACCCCTTACCATTTTATGCTGTCAGCAATGGCACCACATGGAAGAGAAATGTCACAAGGCCTGACAAAGAAAATAATTTCTTTACACAAGCAAGGTGAAGGCTACAAGAAGATCAGCAAATCTTTACTTCTCAGTCAGAATACTGCAACAAAAATTTAACAAAGATGGAACTGCAACCATCTCACAGATGTCCAGGCCGCCCACATAAGTTGGCACTTCAACGGAAGATTAAAGAGAATCGCCACGCAAGTTCACTGAAGTTAGCTAAATAAGTAGAAAGCCAAACTGGGGTGATAGTTTCCTGTGACACAATACAGTGTACACTGAAGAGGAGTTGCATGCATGGGTGTCATCCATGAGGGAATCCTCTCCTAGAGCCCATGCACAAAAAAGTCCGCCTAGAATTTGCCAAGGGCTCATGCTGAAAAATAAGAAGACTACTGAGCCTCTGTTCTCTTGAGTAAAAAGACCAAGATGAATGTTTTTGGAACTGATGGCTTCAAAACTGTATGGCATCGCAAAGATGAGGAGTACAAAGAAAAATGAATGGTGTGGGGCAGCATGAGTGCTTCTGGTGTTGGGTAGCTGCATTTATGGTATCATGAATTCACAGATGTACTGCTCTATATTGAAAGAGAAAATGCTACCATCACTTGGTCACCAGGTACTTTTTCAATATGGCGATGATCAAAAACGCCACTGTTGATTTTCTGAAGAGGGTGAAAGTGATTCAGTGGCCAAGTATGTCTCCTGATCTGAACCCAATCAAACACCTATGGGGAATTCTAAAGAGACAAGTTGAGCATCACTCTCCATCTAGCATCCAGGCTCTAAAGATGTTCTTGAAGAATGGAAAAAGATGTACTTTGCAATATGTCGCCAACTTGTTCATTCTATGCCTAGAAGACTTGGTGCTGTCCTTACAAATCATGTAGGTCATACAAAATACTAGATGTAGTAATTTTTGTTGTGGAGTGTATTCATTTTTGAATCAATTTTAGTAAAACTGAAAATTTTGTGATCTAAGTTATATTAACCTTGCTTTCATGTAATGAGCTGAACATGTTCTATAAAACTCAGCTTTGTCAAAATTTTGGCAATTGTTCTTGTGTTCATTAAGATATTGATTAAAATCATACTTTTCAAAAGTGGTGTTCTCATTTATGCTTAGCACTGTGTGTGTGTGTGTGTGTGTGTGTGTGTGTGTGTGTGTGTGTGTGTGTGTGTGTGTGTATATATATATATATATATATATATATCTCACTGTAGCAATCTGCCAAACGTCTGAGCTTGTATTACCAGATAATTCATAAACGAATAGCTATTACACACCAGTTCCAAAAAAAGTTGTGAGGCTGTGTAAAATCTAAAGAGAAATGCAATGATTTTCAAATCTCAGAAACCCATATTTATTCACGATAGAAAAAAAGAAAATATATCAAATGTTGATATGAGAAAATTTACCATTTTAAGAAAAAATAAGGCCTCTCAAAGTTTTTAAACAGGGCAACAAAAAACCTGGCAAAGTGGTAATAACAAGGAAGAGCTGGAAAAACATTTTCCAGTTAATTGGGTTAACTGGCAATAGGTTGGTAAAATGATTGTATAGAAACGGCATCTTAGAGATCGAGAGTCGGAGTGTCTCCGAAGTAAAGATTGTCAAAGGTTTACCATAGGAAATTACTGTAAATGGAGGAATAATGTTACGCCATGTAAAATTGCACTGAATTTAAACAATATGAGAATAAAGATTTGCCGAACGACCCCCCCCCCCCTGTTTGTTTCGCATCAGCATTTTCAAACATCGCAATAGTTCACAGAACCGAATAACGAACTTCATTAAATTCTATGGGACCAAAACTGCCCATTTATGAGGCTTATATGTGAGTAATTGGGCATACAATGGTTAAGGGGGTCTGTGTACTGCACTGGGTGACATGTATCAATGAAAAAGTTTGTAAATACCATCATTTTTTAAATGAGCAGTGATTTACTGATGCTTAAAGTGAAACCATAAAAATTAGAAATAACCTGCTGCAGCAATGACATTTATAAAGCCCAAAAAAACTAACACATTTTCCCTGCAGCTTTTTTTATTTTGTAAGCAAAGGCTTGGGGAGCCAGTTTGTATGATGGGGCCACAACTGAGTGCACTCAGAACAAGATTAGAGATTGGATAAAATCTGGTGTCTCTTTCGCAGACTCTGGATAGACATAAGTGCAGAAAAATTGGGTTTTGGGTGCTGGTGTTGCCTTCATCCCATAACCCTATGAAGGTACTCTTGATGAAAGCAAGAATTGGCCTTCCTGTCAAAAGTTTACATAATATGCCCTAGCCAAACAGGTGCAGAAAAATTGTTCTTTGGGCATTGGTGGTGCCTTCACGCAGCATCCCTTTTTAGAGGTGCTCTTGATGAAAGCAAGAATTAGCCTTGCTGTCAAATTTAAATGATGTGCACCTGTCAAACAGGTGTGGAAAAATTGGTCCTTGGGTGGTAATGGTGCCCATGAAACCTACACCAAAAATGTTATTTCATATGATATCAACACCCACAAAGCTAGACAGTCTTTCAGAGATTCCAGATCCAAAAAGCACGAAATCAGCGACATCAGCATCAAGAACTTGATAGCTTCTTCTAATCCAGGACAAATTAATTTTGATAAATGTCAGCCGGTCCACGGTGTCTGTAGACAGACGCACTCTTATCTGTCACAAAACCTCAGGCAGCACTGAATGCTGTTTTGAAAGCATGCTGGATGCAGGACAGCCCAGAAGCTCAAATGTATACTGAGCAAGTTCTGGCCAGTGGTCTATTCTCATGTTCCAGTAACCCAGTGTTTTGTCAACTGGAAAGCTCTTTTTGTCTTTTTTCACCCCTAGATGTGGAAGCTGACAGCCCTGGGAGCTGAGGACTAAAAAAGATTTGAAAGGCATCACTGAGGCAGCCTGCTTCTCCACCCCTCTCTTTTGACCAACAGAAGCCTCAAAACTACATTTTCTACTAGACTGTAACCTACCAGAGTCAGGAAAGGCATTACATAAACTCCTCTTTAAGGTGTCCTCAAGAGATTTCATCTTCTGCTCCCTCTGTGGGGGTGGGATGAGTTCCGAGACTTTCCTCTTGTAATGGTGGTCAAGGAGGGTTGCCAACCATTAGTGTTCCTTCTCCTTGATGCTACATATTCTTGGGTCCTTTCACAGACTTTGAGAATGAGGGAGCCCATGGACCGCAAGTTTGCGGAGGCAGGAGAAGTGGACTCCTCTGGGTTACTGGGGATTACAGTATCTGGAACTGCCTCCACCCAGCCACGTACTACTTCCAAGGTTTCTGGGGATGGAAAACCATCTGTTAAGGGTTGATGTATGTCTTGCTCTGCTTCAATGTCTCAAACTGCCATAATCATCCTCCCTCTCTTCTTGTGTGTTCTGTGGCATGGCAAGAATGGTGTCTGCATAAAGTGGGCCTTGAGAAGAAAGGAAGTCCTCCTTCTCCCGCTGCTCTGCCTGGAGTGCCCTGCCCATAATGTCCCACAGAGTCTGCTCCAGTAGGAACACAACAGGGATTGTGTCACAGATGCATGCATTGTCATGGCTCACCATACTTGTGGCCTTCTTAAATGGTCACAGTACAGTGTATGCATTCTTTATCAGCAGCCATTGGCGTGTGGGGGAAAAAAAGCCAAGCTGGTCCTTGTGCCATACTCACACATATGTACTCATTGATGGCCCTCTGCTGCATGTGCAGCTACTGCTGCAGCATTGCCAAAGTTGAGTTCCACCTGGTGGGCATGTCACAATTCTGGCGGTTTATGGGCAGGTTGAAGTCCAGCTGGATTTTCAGTCAAACTAGCACTGTCTGTGCATGACTGCCTGAAATGGCTACAGACTCTTCAGGTCTGCTTGAGCTTTCCCTGTCAACTTTCCCTGTCTAAGGGCGGACAGGAGGTTTGTGCTGTTATTGCACATAGATGGTGTGTCATCAACAACTTCTGGGCCTGCCCTACAGAGCTGCAAGAATCTCTGCTCCAGTGTGGCTTCTGTTCCCTAGACAGACCAGCTGAAGCACTGCATGGCACCTTTTAGCCTGACTCATTGAATAGCCTCTTGAACACTTATCTGTTACTTGTGGTTCATAGGAAAATTCAGCAGAGCGCATGGAGGAGAGGGTAGAGCTGACAAATCTTGCATCATTAGCTGTATGGAGACATTGCGGCACAACAAGCTGCAGCATTGAGCCTGGTCCTGCATCCTTTCGAGTTGCAAGCAGAGTTACCCAGTGTGCTGTGAACAAAACATATCATCCCTGGCCATGCTTGCTGAACCACATGTCAGCAGTATTGTGGACCTTGTGGCTGACTGCCTTGCCCAACGATGCCACAACATTGCCTTCCATGTGATGGTAGACAGCTGAAATTGCCTTATGTGAAAATAAATAGCGACTGGGAACCTGCCATTGTGGTACAGCACATTCTGCAAAATCACAGGGGGAACAGAATCCACCAGAAAGAAAGACAGGAGTTGTAATGCTGGGCATGTCGGTGGCAGTGATTTTTTTTTTTTTGCTGCAGCAGATGGGGCAGAGAAATTTGTCAGCTATAGCCTACAGCTGTGGGTGTGCTACTGTCAGATGTGCTGCAAGGACCTGGGACACCCTGCGCTATATCATCAATCCTGTCAGTGGAGGCTGCTGAGAGGTCATGAGGTATTTCGGGGGTAGACCGGAAAGGCGAAGAGTGAGGAGGAGCAGAATTGCATCCCTTTTGTGTGGCTTTCAAGTGGGCTGAGTGGTGGGAGGTTAAATGCCTTGTCAAGCATGTGATACCCGAATGTTTGGTGTTTTTGTCATTCTTGATGTGCTTGAGGCAAAGTTTGCAAATTGCAAAAGTGCAATCGGCTGCACATGTGCTAAAAAAGGCCTGAACAGCAGAGCTGTGGGAAGTTGGCCGGGAGATAACAGCTCCACAATCTGGTGGAATAGGGTAGCTGCTCTATACTCTTCCATGAAGGCTACCTATTTGGGGTTGCGCCTTACCCTCACTTTACTCCTCTGCTCTATCTGGCACCCAAATCATGTCAGTGACCTTATCATCCCCTCCATCCTCATCACTGGAGACAACTTGGCAATATGCTGCGGCTGGGGGAACATGAACACTAATTTGTTGTTTACCAGTATTCTCCCCTCTTTGTAGGCTCAGGTTCCTACATTCCTCAACCTCAGAACCAAGATCCCTCCAAGTAATGTGTGGCAGAGCGAGGCTCTGTCCCAGTAAAAAAATGGTTAAAGTGGACACAGAGTCTGCATATCAGCTGAGTGCAGAGATACAGAGTGTAAATTTAAAAAAAACAGAGAAAACTGCTCTGGCAGTTTTCTCAGATTTTGCTATTTCTACATTTGGCTTCTATGGCTTGGAGATCCTTCAGAGTCTTGGGTGGGATGGGATCTCCAACTCTGTGTCCGGGTCTTGTGGACAGCCAGCATGGTGTGTGCTCAGGTGCACACAACCAATATAATGAGGGGCTGGTGAGAGTGAAGGAGAGTGAAGGATGGTGAGCAGCTTGCTTACTGCAGTAGCTGCTAGTGAGTGTCTCTGTGTGAGGACAAACGCTGTGTGCGTTGAAGGGCTTTAAGCTGTGTGCGTCCAAGGAGCCAGAAGCTGTGTGCATTAAGGGACTTCAAGCTGTGTGCGTTTAGGAAGCCCAAGACTGTGAGATTGGAAGATATAGTGGTTTAAGGTATCAGTACCTAAAGCAAGCAGAGGAACTGCTAACAAGAGAGCCAGGAGGCTTGGTATGTTTTTCTTATTTTTGGACTGCTAAATGAAGTTAAACCCCTGCGTGGGAATCCTGAAGGGACAGTTTGCTTTTGTTTTTCTGTTTGAATAAACGTGGGCTACCAGGCCCTTAACTAGAATGCCTGTCTGATATGGACTCACTGCATAAAAACGCATCTATCCACTTGAGCTAAAACACCCCAATATCACAAATGGCTGTGCATTGTCAAGGAGCAAGTGGCCGACGCTTTGTTCAAATAACTCGGCTGACTCCTCCATGCCAGAGGCTGGAGCTATGACCAGAGTAGATGGGGACAAGGAGACAGGTTTAGCCACTCTGGCAGCTGTAGTGGACTGCGCACTAGTCTCTGCTTGGGTGACGGCGGATGAGGAGGATGATGGTTTAGTAAGCCAGTCCACCATCACCTCTACATGCTGTGGCTGGATAGCATGGGCAACATAACTAAACAGAGGAAATGATGCCCTGACTGAGGATGGACCACGTCCACTTTAGGCTGTGGGCACATATGCTGCTGGCCCCCTCACAGGGCCATGGGAACCACTGCCTCTCCTTGTTGTTCTCCCAGACATGATGGGGGGGCGTTTATTATTATTTTTTTATAAAGATGTGGAAATGTGTATGTGGATGCATTTTAATCAATGAAAAGTGGTGTTTGGTGCACTTGATGCTCACTACACACACTCCACTGAAACACTATGATATACTGCAGTAAAAGTGCACTACTGCACTGAAATATACTGCACTGAAATATACAGCATTAAACGTACAGTAACGCACAGATATATACTTTGTTAACCGTGCACTAACGCACTGAACTATACTACATTAATAGAGCAGTAACCCACTGAAATATTCAGAGTTAAACAAACATGCAGTAAAACATAAAAATATACTTTGTTAAATGTACACTAATATACTGCAGTAACGCAGTAAACTATACAGCGTTAAACGTGCAGTAATGCACTGAAATATACTGCGTTCAACGTACAGTAATGCTTTAAATATAATGTGTGCTTTGTTTTTGTATAATGACACATTATTTAGATTTTTTGACACGTTTTTTTATATAAAATAGCCGCCTCCTGGGAGATCACTTTTTGGAATCTCGGCTTTACCGTTTTGTAAGTATGGGGCTCTTTGGGGCCTCTATTTGCAAAAGATATTTTTTATGACACATACTGTCATTTGATACTTAAGCCATGTACACCCATCAGTCTTTTTTCCATCGTTATAAAAAAATAGAACATGTTTTAAATTTTACCGATGGAAAAGAAAACGATAGCAAATTCCGATTGTCTGTGGGAAACTCCACCGGAGAAAAAACCCACGCATGCTCAGAATCAAGTCGACGCATGCTCAGAAGCATTGAACTTCATTTTTCTCGGCTCTTCTGAGTGTTTTACGTCACGACGTTTGGGACGGTCGGTTTTTTGACTGATGGTGTTGTAGGCAAGACTGATGGAAGTCGGCTTCATCGGATTACCGATGGAAAAATTCATCGGTTTAAAATCCATAGGAAATCCGATCGTGTGTACAGGACTTTAGTCTTTTTAGATACTGTATACAAAGACCTATTCCTGAAGAAGCAAGCAGTGGCTCACAAAATGTGGTGTTTTAGATGCTTGTATAATTCCACATATTTTATACAATATAGGTGTATGTTTTTAAGCAATTTGTCACCATGCTACACTTTTAGCTTGGCTTTCATGTCCATGTATATACTCAGGTTTCTAAATATTTACTCCATTTTGTTGGCCCTCATGCTCGCCTCATTTAAAGTCCCATGGGCTATTTATCTTCCATGTTTTTTATATATTTCATATTTTTGCTTTTTAACTGCTTCCCGCCCGGCCCATAGTCAAATGACAACCGCAGGAACCTTTCGTCCCTCCGGCCGGCCGTCATATGACGTCCTTGGATTCCCGTAGTGTGGAACACGTGCTCGCCGCATCACTGGGGACCCGATGCGCATGCCAGGCGGCCGCGATGTGCGCCGGGCACCCGCGATTGCTCGTCACAGAGCCAGGGATGTGGATCTCTGTGTGTAAACACAGAGATCCACGTCCTGTCAGGGACAAGGAGACCGATGGTGTGTCCCTTGTACATAGGGACACACCATCGGTCACCTCCCACAGTCAGTTCCCTCCCACGACAGTAAGAATCACTCCCTTAGGGGAGCACATTAACCCCTTGATCGCCCCCTAGTGTTAACCCCTTCCTTGCCAGTCACATTTATACAATAATCAGTGCATATTTATAGTACTGTTTGCTGTATAAATGTGAATGGTCCCAAAATAGTGTCAAAAGTGTCCGATCTGTCCGCCCCAATATCGCAGTCCTGACAAAAATCGCAGATCGCCGCCATTACTAGTAAAAAAAAATAATAAAAAAAAATGTCATAAATCTATCCCCAATTTTGTAGGCGCAATAACTTTTGCGCAAACCAATCAAACGCTTATTGCGATTTATTTATTTATTTTGCCAAAAATATGTAGAAGAATACGTATTGCCCAAAACTGAGAATTATTTTTTTTTTTTTAATTGGGCTATTTAGTATAGCAAAAAGTAAAAAATATTGTTTTTTTTCAAAATTGTCAGTCTTTTTTTGTTTATAGCGCAAAAAATAAAAACTGCAGAGATGATCAAATACCACCAAAAGGAAGCTCTATGGGAAAAAAAGGACGTAAATTTTGTTTGGGAGCTACGTCGCACGACCGCGCAATTGTCATTCAAAGCGTGACCATGCTGAAAGCTGAAAATTGGCCTGGGCAGGAAAGGGGTGAAAATGCCCTGTATGGAAGTGGTTAAATATTGCAACATAGTTTCTCACTGTACGTCTGTGGCAGATTCTTATGTTCACAATATTTTCACTGATTATAGCACTGTACCTGTTGTATATTGGGGGTTTTCACTGTCCTCATACATTTTCACACTTAAACATGTAATTTTTGCCAGATCTGACCAAGAATTGTGTAACTAATCACTTACCTTTGTTTTTATTTTAGAACTTGTTGAATTGTGTTGATAGTCTGTATGTTATGAAACCCCAGGAAACAAATTATGAAAAAAACAATTGATTTTCAGCCTGTCCAGCAGGAGCTATATACGTTGTAGTAGGAGGTTTTTCTACTGCTACTATGACAGTTTCCTTCTGCTGTCAAGGTTGTAAAGAAAATGGGGGGTACAGGCTCTTAAAGTCTGGTATGGATTTTAAGTGGAAACCCCTTGAAATAATCAAGAATAAAAATGCATGGTGTGCCCCCAAAAACCACACTCTCTTATCTGAGCCTGCAGCCTGGCAGGCTAGGAAAGGAAGGGGGGTGAGGGTGCACCCCCTGAACAATACCAGTCCACATACCCTCAAAATAGGTGGGTGATTTGCCCTGGATGGGCCCCCTTGTCTAAGCACCCTATATCCATGTTGATGGGCACAATGACTTTTGACCTGCAACCTTGGCTTGGTGATTGTGGGGGTCTGCGAGCAGACCGCATATTATGAATCGGAAGCCCTCTTTAACAACAAGGGGGCACCCAAATGCCAACCCCCCACAAGAGTGCATAAGAGGTACATGAAACCCTTACTCACAAAAAAGTAATTGAATAATAAATAAAAACACACAGTGAAATCCTTTTGGTTAGAAAAAAAAAACAGTCTCATGATGTGAATCAATCATCAATCACGTTGTTGAGCGATTCAGACCCATGTTAATCATGATGCATGGTGCCAGCTGACCACCAATGCATTAAAGCCACATGACTGCTTACTGGTAAATGACAGCTCCAGCAGATAAAAGCTAAATATCAAAAAATGGATGGGGTCTCTTGGGTGATGTCATTGACCAAACATAAACCTAACCATATTTGATCAATGACCTCAGCGGGATTCCCATGATGTCAATGACCAAATATGGTCATTTCCAAATTTGGTCTATTTGTGCAGACCTAACATGGTTTTTCCTATTTGTGTGTGTGTGTGTGTTCACCCTTAAAATTCATAAATGACCTGGTATGACTTATGAGGGGAACCCCACACCATTTTTTGTGGGGTTCCCAGTTAACATTTCTACTATACCCAGAATTGAGGATAAGGGTTTGGTATAGATGAAGGGAATCCCTGGACACTTTTTATACAAACAGAATGTGAAGCTGTCACTTGCTGGCATTTTAAACAGAAATTTTCATTTGTTTTGCCTATGTCATTTTTAATGTAGTAGGGTTTGTATACTTTGTACAGATGCACTACTTCACAAGCATGTTAAGGACATCCCCCAGGCATGTTATTTTAGGCCCCATTCGCCCCTTAGCAATTTTCTGATTGAAGCTTGTGGCTTCAATATTAGGGATGAGCCGAACACCCCCCGGGTTCGGTTCGCACCAGAACCCGCGAACGGACCAAAAGTTCGCACGAATGTTAGAACCCTATTAAATACAATGGATGCGACCGTTCGAAATCTAAAGTGCTAATTATAACAACTAATATGCATGTTATTGTCCTAAAAAGGGTTTGGGAACCCGGGTTCTGCACCAGGGGACATGTAGCAATGCAAAACGAAGTTTTAAATACGGCCGTTTTTCGGGAGCAGTCATTTTAATGATGCATAAAGTGAAAAAAAAAAGTCAAATATTCCTTTAAATATCGTACCTGGGGGGTGTCTAAAGTATGCTTGTGAAGTGGCACGTGTTTCCCGTGTTTAGAACTGTCCCTGCACAAAATGACATTTCTAAAGGGAAAAAAAGCAATTTTAAACTGCTTGCGGCTTTAATGTAATGTCTGGTCCCTGTAATATGAATGAAAATCTTTGAGAAAAATGGCATGGCTACCCCATCACCCCCCCCACCCCAGCCCATTACCAGCCCCTTTGGGTCTTGTATGGATATTAAGGGGAACCCCGCACACAAAATAAAAAAGGCCCTATATACTCTGAACAGCCGTATACAGGTGGTGCAAACAAGACAGGGACTGTAGGTTTGTTCTTATGTAGAATCTGTTTTTTTAATTTTGAACAGGTACTGTACATTGTTTAAGTGTAGCTCCAGCCAAAAAATCTATTTTTAAGCTTTTTGGAAAACATAGGGAAAGGTTATCACCCCTGTAACATTTGTTTTGCTGTCTGTGCCCCTGTTCAGAACATTTCACCTCACTTTCCGTCCCAATGACAACTGTTTTTGAAAAGTGGGGTTTTTATTGAAACAAGGATTGGTGATAAAGCATCAGTAGAGAGGAGACACCTTTTTCCCATATTAACTCTTACAGGAAAGAATTTCCCTTCCTAGGGGTAGATTTCCTCTCACTTCCTGTTGTCTCCTTCCGTTTGCAAGTAGGAGTCATTTGTAAGTTGGATGTTTAAAAGTAGGGGCCTGCCGTATATACTCTGCTGAAATTTGCCACAACACTGTGAGCCCTCACAGTTACTCTTGGTGGGCGCATGAATGGGCCCTGTTGTGAATTATTAGATCAAGAATTGTAATTGCATGCCCCTGTTGAACAGGTGCAGAAAATTTGGGCCTTTGGTGGTGGTGGTGGTGTTGCCACAACACTGTAAGCCCTCAGTTACTCTTGGTGAGCGCAGGAATGGGCCCTGCTGTGAATTATTAGATCAATAATTGTAATTGCATGCCCCTGTTAAACAGGGGCTGAAAAATTGGGCCTTAGCCACTGGTTCCACAACACTGCAACCCCTCACAGATACTGTACTTGGAGCACAGCAATGAGCCCTGTTGCAAAGTATTGCATCAAAAATTGTAATTACACGCCCCTGTTAAACAGAGGCTGAAAAATTTGGCCTTAGCCACTGGTGGCGGCACCCAGAAACAAAACTGTTCTTCCAAGCTATCATCATGAATCGGATCATTGAGGAGGAGGAGGAGGATAGTCAGTCAACATAACAGGACAGTCACTCAGCATCAGCATCAGTCTTGAAGGGATGTGACATTTGAAAATAAATTAGTCTGTTATATCAGCTTCAGGTGTTTGGTAGCTGGTGGTGATCCAAGACTGGTTCATCTTTATGAAGGTCAGTCGATCAACCGAGTCGGTGGGCAGGCGCACCCTGTGATCCATGACAAATCCTCCAGCAGCACTGAATGTGCGTTCTGAAAGAACGCTGGATGCAGGACAGGCCAGTAGCTCAATTGCATACTGTGCAAGCTCTGGCCAGTGATCCATCCTCAAGACCCAGTAAGCCAGAGGATTTTCGGTGGGAAAGGTGTCCAAATCTGACCTTGCCCCTAGGTATTCCTGCACCATGTTTATCAGACGCTGGCGATGGTTGCTGGAACCGATCATACCTTGGGGCTGTGGACTAAAGAATTGTCTGAACGCATCGGTCAGATGGCCACCTTCCCCACCGCTCCTTCTTTGACTGACCGAAGCCTCAGCAACTCGTTGTCCCCGACCAGGAGTTTGTAACCTCCCAGTCTCTGGGAACGCGTTGCACAGACCTTTCTGCAAGGCCTCCCAGAGTTGTCTCATCCTCTGCTCCCTCTGCGACGGTAAGATAAGGTCCGCAACCTTAGCCTTGTACCGTGGATCAAGGAGAGTGGCCAGCCAGTAATGGTCCATCTCCTTGATCCGAAGAATACGAGGATCCTTCCGCAGACTTTGCAGGATCAGGGAGGCCATGCAGCGTAGGTTAGCTGAGGCATTAGGTCCGTAGTCCTCTGGGTCACTAAGGACGACATGATCCGCAGCCACTTCCTCCCAGCCACGTACAAGTCCACGGGTTTCTTGGGACTGTAAATCATCCCTAAAAGACTGCTGCTGTTGATAATGCTGAGTGCCAGGCTCCACCTCCATGCTGACACAATCCTCCTCCTCCTCGTCCTCTTCCTGTGCGATGGGTGGGACAGAAGGAACACTGTCTGGGTAAAGGGGGCCTTGAGAGGCAAGGAAGTCCTCCTCTTCCTGCCTCTGTTCTGCCTCAAGTGCCCTGTCCATTATTCCACGCAGCGTATGCTCCAACAGGTGGACAAGAGGTACAGTGTCACTGATGCATGCACTGTCACTGCTCACCATCCTCGTGGCCTCCTCAAATGGTGCCAGGACAGTGAATGCATCCCTGATCATGCCCCACTGGCGTGGTGAAAAGAACCCGAGCTCCCCTGACCCTGTCCTGGTGCCGTTGTCGCACAGGTACTCATTGATGGCCCTCTGCTGCGTATGCAGCCGCTGCAGCATGGCCAACGTTGAGTTCCTCCTGGTGGGCATGTCACATATAAGGCGGTTCTTGGGCAGGTTCAACTCCTTTTGCAGCTCAGCCAGGCGAGCACTGGCATTATAAGATCTGCGGAAATGCACACAGACTTTCCTGGCCTGCCTCAGGACATCCTGTAAGCCCGGGTACCTGCCCAAGAACCGCTGCACCACCAGGTTAAGGACGTGAGCCACACAGGGCACATGGGTCAGTTGTCCCTGTCGGAGGGCGGAGAGGAGGTTGGTGCCATTGTCGCAAACCACCATTCCTGCCTTAAGCTGGCGTGGGGTCAACCACCTCTCTGCCTGCTCCTGCAGAGCAGACAGAACCTCTGCCCCAGTGTGGCTCCTGTCCCCCAAACACACCAGCGCAAGCACGGCATGGCATCTTTTTGCCTGCGTACTTGCGTAGCCCCTTGAACGCCTACGGAGCACCGCTGGTTCCGAGGACAAAGCACAGGAAGAGGCCATGGAGGAAGAAGAAGAGGAGGGGGTGGAGAGGAGAGGTGTGTCACAACCAGTAGTAGCATTTTGGAGGCGTGGCGGCGGAACAACCTCCAACACTACTGCACCTTGTCCTGCATCCTTCCCAGCTGCCAAAAGTGACCCAATGGGCCGTGAAAGAAAGGTAACGTCCCTGTCCATGCCTGCTGGACTATGAGTCAGCGGTAATGTGCACCTTACCGCTGACCACCCTGTCCAGCGAGGCCATGACATTGCCTTCCACATGCCAGTAGAGAGCCGGAATCGCCTTCCGTGAGAAAAAGTGGCGTTTGGGAACCTGCCACTGAGGAACCACACATTGCACAAACTCACGGAAGGGGGCCGAGTCTACAAACTGAAAAGGCAGCAGTTGAAGCGCTAGCAATTTAGCCAAGCTAGCATTCAACCGCTGGGCATGTGGATGGCTGGGAGTGAACTTCTTTCGACGGTCCAGCAGCTGGGGCTGTGAAATTTCCCTGCTAGAATCGGACGTTGGTGTACTGCTATCAGAGTGCCCGCAAGTACTTGGCTGTGACACACCTAATTCTACACCTTCATTCCTCTCAGTTCATGTTTCAGAGAGGACTGAAGGTATAGTGGGGTTGGAGATCCCAGCTGATGCGGTGCAAGGAGAGGTCCGCTTTGTTCTTTGGTGTGGGTCTTTAAGGTAAGCTTGCCAATGAGCTGCATGGCAGGTTAACATATGTCTGGTCAAGCATGTGGTGCCCAAGCGGCTGATGTTTTGGCCACGCGATATACGCTTGAGACATATGTTGCAAACAGCAGCTGTGCGATCTGATGCACTCGACTCAAAAAAGGCCCACACCAAAGAACTTTTTGAATAACGGGCAGAGGCAGCGCCCTGCTCAGGCGGAGCTCTGCGGTGTGATTCAGTCGGTGTGCTGCCCTTACGCTGGCCCCCCGAGGGCATTCTGCCCCGTTGGAGATGTCTCCTCCTCATCCTCTCTCCCATTAGGCACCCACGTCGGTGACCTCATCATCCCCTCCCTCCTCATCACTGGAACCAATCTGGCAGTATGCTGCAGCTGCTGGAACATGACTGCCAGATTGGTGTCCTTCTTGAGCATCCCCTCTCTCTGCTCTCACGCTACTGCCTTCCTCTAGCTGGGTATCATCATCAGACCCTTCGAAACGCTGGGCATCCTCCTGGAGCATGTACCCAACACTGTGCTCAAACAGTTCGGGGGACTGCTCAGGAGGACATGGTGGGTCTAGGGAAGGAATGACTGATGATGACATTGATACCAGGGAAGAGGACGCTTTGGCAGCTGCTTTGCCAGTACCCTGAGCCTGGGTGAGAGGATGAGGAGGGCTTGGTCATCCACTCTACCAAGTCTTCAGCATGATGCGGCTCAGCACGTCCAGCTGCCGAAAAGGACGACAAGCGTGTCCCATGGCCACGTGCGGATGACGATGCACCGCGTCCATGACCAGCACTGTTGTCTCTAGACACAGAGCCTGCTTTCCCTTTTTATTGGCTCCTGACTGTCTGCCTCTCCTTATTTCCCTTCCAGACATTCTAATGGCCTGCAGGGAGATGGGAAAACCAGCAGTAATGGGTAGCTTCAGGTGTTTATTTTGCAGGAAGCACACTACGCCCGCTGTAAGTGCTGTTAATGCCTGTTATTGTAACACAAAAGAAAAAAGCTCGAGCAATAAGGGCTAGCTTCAGGTGTATAATGTGCAGGAGGCACACTACGCCTGCTGTAAGTGCTACAAATGCCTGTTAGTGTAACACACCAGGAAAACACAGCAATTAGGGCTAGCTTCAGGTGTATATTTTGCAGGAAGCACACTACGCCTGCTTTAAGTGCTGCAGATGCCTGCCTGTGTTACGCAACAGGAAAACACAGCAATAAGGGCTAGCTTCGGTTGTATACTGTGCAGGAGGCTTAGCAAAAATATCACTGACACTGTCCCTACCTAT
Organism: Rana muscosa; assembly: GCA_029206835.1. Taxonomy (NCBI): domain Eukaryota; kingdom Metazoa; phylum Chordata; class Amphibia; order Anura; family Ranidae; genus Rana; species Rana muscosa. The sequence goes on from CM055121.1 coordinate 692,239,510, forward strand.
CCTTCTCTCTCCCTGCACACAAGGTTTAGCAGAATATCACTGACACTGTCCCTACCTATCCTTCTCTCTTCCTACACACAATTTCTCTAACACTGTCCCTGCCTATGTATGTCTTTCCCTGCGCCGGAACACACTACACAAGGCCGCCGCGCTGGCGGCCTTTTATAGTGTGGGGCGTGTACTAAACCCCCCTGAGCTATAATTATGTCTCTCCTCGCTGCCGGCGCTGTGATTGGCCAAGCATGCGGGGTCACAGTGCATGCTTGGCCAATCACAGCGCCGGGATTTTGGGCCGTTCGCGTCACTCGAATTTGGCGCGAACGACCCAAAACGTTCGATCTTCATCGAACACACGATGTTTGAGTCAAACGTATGTTCGACTCGAACGCGGAGCTCATCCCTATTCAATATGCTCAACAAACAAAATCCAATTCATTTCAATGACCTTATTCATGTCTGAGATTGTAGCAAAACGCTTGTCACTCAAAAGTAAATGAGCTACGTTTAGGCAGATTGGCAGCAGACTGGCCCCATAGACTTTAATAGGAATGCCTAAAAAAAAATCAACCTTAACATTTTATAAGCTTTTTACGTAAAACAGCAGCTCTCCACCCATATTCTCCTCCCCTAGTGTTTTCTATTGGCTAAAATAGAAACACCTGAAGCTTGAATGCACATGTAAAATGCTTGTAATAAGCTTCTAAACCACTTGTAATACGCTTGCAAAACTCTCAAATAAAAGTATCTGAAAATAGCTCTGCTCAGATGTGAACGGGGCATAAAGGAATTATGCATTTTTAATGCTTACCTTAAGAATTATTAAAACCGCTGCTTACTGTCATATGGTATTTAACAAAGAAACAATGTCCAGCCCCCCCATGTTGTTGGTTTGACAATCTCTTGCCTATTGGCCTCAAAAATGGCCAGAACGGATTTTTAACATTTGGTTCCCACAACTTCAATGTGGTTCAGATTCGGTACCCGAACTCTACTAAACCCAGGTAGTTTAGCTCATCTCTATTCAATAGGTATTACATTTCTAAATAGATTTTTAAAATACACTATAGCATGTTTCCACTTACAATTCACGCATGTTGTAGTGATGCAAGGTCAATTAGTGCAATATTTTGGAGTAAAATGCTTACACACAAAATAGGTTCATTAATATTTTACAAAGAAATTGCTTGAAGCACAATGAGTTTCTGTGGGGAAAAAGTGTGACATAATTAACAAATAATTCTCTTAGAACAGGGTGTTCAACTAGTGGTGGGTGCCCTAGGGAATTGCATCTGTTAAAAGTCAAGTATGTATTAATTTACTCTTACTGTATGTTCCCTTCAGTGTGTTTTTCAAGCTCCCCTGGTAATCTTTGCCAATTAATGCATAAAGTTTTATTTAACCAAAAATATACTCTAGTTATGTTTGGATTTTTTCATATTGCAGAAATTATTATTTTTTTCTCTAAAGGTTATAGAAAACCACATCAGTAAAGTCCTGGAAACATCATTCCAACTTCTCTCTAGATGGTACATTTCCACAATGCTCCCCTCTTTGCTAAAGAAGTCACCACATACTCACACAGCTTAAAAAAATGCTCCTAGCAACAGCTTTTGAGCATTTTTTTTTTACTGCTTCTAGAAGAAAATAGTGTTATCCTATGTGTATCTATTCACACTATTTTAGTCTAGAAGCGATTTTTAAGCTTCAGCTTCTTCTAGAAGCAGAAAAACGTTTTTTTTTTTTTTTTTTTGCGTTTTTGGAAAAGATTTGCTAGCAGCAAAAAAAATAAAAAATTGAATTAGTAAGCACACCTGTTCTATCATTTTCTTTACTTGAATCAGCTGTAGTCACCTTATAACTGTGTTATGCATTTTCATGCCCTAATTTGTGGTACTGTATCTTCATGTACTGTGTCACAACAATGTACCCCTACCATCTTTTTCAAATTGTACCATGGCTTTGTTGACTTTGAAAAAAGTAATTTATTTTTTTTATTTTTTTTAATGCTAAGGGTGACTTTTATCAATCCTGTGACAAGACAAAGTGACGCTAAACAGAAGTGAGATTGATTTGTGACAATATTATAGCCCGAGTCATACATTTCTCATTTGGCTACTCTAAAGTTGCACTTGTGGCCAAATGAAACCTGAACCTGACATTTTCTTAATTCTACGGTTAGAGGGGGAATTAGTCTGTTTTTAGTGTTTAAATCTATCTTATCTTTAATACTAAATCTGTCTCAGAACTTTGCAATTCGTCACACTGGACTGCCAAGGAACACAGGCACACAGGTCTGTAAATCTGTTGCATAGATTTTAATGCAGAAGATTTAGCCTGAATTGTGACTAATCATGTTGCTGATGATACATTTTCCTTTGTGCATTATCATATATCCTTATTGTATTAATATTATCATTATTGTTCTTGCTGCTATGTTGGAACATATTTATTATGCTGGATTTTTAGAAGTGTTAATTAACTTAGAAAAAAAACTAAAAAATTTCTTACGTTTTTGATTATTGCAATGCTTCCTCCCCAAGCCAGGATTTGAAGATGTAAAGTTTACAATACACATTTTCAGCCAATTTCTTTCATTGCTCACCTAGTAAAACAAATCTTTTGCTAGGGCCTTATACTCCTGATCACAAGTTACCAATTAACTTTCTGGACTTAAAGGCTACAGTAAGTTCACATTTTGTAAAAAGAAGAAAAATAAGGTACATGATTTTGCATATAAAAAAATCTTCATTTATTATTACCATGGAGCCTGTAAAACATTGCACCTCTGATCAGTAGATTACTGGTGCAAAGCCAGGCTCCTGCAGTCACCCAGTACAGCTGTCTGCCCATACCTCCCATAAGGGCAGACAGTTACTGAAGAGTAGTAAGTATCAATGAACTATAAGGGCGCTCATCAACACCCTCACAGATCTTTTGGAACTACAAGCCGTCTACCGTAGTGGGAGATGGGACTTGTAGTTCATTCACAAAAATCTGTGAATGAATGACTCGGCAGTGTAGGAAGAGCCCTGCACAGCCATATTGTTTTTAAATTGTGACAGTAGGTTCAGGGAGAGGACCTCCCACCCACTGTCAGAGTGGGCATTGGTGGGGGAAGGGGCAGGGCTGCTATATTAACATGTTACACCAGGAATACGGGTCTAACATGTAACATGTTACTTAAGGTGAACTTAATCTTTAAGTGACATGGTACAGTAAATGACCATATGGGTGTGCCATTCCATTAGTGGTATAATCTTCCATATTTGACTGAATACGATTGGATAAATAGGGCTCAGCATACATGCACACCTAATTGATAACATGCCACATCGGTCCCAAGGAATAAAGAATTTTTCTAAAGCAGTTTTTGGTAAATGTCAATACTTTTTTTTGGCCTCTTCTTCCGACCACTAAGCTGATCTAACCCTCCTCCTAAGCTGATATATACCTAGTTCTGGTAGCCTGTGCAGCTGGCAAAGGGGCATTGATTAGTTAATTAAATTAGTAAATTAGGTGTCACCGTCTTTTGGGTGTACCTAACCCTCTTAATAACAAGTGGGTATGGGCTGTTAACTCAATTCAATGATCAGCATAATGAAGGGCGGAGAACATCACTTTTAAAAAGGGAAGTAGAAAGGAGTCCAATCAACACTATATTTTCATTCAAAAGCTTTATTTGGAGCAAAGGAATACAACAATTTGTATATGTAATGGTAACATATGTGAGTCGGCACATCAGGTCACATAACAGTCTTTACTTGGAGTAATCCAGGTGTATAACAATTAGAACATGGTAGGAAATCTCTGTTCTACAGATTTTACACATACAATACCATTTGCTCTTGAACACAAGTGCACCAGATAGACTGAGTCTGGTGGTGGTCCAGAAAACTGGGTTATAATTGAGTTTACGTAGGTGTTAATAGTGGTTAACCATAGAGTCAGTGTTTGGTCAGCTTGGTTACCTGGATCAGGTGGCTTCTTATAGCACTGTTTCCAAGCCTTATGGAAGAGGCTTCTATCTTTGCCATAGTAACAACTCCCCTTTTTGTTTTTTGTTTTTCTCTGAAACAAGTTCAATATAGAACAGGTTTTACAAACATGTCATACTTTCCAGTTCCGCCATATTACAGTTAACATGCATTACATCCTATCATCTCAACCTCACCACCTGAAGCACGGTAGAATCTGCGTACATTTCACAAAGGTTGTGCAGCCACCTACATGGCCTGCTGCGCCTGCCATCCTCTATCAGTGAAGTGTTCACCTTATTTGGTGTAAAATTGACTCAACCCAATAGCCTATTGAGTATAAGGTCCACCGGGGATAATCCCAGGGAACTCAACCAGGGTGACCACTGCGTTTCAAATTTACCAGGGCTCCCCCTTTGTTGAAAGAAACTTTTCTAGCCTTCACGGGTCTTCCATCTTGTTAATCCATTCCTTGAGCAGGGGGGATTGGACGCCTTCCAGTGCCTAAGGATGAACAGACGTGCCTGAAATAGGGCTCTGGCAATGGGTGGTTTATAGTTGTCCTCTAGGGGAAGGTCGTCTAGGATGTCTAGGATACACGGTTTGGGGTCAGTCGGGATATTCACGGAAAAGGCAGTATTGATGTTGGTCAGGACCCCTGTCCAGTAGAGATGTAGCTTGGGGCAGTGCCACAGCATGTGAATTAAGTCTCCATGGTCTCCTGCAAACCTTGGACGGTCTGGGGTTGGCCGCACCCCCATTTTGGCCAGTCTGGCTGGTGTATAATGCACTCTCAGTACAATGTACAACTGTGACAGATGCTGTGCTGTGTTAAGGGAAGACATTTGTACCGCCTGAAGTGCCTCTTCCCCCTGTTCCCCCTCTAGTGCGCCTACGTCGTTCTCCCACTTGGTCACCGTCCATAAGGGGAATCCCTTCAGGAATACCCCAAGTAGCATCGAGTAGCAGTTAGAAATGAAACCTTTCCAAATGATAAAAGTGAACTGTCAGCGCGCACACTGGTATTACTGAACACTTAAAAACGGCAATGCATATGTCTAAAAAACAGTCACAGTTCAATAGTCCATATGGTGGTACAAATGACCAGTCCTAAAAAAGGAAAGATGTTGAGAATGGTGGGTGTCAGCTGTCCTCATAGAAAAGCCAACTCTGTTAAGGAAAGATAAGGGGACAAAAGAAGCGCCACCTCAGTGCAATAATGTCAGATAAAAATGTTTAATCTCAAAGGAAATGCACTTACAGGACACAAGTACAAACAGGGCACATCACTGTCTCATAAAACGTGGTCCGGTTTCAGGTCCATCTGGATCCACAGGTCTGCAGGCAAAAAAGATAGTCCTTCCTGTGGCCACCAGGAAACAGGCAGAATTCAGCGTGGAGCACAGATGAGGACGTCACAGGAAACCAGAACCAAGGAGAGCACCGGAAGGAAGGTGAGACAGGAAACAGGCTACGCGCTCGGAGACTAGCTCCTTCTACAGGCCTCGTAGAAGGAGCTAGTCTCCGAGCGCGTACCCTGGACCTGAGACCGGAACGCATCGCGTTTTGAGACCGTGATGTGCCCTGTTTGTACTTGTGTCCTGTAAGTGCATTTCCTTTTGAGATTAAACATTTTTATCTGACATATTGCACTTAGGTGGCGCTTCCTTTTTTGTCCCCTTAGAAATGAAACCTTTAAAGCTGATTACCTACTCCATATAGTGAAATATGGGGGTAGGGGATCGAGTCCCCGGAGTTGCACCAAACTGAGCACTGATCGCATGTTGCAATTGGAGATAGTAAAAGTGCATTGTCCGTGGGAGCCAAAATCGCTCCCGCAGATCTGCAGAGGTGCTCACTTGACCTGCATCAAAAATGTGGCGTAGGTGTGTGACTCCATGCTTCCTCCACTGAGCCCCACATGCAAGTTTTTGTAGATCCGGGTAGTACCCATTATTCCATATCGGCCTTTAATTGGTGAAACCCTCAACTTCCTGTAACTGCCTGGCCTTATTCCATATCTTCTGGACTAGGGCAAATGTGGGGAATCTTATTGGACTTCGCATAGGCCAGAGTTTCTAGGCCCTCCGCTACATCTGGAACACCTGTTTTTGTGGCACATGAGGGTTTTAATGGGGTCTACATCAGGGTGATTAATTCCCCTTTTGTTGGTGGGTACTTTGTCACCCGAGAGTTATGTAATATATATGTTTGGGACTTTATATGTATGGTGTTTGTAGCTTGTTAGTAGTTTTGTTGTACGGGAAGTTCCTCTACGGGAAAATGAAGAGGATCGCAATAGAAAGGTTCGAAGGTCAAACAAAAAAGGTGAAGGAATAAACCAGAGTAAATTCTAAAGAGTGGTAGGATGGTAGGGCCCGGGGTGACTGGGAGAGGGATAAAGAGGGGAAAGGCCAGAAGGGAATCAAAGATTCCATTCTCCTCTGCCTGAAGGTGTCAAAGATATTACATATATAGTTAGGTCAAGAGCACTCATTTGTTGTAATGAAGTGGTGCCAACAGGACCAAAGTTTGTTTAATTCAGACTGGGTCTCCTTTGCTTGGTGAACAAGCTCCTCCATTTCAGCAGTTTGCTTGATATGTTGGAACCACTCTGTTATGGTTGGGGGATTGGGAGCGTGTCATGGGAATTGTATGCACATTTTAGCTGAATTTACTTTATGCATAGCTAGGGAGCAAAAATAAGCTTTTTCCGGTATTGAGCAAAATTGTGCTGGGGAATAGTCTAAAGAGTATGTCATGATTTGGTTGGTAAGGTGGTAGACCACCTTTCAGAAAGGTTGGATTAGTGGGCACAATTACCATATGTGTAAGAGCGAATCGTCGGCTTCATTGCATCTCCAACATTTGGGTGAGACTCTGGGATAGATCTTGTGCAACCTAAGGGGGGGTCCTATACCACCTTGAAAAGATTTTAAATCCATTTTCCTGTGTTGAAACAGTTAATTGTTCCCTTGTGGATGTATGTGTAAATATTTTCCCATTCCTCCTTTGTGAACTCTAAGGACAGCTCTTGTTCCCATTTGTGGCTAGCTTTATTAGATTTGTGATTATGTTCAGACAACAGCATTGAGTATATGTCATTGAGTTCAAGTGTCTTTGCAGTTCCCGTTTACTGCAGATCATTTTGGAATGGCGTGTGTTGGCGGGACTATGTCGGGTTTAGTTTGGGAGTATTTAGGAAGTGTCGGATTTAGACATAAGTCCAGAAGGTAAACGTTTCATTTGTCATATGAGAAGATAGCAAGGGTAGGATCAGAAGGTTTCCTTTGTCAAAGAAGTGTTTTGCTCAGGTTTTGGTGTGTGGCCAGATATTAGCGAGAAAGGAATCTCACCAATCAACACTTTCAATCAGTTTGCTTTACTCTTAAATATCCAACCATCCAGTTATTGCATATAACTAAATACGTTTTTTTTTACACGGCAAAAGTAGAGTTACTTTTTAAGGCTTCATTTTGTAACACAATGTTATCTTTGTCATTGCAGTATGTCCTGTTCTTAGAAACGATGGCCTTGAGTATAGACAAGGATACAGGGAAAGACTGGAATTTTCAGGTATGTAATAATACTATTTGATAGTTTTCCAGACATAAGACAAAGTTTGCCCAGGGCACTCAATACAGAGTAATTGTAATGTATTTATTTTTTTGTTTTAACCGATTACTTATTTTCTAAACAGACTAATTATTTAGCAAAAGTCTACTACATGTTTTTTTTTTGTTTTGTTTTTTTTGCACTCTCCTGGCAATTCTCCAGCTATACCACACAAATGGTAGTGTATGTGCATAATAAACACTGTTTTGTTTTGTTAGTTTATGTATTTTTAATATAAAGTTTTTTAGGTATTGTATAGCAATCAGGCATTCCTGACTTATGATGCAGATATTGCTGGCCAGTAACTCTCCTGATCCAGCAATTACACACAGGAAAGCTCTAGTTTGAGTCCATTCAAGGTATCCCTGAAAGTCATTGGCAGTTTGTTTGTTTTTTAAATAGATTTTTAATGAAGAATTATGCAACGTACAATCAACTGAGAAACCAATGTAAATATGATTATAGATTCAAAAGAAATGAGAGGAAACAGGACCAATTTCCTTAAGTTTCCTCTAGGTCATTGGCTGTTTTTAATCAGAACTAACAAATACATTTTGGACTCTCTTATCATTGGGTCTGGCACTCCTTTCATTAGTGCATTTTGTTTGTTTTTTTCTGGTAACTTGTTAGGTACTCTTGTCTAGCTCTAAGTGATTTTGCCCTCTCACTGCTTTTCTTTTCTTTTTTATTAAGGGGGCTGGGTTATTTATTCCTTCAAATTATTGGCTCTTGTGACTCAGGGGCAAGGGCTATGCACTGCATTACAGGTTGCTCTTCATATCTAATGATAAACCTGCAAACCTTTCATCTAAAGGTTCCCAATTCACGAACGTCACAAATCCCAGGCATATGCTGCAAACCTATAAGTATAGTGAATTTCAACAAATAGGAACAACATTTTTTAATAAATGGTGATATTTAAACTTGCCAGAATATTGTATAGAAAGAAAATACGTTTTTAGACAAATCCCATTTTGAAGTATAAAAAAAAGGAGGGTGAAACCCTTTAAACCTGTGCACACTGAAATATTTTGTTTTGGAATTTCGGTTTCGTTCCGAAAAATACATTTACTTAGTTACTCCCAAAGTTTGTTTTTATTTTGTTTCATTTGTTGCATTCGTATGAAAACCTGAATTAAGGTTGAGCCTGTCAATTGAAGGCTTATGGTGTCGGATGTTCTAAGAAGATTTGACGAAGCAGCTAAACTGTACTAAGCCGCAATCATACATTTCTGGTCGAATGCTCCGCCCACAAGCTATAGTCGAATTCTAATGTTTGACTAATAGTAATTATAATTATTATTACTAGTCAATCAACATTAGAATTCTTCTATAGCCTATGGGCAGAGCATTTGACCGTAAATGTGGCTCGCGGGGATCGTATGTTTTTAGCTACTTCATCAAATATTTGTCTCTATAAGGTCGAATCTTTTCTCTCTGTCGAATCTTGGACTAATAGTTAGATTAGGCACATTTGACCGCAAGTTCGATACACAGATCGCTATTGTCACCGTTATGTTGAATCTATCTATATCGAACTGTTGTTGCAACGATACTAAAATATAATGAATATCAAAATAAAGGTTTATTTAACCACTTGCCGCCCGCCCTATAGCGGATTGAAGTCAGCAAAGTGGTTTTAAAATCCTGACTGGACGTCATATGACGTCCTCAGGATTTTAAACCGCTGCGCGCCCCCGGGGGCGCGCATCGCGGCGATCGTTGTTGCAGGGTGTCAGTCTGACACCCCGCAACACCGATTTAGGTAAAGAGTCTCCAACGGAAACTCTTTACCACGTGATCAGCCGTGTCCAATCACGGCTGATCACATGTAAACAGGAAAAGCCGGTAATCTGCTTTTCCTCACTCGCGTCTGTCAGACGCGAGTAGAGGAGAGCCGATCGGCTGCTCCTCTGACGGGGGGGTTTGTGCTGATCAATTATCAGCACAGCCCCCCGAGGATTCCCACACTGGGCCACCAGGGATGCCCCTGGACCACCAGGGATGTCCATTACAAGGTATGCCTCCCTAGACTACCAGGGATTGAAATCGGTGCCCCCTAATGGATGCCAATTAGTGCCCCTAATGAATGCCAACCGGTGCCCACAATGGGCATCACTGATTGGCAGGCATTATTTGGCACTGGCATCCATTAACACATTACAGTGCCACCTATCAGTGCCCATCCATGCCACCTATCAGTGCCTCCCATCGGTGCCCATCCATGCCGCCCATCAGTGCCCATCAGTGACCATCGGTGCCGCCCATCGGTGCCGCCCATCGGTGCCGCCCATCGGTGCCCATCGGTGCCGCCCATCGGTGCCCATCGGTGCCGCCCATCCGCGCCGCCTATCGGTGCCCATCCGCGCCGCCTATCGGTGCCCATCCGCGCCGCCTATCGGTGCCCATCCGCGCCGCCTATCGGTGCCCATCAGTGCCTGTCAGTGCAGCCCCATCAGTGCCCATCTGTGATGTGTTTTTTTTTTTTTAAAAATTCGGTCTTTTTTACAATTTTTAGCAGAAAAAAAAAATCGCAGAGTTGATCAAATACTACCAAAAGAAAGCTCTGTGTGGTTACAAAATGATAAAAATTTACTTTGGGTACAGTGTAGCACAACCGCGCAATTGTCATTCAAAGTGCAACAGCGCCGAAAGCTGAAAATTAGTCTGGGCAGGAAGCTGTATAAGTGCCCTGTATGGAAGTGGTTAATTTATGGATCTTTCAGATTACAGATTCTGCGTGTTCATTATTTTGTTAAAACAAACCCAAAAATCCCTGAAATTTGGAAGATAACGAATGCACATGTCTACTCTGGGCTCCTTTTCCAAATTTTCTTTGAAGCTTATCTCGAGGCAGACACCAAGCTGCCCTCTCACCCAATTCCACTCTAACTGATCCCTTGCTTGCATGAAAGGGACGTGAAAATCCTGACCTGAGTCTTCTTATCTCTTCGGTTTGCATGTGGCAAGGTCTATCTTTGGGTATCTTTGGGTGTCTACAACCCATAGTAAAATGTCCACATCTTGCAAAGTGGTGGGGTTCTCTCAGGATCCAGAAGAGGAGTGATGTCAATGTAATAAGACTGACTGGCACAGACAGTGTTAGACTAGGGGACCACTACACCAGATAAAAAAAACAAAACCTGCTGGATGGTTTAAAGGGGGTTGAAGGGAATGGTGGGAGGAGGTTCATATTTTATATTGAGTATTTAATCTAGCGTTATTTGCTAATGTTCACTCACCTAAATGATGCGTGTGAACAAATGTCATTGTTCAATGAAATGTGTTAAACAGGGTCAACCTATTTTTTTCTTTTTCAGTTTTCTCCCCAGTTTATAAGTACACTGTTTTTTCTTACCAAATTAGGTAAGGTTTATAAATGGAAGACATTGTTACAAAATATGTCTTTTAATAAGTTTGCGCATTTACCAAAAATGTGTCATTGTTATAAGCTCTGTGTACTTATGATGAATCATCTTCTCTACAGGACTGAGCGTAATCTAAATGTGAACTTTAAATCTGCATAGACATTTTTTTAAGTGTATTTTACAAATAAAAAACAGGCAGACAAGAAGAGGTAAAAAAAACATACACAAAGAAGTGAAAGGAACTTTCAAATCTCTGAAAAGAGAGACAAAGCATACTATGTACGTTGTAAACGATTTCAGATTTGTTAAAAAAAAAAAAAAAAATAGATAATCAATTGTGCAAAAATTATGCTTTTACACCTTTTAAACTTCTATAGCCGTTTCTAATAAACAAAAATGTGTGTGTATTGTACCTTTTACCTTGGTTCAGGGAGATTTACATAAAACAAAGCAGTTACATAAACATGTTAAACAATGTTTTTACCTACTGTAATCTTAACGACCAGTTAAATAACTTGAAAACAATCCTTTGACACCTATAGCTGTTTGAACAGTTAGGTTCCATTCACAACTATGAATATGCAACAGTATCTGCGTGTTTTTGTACAATTGTGTGAGATTTCACGTGTTGCATTTAGGTCGGCCCATTCATTTCAATGGTCTGCCGTATGTGCGTGATCCTTTTTTTAAATCGTGCCATACCAAACACATGGTACTTTGCTACCATGCATTTTGAAGTATGCATTAGTTGCTTTGGGTTGCCATTAAAAATGTTATTCCTTTAAGAATTAATGGCACTGGGGGGCGTGGCCTGAAGAAGCATGGAGTAGGACGTGAGTGATCTCTGCTACCTCCATTACACCTTTTTATAATTAATCCTGCACTCTGGCATCCTACAGCAGCCTGAAAAAAAAACCTCAGGGACCCAGCACACACACCACTGTGCCTCCACAGTGTTGCCTTATGAGTTTTATGTGAAATCTCCATTAATGGCTGTAAAATATCGTAATTATGAATATATTTAATTTAGCTTTGTATCTATGTAACAGAGCGTCCAATATATCTAGGTTAAGCAGACAAGACGGTGCCTAGGCCTGTGTATACAAACAATGGAGATCCAAACCTCATTGTTGTACACACACTCACTTCAAAAGATCCCATGCTGGGATATGCAATGAAGGGAGTCCAACCCGTATTCAATACCTAACTTCCCGGGGAAATTCAATTTAATATCCTGCCCAGAATAGTCACCAGGATTTGCAAAGTGTAGGGATTGGAGATTAAGCCAGTCCCTATCTAGGAATTGGGAAGCCCTCCAATCAAAAGCCAAGCTATGCCAACGAATGAGGCATCAGTCTGCAATGATATACACGGATGAGATGGGAGGGAGATATCTATCTTTATGGAAAGGCAGCCATCAGAATGGAACCAAAGGGTAAATAAGGGAGAGGTCTTCTTTTTTTTCTTGTAACTGAATGTTTGTAAATGAATGTTTTAAGGAATATACTGTATTCCTTCATGTAATTCTTTTATTTTAACCTAATAGTTTCATCCTTGTTGTAAACTATATAGATGTTTGTGTATTAGATTTTATCAACTATACTCCAATAAATGTTATGTTAACGCTTTCACTCCTGGTCAAAAGAACTCTCATTTAACCCACATCATATCTTTGAGATATTAAATCTTAAATATAATAAACGGCTAACGGGCTCCCGACTGGACGGTGGTCTAAATGGAGCGGTGCTCTACCGCACGACGGCCGTTTCAGGGACAGGCCACGGCTTTGACCTAGACAGAGAGCGGGGGCCATCTTGCTGCTCCTGGATTCCCTGCCAGCACTCCATCCTGGCCTACCTGACGTCTGGCTCCCTCAAATGGTGCCGAGGATCGACCGAATCATCAACTGCTGTCCACAGCCCTCACGGAAGCATCATCAAACACCGGCCTGCAGACGACTCCTGTTTCCAGCCTGTGAGTAGTGCCCATCTTGCTGCTCTCTAATGGACACGCACGGCCTCCCCACCTCTACCCTGCCTGATCCGGACCTCCCCTGGCCACCAGAGTACCCTAGCATACTACCTCAGCCGAATTTGCAGTAGATGTACAGCCCCATCTGTGATGGGAAGCGGCTGCCACCTAGCCCTCGGTGACACGTGCAGTGGCCATCTTGCTACACCTGAACGCGGCCCTTCTGCTCCCCCGACACCCAGCTCAACCCCCTTACTAACATAAACCCCACCCAGCCTTTTTACCACTGCTACCTCTTCATAACGACCATGGCTCAGACGAAGCCCAAGTCTGATGCGGCCGCCAAGCTGGACAAGTACCGCCAACAGGAGAAAGACCGCCTGGAGGAAGATGGCGGTGCTGCGTTGGAGGGGAGAGAGGCGGTGGGAGCAGACACAGATAAGGTACTAGAGGCCATCTCTGCACTTCAAGCCACCCTCACGACTAAAATTGAGGTGAAGGTGGATATCTCCCTAGTCCAACAGGACCTCCACAAGCTCAAGGAGCGGCTTAAGACCTCTGAGATCAGATTGGGAGAGGTGGAGGACACGATCCCGCCACTACAGAATACCTCAGAACGCATGCAATATCAGATCAACCAACTACTGGAGAAACCGGACAACATTGGAAAACAGACTCTGCAGGTGCAACCTTCGCTTTATTGGTCTGCCAGAAGGGACTGAGGGGAAAGACCCGACCATATTCCTAGGGCAGTTACTGATCACATCATATGGCAGAGAGACTTTCTCTGCCACATTTGCGTTTGTACAGAGCGCACTGCATGCCCGCTAGGCCCCCTCCACAGGGTGCCCCTCTGCGCACATTTATTAACTGCTGAAATACAAGGACTGAGACACTGCTCTACACATGGCACGAGTGAAAGGCAATATACCCAATTGGCAACGTCAAGGTAGCCATTTTTCCCGACTTTTCCACTGGAGTACAGAAACGCAGACAAAGCTTTACAGAAGCCAAAAGATGCCTGCGCATCAAAAAATCTTAATTATTCCATGTTCCCTGTGCACCTTCGTATAGAAGATGAAGAATTAATGGCACCACCCTGCACATGTAAAAGGGATGCACACATTTGCGTGCCTTGCAGGAACATTTGCAATTTTGTGTGCTCCCAATGCATAAATGTAAACCTAGCCTTGGATAAATTCATCCTCACCACAGAGACTTTAGCCCCCATGCACACACAGCTTAAACAAGCCTCTCCATGATATTCTATGGCCCCATGCACACAGGACCTGTAAGTGGCATGGGCGTTTATTAAAATGCAAAAAAACTCAGGGCCAGCGCATTCCAAAGACCAACGTTACAGCTGTAAAAACATCTGGCGCTGCTAAACGTCAAGATTTTTATTCGACATGTCAAAATCAATGATTCCCTATGAAAGCCAATTTAACTGATCCAACTTTCAGCCCATTGATTTGAATGGGAGTCGTATCCAAATCAGATGATCATGATCCGACTTGTGGCATGTGACTTGTGCTCTGAGGATCTTGAACGCCAAAATTAAAAAAAAATATGGGGCCCCCCATATCAATGCCAGGCTCTTTGAGTCTGGTATGGATCTTGAAAGGGAATCCCACATCAAAATGAAAAAAATGGTGTGGGGTCCCCACCAAGACCACACCAGACCCTTCAGTTTGGTATGGATATTGAGGTAAAGGGGGGGGGCTAGCGAGCGCAAGGGGGGCTAGGTTTACATTTGTGCATTGTGATAATGCACGCAAAATCGCAAGTGTTTCTGCAAGGCATGCATCCCTTTTGCAGGTGCACAGTGGTGCCATTAAAGGAATATTCATTTTTGATGGCACCCCAAAAGCAACTAATGCGCACTTCAAAAATAAATGTACCATGTGTTTTGCACATAGGGCAAACCATTGAAATGAATGAGCTGACCTAATGTGATGTCACAAGGGGCGGAGTCTTGTGGTGAAATCGCCAGATGGCCAAGCCCCATGGCTATGCGAGAACCAGCAGAGAACTGAGCTGGCACAATGAAGTGAGCCAGTCCATAAACGTCAACGAAAGGTTCTACTACCCCAGATTACTGAAACTCCTTCTGAGCTGTCGGGTGCAGGATGTGCAATTGCTCAGCTGCCAAATGGATAAAGGACAATCCGCAACTCCATACATGCTCTTTAAAAAAGTATGAATTTATTATATCTTCATAAGGATAAAAATACAGCAGAGGACCGGGTCAGTGGCAGAATAGCCTGGAGGAAGAACACACCACTAGAGGGAGAAGACCGGAGGAAGACACGTTGACGATTTTTAATAAAGGACTTGTGAAAACCATCTCTTGTTTTCATTTACACTTCACTGCCTCTTTTTGGGGTGAATGGGTACAATTTACCACATATTTACATGAGTTGGGGTCTGAATCTGAGGGCCCCCTTTCTTGACCTGCCGCCTGCATGCTCGGATAGGGTCTGGTATGGATTCTAGGGGGCATGCTGTTTTTTGGGGAGGGTTTTGCGTGTGATTTGGTGTGATCTTGTGGGGGATCCCAAGCTGTTTTTGTGATTTTGCATGGGGTTCCCTTTCAGGTTCCATACCAGACTCAAAGGGCTTGGTATGGATCTGGGGGGGGACACGCCATTTAAAAAATAAAATTGACGTGGGGTTCCCGTTCAAGATTTTCAGAGCACAAGTCGCATGCCACAAGTCCGATCATGATGATCCGACTTGGATACAACTTCTATTCAAATAAATGGTCTGAAAGTCGGGTCAGTTAAGATGGCTCTCAAAGGGAACCATTGATTTTGACATTTTAATGCAACTTGTGCTCTGTAGTAAGAGTGGAAAATGGAAAGGCAGAGAAACGCTGCTAAACGCTAATGCTGCTAAACGCGCATTAAAGCCAGTGCTAGAAGTGCTTTTTACAGCCACTTTTTCCTGGCATCGGTAGTGGCTTTGCAACTCATTTTTTATCATTGTTGTGACTTTTAAAGATTATTTTCTCTGCACTGCCTATAGGTACAAGGTGAATGGGGGCTTGTTTTAGCATGCTTTTACTGTTTGTTCAGAATATGTAAACACATTATTGTGCATAGTCTGGGCACTTATATAGAATAAATAAATGCAATCGGCGCAAAAAATACTAAACCCCCCTGTATTTGCAAGCTGGACACTAGGAATTTTCACGTAATTCAAAAGGTATGTAATAATAGTAGAAAGTGCAGTGCAGGTAAAAGTCCCCAAAAAAATAAATAAATAAATATAAATGAAAAATATTCAATGAAGATAAAAAATGCAGTCTATGGTAAAGGTGAACAGATTTTTCCACGAAATATTCCACCAGTGCTCCAAACCACATTCAGTGACGATCCCTCCACCTCTGTAATTCTAATTACCTCATAGCATGGACCCCTGAGTTAACAAGTGGTCATGCAAGCAGAGAAATACAAGCAGGTATATAACGTGGATCATAGATTCCTCAGCAATTCTCTTCAGTCCTCCGTGAATCCCCAGTATAAGAGATAAGGAAAAGATCTAAGTGCTCTCTGTTTGTTCAGTAAATTTATTGCATTCAAGATAAAGGGTACTCACATTCCATGAGATAAAAAACGGCATGTAAACTAGGCTGCTTCAGGATTCAAACAGCGGGTGACGTGTGCACAGCTCCTTCCCCGTACGCGTTACGTTCAATAACTTCCTCAGCGGGGCGGGGCTGACTTATATGCCTTAATCATGGGCGTCCGCTGAACTTTTTTCAGGGGAGGGGGCAATGCTGCACTGGTCATAGTAACTCATGTATTAATGTCCTGCACTGTGCCGGACATTAATACATGAGTTGCCATGACCAGTGCAGAACATTTACCCCCCCCCGCCATGCTGCATATTAAAAAAATCAGTCATCACAGTTAATAATCTTCAGACTGCATCATTCCGTATGGCATGCCATCAGCTTAATTTAGTTTAGTGCTTACTTGCAATAGAAGATAGTGTAGTGACACTACTGACCGATGCTGCTGTGCTGTCTGATTGAAATTGTAATGAAGATGTTGGTTGGTTTCTCCTCGGCGGCGCTGGCTCCTCTTCGTGCAGCAGGCAGCTCTCTACGCTCCTCCCATCAGTCCCAGCCATGAATGATAATCCCCTCCCGCCATGAGTGACGTCACGCCGCCAGGACGGGCGCCGGGCGGGGCTGTAAACTTAGGGGGAGCAGCGTGATGATCATCTTTTGGCTGGCGCCGGCAAACGGGGGTGGGAGCAGAGTAAATGCAACACACTGACATGACCATGACAATCTGCGGCGCCGGCGGCCCTGGCCCACTGATGTGCAGGAGGCGGCCGTGGCTGAATGGTGTCTTACTCTCCTTTACACATCAACACTCTTTTACGATCCCAGGGGGGGGCAAACGCCCCCCTTGCCCTATGGAGTGGACGCCCATGGCCTTAATGGCCAACGACAGCCAAAACGTTCTGTAGAGTTGAATAAATAAGGCAAGATTAATAGTTCTGTAAAGATTTTTTTTTTCTTTCTCAAGCAATGAAGGTATCTGCTGTCTTGAAATAAAAAGAGAAACCTAGTAATAATATCCTGACAGAGGTTTTTAACACTTCCCCGCAAAAAGTTTTGTTGCATGCTGCTTCCGCATAGGATGCATTAAGGTGAAAAAACACCAAGGTTTACAACCCCTTTAAGTTCAACACTAACACAATAGCAGATTAATAGCAGATGAAATTAAGTTAAACTATAGCTTGATTCACTATCTGCTCTGCTGCTGTGCTTATTGCTTAATAATTCAGGTTCTCTGTTAACAAACGGACCAGCTAAGATTGACTGTCTGAAATGATTGTGTGTCTCTCTGCTAGCAATCGTAAGTGAAAGTAAGTTGGCTGTACATGTGTACCAAAGTTCTAGCTATTTTACTCCTCTTTGGTTACAATCAGCCAATAACATTCATCATCGTCATCAATTTAATTCCCCCGCCCATTCCACTAACAGCTCTTTTACTACTGTCTCTATAATGTCAAATCTTTTCTCTCTATGTCGAAAAATCTTTGACTATTAGTTACGTTGGGCACATTCGACCGCAGGTTCGATAGACACAGATTGCTATTGTCACCATCATGTCGAATCTTCTATCTATATCGAACTGTTGTCACAACGATACAAAAATATAATGGATACGAAAATGAAGCATTTATTTTGGATCTTTCGAAATTCGGATTCTGTGCGTTCGTTATCGTTTTGTTAAAACGAACACTCAAATACTCGAATTTCAGACAAATGCATTCGGACGATAACGAATGCACATGTCTAGTAAACTTTGCTCCCAGAAACAAAGGCTTGCCCATCCACAATACCATTTTGCTATTGAGGTTATCTCATCAGCCCACATTGGCACACTTATTTGATAGTAATAAGAAACGGAAGGGGGGTGGGGCAAGTCCTAGTCCCATGAAAGGTTTATCATGAAAGTCAGAAGAAATTGGCACATAGTGATGGAATGACCTGGGCTTCTGATGCACAAATAGATTTTCCAGATATTAAAAGTACTGGACCCCCGGAGAGCTGGTAAACTTGATTTACTTGAAAGAAAAAGAAACACATAATGGGAGAGTCCAGGCGCCGCGCACCCCAGTAATGTATAGGAAAAGGGGAAGTTTCCCCCGGGGGGTTTTCAGGCGGCATCTTGTGATACAACAAGAAGAGAGTATGATCTAGTACAGTGTCTTTAATTTATACAATAAAATGTATAGTTACAGAAAATGGGTTAAAAAATTGCACACTCTGGTTACATATGATTTGAAATATAGATCAAAAATACATACAATACATTCTATGCAATAAAAAGTTAACATCCTTGTGAGTACCCCGACGCGTTTCGACCATCACGGTCTTCTTCAGGGGATTTGTACTCTGGTGAAAACATGCATAAGAAGGATTAATGAATTCTGCCAGTTAGACCAAATATTAAAGGTGGACAGATAATAATGAATTTGTATTTACCGCTCAAGAGATGAAATTGAGAGCGTGGCATGTAACTAGAGACAATGAGTGTATTCTAAAAAGGACCTTGAGCCGACACATAATGTCCCCCACTCCACCAGGGCAGGAACCAACCCAGAAAGGCTTTCAGGAGGTCACACATGAGGATTTTCAGACAGGGAAGGGACAGACGACACCTGTAATAGGGTTCAAATGGAATAAAATTTGAATAAAATATTGGTATATTGGCTAATATTTATGTATAGAGATTGTCAAAGCGTCACGTAAGATTTACCCACAGTCGCATATTAGGGTCTATGTGGTGGTAACCACAGTGTGGGTTAAATCAAGTAATAAATGTATAGTAATGATGATATATATATTTGTAATGTCAATGACAGTACAAAAAAGTATGGTGGGTACACGTGAGTGTGTATAGTATCAACCGAATAGGAAGAGGAAGGTGTGAGAAAAATAAGTTGAAGTGAATGGATAGGGACCTGTGAAATGAGGATTGTGTAAGTGTGAATATGTTGTGGAATGTGAGGGGAAACAAATGAGTGAATGGAAAGTGTGTGTGTGTGCTATCAAAATAAAAAACGTGTGAATGTGTGGTGATGAATGTGGGAAAAAAGAATGTGGTGTGTGAAAAATGTGTAGGATAAGATAATGTAGAAAGCAAACATGAAAAAGAAAAACAAGGCAGCACAAAACAAAATAAATCCAAGAAATGGATAAAAAGAAAAGGAGTGAGTGAAAAAGAGGGTGTGGTATATTGGCCTATCGATGGGGGTATGCGACCAATTCGATAAGGCGTATAGTATTAGGGTATTTGATTGGGAATATATTAAACATTGAAATACTGAAAATTATAATGGCTATATTATAGGGTCAACATTGAAGGGTGTTATAAAATAGGTTAGGTAAGCTGAATGTGGTACTTGCACGTATCCCAATCATATGTGTATGGGAGAAGTGATCCTCAGATCATGAAAAGGTCCTGAGGAAAAGTGACGCTTATATAGGATGTGAATCCATTAGTAACAGGTGTCGACCATCTTCCCCTCCCCCTGTCAGTCCACGGCGTCGGGATGGCGGCCGTAGTGTGGCTTCCTCGGCGTTCCTGTAAGCCGTGGGCTTCGGCCATTGCCGCCGCCACCTCCGTCTCAAATAGATAACGCCATGATGCAGCAGCGCACGCGCTGCCAAAGCCGCGCATGGGTGGAACGACATAGAGCGTCCGGCGGTGGTCAAGGAACGCCGCCGGCACGGGTGATGCTCCCTCTGGTGGCCAATAGAGAAGGCCGCACAGAAAGGGAGCATGCGATCGGGGAGAAACATGAGAAAACATCTCATCTCTCCCCGCCGTGCTGGGAAGCCTAAAGGAGGGACGGCGCCTGCCCTCAAGCGGAAGGGGGGAGAGAAGCGAGGAAAAGGGCCACAATGGGATACACTAAAAAAGGGGAAATTGGAAGCAGTCAAAATGCACTGCCTATAACGTAATAAATAGTATGGGATTTGAACCTAAGATAAAAGGTTAGCGTAGGTTTGGTTTAAGGAGCTGTCGGCTTAGCGAGTACACAGATTTACTTGACCCTGCTGCTACCACCTC
The DNA here is from genome assembly GCA_029206835.1 of Rana muscosa. Lineage (NCBI taxonomy): Eukaryota > Metazoa > Chordata > Amphibia > Anura > Ranidae > Rana > Rana muscosa. The sequence continues at coordinate 692,260,039 of CM055121.1, forward strand.
CACCCATTCACAGTTAGATCCCAACAGGGGTGAATGGGTGCTTCGGTGGCACGAGCGGCCTCCTCAAATACTCTATTTCCATTTCAGAGTATGTCTTTGGCATTCCGCATACACTAAACAGGTACTGGGCATGTCCCTCAGGTTATATTCAGTCTACATACAGTGACATGCCCACATGTATGCTGCTTCTCACTATTGTTTTGTATTACTATGGATGTACTCACACGGTATGTAACCGTACCTATTTGATCTGTTTTACATTTCAATTCTTGTACCTTGTCTCTTAATTAGGGATGAGCCGAACATCCCCCGATTCGGTTCACACCAGAACCTGCGAACGGACCGAAAGTTTGTGTGAACTTTCGAACCCCGTTAAAGTCTATGGGACTCGAATGTGAGAAATCAAAAGTGCGAATTTTAAAGGCCAATATTCAAGTTATTGTCCTAAAAAGGGTTTGGGGACCCGGGGTACATGTATCACTGCAATTTTTTTTTTAAACTGCTGTTTTTTCTGGAGCAGTGATTTTAATGATGCTTAAAGTGCAAAAATAAAGTGATGTGGCAGCTGGTTTATTTATACTGTTGAGCGCGTACTGAATGTCACTAAACAGGAGGGGATTTTTTTCATAATTGCTAGTATGCGTCATAACACAAAATAAAACACAAGCTAACAATTTTAATATAAAACATTTAGTTAACACAAGGCAGATAGATTTAATAGATAAAAATAGATATAATATAAATATATTATATTATATTAAAATTGTTAGCTTGTGCTTTATTTTGTGTTATTACGCATGCCAGCAATGATGGAAAAAATCCCCTCCTGTTTAGTGACATTCAGTACGCGCTCAACAGTATAAATAAACCAGCTGCCACATCACATGGTTACCCATGAGTAAGTCAGGTGACTCTGATATAACGCGTAGGGAGTAACCTAGTGACGCTGTCAGCAGTAGTCTGTCATACACAGACACTGAATGAGATCGCTCTGCTGAGCTGTGCTATGCGCATTTGTCTAATGGTCACATGTGAGTGATATACTAGCTTAGTCTGCTTGGATCAATATTACTTAATATGCTGCACTATGATTGTCCTCTTTTTTGTTTCAATGTGTTCACTCCACATATGGATTAATAACTAACTAGCACCATTATTCCTGCACGACAGATTAGTGCCTCCGGTGGAAGTCTTTGGAATTACAATCAGCACCATAAGTAGACTTTCATTAACTTTTTTTCCTTTCGGATTTGTATTTGTTTGTCATTATTGCCTATTGATGTTTGTGAGTACGGCTTATTGCTACCTTTGCACTGTATGTAAGCCTATTGTTGCTATTTCATTTATGCACGGAGCAAGATCCATTTAGGATTCAGTTTGTACTTTATTTTTTGCGTTAATTAGCACAGTATCACTTTACTTATAGCACTGTAAGCCTGGGTACCAGCCCAAGAACTGCTGCACCACCAAGTTAAGGACATGAGCCAAACAGGGCACATGGGTCAGTTGTACCTGTCGGAGGGCGGAGAGGAGGTTGGTGCCATTGTCGCAAACCACCATTCCTGGCTTAAGATGGTGTGGCGTCAACTACCTCTGAGCCTGCCCCTGCAGAGCTGACAGAATCTCTGCCCGAGTGTGGCTCCTGTCCCCCAAGCACACCAGCTCAATCACCGCATGGCATCTTTTTGCCTGCTTACTTGCATAGCCCCTTGAACGCCTACAGAGCACCGCTGGTTCCGAGGACAAATCAGGACAGGCAGGGGCCATGGAGGAAGAAGAGGAGGGGGTGGAGGATATCGGTGTGTCAGAATCACCACTAGTAGCATTTTGGAGGCGTGGTGGTGGAACAACCTCCAACACTACTGCACCTTGTCCTGCATTCTTCCCAGCTGCCAGCAGAGTCAACCAATGCGCCGTGAAAGATGGGCAACATCCCTGTCCATGTCTGCTGGACCATGAGTCAGCCATAATATGCACCTTACCGCTGACCGCCCTGTCCAGCGAGGCCAAGACATTGCCTTCCACATGCCGGTAGAGAGCCGGAATCGCTTTCCGTGAAAAAAAGTGGCGTTTGGGAAACTGCCACTGATGAACCGCACATTCCACAAACTCACGGAAGGGGGCAGAGTCTACCAACTGAAAAGGCAGAAGTTGAAGTGTTAGCAATTTAGCCAAGCTAGCATTCAACCGCTGGGCATGTGGATGGCTGGGAGCGAACTTCTTTCGGCGATGCAGCAGCTGGGGCAGGGAATTTTGCCTGGTACAATCGGACATTGGTGTACCGATTGCAAATTGCCCGCAAGTACTTGGCAGTGGCACACCTAATTCTACACCTTCATTCCTCTCGGTTTAGGTTTCTGCAAGGACTGAAGGTATAGTGGGGTTGGAGATCCCAGCTGATGAGGAGCAAGGAAAGGTCCGCTTTGTTCTTTGGTGTGGGTCTTTTATGTAGGCTTGCCAACGGACTGCATGGCAGGTCGACCTATGTCTGGTCAAGCATGTGGTGCCCAAGCGGCTGCTGTTTTGGCCACGCGAGATACGCTTCAGACATATGTTGCAAATAGCAAAGGTGTGATCTGCTGCACATGTCTCAAAAAAAGCCCACACCAAAGAACTTTTGGAATAGCAGAGACAGCAGCGCCCTGCACATGCGGAGCTCTGCGGTGTGAAGCAGTCGGTGTGCTGCCCTTAAGCTGGCCCCTGGAGGGCATCCTGCCTCGTTGGAGATGTGCCTCTTCCTCCTCTTCCTCTCTCCTATCAGGCACCCATGTAGAGTCAGTGACCTCATCATCCCCTCATCACTGGAGCAAGCCTGGCAGTATGCTGCAGCTGGGGAAACATGACTGCCAGTTTGCTGTCCTTCTTGGGCACCCCCTCTCTTTGGGCTCACGTTACTGCCTTCCTCAAGCTGGGTACCATCATCGGAGCCTTCAAAACGCTGTGCATCCTCCTGCAGCATGTACCCAACACTGTGGTCAAATAGTTCGGGGGACTCCTCAGGAGAACATGGTGGGGGCTAGGGAAGGAGTGAGGATACAGTTCCCTGTTCGCCTGTAGGTGGCACTGTACACCGGCATGGGTTGAACTACAGGGGGTATCCCAACACCTTGGGTGTCTTTTCTCGGCAGCCATACAGTGGACGTGGTGTACCCACTGTGCATGCTGGGAGAGGGTACGTAAGGGGCAGACGCCATTAATTGGGGTCCGTTCTGGGGTTCCGTTCTGGGAGCCCGCATGGCACAAGGTGCGTGTTTTGGCCTTGGGCACCTTCAGCCAGAGGCTGCATCGCTATCTTTTAGGCCCAGCTCTGCCTATACCTTTCAAAAGGATCCCAGGCTGCCCACTTGCGGGAAGCCCATCGCTTGGGAAAGGAGACCAGGGGAGGATCTGTCCTGGAGGAGACTAGCGACTGTACTGCTGTCTCGGGAGGAGGCCTGGAGCTCACCTAAGGAGGGATCCATCATTACAAGCCCTGCAATACACCAATCCGGCTTAAAGGTTCTTCACTATTGCTTGGCTGGGAGGTTCGGGACTTTTAACAATCCTGTGGCAGAGGATTCCTGATTGTGTCCCTAGTTTTGAAAGGCAGATTGATTTGTGTTCCATCCCGGCTGCTAGGACCACTAAACGGGACTATCCGGGTGAGCAATACCCACTCAGGCTTGAGTGGCGACGATTGCAACTTTAGTGCTGCGTTCCTGAACCTTCCCCTGTTCTCGTTTTTTTTTTTAAAGGTAAATTCCCCTGTTCTTCTCTCATATCCTACTTGTCTCTCAAGTTTCCCTCAGCAAATGTAAAATAAAGCCTGACTGTTTTGGTTTTACATCTGTGTGGACATTGGCCTTTCTGGATACTTTCTTTCTATACCCTGACAACGGAAGCCTTGGAGATAGTTTGCAGACCCAACAAAACCAGCCGGTCCCTTAAATGGGGGTAAGTGCTACATATACAACTCTTAGGATGCATACTGTATATATACTAAATACACTGACTAAAGCTAACTCAATCGCCTGCCTGCTCTATTTAACTGAAATGACACGCTTACTCTATCTATCTCTCTCGCACGCTGCAACACACTACACAAGGCCAACACGCAGGCGGCCTTATATAGTGTGGGGCGTGTACCTACTCCCCTGAGCCATGATTGGCCAAAGGCACTCTGACTTTGGCCAATTATGGCTCTCTCTGCTGACGGAGCTGTGATTGGCCAAAGCATGCGGGTCATAGTGCATGCTTTGCCAATCATCAGCCAGCAATGCACTGTGATGCCGCAGTGAATTATGGCCATGACGCGCCACTCGAATTTGGCGCGAACGGCCCATAATGTTTGAAATTCGGTGAACGGCCTTACAGCCAATGTTCGAGTCTAACATGAGTTGGACTCGAACACGAAGCTCATCCCTACTCTTAATAATAAAAAAAATATTGAAACAAACAAAAAAAAGTACTGGAGCCTCTTTGTGATGACTGCTTTTTGACACGATTTTCAGTATAAAACCTAAATAAAAAAGGGTAGTAGCTTCACATTTATTAAGCTAATATATCCCATTTTGTGAATTGTTTTTATTTAAATGATCCATGCTGCATTGCCAGTTTTGAAGATAGCATGATATGTCTCTGCAGCACTTTTCCCTCTATTAATAATTTCATACATTGTCAATTTTATTTGAATGTTACATTTCTGTTGGTAAATGGGGCTTATTATATTTTCAGGAACATAATTATTTGCATCTTATACAAGGATTGTACACAGCAGGTCTTGTGTCTGTTCTGGAAATGTCTACGATCTGTTTTTTGACAAACAATTGGAAATATTTTTGGGCCATGTCATTAAGTACTATTATGTGCGCTGCTTTATATTTCAAATGACTTAATTGCTTTTTTTATACAGGATATGACCTCGCAGAGCATTTTTCTCTGAGAAAGACATCCTGTGGAGGCGAAAAGACATGTTTTAAGCTAGGAAGCACTCCTCTGATCAAAGACACACAGTGAGTAATGAATATTTCTTTATAATAGACTCAGGGAAATTGAATTGAAGTGGTGCTGGATTTTGCTATATATTCTGAAATATTGAAATGAACGGTGTATTCATTCCTTTTAAAAATTATATATATCTTTTTTAATAATTTCTATCAGATATAGCTTGATGATAACAAACACTGCATACAATAAAGCTCTGAAAACACCCAATGAATTAAAATGTGTACACATTACATACTGTAGATGTCGTTACAATGTTTGCTCTCTTTAGTGCTAAAGTGCAGTAATAAGAATGACGAACTAAAATGGACATTTACTTTATTTATTAATTGGTTGATATCTACAATTTCTACAATAATTGGGTTGAAATTTTATGTTCAATACCTTTCTATTCTCTGGGGTTAGTACATGAATAAGAATCGTGCTGAAGCTATCTGTCTGCGCCATAGGCATGTATAGTAATTGGATATAAATATGTATCTTCATATATTTAGAGAAAAGAAATTAAATTCATTTGACTGATTTGAATATGAGCTGGTATCCCTTTGACACTCTGGTCATCATAATTGTACTTTTTTTACGTTTTTTTTTTTACAATGAATGTGATGCAGTATGATGCTCACATAATTGAGTATTATTTAAAGGGGTTGTAAACTTTTTTTTTTTTTTTTTTTTTTTAAATGACAAACATATCATACCTCGACTGCCCCAATTCTCATCTTCTGGGGTCCCATAGGATGCATTAAGCTGAAGAAACACGAGAGTTTACAACCCCTTTAACCACTTGACAACTGGGCACTTAAACCCCCTTCCTAACCAGACAAATTTTCAGCTGTCGGCGCTCTCACATTTTGAATGACAATTACTCAGTCATACAACACTGTACCCATATGACATTTTTGTCCTTTTTTTCACACAAATAGAGCTTTCTTTTGGTGGTATTTAATCACTGTTGGGTTTTTTATTTTTTGCGCTATAAGAGAAAAAAGACTGAAAATTTTTGTAAAAAAATGAATTTTTCTTTGTTTCCGTTATAAAATTTTGCAAATTTAGTATTTTTTCTTCATAAATTTTGGCCAAAATTTATACTGCTACATATCTTTGGTAAAAATAAGTACAAATTGGTGCATATTTTTTGGTCTTTGTGAAAGTTAGAGTCCACAAGCTATGGTGCCAATATCTAAAAATTGATCACACCTGAAGTACTGACGGCCTATCTCATTTCTTGAGACCCTAACATGCCAGAAAAGTACAAATACCCCCCAAATGACCCCTTTTTGGAAAGAAGACATTCCAAGGTATTTAGAAAGAGTCATTGTGAGTTTTTTGAAGTTGTCATTTTTTCCCACAATTCTTTGCAAAATCAAGATTTTTTTTTTCTCTTTTTTTTTCCACAAAATTGTCATATTAGCAGGTTATTTCTCACACACAGCATATGCATTCCACAAATTACACCCCAAAACACATTCTGCTATTACTCCTGAGTATGGCGATACCACATGTTTGAGACTTTTACACAGCGTGGCCACATAGAGAGGCCCAACATGCAGGGAGCATCTTCAGGCGTTCTGGAGCACCCAGGCCAATTCTGACATTTCTCTCCTACATGTAAAAATCATCATTCGTTTGCTAGAAAATTACATAGAACCCCAAAACATTATATATGTTTTTTTAGCAAAGACCTTAAAGAATATAATGGTGGTCGTTGCAACTTTTTATCTTGCACGGTATTTGCGCAGAAATTTTGTATAACACGTTTTTTACGGAAAAAAACTGTTTTGTGCTTAAAAGAAAAAAAAACAGTATAGTAAGCCCAATGTTTTTGCATAATGTGAAAGATGAAGTTATGCCGAGTAAATAGATACCTAACATGTCACCCTTCAAAATTGCACACGCTCGTGGAATGGCGCCAAACTTCGCTACTTAAAAATCCCCATAGGCAACGCTTTTAAATATTTTTACTGGTTACATGTTTTGAGTTACAGAGGAGGTCTAGGGCCAAAATTATTGCTCTCGCTCTAACGTTCGCAGAGATACCTCACATGTGTGGTTTGAACACCGTTTTCATATGTGGGCGGGGCTTACGTATGCATTCACTTCTGCATGCGAGCTCGCGGGGGCAGGGGCGCTTTAAAAAAAATATATATATATTTTATTGTTCATTTTACTTTATTTATTTTAGTTTGACATGTTTTTCCGCCCCAAATTTTTTTTTTGATCACTTTTATTCCTATTACAAGGAATGTAAACATCCCTTGTAATAGGAATATGGCATGACAGGTCCTCTTTACAGTGAGATATGGGGTCAATAAGACCCCACATCTCACCTCTAGGCTGGGAAGCCTGAAAAAAAACAAAAAAAACAACAATCTTGGCTTTGATCGTAGCGGTGAGTCGGTAGAAGCACCGGAGGGCAGCGGGAGGGGGGGCATCCCCTCTCACCTCCCGTAAGAGCGATCAAGCGGTGGAACAGCCGCTATGATCATTCTTATGGTGCAGGGAATCGCCAGCTGAAAAAGCGAATATCTGAATGATGCCTGTAGCTGCTCCCATCATTCAGATATCCCCACATAAAGTTAAGGACGTCATATGACGGCCGGCGGGCGGGAAGTGGTTATTGCGGAGTATTGCCGGGTATTGCAGAGTATTGCACAGGGTATTGCAGAGTATTGCACAGGGTATTGCAGAGTATTGCACAGGGTATTGCAGAGTATTGCGCAGGGTGTATTGCAGAGTATTGCGCAGGGTGTATTGCAGAGTATTGCGCAGGGTGTATTGCAGAGTATTGCGCAGGGTGTATTGCAGAGTATTGCGCAGGGTGTATTGCAGTGTATTGCAGAGTATTGGGCAGGGTGTATTGCAGAGTATTGGGCAGGGTGTATTGCAGAGTATTGGGCAGGGTGTATTGCAGAGTATTGGGCAGGGTGTATTGCAGAGTATTGGGCAGGGTGTATTGCAGAGTATTGGGCAGGGTGTATTGCAGAGTATTGGGCAGGGTGTATTGCAGAGTATTGGGCAGGGTGTATTGCAGAGTATTGGGCAGGGTGTATTGCAGAGTATTGCGCAGGGTGTATTGCAGAGTATTGCGCAGGGTGTATTGCAGAGTATTGGGCAGGGTGTATTGCAGAGTATTGGGCAGGGTGTATTGCAGAGTATTGGGCAGGGTGTATTGCAGAGTATTGGGCAGGGTGTATTGCAGAGTATTGGGCAGGGTGTATTGCAGAGTATTGGGCAGGGTGTATTGCAGAGTATTGGGCAGGGTGTATTGCAGAGTATTGGGCAGGGTGTATTGCAGAGTATTGGGCAGGGTGTATTGCAGAGTATTGGGCAGGGTGTATTGCAGAGTATTGGGCAGGGTGTATTGCAGAGTATTGGGCAGGGTGTATTGCAGAGTATTGCAGAGTATTGCACAGGGATGGCTGAGCAGGGATGGATGGATGGCTGGATCTGTGACTACAATTGTCACAGATCCAGCCCACAGCTGACATGATCTGACATGGGGGAGGGAGCGGACATGATCCGCTCCCTCCCCTCTCCTCTCACACTGTACCGATCGGTACAGAGAGGGGAGGGAGGAACCGGCGTCATCACATGACGCCGGTCTGTTTACAAGTGATCGCTCCGTCATTTGACGGAGCGATCACGTGGTAAACGGCCGCGATTAGCGCCCATCTACCGTGATCCGTGATGCGCCGGGTCTTCCGGACCCGGCGGTCATGGACATATCCTGGAGCGCGCCCCCCCAGGGACGTCCACCCTGGATAACTCGACCGCGCTGTGGACGTCTTTTGTCCATGGCGCGGTCGGCAAGTGGTTAACTTATTCATGAATCAAGAATAGGTCATGAATCATATTTACAGTACATGGAAACCAGACTAAAGACAGAGCTCTCTACCTGATTATAGTTAAATGTTTAGCTAATTGGAAAAAACTCAGCTCCAGAGTTGTCACATAAAAGGATATAATAAAATATTTACAAAAATGTGAGGTGTGTACTCGGTTTTGTGAAATATTTTATGTATTGCATACTTTGTCATCCCTCATATTTCTAGAATTGAGGCAAATGATTATTTCACCAGTCTAAAGGCAAATATGAATTTCTTTAAAGAAACTAAAGAGCTGGGCTGTCCTCGTCCATAGACACACACAGTGCTTGTAAGCCCCACCCCCACCCTCCTCACAGGAGTTAAAATGACAGCAGCAGGACTCTATGGCTACCAATGTAGCGGCTGCGTCCGCATTGCTGTGACTTTCTGTATAATCCTTTTATACAGAAATTAACACTTTTAAAAAATTTAAATGTCCTACTACCTGTTCTCACCCCACCCCTAAACATGTACTTGGCACATTTCACTGATCCAGCACTGTTCTGGCTTTAGTAGAGCTTCTCTACTCCCTAGTCTCACAAGAGACACAGGCAACAATGGTAGCAATAGAGTCCTGCTGCGGTCGGTTGAACTCCTGTTAGGAGGATGTGGGGGTGTGGCTTACCATCACTGTGTGTGTCTATGGACAAGAACAGCCCAGCGCATTAGTTTCTTTAGAGAAACTCATATTTGTCTTTAGAAATAATCATTTGTCTGAATTCTAAAAACAAAGATCGATCAGAATATAGAGAATATACAGTATATATCTTTAACAAATAGTTTTCATGAATTCAGCACAAAAAAATTGTTTGGCGCAAAACATTGGATGCATTGGTAGAACCAGAAGTGGCAATAGTAATAAACAATGAAAATAATTGAAGAATGGTCCATGTAATGGAATATCCTATGTATAAGAAGAACTTCCCACATGAATCAGTGTTGATAAACAACACACCAAGGGGTCCTGGAGAGTACTTAAATCTAAAAACTTCAGCACACTCAGCTAAATGGGATCAATCAAATATAGCACAGAGTTTTCTAGAAATATGAGGTATGATATGTACATACAGTATCTCACAAAAGTGAGTACACCCCTCACATTTTTGTAAATATTTTATCTTTTCATGTGACAACACTGAAGAAATTACACTTTGCTACAATGTATAGTGAGTGTACAGCTTGTATAACAGTGAACACTTTTTGTGAGAAGACCCCTAAGTGGGTCCAAGTTGGACATTTTCAATCAGCCATTTTCCCTCCTCGGTGTCATGTGACTCGTTAGTGTTATAAGGTATCAGGTGTGAATGGGGAGCAGGTGTGTTAAATGTGATCTTATCGCTCTAACTGTCTCATACTGGCCACTGGAAGTTCAACATGGCACCTAATGGCAAAGAACTCTGAGGATCTGAAAAAAAGAATTGTTGCTCTACATAAAGATGGCCTAGGCTATAAGAATATTGCCAAGACCCTGAAACTGAGCTGCAGCATGGTGGCCAAGACCATATAGCGGTTTAACAGGACAGGTTCCACACAGAACAGGCCTCATCATGATCGACCAAAGAAGTTGAGTGAGTGCACATGCTCCACATCATATTCAGAGGTTTTCTTTGGGAAATACTGTAGATGTTTGAGTGCTGCCAGTATTGCTGCAGAGGTTGAAGGGGTGGGGGTCAGCCTGTCAGTGCTCAGACCATACACTGCATACTGCATCAAATTGGTCTGTATGGCTGTTGTCCTAGAAGGAAGTCTCTTCTAAAGATGATGCACAAGAAAGCCTACAAGCAGACTTATGCCTTATACACATGATCGAAATTTCCGATCGTCTGTGTGGAACTCCGGCGAAAAAAACATGCATGCTCAGAATAAATTAGGAGACAGGTACGCTCGTTCTGGTAAAACGCATTCGTAATGGAGATAGCACATTCATCACACTGTAACGGACTGAAAAGCACGAGGCTGAAAAGCGCGAATCTGCTCTCACCAAACTTTTACTAACACGCAGTAACTCGTAATCAGCAAAAAGCAGCCCAAAGGGTGGCGCCGTTGGATTTGAACTTCCCCTTTTATAGTGCCATTGTACGTGTTGTACGTCACCACATTTTGGACGGTCGGAATTTGGCATGACAGTGTGTATGCAAGACAGCTTGAATGGAATTCCATCGGAAAATTCCGTCGACTTTAGCCCGTCGGAAATTCCAATTGTGTGTACAAGGCATAAGGACATGGATTACTGGAACCATGTCCTGTGGTCTGATGAGACCAAGATAAAATTAATTGGTAAAAGATAGTGTCAAGTGTGCGTGGCAGCAACCAAGTAAGGAGTACAAAGACAAGTGTGTCTTCCCTACAGTCAAGCATGGTGGTGGGAGTGTCATGGTCCAGGGCTGCATGAGTGCTGCCGGCACCGGGGAGCTACAAGTCATTGAGGAAAACATGAATGCCAACATGTACTGTGACATACTGAAGCAGAGCATGATTCCCTCCCTTCGGAGACTGGACCATTTTCACTTAGGGGTGTACTCACTTTTGGTGCCAGCGGTTTAGACATTAATGGCTGTGTGTTGAGTTATTTTGAGGGGACAGCAAATTTACAGTTATACAAGCTGTACACTCACTATTTTACATTGTAGCAGTGTCATTTCTTCGGTGTTGTCACATGAAAAGATATAATACAATATTTACAAAAATGTGAGGGGTGTACTCACTTTTGTGAGATACTGTATGTCTGGCCACCTGTGATTTGATATCTTATGTTTGTAAGTCCTTAATGTGGACCTTTCTGTAACTTTGCAAATCTGCAAGATTAAATTCCTAATACAGTTTGTCACAATATACAGATACAGTGTTTTTCAGAAAATCTGTACCTTGTATCATTAAAGACAGTGATTACATTCCAGGCTTTGCCCAGGCTAAGATGATGCCATCAGTGTTCTGCAGGCAGGAGGAAGCATTTCCTCAATCTCATCCTCCCCAGTGTATAGACATTTAACTTTTTTATCCAGTCACATTGTGAGAGGGTGTAGCTGGGGGACATGGATGAACACAGCCAAAACCTGCATAGACCAGGATTTGCTTGAGTGTGTGGAGAAAAAAAAAAAAAAGATCGACATTATCAGGCTGGGTACTTTGACCTCTGAGTGGTAGTATATACCTGTGTTACACTATTAAGTGACACATTATTTGGCCTACATGCAACTAACCTGGAAAAATATGTCTGATTCTGAGTCTCCTTTAAGATGGAGGAAGGAATACAGGAATTAATAGGTACTATACTATGCAAAAGGACTATTTTATATCATTTACATAGCCACCCTCTTTTTCTACAAATAATAATTGTATGTATCTTCAGATCCATTAAATATTACTGTCTGGTAGCTGTACATTTTATAGCTGTGTCTGCATTGCATTAGCTAATAGTTCTTTGTCTTTATGTGCATCCTATCGCTTAAACATCTAAAGAGATGTAACTTAAATAGAAAATATTGTAATATTAAAAAAAGCATATCTAGTAAAGAAAAAACAGTATGCAAAGTGCAAAACCATAAGTGCCAATCAACATAAAAGGTGCACTGCACGCCAAATGGAAAATTTAACATTGAGATGCATGAAGAAAGTATAGCTTACCTACTGAGTGGCTTGTTTATTATTTTTTTTATTGAAGCATTAAGTGTGCCAGTCCCACTCCTTTCTCCTAATTTTGATGATCCTGAAATGCGCAGCAGCTGGTTATTCTCAAGCACCTACTGAGGGCTCCTCGGTGCCTTTTAACATAAATAATGTCTGATGTAAATATGCCAGCAATAAGACATTTCTCACACACATCAATCAGAAGCAAACCTGCCTTTAAGGTTTGAATGTGATTGGTTGTCCAGAAAGCAGACAGAAGAAGTTACACAGTTCAAGCTTTGGGGAGTACTGCCCTGGTGTCATACTTGGGATCCTGTGCATAAGCATGTAAAGAATTGAGTAAAAGTTTGTGCCATTTTCTTACTAGCCTTAGTAGTTCCCTTAATGTTCTCACCTATTGGCACACATTGCACTAATTTTTCTATTTTTTTTGGTAGGGTGAGAAGGGTTAGGGCCTCTTTCAAGTCATTGTTGCCCTTTTACATGAAGGAGATTTCCTCTCTTTTCACTTTTATACCAGTTAGGCAGTCACAACAGCAATTAAAACACTTTTGTATTAGAGTGGGAGAATATTAGACTTGTATTGCATAGCATTATGTTGAGAGCAAGAGGTGATGTGATGTCATTACATTATCAGTGAAAAATGGTCATACCATTCCCAACTCTACACAAAAATGACAAAATAAATAAACCTTGACTAGACATTGCTTACAAAATGCTCTTATTTCCCATGGGAGTTTAACAGCCTTCCATTGTTTTAATATGAATTATGTTGTGTAAAGTAAAAACATTTTAGATGTAGTACAATATAGTGCCTGTAGGGCCTTATCACATTTCTGTTGCTATCGCTATAGAGGCCAAAGGAATACTGATCTGTTTTAACAGTAATGCTTCATTGCCAGCTGGATTTTTTTGTTTTTTTTGTGTTTCCGTTAGCGAAGAAAGGATTTTTAACCAGAAACAACTGAGTACGGTCTGTGATACTTTTTATATTTGCACTAACATACAATTTTTTAGGACAAGCTTTTGGGGGTATTTCCCTGGTTCAAGGTCCAAGAACCACTGTTTTGACCTTGAAGAAGGGGACAAACCCTGAAAGCTTCTCCTGAAAAACTGCTTGTTGGTGCAAATAAAAAATGTATCATGGACAGTACTCAAAATGTTTCTGTTGCAAGTGCACTAATGCGGCTACAATCACCTCAAAGGATACTCAAAAAGTAATGTTGCTGAAACCGGTGTTAACTTTGCCCTTTCTAGCATGCTTGTCACTGGTGAGCTATTGTTGGCAACAGGAATGTAACCAACACACACCAAGCTATCATCCATATCAGGGCCCACCTCAGAGAGAGGGGGTAGTAATGTGAGCACAGAGAGAGGGGGTGCCCAACAAGGACAGCTATCTGGAAGTCATGTTCCCCCAGCTGCAGCATACTGCCAGATTTGCTCCAGTGGAATTTATCTAATAGAGGTTGTTCCACGCATCCAAAAAGAGGAACTGGCAGAAATAAAGGAAATAGGGGCATGGGTACCCCCCTCTCCCCCTTCCTCTGTTTCATATGGAAGACAACCTTATCCAAATTATAGAGGAACATACGAACCACCTCAGGGTAGACATGTGTCAATGCACAATTTGATGAACAGTTTTTAACACTTTTATAGATGTCCACAAATACATCTGTAAAATTAACATACAGAGATGCATTCTGTCCAATCCTATTCCAGTTAAAATGGCTGCCGATATAGGATGAATAAAACATTCAGGCCTCTAAAATGCCTCCACATTTAATCACCCAGGAATATTGCCTCCATCGATTAATATTTTTAGAGATCTTGTTCTAAATGACTGAGATAAATAAAATTTGAAGAGACCCCCCCTCCAATCTAGCTTTTAAAGTAGGTTTAAAGAGACTTTGTGAAAACCAAGATCTTATTAGTCGTCCAGCGGACAAAGTGGGTGGTATTCTCATTCTAGACAAGGACAATTGCCTCCAAGAGAAGTTAAAAATTATTGGTGACCGACAAACTTACAGGCTGCTCAAAAACAACCCTACACAGTCATACAAAAAGGAACTGACTACCCTTATTGATAAAGGTTTCAAAGCTCAAATTTTGGATAAAAAAGAAAAGACCTTTTTAGTACCTGTGGCCCCTCGTATTCCTACAATGTACTACCTGCCCAAGATACATAAAAACATCATTCACCCTCCAGGATGTCCCATCATTAGTGGTATTGATTCTGTTACAGCCAGGGTCGGAAAATGCATTGATTTTCATTTACAACCACTGATTAAAAAAATGCCCTCCTACTTAAAAGATACTAAAGACACCATACAACTTTTAAATAATATTGTATGGGATGGTGATGGTCTGCTAGCAACAGCTTATGTTGCATTACTCTGTCGCATACATGTATATCCCACAGTTTAGGATTTGAAGCAGTGAACCATTTTTTTGTCCAGAGAATCGGATATGTCACTTATCCAAAAGGTCTTCACTTCACTTACCCACTTTTGCTCCTACCCATAACTATTTTTGGTTCAATCACCATTTCTATATCCAAGAAAATGGCGTAGCTATGGGGGCTAAATTTGATCCCCAGCTTGGCCAATTTATTTATGGCCCAATGGGAGGAGGATGCCGTCTATGCCTGTGCCCGACCGGAACGCATCCTCTGTGCCAGGTACATAGATGATGTCCTCCTCCTATGGAAAGGTAGTCGTGAGTCCCTAGAGCAATTTTTTATTTTTTTTGCATTCCAACAATCGTGGCATAGTTCTCTCCTATGAGGCTGATCAAGAAAGAATAAATTTTTTCAACCTTGAGATCCGAGTAGCAGATAACAGACTGGTCACCGGTACTTTTTTTAAAACAACCGATCGGAACTTATATGTACCTACCAACAGTTGTTGTCATAAAACTTGTCTCAAATCAGTACCTGGTAGCCAGACTCAGATGAAACTGTACTATGGTCAATGATTTTAATGTTCAATCACCCATTCTGAGGGATAGTTTTAGGTTACAATGCAGCTGTTTTGGAAACATAAATCAGTCAAGTTTGGAGTCTTGATGGGAATTCCCTATTAACAGATAAATATCTGGGATACATTGGATTTGGTTTTAAGTGGTCATTCATCATTAATTTTCTGGACAATACTATGAAATAAAAAAGATCCTCAAAAGCATTGGTCTATATTAAAAAAACAACCGTATTTTGGGTCCTATGTTGCCTGATAAACCATGGGTAATTTTTAGAGGGTTGCCGCCTTTGCAGGCTAGTGTGGCACCCAATATAATGGATCCACCTAAACAGGTGATCTTTTTTCATCAATTAGTGGGATATTACCCTTGTAAAAGGTGTGCAGTATCTCTAACAAAGATGGGTAACACAAAACATGTACTTTTTCTTCTAATACAACAGGCAAAACATATTCGATAAAACACTTTATTGCCTGTACCACAAAGAATGTGGTGTACTTCATCACATGTCCATGTTGCAAACATAATGTGGGGCGAAGGACCAGAACTTTCTCCACACAAGCAAATGAACATACCAATAACATAAAAAAAAATCTGAAAAGATAAAAAAAGAACATAGGGTACCTAAACATTTTGCACAATGCTACAATAGAGGCCCTAAGGGTACCTCTTTTGTGGCAATAGACAAATGCATACCACCCTGGAGAAGGAGGATCCATTAAAAGGTGTGTCTCAAATGGAAGTTAGGTGGATACGAGTTAAAATCTTATGTCCCCCATGTTATGACCCTAGATTATAACATAATGCATTCATCACCAATGCATGACACATTCAAGTTATCAAATTTCCTTCCAATTTTATATGCTTGTGTTTTTATTATTTGTTGTTGAATAAGAGTTTTAATACTTATTTTATGGATGTCCATTGCGGAAAGAGGACAGTCATATTTCTTGTTAAATATATATTTTTTCTTTTTTAAACCTATACATGTCTTCTTTTTAGTTTTATTTTCTTCGGTTCATTGTCACTTCATACTGTATTGCTTTATATTTTTTGTTCTTCTGAACAGTCCATTTTATTTTACTGTTGCATGCATATATGGTCAGTACGGGACATTAATTTATCCCAAGTTTGCCGTTATTCTATAAATGTCTTTTGCGGAGTGATGCTTCGGTCTCTTTCCTCCAAATGAGGCTTGGTTATTTTATTTACTTTGAACTGAGGCTTGGTTATCTACTACATTTTTTTTTTTCGCAGACATTTTGTTTTGGAAATGAGGCTTGGCTGTTAGGTTGATATTACGAGCTCCCATTGTTACACTTCAAACAAGGCTTGGTTTTTCCTAATGGATGGATAGCTTTCACATTCTGAGCGAGGCTTGGCCATCCGTTTGAACATAACGGTGGCCATATTGAGATGCACTTTAATTTATGCAGTAGGAACAGCTGTGCTTTTAACGATACGGACCATATATATTGTGGTAGTGTATGAATACCCCACCAGTGTATGAATACAGGATTCTCAACCAGGCAGGTTGAGGGGCTCCAGGGTATTTGCTTGTTTGGGAGGAAACTGGCTTTTCAGTTTTCTCATGATTTACTAAAGTCCACTTTGGGACCCGGAGCTTGGGGATTTCTTAGAGATCCGGGTGGGATGAAATCCCCAGTCCTGGATCCGGGTTTTGAGACTCAACTGCACACTGATTGTTCAGGTGTGTGTGTGGGCCTGATAGTAGAGTCAGGACCAGCATTCTGGGCTCCACCCTCCCGACGAGTGCAGGTGTGCATTGGAGAAGCCACAGAGTGCAAGTGTGCACTGGAGAAGCCAGAGAGTGCTTGTCTGCACACTGGAAGCCTGAGACCCAGGTTTGAGGGTCAGAGCAGTGGACCCAAGTCTGAGGATCAGAGCAGTGAGGGGCTGCTATCTAAATGGATGGTGTTGCCAAGGGAAAAGTCTGTAGGAGACAGATGAGAGCCTGAAGTGGAAGGCCTGAGCAGCACTGCTGTATGTATAAGCCAGGAGGCTGAAACCCCTGCGAGGGAAACCTTTCATTTTGTTTTGAACTTCTTTTAATAAAAATGGGCAAACAAAGCCCTTAAAAAGAAGAACCAGCGAGTGGCGGTGTCCTTCAAGTTCTACATTTGATGCTAGTCCTTTACTATATATATATATATATATATATATATATATATATATATATATATATATATATATATATATATATATATACATATACAGGTCCTTCTCAAAAAATTAGCATATTGTGATAAAGTTCATTATTTTCTGTAATGTACTGATAAACATTAGACTTTCATATATTTTAGATTCATTACACACAACTGAAGTAGTTCAAGCCTTTTCTTGTTTTAATATTGATGATTTTGGCATACAGCTCATGAAAACCCAAAAATCCTATCTCAAAAAATTAGCATATCATGAAAAGGTTCTCTAAACGAGCTATTAACCTAATCATCTGAATCAACTAATTAACTCTAAACACCTGCAAAAGATTCCTGAGGCTTTTAAAAACTCCCAGCCTGGTTCATTACTCAAAACCGCAATCATGGGTAAGACTGCCGACCTGACTGCTGTCCAGAAGGCCATCATTGACACCCTCAAGCAAGAGGGTAAGACACAGAAAGAAATTTCTGAACGAATAGGCTGTTCCCAGAGTGCTGTATCAAGGCACCTCAGTGGGAAGTCTGTGGGAAGGAAAAAGTGTGGCAGAAAACGCTGCACAACGAGAAGAGGTGACCGGACCCTGAAGAAGATTGTGGAGAAGGACCGATTCCAGACCTTGGAGGACCTGCGGAAGCAGTGGACTGAGTCTGGAGTAGAAACATCCAGAGCCACCGTGAACAGGCGTGTGCAGGAAATGGGCTACAGGTGCCGCATTCCCCAGGTCAAGCCACTTTTGAACCAGAAACAGCGGCAGAAGCGCCTGACCTGGGCTACAGAGAAGCAGCACTGGACTGTTGCTCAGTGGTCCAAAGTACATTCGGAAATCAAGGTGCCAGAGTCTGGAGGAAGACTGGGGAGAGGGAAATGCCAAAATGCCTGAAGTCCAGTATCAAGTACCCACAGTCAGTGATGGTCTGGGGTGCCATGTCAGCTGCTGGTGTTGGTCAACTGTGTTTTATCAAGGGCAGGGTCAATGCAGCTAGCTATCAGGAGATTTTGGAGCACTTCATGCTTCCATCTGCTGAAAAGCTTTATGGAGATGAAGATTTCATTTTTCAGCACGACCTGGCACCTGCTCACAGTGCCAAAACCACTGGTAAATGGTTTACTGACCATGGTATTACTGTGCTCAATTGGCCTGCCAACTCTCCTGACCTGAACCCCATAGCGAATCTGTGGGATATTGGGAAGAGAAAGTTGAGAGACGCAAGACCCAACACTCTGGATGAGCTTAAGGCCGCTATCGAAGCATCCTGGGCCTCCATAACACCTCAGCAGTGCCACAGGCTGGTTGCCTCCATGCCACGCCGCATTGAAGCAGTCATTTCTGCAAAAGGATTCCCGACCAAGTATTGAGTGCATAACTGAACATAATTATTTGAAGGTTGACTTTTTTTGTATTAAAAACACTTTTCTTTTATTGGTCGGATGAAATATGCTAATTTTTTGAGATAGGATTTTTGGGTTTTCATGAGCTGTATGCCAAAATCATCAATATTAAAACAAGAAAAGGCTTGAACTACTTCAGTTGTGTGTAATGAATCTAAAATATATGAAAGTCTAATGTTTATCAGTACATTACAGAAAATAATGAACTTTATCACAATATGCAAATTTTTTGAGAAGGACCTGTATATATATATATATATATATAATATATGTGAGATTTCTGACATACATGCTCCATGCCCTTCATGATGTCATATCTGATAAAACATGGCATGTAGGGCGGAGTCTGTCTATCAACACCACGCAAGTTAGATCTCTGTACCAGTGGATCCCAGCCCTGGAAACTTTGTATCTATATGTTGAATTTTTACTGGATCTGTAAGTTTTTAGCAACGCTTTTTTCTAATCCTCATATGATTTTATACTATGTTGATCCTCTTCTCTTCTTTATGGGACATCCATGAGAGGGATTAGGAACCAGCACGGTCCGCCATGACACTATATCCACCTCCTTCAATGGATATGTTTGCTATGATTTGTAATTCCATGCTTATCTAGACAACTATAACGTGGAGTCTAGGGATCTGGTAAGCGTAAATCTTACTCAATTACACTGATGGTGCACTTGGGTGAATGGTCGTTCATTTTCTTTTGGACACGTTTTCAAAGACTTTTTTTCAATACATTGTATTTACCACTTACCCATATATGGAAACATTTTATGGACTGTCTTTGCACCATATTATTGCTCACATAGCACAGCAATTTATAATTTCTATGTTTTTACACAAATTTTTCTGTTGTTATTGCCAGCAGCTTTTTGCTAATTTTATACTTTTTGTTTTTACCTGCGCAATAAGGGGCCTGGTCATTATGCTGCGTATTGGTCCGGTCCTTAAGTGGTTCAGCTAGTGCATTGTTCACTTACCTTTTCCTTCGATTTCCCTTCTAAATTTTTTTTTCTTTGTTTTCTTTGTCTGAATTTATCACTTCCTGTTCCTCCTCAGTAAGCTGTTCAGTAAGCTGTTCTGGCTGACTAAACACCGCTCGGATGATGGTGTGAAGTTTACTGAGGAGAAACAGGAAGTGAGAAATTCAGACAAAGAAATAAAACATTTAGAAGGGAAATTCAAGGAAAAGATAAGTGAATCAACAATGCACTAGCTTAAAGGAACCTATTTAGAAAATAAAAAACAAACCTTTACAACCCCTTAAACTAATTGCTTGCAGAAATGCAGTCTTAGTAACAATTTATGTTTCATGGTTAAAGAGTTCATTCCATGTTTACACTATTATTCACTAATCCTCTAAACACAATGTGGATTCAAGATGACCCAATATGTTACCCTCCTGTGCCGAAAAGCATGCTGAGTTTTATTAACACAGGCCTTCATAATAATTCTTGAAACATATGAGCTGTGCATATTGTGACTACTTTTCAGTTGAAGAAAAAAAAAATCTGCAGAACATTATCTCCTAGGCATGTGGTGTTCATAGTAATGCCATTTTAAAATCTCAGAAAAATCATTCTCGGGTGAAGGCAGCTGCAAGAGGCTATACTCTATATAGTGTTTTCCCTATGTAAAGAGCAGCTGGAACATGTAAATATTAAATGATTCTTAAATAGAATATATATTGTACTGCATTGATGAAAAAATATCATAATCCAGAGGTATACCTTTAGATTCATTGTCCATTATTGAGTGCCACTGTATCCCATGAAAGTGCACATGCAAATACCAACATATTTTCTTTCTCGTACATCACGGGACACAGAGCGACATAGTCATTACTAATGGGTTATATAGTTACCGTCAGGTGCTGGCACTGGCAACTTCCAAAACCGGAAGTACCCTCCCCTATATAAGCCCCTCCTATCCGGGAGCACCTCAGTTTTTTGCCAGTGTCTAAGGTGTTGGCCAAGAAGAAACATGTGTTTTTCACTGAGCTTGCGTACAGGTTCTTTTGGGCCTCAGTAAGCTATTCCGGATCCGACCAAAAAAGCTTCATAGCTAAACGGTCGGTACCCGGGCCTTGCAGAGAAGAGCAAGGTTCTGCCTGTAATGCTTCTCTTAGGAGAGCTGGACCCTGGGATCCAGAGCTCTGGTCATACCCACGACCAAGATGTTTTCTGTGCAGGGTGCTATACAGGTCCAGGGGAGTGGAATCCTTGGGAACCCGGTCCCTGAAGGTTTGATTACAATGCCTGCCGTGATAGGTGAAGTTTGGGCTTTTGTGGACCAAACAAAGTCCTGCGGCGGGGAACAGGTAAGTGGGGGCCCCCAGGAACTTGGTTCTATTGGGGGACCCCCAAGCCTAATTTGTCTTTCTGTCTGTTACCTAACGGTATTCCCGCTAATATCTGTGCATGCCTGTAACTACTAAAAAAATGTAATAATTTTTAATGGTGGTCAAGAAAAAAAAAAAAAAAAAAAAGAATGTTTTTTTTATATATGTTTAGTATATTAAACTGCGGTACCTGTGTTTGTCCACTAGAGGCCGCTGTGGAATGTTTTTCTTGTCATATGGACTAGTTTCTTCTCAGAGAGCAAAGTCCAGGCAGCTGGTGAGTTCTCCTACAGGAAACTGTTTCCTCTGCCATGTTGCAGTGTTCGTCTATCCCCCGGCCTGCGGCAAAGGGGGCCCTGGCTCCTGTCCCTGGTTTCCATGTTTGAAAATTAGCGCCGAGGCGCGCGTGCGCGTGCACGCACCTCTATATATAGAGGTGGCCGGAAAAAGGGGCGGGGCCTGGGGGATGACGCTCTGTGCGCGCCGCAGCGCTTCTGCGCATGTGCGGGCGTCCCAGCAGGTTTTTAAAAAGCCACATTATTGCAGTAAGCTGGCTATGAAGTACAGAGACAGAGCTGGCAACATTTAAAGGCATACAGCAAGCGGTTGATACAGGCATCCCCTAGAAAGGCACATTAGTAGACACCAACTGTGATATAGCAGCAATTGTGCTACACTATTCTCAGTAAAAGTGGTGTATTACGGCTGGAATACCTCAGCTTTAGGCTTAGGAATATGCCGTCCAGTAGCTCCGGAACTGAATCTTCCAGGAAGCGAAGGGGGTCTCATCGGGCTCTGAGGATCTTGGGCATACTCCTGCTGCACCAGTCTCCCCTGAAGTTCAGAGGTAAGTGACCGTAGAGACCCCGCAGGGGTACTTGGTACTGTGGCTGTCCTCAGTCACCTGCTCCTGTGTATGTAACAGAGGAGGTTTTTTCCTCAGCTCTGGGAGGATTAGAGAGAGATTGTCAAAATTTATCGCTGCCTCCCTGTCAGGGAAAGCACGCCCGATCTCCGTCTCCTCCTTCAGAGTGCCTGTTAGCAGAGCAACAGTCCCATACAGGGATCGACCTGCCTGAAGGGGATCAGGATAAGGTTGATTCTGTTATAGAGGAATCAACAGTGGGGGAACCTTTTCTCAGCATCTCAAGCTGAAAGATTATGGGTTCAGTCTCTGACTAACATGGTCCGATCAGCATTTAAAAATGCACCTTGCGGAACCATCAACCACTACTGTATCCTCGTTGGGGTCGCTAGAAGCCCCCAGACTGTTTGTTCTTTTCCACTTTACCCTTTACTGAAAGGGCTCATTTACCAGGATTGGGAACGTCCTGAGAAAATATGTATTCCCCCAAGAGATTTCCGGTGGTCTATCCCATGGAGGATAAGTTCATCAAAAAAAAAAAAAAAAAATGGAAGGTCCCTACAGTGGACGCAGCCATCTCTTGTATGTATAAATCACTGACATGTCCAGTGGATAATGTCCAAATGTTCAAGAACCCAATAGATAAAAGATTGGAGTCCTTATGAAAATCTGCTTGGTGATACAACCAGCAGTAGCAGCTATTGGGGTCTGCTAAGCAGTGAAGGATCAGTTGAAACAGGTCTTGAGGGACTTGACAGATCAGCAGGCTTTGCCCTAGCTGATCTACCTAGAGCCTTAGGCTTTGCGGTTGACGCCATAGAGGATTCAGTCCATCAGGCCTCCCGCCTTACGCTGTCTATAGTACATATGCGTAGGCTCCTATGGCTCAAAAACTGGTCTGCTGAAGCTCCCTGTAAAGAATGGCTGGTTAGCGTCCCATTTCATGGTGAACGCTTATTCAGGGAAAACCTGGACAAATATATCCAGAAAATTTCCAGCGGTAAAAATACGCTCTTGCCGGTTAAAAGCAGAGTTAGAGGTCCCTCTTTAAGAGGCCTGCTTCTCCAGTCCCTGGGGCATCGGCTGTGTAACAGTTCCGACGGCCTCCTCGGTTAAATCCCGGGGGTAAAAAACAGGGACAGTAGCAGGGTAATGAGAAACCCTGGGTCAGGGGAGGTACAAAACCTCCCCCAAAGTTAAATTCATTGAAGCCCCCACTCAGTCGGGTGGGGGGAGGACTCCAGTTGTTCGCAGGAGACCTGGCGGGACACGATCAAGACAGATAGGTCCTCTCCGCAGTAGGTTTGGGATACAGTTTGGAGTTAAAAGACTCCCCTCCTTCCCATTTTGAGGTCAAACGTGCCAAGGGATCCCCGGAAGAGAGAGTCCCTCCTGTTGGCACTAGAACAACTATTGCTCCAAGGAGTAATTATGGAGGTTCCCCTGGAAGAATGAGGGTTCGGGTTTTACTCAAACCTCTTTACAGTCCCGAAGCAAACGCGGACGGGAGGCCCATATTAATTCTAAAAGGGCTATACAAATTCCTGTATATCAGGACTTTCCGATGGAGTCGATCCGATCGGTGGCCACTGCCCTACAAGGGGAGGATTGGTTAGCCACGATCGACATCAAAGATGCTTATTTGCACATTCCCATCTTTCCAGTCCACCAAAAATTTCTACGCTTTGCAGTAGAAGGGCGCCATTTTCAGTTCAGAGCCTTACCCTTCGGTCTGGCCACAGCACCAAGAGTGTTCACAAAAATTCTGGCCCCATTATTGGCCAATCTAAAAACACGAGGTGTAACGATAATGGCATATCTAGACGACTTGTTGCTGATAGACCACTCAGTGGAAAAACTAGAAGTGGTTGTTCACGAGACAATCAAGTATCTGGAATATCACGGTTGGATTATCAACCGAGACAAGTCAGCCCTAAAACCAGTCAAAAGTCTGGAATACTGGGGGCTAAGGCTGGATTCAGACCAGAGAAAAATTTTCTTGTCTCGAGAAAAGGGGTCGTCTTTGAGAGATTTGATCCACTTAGTGGGTTCAAAAAGACAGCCATCCATACGCCTGTGCATGAGGCTGCTGGGAAAAATGGTGGCATCATTCGAAGCAGTACCCTACGGTCAATTCCATTCAAGGAAGTTGCAAAGGGCCATACTGTCAGCCTGGAACAAAAAAGTTCAGGCTCTGGACGTACCAATGTCCCTGTCCCCTTCCGTTCGCAGAAGCCTCCGTTGGTGGTTGGTTCCCCGGAATCTGGAAAGAGGGAAATCCTTCAGTCCGATTTCTTGGAAGGTGGTCACTACAGATGCCAGCCTTTTAGGCTGGGGAGCAGTACTGGAGCAATGGTCTCTCCAGGGCAGATGGTCGGATGCGGAAAAGGCCCTGCCCATCAATCTCTTAGAGATACGAGCAGCCCGGTATGCCCTAGTAGCATGGACATCCAAACTCCAAGGGTCCCCTGTCAGAGTTCAGTCAGACAATGCCACAGCAGTGGCATATATCAATCGTCAGGGGGGCACCAGGAGTCGTGCAGCCCAAAGGGAAGTAAATTACATCCTGAGATGGGCAGAAAGATATGTCCCAGCCATATCTGCGGTATTCATTCCAGGGGTGGAGAATTGGAAGGCGGACTTTCTAAGTCGCCAACAATTATGCCCAGGGGAATGGTCCCTTCATCCCGAGGTTTTCCGGACAATATGTCAGCGGTGGGGAACACCGGATGTAGATCTGCTAGCATCCAGGTTCAACACGAAAGTGGACAGGTTTGTCTCTTGGACAAGGGATCCCCTAGCGTGCGGCTCGGATGCCCTAGTGTTCCTTTGGGATCAGTTCAAGCTGATATATGCATTCCCACCGCCACAATTGTTACCTCGATTACTCCGCAGAATCAGGGTAGAAAAGAAACCAGTGATTCTGGTGGCTCCAGCGTGGCCCCGAAGAGCATGGTACGCGGAGATTGTAAAAATGTCTGTGGGGAGTCCTTGGACCCTCCCACATCGTCCGGACCTGCTTTCGCAGGGACCGATATACCACCCTTCCTTACCAGCCCTAGGTTTGACGGCCTGGCTATTGAAGCCCACATTCTAAAAAGGAGAGGGCTCTCTAATTCTGTGGTATCTACCATGATCAATACCAGGAAGCCGGTATCCAGGCAGATCTACTATAGAATCTGGAAGGCGTACATCGCCTGGTGTGAAGCCAAGAAATGGCATCCACGTAAGTACGTAATAGGTAGGAGTCTGGACTCCCTACAATGGGCTGTAGATAGGAAGCTTGCCTTGAGTACTATCAAGGGTCAGATTTCGGCCTTGTCAATATTTTTTCAAAGGCCCTTGGCTTCGCATTCACTAGTCAAAGCCTTTATACAAGGAGTGATGCGTATTAGTCCTCCGGTTAATATTCCCATATGTCCATGGGATCTAAACTTGGTTCTGTCGGTTCTACAGAAACAACCATTTGAACCATTACAGCATATTTCCTTGGTGCTTCTCACCAGGAAATTGATTTTTCTAGTAGCCATTTGTTCGGCTAAAAGAGTATCGGAATTAGCAGCTATGTCCTGTAAGGAGCCATATCTGGTTATCCATAAGGACAGAGTAGTGTTACGTCCTCATCCAGCCTTTCTTCCTAAGGTGGTATCGAGTTTTCATTTGAACCAAGACGTGGTTCTTCCTTCTTTTTTCCCCAAGCCTACTTCGGTAGAGGAAAAGTTATTGCATTCTTTGGATGTAGTAAGAGCAGTTAAAGCTTATCTAAAAGCCACTGCTCAGATTCGCAGAACGGATACTTTGTTTATTCTGCCGGAAGGCCCCAGAAAGGGTCAGGCAGCGTCAAAATCTACTTTAGCCAAGTGGATTCGACAGGTCATAATACAAGCCTATAGCTTGAGAAGTAGACCGCCTCCGTTCAAAGTTAGGGCGCACTCCACGAGAGCAGTTGGAACTTCATGGGCAGTGCATCACCAGGCCTCCCTGGCTCAAGTCTGTAAGGCCGCAACATGGTCTTCAGTACACACGTTTACTAGGTTCTACCAGGTGGACGTTAGAAGTCAGGAGGATGTCGCCTTTGGGCGCAGTGTGTTGCAGGCCGCAAAAGATCCTCATGTCTGATAGCGCTCAGCTTATATATGGTGTATCCCCCCCCTCATTTGGCATTGCTTTAGGACATCCCATTAGTAATGACTATGTCGCTCTGTGTCCCGTGATGTACGAGAAAGAAAATAGGATTTTTATAACAGCTTACCTGTAAAATCCTTTTCTTGGAGTACATCACGGGACACAGAGCTCCCGCCCCTCTTTGGGGACACTTATTGCTTTGCTACAAAACTGAGGTGCTCCCGGATGGGAGGGGCTTATATAGGGGAGGGTACTTCCGGTTTTGGAAGTTGCCAGTGCCAGCACCTGACGGTAACTATATAACCCATTAGTAATGACTATGTCGCTCTGTGTCCCGTGATGTACTCCAAGAAAAGGATTTTACAGGTAAGCTGTTATAAAAATCCTATTATCTTCATTTTGTCCTGGAGACGCAGCAGAAAAATAGAAGAAATGTCTCTAAATTAAGGGAAACTATTGGACAGCACATAAGAACAAGAGTGTCTGATGGAAGATTTTCCATCACTTTCTGTCCTGATGACAATGGTCACCAGGACAAATAGGGGTTGATTTTCTAAAAGTGGAGAGTGCAAAATCTGGTGAAGCTGGCCATGGTAGTCAATCACCTAACTTCAGCTTGTTGAATTAAGCTTTCTGAAAGATGGTTTCTATGCAGAGCTGCACCATAGTTTGCACTTCAGTTTTTGAAAATCAACTCCATAGAGTCCACAAGTCTCATGAGTGGGGACAAAAAATGCAAAACAACCAAAAAAAATCAGGGAGTCTAGCCCTACTCTATTTAAAACTAAAAACGTTTTTGAGTATACATACAATTAAAACTTTCAGTTGCTGAAAATAGCAAATTATATGTTTGGTATCCATTTACTCGGCGTAACATTATCTTTCACATTATACAAAAAAATTGGGCTTGCTTTACTGTATAGTTTTCTTTTAATAAATTAAAGTCTTTTTTTTTTCCTAAAAAATGCATTTGAAAGACTGCTCCGCAAATAGTGTGCGACATAAAATATTGCAACGATCGCCATTTTATTCTCTAGATTCTCTGCTAAAAATATATATAGAATGTTTGGGGTTCTAAGTAATTTTTCTAGCAAAACATACTGATCTTAATTTGCAAGCAACTAATGTCAGCAATAGGCTTAGTCATGAAAGGGTTAAAGGTATGTAGAGCATTTATCCCATTTGGTGTATGAAGCTCTATTAAATAGTTGTAGTATTGAAGTTGTTAAATATGTATTATAGAGCTTGGCTGTAGTTCTCTTCCTGATGAAGTGGGCAGTGACATGTGAACCACGTTAAAGTCCTAGCAAGCAACCCATCACCTGATTTCAGTAGGGATGATGAGGCAACTTCCATATAGTACCATACAATTTTGTGTACAATGTCTGTATTGATGATTGGTATTGAGTCCTTTATTTCTCAAATCGCCTTTCAGGACAACCTTGGAGAGAGCGTAGCTCCGCCTCTTTAACAGGAAACACTTTCAGCCTTTAAATCCCTCCTCTTCCACCATGGCCCCAGTTATTGTGTTTCCTCCGCCATGGTGGAAGCAACAGGTGGGAACCAGGGAGCTACGCTCTTTCCAAGGGGGAAGCAGTAAGGCTTACCTTTCTTTTTTTTCTGCCTGGTGTGCAGCTTTTATTTGGTACTTGTACCAGTGACCATCCCAGCACCCCCTCCACCGCAAGCGGGGGGTGTTCCGGAGTCCCCAGTCTCGCCTGCTCAGGGGAGTAAAGGACCCACAGGAGACGCAGCATCTTGTGCCCGGAATCCGCGGTAAGGCTCCAGGAGCCGAGCGGTTGCCGCTGCAGGTCAGCGGCGCGAATCGCATGACGGTTCCGGGTCCTGGCTGGCGGCTGACGTCAGTTCCGGCGATGCGGTTTCCTGTGGGGGCATGGCGCTAGTGGTTCCCAGCGCTTGGAACGCAGGGACTAGGGGGCGGGTATATCGACCGGCGCTTCCGTTTCCGGCCCACGTGGATGATGCGGGACCCGGGAAAATTTAAAACACACACTGTGTGTATAGCCCAGCTGCGCTCTCGACAAGAAGGAAGAGAGACAGACAGCGATGGCGGAAGCAGGCGCCCTAAGCTCCGGTCAGGCTCAGGTAAGAGGGGTACAATGGTGCCTTTTATTCTTATCCAAATGAGTCTTTTTTGCTGTGGTGTTTTGTTTGTTTCCTCCCTTAAGGGAGCCTGCTGCTGTACGGTCGGTGGTTACTTCTCTCTGACCTGCTACAGCTTGGACATTGGTGGTTGTTTTTACTGGGACACTTCTTCTCTATCTTTGGTGGTGGCCTAAATGACACTAATTGGTTAGGTGTGGCTAGGACATTAGGTGAATTTCTATTGTTTATCTCGTTTCAGGAGAAAGCTGTAGCAAAAACCAAACATGTAAACCCACCAAGCCAGAGGAAGTGTCCCTCCTGCGAGAATCCTTTAAGGGATTCATGGCAAAAAGCTATGTGCAGGTCTTGCATTAAGGACTTAGTGGAAGAGGAAACATCCCAGCAAATCAAGGATTTATTTTCCTCAGTAAGAGAGCTTACAAGTTCTCTTGGTTCGGTTAAATCTCTGCTAAGTCCAGCAGTCTTAACTGAACCCCAGCAACCACCGTCCAGCCCAAGAGCCTCCACCTCTAGACCAGCAGAGAGTGTGGACTCTGGGGACGAAGGGGCAAGTACTCTCCCCTCTCTCAAGGACTCGGATGAGGAGGAAGAGGAAGATGACGGCAAAACCTCCAGATATAAATTCTTTGGAAGATGTGGATGACCTCTTAAAAGCAATCTACACTACCCTGGATATTCAGGAGGAAAAGGTACATCTTTCAGTTCATGATAAAATGTACCAGGGTCTGGATTATTCCAAGCAAAGAGTGTTCCCAGTCCATAGGGTCATATCGGGCACTATCAAAAAGGAATGGAAGGACCCTGAAAAAGGTCCCTTCCTATCAAAGACCCTCAAAAAGCGTTTTCCTTTGGAAAACAAGGACTCAGAGGTCTGGAATAAAAAACCAAGAGTGGACGCTGCCTTCTCGCAAGTCTCTCGTCGTACGGATCTCGCTTTTGAGGACATGGGAGTGTTGAAGGATGCGATGGATAAAAGGGCAGACTCCCTGCTGAAAAAAGCATGGGACTCCACGTCAGCCAGCCTCAAACCAGCTATGGCTTCCACAGTGGTGGCAAGAAACCTGGAGTGTTGGATAGAGAAATTGATGAACCATGTAGAGGCAGGTACTCCAAGGAAAGACCTGTTGGAATCCTTCCCTCTAATTTTGAAAGCGGTAAAATACATGGCAGATGCATCCGCTGAATCAATCAAAATGGCTGCTAGATCAGCAGCATTAGTGAATTCAGTTAGGCGTGCAGTCTGGCTAAAGACATGGTCGGGTGACACAGCCTCAAAAATTAAACTCTGTGGCCTACCCTTCTTGGGGGATTTGCTGTTTGGTCCAGAGCTAGAAACTGTGCTGGATAGAACAGCTGACAGGAAGAAGGCTTTCCCTTCTAAAAAGAAGCAACCGTTTAAAAATAATTTTCGTTCTGTTCAGCAATCCTTCAAAAAAGATAACAAAAAGCCTTGGTTTTCCCAAAAAGGTAGAGGAAGGGGTGGAGTGCTCTTTAGATTCCCTACAGACCAAGTTTCTAAAAACAAATGACAGCATTACTCCAGTGGGGGGAAGACTGTCAGCTTTTTTCCCTCAATGGAACCAAGTATCCAAAAGTCCCTTTGTGAGGAACATCATTTCACAGGGATACAGTCTAGAATTCTCGGAATGCCCCCCAAGCAGGTTTTATGTCACAGCCCCACCACGGGATCAGGAAAAAGCTTCCGCTATGATGACCCTCTTACAGGATCTGATACAACAGGAAGTGATTGTTCCAGTCCCAAAACATCAGGAGGGCCGGGGGTTTTATTCCCATATATTCTTGGTAAAAAAACCTTCAGGCAAGTACCGACTGATTCTGAATCTGAAGATCTTAAACAAATCAGTAAGGTACAAGCACTTTCGTATGGACACAATCCACTCCATTACAAAGCTGTTGACTCCAGGTTGCTTCATGGCGTCTCTGGACTTGAGGGACGCCTATCTACATGTGCCGATAGCTCTGGCTTCCCAAAGATTTCTCCGCCTAGCCATCGATCTGGGGACGTCAATATGGCATCTCCAATTCACAGCCCTACCATTCGGGCTTTCATCCTCGCCCAGGATTTTCACAAAAGTCATGGCAGAAGCCCTAGAGCCTCTGAAACTGAGGGGGATCTCGGTCATTCCATATTTGGACGACCTACTGTTTTTTGCAGATTCCAGGGATCAGCTTGTGACAAACCTGCAAGTGTCACGGACTCATCTCAAGAATTTAGGTTGGCTCCTAAATTTGGACAAATCAAACTTAGATCCAACTCAGGAGATGAGGTTTCTGGGCTACACCATAAACTCAGTTATTCAAAAGGTCTTTCTCCCCCAAGAAAAGATAGAGAAGATTTACTCTGCAGTGGGTCAGATTCAGACAAATCTCCCAACATCTGTCCGATCGGCTATGGCAGTATTAGGCCTCCTCACGGCCTCAATCCCAGCTGTACAATGGGCAAGGCTACACTCCAGACCCCTCCAGAGGAACATTTTACAAGTTTGGTCACACCAGGAGTCACTGGAAAAGTGCTTCAAACTAAAATCAAACGTAAAAAGAGCACTCTGGTGGTGGAGAAACCCAAACAACCTGACAAAGGGGTCTCTCGTGGGTGTTTCCACTGGACAAACGTCTGACAACAGACGCAAGTGCTTGGGGTTGGGGAGCTCATCTGGAAGGGCAAACCGCTCAAGGAACTTGGTCCAAGTGGGAAGCAAAGAAGTCATCAAATTGGCGGGAGTTAAAAGCCATATTTCTGGGCCTCCTTACCTTTCAGCAGACAGTCAAAGGACGTCATGTTCAAATTCTGTCAGACAACACAACAGCGATAGCTTACGTACAAAAGCAAGGGGGAACCAGGAGCCCAGGTCTCATGGAGTTAGCCAGTCAGTTGTTGTCCTGGGCAGAGCTAAACGTGACCTCCCTTATCAGCGGTTCATTTAAAGGGATCCCAGAATCTGTTGGCAGATCTGCTAAGCAGGAGGAGTGTGGTGGAAGCAGAATGGAGTCTGAGCCAGGAGATTTTCTCCATGAAATCCAAAGAGTGGGGGAAACCCCAGGTAGATCTGTTTGCCAACCAGCAAAACACGAAAGTCCGAGAATTCTTTTCTCTCCACAGAGGGGATCAGGCAGTTGGAATAGATGCTCTAGCACACCCATGGCATTACCAGCTGTGTTACGCCTTTCCCCCATTTCCCCTAATCCCATTGGTATTAAGAAAGTTCAGGGAAGAGAACACCAGTCTTATCCTGATTGCTCCATATTGGCCAAAAAGACCTTGGTTTGCGACACTTCTAAACCTAGCCGCAAATCCTCCTTGGAGGCTACCACTCAGGAAGGACTTGCTATCACAGGGTTCTGTGAACCATCCGGAAGCAGACAGACTACATCTGACTGCTTGGCTTCTGAAGAAGACCTCCCAAAAGCCAAAGGACTTTCAGATAAGGTAGTAAGGACCCTACTGTCCAGTAGAAAGGAGGTAACTAGGGCCATCTACCTTAAAGTATGGAAAAAATTCAATTCTTGGTGTTCTTCCAAAAACTTTATAGTCAAGAGTGTCGTTTCAGTTTTAGAGTTTCTCCATGAAGGAATGGAGAAAGGATTGGCAGCCAGCACCTTGAAAACCCAAGTTGCGGCTCTTTCAGTTTACTTGGAAAAAGCTTTGTCCAAAGAAACTTTAATTTCCAGATTTTTTAGGGCCTTGGCTCGGAACAGACCCATAGGCCTTAAAAGTTTTTCCCAGTTGGGATCTATCTGTTGTTTTACAGGGTCTCACGGGAGCTCCGTTTGAACCCCTTCAAGAGACTTCCTTAAGAAGTTTTAGTTTTCAAAACAATTTTTTTAGTTGCCATTACATCGGCAAGGAGAGTCAGTGAACTCCAGGCTCTGGCGGTTACAGAACCTTTTTTGAGGGTCTTTCCAGACCGAGTGATCCTTCAGACGGATCCAGCCTTCCTACCAAAAGTATCTTCAACCTTCCATAGGTCACAAGAGATAACCCTGCCTACCTTTTCCTCAGTTCCTAACAATGCAGGAGAGGAAGCTTTCCATACGCTGGATGTGAGAAGATGTCTGCTCCAGTTTCTAGCAGTTACCAAAGAGTTTAGAAAAACAAATGCCCTCTTTGTAGTATTTTCAGGTCCCCGCAAAGGGGAGAAAGCTTCCAAAAGTACATTAGGCAGATGGCTTAGACAAGCAATTACAGAAGCTTACCAAGCTAAAGGAGAAATACCTCCCTCAGGTATTGCTGCTCATTCAACAAGGTCAACAGTAGTTTCCTGGGCCGAGAGGGCCGGTGCTACGCCTGATCAGATTTGCAAGGCTGCCACTTGGTCCAACTACTCAACTTTTCTCCGGCACTATAGGTTGGACTTGCTGTCTGCCGCAGATCAAGCCTTCGGCAGGAAGGTTCTGCAGGCAGTGGTCCCACCCTAGGGTAAGTTACTCGGTTATCCTCTCCAAGGTTGTCCTGAAAGGCGATTTGAGAAAAACTTAGTTAGACTTACCGGTGACGGTATTTCTAAGAGCCTTTCAGGACAACCGCTATTTCCCTCCCTAATATATCTTAGAAGTATTGATTAAGTGTCTATCATGGTCGTTGTGGTTGTTCTGTGCTTTTGTCTTCCAGTTTGTCGGAAACCACAATAACTGAGGCCATGGTGGAAGAGGAGGGATTTAAAGGCTGAAAGTGTTTCCTGTTAAAGAGGCGGAGCTACGCTCTCTCCAAGGTTGTCCTGAAAGGCTCTTAGAAATACCGTCACCGGTAAGTCTAACTAAGTTTTTTTTACATGCTTTTATATTTTGTACAATAAATATTTGATATTTTATCATAATCAGAAACGTCCTCAATTTCGTTCTTATTTATTTATTTTTTTTGCGTGAAGAGTTCATATTGAATTGTCCCTAGCTTCCCTACCTGTAATAAACCCTGTCTGATCCAGGTGGATCACAAATGGTAGGAGGCACTGTAATCCAGAGGCTAGTAACTTTGCTAAATTCTTTACATCAAGATTTAAAAGACATAGGTCGATAATTCACGCATTAAGTGAAGTCTGTACCCTCCTTACGGATACCTGTTGTTATATAGGTCATAAGGGTTTTGGTAAAATATTATGTTTAGACAAAATTAAAATACTCAAACATATGAGGGAGCAAGAGGGGTATATGTTTACAGTAATAAGTACTGTTAAAGCCATCTGGGCCATGGCTTTTCTCTTTAAGAATACTCTTAATAATTACCTCCAGTTCATCCTGAGTGATTGGTTTCTCAAAAAGAGCAATTGATTCTGTAGATAATTTGGGTTATTTTATCTCTGCCAGGTAGTTCTTAAGCATGATCTGATAAATTAATCTGCTCAATAGACACTCGTACCAAAATCTAAATAGAATTGGTCGTAACAAAGAAAGTAAATTCCAGAATAAGTAATATGGACCTTGGAGTAGTAGCTATAGTCCCTATGGGATGCGTTCTACTAAATATTGTGATTGCACCAGTGACACCTTTACGGAAATGTTTTAGGGTCACACAGGACAATGAGATTTTTCAAGTGGAAGTGTCTAATTTTGGATAAGGGCTGAGATTAAAGTTGCCCTCGATGACTACAATGCCCTCCTGAAAAGCCGCTAACCTTGTCTATGAATGTTATTTGACGGGGTTTAGGAGCCTATATTGTAGCAAAAATATAGATGCAGTCCTCTCTGACCTTTTACAAAAATAAATCGGCTATAGCAACCCCTCTGGTCTTGGAGACCAGTGATGTGCTTAAGAACCATGGATTATACATATATAATGAAAATTTAGGAGTAGAGAATGGAGTAAAATGGGTCGCTTGCAGTGTAACAATCTGAGGTTGTAACTGATTCCGTTAACCAAATTTGTTTTTGCTTTTTCAGGAAGCACACCCATCATACATTGTAGGAGAAAACCATAATAAAGGCCATTATAAATTAGAAAGAAGAAAAAATAGCAGAAAATGCTCCATATATGTAAGGAACCGCACCAGAAGTAAAACAACACAACAGACACCTGAATAAACACACAATAAATAAACACACAATAAATAAATACATCAATAAGGGGGAAAATAAGAAAAAATAAAAACTGAAAGTCTCGCAAGAGACTTCATAGCGAGAATCCGGCTACATGCCAGCTTCTCAATGGACCGGATTACTAAAAGAGGAGCCCCGCATATAGTGGGCACAAGTATGACCCCGAGCAGAACAAAACGTAAACATTACTATAACCTCAAGACACAGTCAGCAATTTAAAGAAACATAGAATAACTCAACCACAGGTATATTGTGTATCACCCAGAGAGAACAACCAAATCTAAACGGTGGAATCGGCTATCAACCCCTACCGTAAACAAATGTAACCTACTGTATATGCTTCAGTAATAACAATATAGATAATGTAATACCAATATTTAAATAGTATGTAGTGGCAACCTTAAGATATAAATAGCTATAGATAGGAATGTTGTCTTAAAATTTAAGGATAAAATCTAGATGTCTCCATGGGCAGCTACAGTTCTCTTCTGTCTATGTGCACTACTGGGACAGGATCAAAGGTGGAAGAGTTGAAGCAAAGTCCAGCATATTATCCTCTGGAAGAATCTCCTCAGGGATATCCAGAACTTCCAAGAATCTAGGAAAGTCACTACACACTCTGTATACCATCATAGTACCCCCTTTCTTTGTGAATAACCTAAAGGGGAAATCCCAACAATAAGGAATGTCAGCATGATGGAGAGTTTCCAGAAAGGGTCAAAGCGTTTAGTTTGAGTTCACCCAGAGAGATCTGGGAAGGAATACAAATGTTCAATGTTAAAGTCCAAATATTTTCTGGTACCCATTTTGTTCATAATAGCTTTCTTAAGTGAAAACGTATGAAGCTTACAGATCACCTCTCTGGGAAAATCTGTATACACCATAGGCTGCCTAAGAGCATGATGAGCTTGATCAATCTCTATTGGAATAGCAGCCTCATGTTCCAAGATCCTATTAAACACATTCTGCCATATTGAAATGAGATCCAGAGCCTTAATTGATTCAGATAAACCTCTTATTTAAATATTGGAGCGCCTGCTCATATTCTCTTGATTATCTAATTGTGAGATTAGAAATTTTATCTACCGATCTTGCAAAGTTATTTTATCTTTTAACTGCTGCATTGCATGCAGAATTTCATTGTTTAGTTTCGAGGGCCTCAGTCCTTTTTCCTAACTGTTTAGTGTCTGCATGAGGCCCGGTTCACACTGATGTTCATACCG
Organism: Rana muscosa; assembly: GCA_029206835.1. NCBI lineage: Eukaryota > Metazoa > Chordata > Amphibia > Anura > Ranidae > Rana > Rana muscosa. The sequence goes on from CM055121.1 coordinate 692,295,801, forward strand.
AATGTGATGCGTCAACCATTCTAAATTTGCATGTCATCCATAAAGTCATTGTTTTCAATGACTGTAGTTCACATACATCTGTTGCGATTCCTCTACGAATGTGATGCAATTAAAAAAAGGGTCTTGTGTGAGTTTACTGCGTTGCAAATTTAGTCTCCATAGACATCAATGTAAATCGTTCTGGAATCACAATGGTGGTTCACATATGTGCGAATTTCACCACACGATTCTCCACAAAAAACAGGAAGTACACAGGAAGTTAACACCTTTTTTTTTTTTTACACTATAATTCCATTGGCTAGAACATCAATTGCAGCTATGTCTAACTTCTGAAATTCGCACCTCAGAATGGACAAAAAACGGACCAAATTCACAGCGCATCAGTGTGAACCGGGCCTTGAGGCAATCTAGCTCATGTTTGAAAGTACTTACCCTTAGCATAGCTTCAGTAAGGAGAGATATAATATGCTCGCTAATATCCCAGTCTAGCTCAGCAACAGAAGGCAAATAGAAGCCTAGCTGGGGCTGTTTGCTGTGACTGCTGTAGTTGTAGCTGTGTTGGAGCAAAAGCAACAGAAGGGGTTAAGGTAGATGAGGGGGAGTTTGGCAGTGACTGTGTTTGGAGGGGGACTTAGGCTGATGGAAAATATGTAGATAAAACAGAGCAGACACAAGGACTGCCACCTCCTACCTTCCACCGCTTACTATCCATTGCTGCTGACTGTGAGATAAGCTACTTCACTCCATTCTGTCCAAACTGCCTCCGCTGCTACTGCTGTCCTATTGGGGACCAGAGGAGAACTCTTCCCATGCTCTGAGAAGTGTAGTAGCAAGACCTGGTCCCATTGCGATGCCGGCTTGAATGAGTAAGGGCTTCCGCTTGTTAGTGATGCCGGCAGGGGTATGTGTAAAGGCAGCCGACCACCAAGACCATGCTTGATGCAATCAGTGCATTGCTCAGTTCGGGAGAGCGGGAGCTGGAACGCCAAGCATCCTCCCCCTTAGGCCCCTTTCACACTGGGGCGGGCAGGTGCGGTGGCGGTATAGCAGCGTGATTTTCAGAGCTGCTATACCGTCGTTCTTACCGCGGTATGCGGCCGCTAGGGGGGTGAATTTAACCCCCGCTAGCGGCCGAAAAGGGTTAATACCGCCCGCAAACCGCGGCTATTGCCGCGGTTTGCGGGCGGTATTACCACGGTGTCCCATTGATTTCAATGGGCAGCCGCGGTAAAGGAGCAGGGGAACACACCGCTCCTTCACCGCTGTAAAGAAGCGGCTAGCAGGACTTTTGGAGCGGTCCTGCTAGCGCACCGCTTCAGTGTGAAAGCCTTCGGGCTTTCACATTGAAGGCTACAGGCACAAATTTTTCATGCAGTATAATAGCGCTAATATTAGCGCTAAACCGCATGAAAAACGCCCCAGTGTGAAAGGGGCCTTACAATTGTCAAGTCACCCCTCTGATCTTTTCTCCTTTTTTAAAGAGTTAACAACTTATTTTTAATTAGCGGAGTAGATTAATGGCAAAAGTGACTAGTGGTCATAGGGTAGTGACTTCCGTGCCTCAATTACTGCTTTTACATCCTTACAGCTGGTAAAGTAATATTATTAACCTTGCATAATGCTTTTTGAAGCAGCAAAATAAAAATCAAGTTTTTTTAGAATTATAAGGAAAATTAGGTACTAATTGTTACTAATAACCCCAAAACTGTTCCCTTGGATGAATTAGTGTTATAACATGCAATAATAGTAATGACACTAGGAATGTGGGGTTGTGTTTTGTGGTCAGTTTAGATGCAGATACTGTTTAGCTCAGATATTTCACAAACATAAACTTCCAGTTCTAATATGGTTCAGTGAAATCTTCAAGCAGCCTGTATGTATAATATTTTTTCTTTACTGAACTAACCGCTCAATATTTCAGGACATGTTCTTCTCCACTGGGAGTAATGATAGAATTGGTTTGTAGAAAAATATAGACATATCTATTCTGCTACAAAGCACACATGTAATGTAATGAGCAAATAAAGGTGCTGACAAGTTAAATGTCTATACTCCACAGTGTATTTGTCTAAGATATATAATGAAATGTTTCCCTTGTATCACCATATTTAATCTGTGTGTCAATGCAGCTGGGATGTTTTGCAAGTCCTTATTTGAACTATGCTACAGAGGAAATATCTGGTAGTACGAAAGATGTTTAGATCGGACCAATTTCCTTAAAGGTCACCATATCTTTCAGTACAGAAATCAGCATACTGTATGTCATGGGCAATTGTTAATATTTAGCTTTTTTAATTTTTTGGGCAAAAATATACAAATAAATCACGACTGGGATGTTAGTATTGCATCTTGCTCAAAAGAAACAGTCTATTTGGCACTGTTCCCAAAATATGGCTTGGTTTGTTGGTATGCAGATAATAACATTGATGGTGACAGGCTTGCAGGGGATTATATTATATTAAAAGACTATCAAAACAAACACTGAATTGTGGTAATACAAAAGCAAGTGTGGCAATACAAAGGGCAACTCACTAGCAATTTTAGCAACACAATGAGTTTAAACCAGAAAATCCTCAAACCAGGGGCGTAATTACTAGTAATTAGTAATTACTTACTAAAATAAATAACTTCACATTTATTTATTTTCAGGCTTGGGTGTTTATTGTTTTATTATTAGTATTATAATTATTATTAATAATTAAGATTTTTAAGGTTGGGAGTTAATTTTTTTTTTAATGCATTACACATTATTAATTTTATTTATGATGATTTTTAGTTATTTGTGTATTTATTTTACATTTATTTATTCATATAGTTTTACTATTAAATTTTTTACACTTTTTCAATTGAGCAGAAAATCTCTCAAAAACGCCCAACAAAACGCGAAAATGCACACAAAAACACACAAATGGTGCGTTTCCATAAATTTTTATGGAAATAAAAACACACCAAAAATGCTCACATCTTCCCGATTTAAACTACAAAAAAAGCTCCAGAACTTTTTTGATCTTCAGGCTTTTGGCTTCAGGCGACTTGGAGTGGAGATGTGAACCATCTCTATAGAGAATAATTGTTTTTTTTTCTCCTCCAGCGTTTTGGAGCTTCAAGCTACAAAATTATGAGGTGTGAATGGGGCCTTTAATTTTAATTAAAGGCAGCAGGGTCTTGATATATATAAATATTTACAGACCTAGAGAATATGTAAACCTAACATTTCCTATTCCTGATATATGCTGTACAAAGTACCGCATTTGAAAAAGTATTCTGTTATCTTTGTATTGCTTCCTTTTGTGTGAAATACCTGATGTTCCTGCCAGTTCCCCTGCTTCCCTATTATAAACTGACCACACTAAGCAGGAGAAAACACCATGGTTGGTTCTCTAGCTTTGCTGGGAGCTCAGTCTGCTCTCCTCCAATGATCAGTCTTGTCCTGACTCTCCCCTCCTTCATAGCCGTTCATTGAGAAGCTTAGTGTTCTGCTGTTTCTCCTCCTCCAGCTCATATGCAGCTGAGAACAGAGGGCATGTGATTATTTATAAAAAAAAGGGGGAATTTTTTTTTTTTTTTTCTATACACAAATGTTTTGCCTTTCATTTCTATTTTAAACTTAATGGGTTGTTTTACAAGTTGAGGATTTACATCCACTTTAACAGATATGCACTGCTTTAAATTCTCAAAAATAACAAAGGTGCTATTTACCCTTCTGTTTGGAAGACAAATCACATGCCCACAGTACAGATATAGCGTATATTGGTAGCAAGAATATATAATGTTCTCACAACCACCCATAGAGCAGATGCTGGTCCTGTAGAAATAGTTTTATTTAAATGTTAATGTCAAGATTTATAAATCAAGCAGCAATCACTTAACAGATGCAATTCAAAACATATACAGTGGAACCTCGGATTGCGAGTAACGCGGTTAACGAGCGTTTCGCAATACAAGCACCATTTAAAAAAAATGGTGACTCGGTTTGCGAGTGTTGTCTTGCAAAACCATGATTCAGGCCAAAGCGGTGTGCAGTACCGTTTTTGGCCTGAGGTGGGGGGGCAACGGAGCCGAGCAGAGCCGAACATTGCTGATTCAAGCCTATCGGCGCCGTTCGGAAATGCACGGAACCGTTTTTCCTGTCATGCAAAAAACTAAGTTTTTCTCGACGTGATTCCTCTCAAGCCTGCCTTGCATACACACGTTCATGAAAAAAACCGCTTGAGCAAAGCGCGGTGACGTACGACGGCACTATAAAGGGGAAGTTCTATTCGAATGGTGCCACCCTTTGGGCTGCTTTTGCTGATCTCGTGTTAGTAAAGTTTGGTGAGCGATGATTCGCGCTTTTCTGCCTCGTGCTTTTCAGTCCATTACAGCGTCACGAGTGTGCCATCTCCATTCTGAACGCTAGTTTTACCAGAATGAGCGCTCCCGTCTCATACGTGATTCTGAGCATGCGCGTTTTTTTCTCCTCGGAAAAGCATACACACAAGCGGTTTTCGCAACGAGAAAAAGAACGACGGGAAAAACTACGAGAAAAAATAGAGCAGGTTCTAATTTTTTTGCGGGCAGTTTTCTCGACGAGAACTGCTATGGAGCATACACACGACCAGTTTTCACGACCAAACTAAAAAATGGCAGTTTTCTCGTCATGAAAAACGGTCATGTGTATGCAGCATTGTAGTAGTTTCTAGGCAGTTGAGTTTAGAGGCTTTTTCTGGAACCCAAAAAATGCATTCAGAAGCTGTGTTTAGAGGCAGTTGAAATGCCAAATGCTTGTAACTGCTTGTAAACTCATGTAAAAGCTGTAACCTGAGTTTAGCCACGTTTTCGTTTAAAAGCATGGGAATGTAGGCTGTACCAAAGAATAAAAATAACCACTCCAGACACAAATAATGTTTATAATATAATTTAATAAATATAATATATTAATTTAAATTAATAATTTTTTTTTGGTGATAAAAAAGGCCGCGGCACCTTACAAGGTAATAAAACATAAATCATTCTATTTAATAATTTATTAAATAAATATATTAAACCATTCAATGCATAAAACTTTCCAATATAACAAAATAACTCTCAAATTCCTCGCTCAGTCACAGAACTCGAGCGAATGCCATAAATAAATAAATAAAATTAATTTCAAAGTCCCCCTTTGATTCAAGGGTGACAAAACACTACAGGTGCTGCGACAGGGTGGGAGGGAAGGGGGAGCACACCAATCCTGTATGTACTCAGGTCTGACTAGAACTTAGCCTGGGGGGTTTATATAGCCCCCTCTCACGTGTACAGCTACGGAACCCACGTGTTTTTCCCGCCTAAAGTCACGTTTTTCCCGCCTGAGATACACCTGTTTGCAGGCGGGAAAATTTAAAGTGACAGTACAAAATTGCTGTGTGTTTTTTTTTTTTTTTTTTTTATTCTTCTGACTGCCACACTCCCATGCTGTGGGCACTAATTTGTACCCACTCTTTTCATGGGAATGTAGGCTGTACCAAAGAATAAAAATAACCACTCCAGACACAAATAATGTTTATAAATAATAATTTAATAAATATAATATATTAATTTTAATTAATAATTTTTATTTATTTTTTGGTGATAAAAAAGGCCGCGGCACCTTACAAGGTAATAAAACATAAATCATTCTATTTAATAATTTATTAAATAAATATATTAAACTATTCAATGCATAAAACTTTCCAATATAACAAAATAACTCTCAAATTCCTCGCTCAGTCACAGAACTCGAGCTAATGCCATAAATAAATAAAATTAATTTCAAAGTCCCCACCAGCCGGTTTTGTCAGCTAACAAAAACGGCCTACCCCACCACCGCGGCCATTTCTATCATCGTTTGTAGGTCCAGATTGAAAATATCCAGCCCCACCTCTGACAAATGAACTCCGTCTGGCCTATAAAGACCAGAAAACCCCCCTTCTAAATTAGTATGCCTAAAAGAAAAGCTATTTAATAGTGGCATAAATTTTTCGATGGAATGGTTCACACGCCTCCTGATCTTTTCCAAAGCGTTATTTTCAGAAGAAAATAACCAAATGAGGCATGGGACCATTTCCGAGAAAATAATCTTAGTACCAGGAAAGGAAAGATAAATCTGATGTGTAAATCATTTTTTATCCTAAAAATCAAATCTAACGTTGAAATTTTTCCTACATCATTACCACCGAGATGAATTATAATAATCCCTGGAGAAGGCCAAAATTGCACCAACTTGAATATATGAAAAAGGAGATTATTCCAATGAAGCCCACGAATACCTTTCCAAAAGACTTCAAAAGAATTAGTAGATAAAGACAAATTCTGTGTATAACAGCGTTGACATGCTCGTTTGTGAGCCCAGTGAACAAACGAATGCCCAATGATCCAAGCGGAAATTTTTGAACCTAAAATTAGAGAGATAAGTTAGGACGGACATATATTTTAAACCTTTCTGATTCCCATCTTCCTAATCTTTTTATAATTGTGTCACTTAAGCCCAATCTAGCAGCTTCTGTGGCGGCTCCAATACGAAATGAGTGTGATGAAAATTTCAGATGTGAAAGGCCTAAATTTTTTAAACAACGCTAAAAAACCGCTGAAAATTGAAATCTTGTAAGGGGGGAAAAATCTAAATGTACCAGAAAATTGCCCAAAACGGCAGGCCTACAGGCTAAATATTTTGAGAGTATTAAATAAGGGCATAAAACGGAGTCACCACAGGCATGTAAATTGAGCCAATGACCTCTTCCTGTAATATCTGTCTTAGACTTGCTGATATAAACTTGAACTGTATCCTTGCAAAGAATAACTTCACCGAATTTTAATCCCGTACAACCTTTCTTATTATTTGGTATTAACTCGGAGATACGAAGAGCCGCAAAGAAAACTAGCACAAAAGCTGAATGGAATAGCAACGACTCATATTCTGAATGGCATACTGAACTAGTGGTTATACAAATCTTTTTTAATAAATCAAAAGAAACGGGTCTACGCATGTCCGGCTTGAAAGTTTGTTTTCTGTAACCTTTTAATGCCTGCCGGACAGAAAAGAAACTTGTACAAACCGGCAACTTATGCAGTTTCAGAAAAAAGGAAATACCTGCTAAACTCTTAATATGATTATATGAAATTTTTTTTTTGCATTAGTGAGCAAAGGAAAGCCAAAATCGTTTGTTCTGTGGGTAATAACCCAGACAGTCCTAATTCTTCAGTAAATAAAAGCCATTTTTTCCATGCGATCGAATATTCGATCCATGTTTTGGGAGCTATAGAACCCTGAATAGCTGAAAGAACTTGAGTTAGATCAAATCCCATAGATGACTGGGGCAAGTGTGACCCACTAGATCCGCTTCGGGAAAAAGCTGTCTGAAACGAGCCATCTGGAAACGAGATATTTTAGCTGATGCACTATTAAGTTTTCCCGGGACATAAGTAGCTTTAACCCATATATTATATCTTAAACATAATAATACAAAGTACCGTAATAATTTTAGCACACTGGCTGATTTTGAAGAAAGACAATTTATTGCAAATAACACACCCTTGTTATCCGAATGGACCAAAATCCTTTTATTTGCAAAAAATTCTCCCCATAATTCAAAAGCCACTACTATAGGGAAAAGTTCCAACAAAACAATATTTTTTGTGGCTTTACTGGTAATCCAAAAAGGAGGCCAAGGGCCACAACACCAGTGAGAGCGCCATATTGCTGCAAAACCAAGTGAACCTGCGGAATCAGTATAAAGATCCATATCCGCTGCAAAAATGAAATCCTCCTGAAAGAAAGTACAACCGTTATAGTCAATCAAAAATTGAGACCATACTAAAAGATCATCTTTTAAGTCCGACGTAAGGCGAATGTGAGAAAAAGGCGATTTTAATCCAGACAATGCCATAGATAACCTCCTGGAAAAAATTCTGCCTACAGGCATAATGCGCGAGGCAAATGCTAATAAACCCAAAAAAGACTGAAGTTCTTTTAAAAGAATCTTCTTTTTGCGTAAAAAGATACAGATTAAATTCTGAATACGAGAAATCTTCACTAAAGGAAGCTGGTACTGGCACAGCTTTGTATCGATACAGATACCTAAAAACTCAATATTTGTCGCCGGAAGAACGTTTTTTTCAAATGCAATAGGTACGCCAAAGTTTCGAGCAATAGCCAAAAATAATTTCAAAAGTAAAGTACATATAGGGGAATCAGGAGGACCTATAAAAAGGAAATCATCTAAGTAATGAATTACTCCCTCACAGCCGGATTCAAAAGTAACAACCCATTGCAAAAAGGTTGCAAAGGTCTCAAAGTAACGGCATGACAGGGAGCAACCCACAGGTAAACACATCATAGAAAAAAATTTCTTCGAAACAAAACCCTAACGAATTAAATGATTCAGGAGAAATAGGAAGTAACCTGAAAGCAGATTTGATATCAGATTTGGCTAATAAAGCTCCAGTACCAAATTTTTTTATCAGCTTTATGGCATCATCAAAGCTTGCATATGATACTGAAGATAATGAGCTGTCGATCTCATCATTTAAAGAACCGCCCCTCGGAAAAGAAAGATGGTGGATTAAACGATAGGAATTTGGCTCCTTCTTTGGGACTACACCCAAAGGAGAAACCCTAAAATTCTGGAACGGAGGGGTGGTAAAAGGTCCTGCTACTCGACCCGCTGCAATTTCTTTTATTAATTTTTGTCTCACCACCTGTCCATGTAGAATTACTGATTTCAGATTACTTACCACCTTACATCCTGATCCGCTAAAGACCGGAAGCTTGAAACCGAACGAAAAACCTTCAATTAAAATTTTAGCCTTCGCTTTGTCTGGGTAAAGAAGCAACCATGGTAACATTTTTTCCAACCTCACTGGAGTGTAAGCTTTTTGAATTGTCCCTGTGCTGATTTTGTGGGTAGGTTCTTTTAAAACATTTCGTAATCGGGTGAGTCCCAAAACAAAACACTCATGCTTATAACGGCATGCGGTTGACCACTTGCATTGGGACTCATTAAAAGCATAACATACTCCTTTTTTATAGACAGAAGAATTGTTTTGGTTTGCTTGCGGTTGTTTTGAAAAAGCTTGTTTTGGGGGTGAAATAAGGTTTAACCATAAACCTACATCTTTCATTCCCCATTTCAGATTTGTGTAAACTGCCATCTTTTGGCAGAATGATTCATCGTAACAATACCAACCAAAACCGCCAAAATTCCTATAAGCTTCCAGTATGTTTTCTAAGTGTTGAAATAAACCGCTACATTTCTCCGGAAATTTTTCACCCATGATTGCCGAAAATATACAAAAAGCCTGCAACCAATTGTGAAACGATTTAGGAGCAGTGCGGCGTCTATCCTCCGAAATTTCATCATCTTTTTTTCTTATCATTTTTTACAGAAAATTCCTTTGAACCAGGGAGTAAAGTAAGTAAGTCTATAAAATCTCCTTTCCATATTTTTTCTTTCACACTAATGGCTAAATGGAAACCTAACGGTGAGATTTCACATGGCAAAGCATGAAAAAACAGGAACGGCATTAATAGGCTCCTGTATGGCACCAACATTAGTAGTAGATGCTGGAGAAGCCATAGGTAATGCTGTACCTGTCGACCATACATCTGCAGGAGAAGAAACAACTGGTAATTGTTAACTCAATGAATCATTTAATTTTTCCAAGGATGTCAGTAGCTTATTCATTAGCTGTAAATGAACTGACTCACCACTAGGCACTTCAGGGACAGCTGACTGCCTTCCTTGTGGAATGCTGGTTTGTGTGTTCCCACTCACACCAGCTTGTTCAGCTCGAGATTCCCCCTGCTGCCGAGCCATCCCAGCTTCCAGCATAGCCTGCCTGGAAACATGAGACGCTGAAGCTTCTTCTGACGCTGCCTGCACCTGTGGAGAAAAAGAAAAAATCTCTCCTCTTTGCGGAGACTGCCGTGCTCTCCCTCGCCCCCTAGTGACGCGAGGCGGAGACTGAGAGCCTGACCTCCTCTTCCTCTGATTACGCTGGCTGGAGGGTTGTCTAGACGCAACATTCTTGCCTTTGGTGACCTGTGGGCGGGCTTCGACCTCTTCACGTAGTGCTGCTGATGTTTCCGGACATTCCGGCGGGGAGCTGCGTGAGGGCCTGTGAGGATGAGATAGCTGAGCCGGAGACGAATGCGCTGTGACGGGCGCCATAAATACCTCAGTTGCTGGTGTATTCCCCGAGATATCCTCTTCCCCTGGGACCAGCTCTGTCTCCGCTTCTAGACCTGCCAGACATCTCTTCAGCCACTCTTCTCCTCCTTCCGAAGCCGCCTTCTCCAGGACCCGACGTACGAGAGACTTCATGATGGTATCTTGAGGGGAGCACACCAATCCTGTATGTACTCAGGTCTGACTAGAACTTAGCCTGGGGGGTTTATATAGCCCCCCCTCACGTGTACAGCTACGGAACCCACGTGTTTTTCCCGCCTGAGATACACCTGTTTGCAGGAGGGAAAATTTAAAGTGACAGTACAAAATTGCTGTGTTTTTTTTTTTATTTTATTTTATTCTTCTGACTGCCACACTCCCATGCCGTGGGCACTAATTTGTACCCACTCTTTTCATTCTTAAAAAGGAACATGTAAGATATGGGAGAAACACAATTTTCACCACATGCTGCCTGCAAGGGAGGGGGGTGGGGAAGAGGGTGAGACAGACTTAGAAAGAGACCGGCAGAGAGAGAGAGAGAGAGAGACACACGGGCAGAGAGAGAGACACACGGGCAGAGAGAGAGACACACGGGCAGAGAGAGAGACACACGGGCAGAGAGAGAGACACACGGGCAGAGAGAGAGACACACGGGCAGAGAGAGAGACACACGGGCAGAGAGAGAGAGACACACGGGCAGAGAGAGAGAGACACACGGGCAGAGAGAGAGAGACACACGGGCAGAGAGAGAGAGACACACGGGCAGAGAGAGAGAGACACACGGGCAGAGAGAGAGAGACACACGGGCAGAGAGAGAGAGACACACGGGCAGAGAGAGACACACGGGCAGAGAGAGAGAGAGAGACGGGCTGAGAGAGAGAGACGGGCTGAGAGAGAGAGACGCGGGCTGAGAGAGAGACGCGGGCTGAGAGAGAGACGCGGGCTGAGAGAGAGACGCGGGCTGAGAGAGAGGCAGAGACACGCGGGCTGAGAGAGAGGCAGAGACACGCGGGCTGAGAGAGAGGCAGAGACACGCGGGCTGAGAGAGAGGCAGAGACACGCGGGCTGAGAGAGAGGCAGAGACACGCGGGCTGAGAGAGAGGCAGAGACACGCGGGCAGAGAGAGAGGCAGAGACACGCGGGCAGAGAGAGACACGCAGGCAGAGAGAGAGGCAGAGAGAGACACGCAGGCAGAGAGAGAGGCAGAGAGAGACACGCAGGCAGAGAGAGAGGCAGAGAGAGACACGCAGGCAGAGAGAGAGGCAGAGAGAGACACACACACAGGCAGGCAGCGAGACAGGCAGAGAGAGAGACACACACACAGGCAGGCAGCGAGACAGGCAGAGAGAGACACACACACACATAGGCAGCGAGACAGGCAGAGAGAGACACACACACACACAGGCAGCGAGACAGGCAGAGAGAGACACACACACACAGGCAGCGAGACAGGCAGAGAGAGACACACACACACACAGGCAGCGAGACAGGCAGAGAGAGACACACACACACACAGGCAGCGAGACAGGCAGAGAGAGACACACACACACAGGCAGCGAGACAGGCAGAGAGAGACACTGATTGGCAGAGCCCTAGAGAGAGGCTCCATAGTTAAAGCACACTGCTCTCTCTTCTCACAGAATGGCTGAAATAGTTAATAATTTACATGTTTTCCCTGCATTGTGGACATTTGGGAGGGTCTCCTGAGGTTATCTTTAAAAAAGCTTCTAATCTCAACTGCTGCTAACTGCTGCTAAACTCAGTATGTAAAAGCTGTTAAACTGAGGTTTTTCACTGTCGTTCATCAGCTGTCAGTTTCCAGCGTTCAGAAGAGGTTTTCAACTTCCCCGTGCACATGAGGCCTAACACACAGTTTTATGACAAGTGTTGCTACAGAAGTATTGTTCAATAGAAAATAGTAATTGTAATTCAACAGATTTAGAGATGGAATGCAAATGCAATCACTTGTGTTACATTATCGTGATGTCACTGGATAGCTCAAAAATAAAGTGAGAAATGAGTGATCATATGTTTAAATGATCCTACGGAATGTTCATTATGTCAGTTTGAAAGTAAAGTAGTGCTAAAGGTTTTTTACAGTGTGCAGCTCCCCCCTTAGCCTCCCCACCTTCCTTTATACTCACCTGAGCCCAGTCTTGACCCAGTGACGTGTACAAGAGCACAAACTTTCCTGGGCCTCTTTTTCTTTGGCTTCTGCTGATGTCAATCAAATCCAGTGAGGTGGGAATGAGGGGCGGGGCTGAGCCACACTCTTCAAACTTCAAATAACGTTATATAAAATCACAAACAAGAAGAGTATGCTATAAATACATGAATTGATGAAAGTAAAATAAATAATTCCTAAATGGTGGCTTAATACTGTATATGCCTATCTGGAATAAAGGAGGATGTTAAAACAAAAACTAGAACAGCAGAACAAATATACAACAAAGAACCCTTTAGAGATCCAATTTGCCATTTTAGTAGTACATAAGAAACACACTGGCAGTGGTGTAATACATTGGAGATCATGACAATATGTGTGTAACACTATGGAAATTATTACTATAAACAGGCTACAAACAAGCCCGCAACCAATGTGGGCAAAGTACTAGGACAGTCGGATGAAGAGAAATGTGCATAACATACTGGCATTTACGACAATTAATGGGCAATAAAATATAAATCATGACATTATGTAGACAACCGGACAGTTTTGATAATATATAGGGGAAATAAGGCAGTTTTGACACCATAAAAAGTCAAAGCAAGCAATTCATAGGCAAAACATAGTGGCAATAACACGACGGCAGTCTTTCTCTTTAGATCTTCACACTTTTCTTAGTCTTCAGTGAAAAGGATTTGTGTGGCCAGAGGGAAGAGTGAGCCCACCCCACACCTCCTCACAGCTCTCTTTCTCCATAGTATGCACTTGATGTTTAGACCACTGTGTGACTGCAGTACTAAACGCTGAGGTAACTGCTCCGGGGTAAGCCATATAGCAGACAGGATGTGGGGAACACAGCCAAAGTCTTCAGGCCAATTCCAGTGATATTCTAAGGTTGAAATTGTGCAACAAAATATAATTTGAGCCACATCTGTACTATTTTGAAGTCCGTTTTTGTGAACAGACCATGCAATTAAGTCCGGGTTGATTACAAACTATAGTTCTGTTTTGTATCTGGATGGAGTTGTTGGTTTTGCCAGTGATAATTGAGTCAGGAGAGCCTTAATGATTATTCCCCAAAATGCTTTAATGATCTCCTCATGGCCCTGCCTTTGTAATTAAACCTCCTCTTACCTGATCACAGCCAGTGCCAGATTATTGCCAATGCCTGATTAAGGTCAATGCCAGAATACAGCCAATCCTGGATTGCAGCTGTGTTGCTGATTACATGTAGTGCCAATGTTTCCAGTTTTAAAATCTAAGCCAGAGCCAGTGTTTCGAGTTTGCAAATCATAGCCAGCTCCAATGTTTTGTAGGAGTCTTTACTGTCCTGGTACTTGAGGGCCTCCAAAAATGTAATAGTCAGCAAATCAGATGCATTATTCTTGCCCCTTGAAAACCTAAAGGTGCTCATTGAGTTTGGATCCCCTCTATACAGCTAGGCAGGGAAAATATCTCACCATGTAAAATCCCTATACTCAGAAAGAGTAGAAGAATGTGTGTTGGGGTGTAATTATAAGGATGTCCATGCAATGCAAAATAAATATCTTACTAAATGACAACTAATTGAAAAAATTATGCGTCGTTTAGCAATTGCCTGCTTTCCAAAATGGAGTCATATTGTGGATGTTACTATTGTATTTGCACTTCAGAGTCTAGGAAAATGTGCATCCATATGTACAATTGCTCTAACTACATTTTCACCCCATCTAAAATCAATATTTTATTAGAACAATTATACTAAAAATCAATATAGTTAATTGATTTTAGTGTAATTTATTTAAATAAACATAATGAAGGATGCATGAATATACAGATGTGGACTGACCTACTTATAATCAATGCTCTATAGCCCACTACAAATAAAACAAAATCAGAACTGAAAACTCTATTATTGTATTTAGATTGAGTTCATTGAGCTGTTACAGGTTTGTAAGTGATTAAATGCACTAAAACTCTTTATCCCCTTTGTAACATATTAGAGGGATTTGTATCATATTAAGATACTTGTAACAAAAGCTCCTTATTAAATACAAGCTGTAATTTTCTGTCTGATATCTGGTACTGTGTATCAGTGACATATTTTAGGAGCCATCCACTCTGCTTGTTGAGATGTTTCATGAGTTACAGGTGTTTGTTTTTAAGCCTCTATTTAAGGACCGTTTCACCCCATGATCTTTACCCTATGAAAAAGCTTCAGTTTTAGTGAAATGCGTTGGTTTGCAGGATCAATCAGGTGGAACAGTTTTTGCATCTCATATTTGAATAACTATACACAAGGCTATTAATGGAGAGTAGCTTCTTTTCTTTCCTTCTGTCTAAAAGTGAAATTTATAGAGCAGTCAGCGACTGCTGGGAGCCTGCTCCCTGACCTGGTGGACTGAAGAGCGTGTTTGCCTGTAGCAAAACTAAATACTTTGTGGTGCATATAGGAGTTTTTGTTTTATAAGGCAATATAATAGGTCCATGTTGGTCTACACCTGGCAATTGAGGAATGTGAAACATCATTTGAGTAACGGAGAGGATCCATGCATCCTAGATTTGGTTCATTCTGGTGAGTTGCTCAAATCACATAAGTGGAGGTGTTGGTTTGAAGAACATCATTGTTGTTTGACAGTGATAAGGAAGATTACACATTTTTTGTGGACAACATTAAAAGCCTTTTGCATCAAAAGACTTTTATTGCAAAACAGTATTTGGACACATTAGATTTACACCAGGGGGCTCAAACTGGTGGCCCTCCAGCTGTTGCAAAACTACAAGTCCCATCATGCCTCTGCCTGTGAGAGTCATGCTTGTGCCTGTCAGCCTTGCAATGCCTCATGGGATTTGTAGTTTTGCAACAGCTGGAGGGCCGCCAGTTTGAGACCCCTGATTTACACCATTCTTCCTTTCAATTTATTTTATTTGGTTTTCAACAAATAAAATATTGCAATAAAACAGTATGCATTGCAGACTGTCAATATACATACTGCATATTCTGGCTACAATGCTTAGACAAAATAATACAGCTGGTTCAATATATATTGGACCCATCAAAAGTAAGTTGCATAGGGTGTCCAATTAGTCTGACAAACTTTTTATATTGAATATATTCAAAAAAAGAGAACAATTCAAACATATGATCAAAAAGAAAACAAAAAGGAAGGTCTGTGCAGTGCTGCACAGTTGTATTGTAAGTCCAGTAGGAATTGCATTCTAAGCAATCACACTAATGTAGTCACCTAGTGTTAATCCAATTTGACCATGATTTCCAAAAAAATTTAAACACAACAATTGTTGTACTTTATTAAGGCTAGCATTCTCTCATAGGTATAGTAGGTTTGGACTAGCTCAATAACCTCTGGAAAAAAGATCTTGCTCCTAATCTAACAATGTCTAGTGATATTTATTCTTGAAGCTAACAGAATATGCGTAAATAAGACTCGGAAGCAAGTGGGGAATCTATCGATATCAAGGTTCAGAATAGTTAAGGGTGGACTAGGTGGGGTTATAATCCCTGTTTCTTCTGAAATCAACTGGAAGACCATGCACCAGTAGCTGTCTTTACATGACCATAAAATATGCAGTAGGGTGCCTGTATGACCACATCCTTTTCAACATAGAGGGCTTTAGTCAGGAAAAAAGGTCAAGTACCATCTCAGATATAAGTTCTGTGAATAACTTAACAGCTGTAAGTATTGACTGAAAGGCTTTAGTCCATTGTTTGAGAGTAAAGATCCTATTTAAATCCGCCTCCCATTTACCAAAAGGTATAGTTTTAGCGAATACTAGTTTATTCTGAAAGATATTGTGGAAAACAATTTACCTTTTTACCTAGGTGTAGGTGAGTTAAAAACCTCCCATGCTAAGGTAGGAACAGCTATCTTTCCCACTAGATGATTAGATAAAGTCTCTTTGGAGGTACATACATTTTTCTGTAGGGAGGAGACCATAATCGCATACTAGGTCTCCAAACTGTTAAGTGGGCCCTCTTTGTAAAGATCTTGTATAAAGTTTACACCCTTCTGACTACAGTTGGATATAGACAAGTTAGGTTTTAGAGGCTTAAGGGCTGCTCTTGGTATGGGAAGGCTGTATGTTAAGGCCTCCACTGTGGATACTGAACACATCTCTTTCCAAGCAGCTACAGATACTTGAATTGTTGGAGCCAGCTGATGAGTAGAAATCTGTCTGGGAGAAATGAGGATAGATCATCGTTTGTGGGTATTAGATATTGTTCAATATCACACCACAGGATATCTGGTGAAGGTGTAAATGATTATTTAAGCTTATCTAATCTTTAAGTTTAGGATTGTCACTCTATAATCTTGCATAACCCATGCCTGCAGCTTTTTTGTCTGATCAGGAGAGTGAGCACACATCTCTACCATTATGCCAAATAAACATCCTTGTCATTCACTGTAAGGTAGTGAAGTAGGGTGATCTGATGGGTATAGGAAGTGTTCTCAAGATATACAAAATTTGGAGTAATACAAACATTTAAGGGTAGCCAGATGGCCAGACCAAGAGATTTCATGTTTAGCCAATCATGGAATTTCTATGGACAACTTTTCTATAAGATTTGTATAGTTCTGCACTGCCAAAGTAGAGGTTGTACTGGTTAGGGTGATGCATAAATAAAAAATACCTGTATCCTTCCACATGTAAGAAAACTCTGCTTGTGAGCGTTGTTTAACTACTTGCCGACCGCTGCACGCCGATTTACGTCGGCAGAATGGCACGCGCAGGCAAATGGGCGTACCTGTACGTCCCTTTGAATTTGCCGCCTAGTGTCCCGTGAACTGGATGTTTGCCGGCGACCCACGATTGTGATATGGAGAAACCTATGTAAACAAGGCATTTCCCTGTTATGTCTAGCAACACGACAGGGATCTACTGGTCCCTGTCATCGGGAGCAGTGATCTGTCATGTTGTAGTGAGCCAATCCCCCCTACAGTTAGAACACCTCCCTAGGACACACTTAACCCCTTGATCACCCCCTAGTGTTTAACACCTTCCCTGCTAGTGTCATTTATACAGTAATCAGTGGCTATTTGTAGCTCTGATCGCTGTATAAATGTGTAAAGGAAAACTACTGCGCATATCAAAAACTAAAATAAATGGAATAATACCACCAATGAAATTATGGTGGCCGCTGCTGCAACTGAAAATTGTGGATATACACAAATACAAACAATATGAAATAAAACCAATAGCGCTGGGTGAATTCGTAACTGATAACCATGTAACATAACACTCTGTAATGTGACCTATAGTAAATGACCATAGGATGTAAAGTTATTAGCGTGCTTGAAATAAATAAGCTCAAAACCTCTGTGATGACTAACTCCGACGTATAGTCATCACAATCTTCAAAAAAATGAAAAAAACTGAACCAAACTGAAATGACATGTAATTCTTCTCATAAAATGTCCAAACTGAGATTAGAAAATGACATATCCCAAAGTAATGAAAGTTCCAAGATATCGTTAGTTCAAGACTGTTCAATGCAGGTAAATGAGTATTGGTGACTTCACACTAAAACACCCAAGAAGAAGTGAAGCATTGGAAAAGACAAAGATCCTCCACCTTCAGTCTCAAATCTCCTTACCAGCTCATGTGGATCCCTGATAAAGAGATCATATACACTTGTGGCTATTTCCCCCGCCTAGGGTCTCTCTGCAGTGTATCACACAAAAAGATTATTTTTCCTCCGCATTAAGGGCTTCTCAGCTTAGTCTCCAGATGCATGATTTCAAAAGAGACATAAGAGCCACCATGGTGAAGTACTTCATAACAGTTTTAATATAATAATTAAAGATACACTTACACAAACGTAGTACTTTAAAAGCATTGGTAAAATTCGTTCATAAGCCGGCCGGCTTCAAACATCCGCCCGTCCTTCCGGGATAGCGCTGTTTGTTCGTGGTGACGTCAGCACGCCGCTACTCCCTACGCCGTTTCGTCAAAGAATGACGTCTTCCAGGGGCACGAGCGGCGTGCTGACTCACCGCTTTTTATAATACAAAATGTAATGGACACGCCCGGCTCTGACCTCCAGGACGCACCTCCACAAATCCACCATCTTTGATGGGGGATTCCTGCCCATGTCTTGCAATGCTCCTTACTACACAATGATGTGCAAGAGCGGCATAACACTACAAATGGGCAAATATTATTTAAAATATAAAATTACAAATAGTGAAAGATTATAAAATATGTAATTAATATAAAATCAAATATATGCTGAGATAACCTAACTAGACAGAATTGGATAAGAGAATAAACTATTCGTACAAAAGAAATTTGGTTGCCTTTAACATGTCACCACACTGGTGTCCGTACTCCCGGATGGCTATGAGAGACAAGCACCATATGGGGCGCCAAAACGGCATACAAAAACATATTATATCAGATAAAACCAAATGATGCACCAGATGTCTTACTCTATCCTCTTAACCCCATCACGGATCATACCGATCCTGACATATCCGGAAAAGAGAACAATGCAACATGCATTACACCAGACATAGAGTTAAAATGCAAGTGAAAGATAATGATATAATAAATTCCATCCAGCCGCTGTCCTTTGTGAACAGGACAGTGCTAGAAGGAAGGTATCAATTATCTCACAATGCGTAACACTACATGAAGGAAGCCTACTGATGATTACACATATTGGCCATGTATGATTAATGCCAATCTTCTTACTAAAGTCATCATTACTGTATGTATAAGGGCTGATAGTAAAAAGGGGAGAGAAACAAGAGGAATGAACTATATAAATTTGGTGGACTCAGAAATCAGAGCCGGTTCACAACCAATATGCCATGTCCCATACTTACAAATGATTAAATAAATGATGTTAAATGTCATGTCATCCATTATCAATAAACGCATTGACATCTGTGTCAATATTCAAGCCAAAGGGGCTATAACACCGAACCCGGTATATCCAGGCCATTTCTAACCTTGATAGCTCCCTCACCAGAGAGCTACCCCTCCAGTGAGGCTCGAATTTGTCTATCCCTAAAAATAAGGTATTTGCTGGATTGCGATTGTGATGAGTGTCATAATGTTTTGAAACCGAATGATTTTGAAAGCCTGTTTTTATATTGGTGATATGCTCACCTAATCTAACCTGCATTGATCTTTTTGTCCTGCCTATATATTGGAGCCCGCATGGACATTGTAATAAATAAACTATGCCAGTTGAGCTACATGTGATAAAGGGCTCAATGGAATGCTCCTTCAAAGTGCTGGTAGAACAAAAGGATTCTGTTTTCTTAGTTTTAGTCTTATTCAGACTGCATACTTGACACCTCCGACATTGGTGGTATCCTGATAACCCTTTTTGAAAAAGATACCTTTTTTAGTCGGAGGATCCACCACATTGGGAGCCACCCTATCCCGAAGGGAGGGTACTCCCCTAAAGACTACCTGAGGTTTGGGTGGTAAAAATTGGCTGAGGATTCTGTCATTACCCAACAAATGCCAATGCTTTTGAAGGATTTTCTTGATGGCATAGTGCTGCGTGGAAAAAGTAGTGACAAAAGGTATTATAGGTCTATCTCTCACTACCTTGGAGCGATCCTCCAATAGTAGTGACCTATCCAAACCAGCAACCTCCTCTATTGTCTCTTCTAGAGATTCCAAATGGTAGCCTTTCTCACAAAGTCTTGATTTCAGGATAGCAGACTGAGATCTATAGTTCTCCAAAGAGGTACAGTTTCACCTCATCCTGACGAACTGGCCTCTAGGCACTGATTTCAGCCAAGAATCATTGTGACAACTTCCGATAGGGATGAATGAGTTGCGATCAGTCTTTTTGAAAAAAGATTTAGTAACCAAAAGGCCATCTTCCTTCATTATGGTGAGGTCAAGGAAATCAATGGTCTCCTGACTCGCTTCATGAACGAATCTAATTCCCCTCTCATTATCATTCAAAGCTGAAAAATAACTGTCCAATTGGTCCTTGGTGCCATCCCATAGGAGGAGGACGGAATCAATGTACCTGGCCCAGAGTACCAGGTGTGGACTCCGATCCCCAAAGATGACGTCCTCCTCCCATTTGGCCATAAAAAGGTTGGCCAAGCTGGGGGCATACTTAGCCCCCATCGCAACACCACATGTTTGGCGATAATACTGACCATCAAACCAAAAGTAATTGTGACCTGCTGCATATTCCAACAGGTCTAAAATGTAATCCATTTGGAGCTGGGACAAACCTGACAAAAGATTCAAATAATATTTCACAGCTGAAATACCCATCTGGTGTGGAATAATAGAATACAATGAGGTAACGTCAGCTGTGACCATCCACATTCCTTCCTTAGGCTCAATTTGCGACACTAAATTGATAGCATGCCTCGTGTCTTTCAAATAAGAAGGCATCCTTTGGACCAAAGGCTGTAAAAAGTGGTCAATGTACTTGCCCACCCGGGAAGTCAGTGAGTCTAAACCACTCACTATAGGTCTGCCCGGGGGGCAAGTCAAGCTCTTATGAATTTTGGGGAGACAATATAGAATGGTCACCCTAGGGGCCCTTGGTAACAAAAATAGTGACTCCTTGTCGTTCAGAATGCCAATATCCGAGCCCCTCTGTACCAATTTTTCCAGTGTATCCCTGTATTTGATGACCGGGTTTCCTGGTAGTAGATCATAGGTGTCACGATCATCTATGATTCTATGCATTTCTTTCAGGTAATCCGCCCTATCAAGGACAATTCCACCGCCCTTGTCGGCAGGGCGGATTACCAACTCCCTATTTCGACAAAGAGAGTCAAGACCTAATTCCAATTGTTGTTCCATTTTATCATTGGTGACTTTCACAGCCTCAAGGTCTCGTAAGACCACATCTCTAAAAACCCTAAGGGACGGGGCCAAGGCCCCAGGTGGATTAAAGGTAGAGGCATTGGATAGTCCGGAATGCTGATATGATGGTGTAACTAATTTGTTCTCCCTTCCAGGAATAAATGTCACTGGTGCCAAAATAGTCTTAAAAGTGTCTGATAAAATGTTGCAGTCCCGATTAAAAATCGCAGATTGCTCTCATTACTAGTAAAAAAAAAAAAAAATGCCATAAATCTATCTCCTATTTTGTAGACATAACTTTTGCACAAACCAATCAATATACATACAATCAATATACACTTATTGCGATTTTTAATTTTTTTTTTACCAAAAATATGTAGAAGAATACATATCGACCTAAACTGTGGAAGAAATTTATTTTTTTCTATATTTTTGGGGATATTTATTATAGCAAAAAATTAAAAATATTGCTTTTTTTTCAAAATTGTTGCTCTTTTTTTGTTTATAGCGCAAAAAACAAAAACCACAGAGGTGATCAAATACCACCAAAATAAATCTCTATTTGTGGGGAAAAAAGGAATAACATTTTGTGTACAACGTTGCACGACCGCGCAATTGTCAGCTAAAGCGACGCAGTACAGAATCGCAAAAAATACTCTGGTTAGTAAGGGGGTAAATCCTTCCAGGGCTGAAGTGGTTAAGAGATTGATCCCCATATTTAGGACATATGATTTAGTTGAGTTAACCTAATAGTATGAAATATCACTGCATATGGTGAAGGTATGGTACACACCTGCCAAGGAAGTAGCCGGTTTAGTGAGCATTAAAATAACATAATCCACAAAAATTTATTCTCTGCTGTCTAGCTCTGAAGGTAGATCCAGAGATACCGAAATTAGATTGAATAGATTCAGCCAGAGGTTTGATCAACAGACTGAAGATTAGAGGGGAGAGTTTACACTCTTGCCGTGTTCCAATGGTGATTGAAAAGGTTTTTTCCAGCATATTGGAGGTGTATACCTGGGCTGTTGGGAATAATTAGGCTAATATGGCTCTAAATATTGGGACCAAAAAGCTACATTTATGAAGGATTCGGGATAAGTGCATCCAATGTATTATCCAATGTATTATCCAATGTATTCTGTTAAGCACCTTTTTGACATCTAATGCCAGCAGCAAAGAAAGCACTTTTTTTCAGAATACTTGATATAATCTACTATGCTATGAGTGGTGTCCCGATGCTTGTCTGTTATTTTGTGGAACCTAGTTTACGTGGGTGTAAACCCTCACATATACCCAGTGAAGTGAACAGCCTCAGATGATACACAGAGATGAAACAAATCCCCCTACATAAGTTTTACTTTTTATCTGCTGTTTTCAGCTTTCTAGACTCTTTAGAAAGTGCACATCCTGTTAGACACTTTTCTTCCTCTTTCAGGAGTGGGAGGGGAGTCCTACCATACCCTGTGTGTGAGCTGATTGGAGGAACGGCACCCCCCCTCCACATAGCAAGAGGAATGAAGAAACATGCAGAGCTGTACTGAGAATAGATGAGCTCTCGGCTTGTATATCTCTAAGTTGCCTCCCCGACACAAATTTCCATCTGCTTTTATCTTCTGTCGGAGAACTTGTCAGAAGTTGTCATGCTGATAACAACAGAGCAGCAGAAAGAAATGGGACTTAGGGCTTTGGGGAGAGATAAGAAAACACTACAGATATGTGCCCAGGTCAGATTTCATGAATGGGGTTTAAATCCACTTTAAGTGATGGGCAATAAGACCTTTTATATCAATATTTAATAGTGATACAGGGCAGAAGTTTTGTACAACTGGCTCTCCCTGGCTTGGGTATTGTGACAATTGGGGTTTTGAACATCTCAGGAGGGAAAAAGATAGAGGAAGCAGCGTTTTATAAACAGTTAACAAAGGGACTGAGTATAGTTTTAAAAAGCTTTAAGTACTTCCCGAAGAAGCCACCTGGGCCCAGAGATTTTTCGTTGGGTAAGGATTCTATAGCCTTATGAATCTCAGGGTAATCTGAGAATTTAAATGTTCTAACTGGCTAGACAAGTGTGTGGGCAAGTTCAATGTAGTAACAAAATAAGTTATCGTTGCTTTAGTAGGTTGAGGAGTAGCCTCATCGTCTTTTTTTTAGATTACGTAGAAAACCATAGCAAGCAAATCTGCAATTTCTTGGGGCTTAGTAATTTTATGCTGATCTATTGGGGGAAGATGTTAAAATTTAGTTTGTGTGGATGGCTTTCACTCGTCTGTCTTAGTACTTTCCAGATTTATTACCACTAGAGTAATGATTTAACTTCAGTTTCTGGGAAAATTTATCAAATTGGTGTAGTAGCACGTATCACATTTCATTTCTGAGTTTAAGCAGAATTAGATCAGATTAGAAGAGATGTTTTGATGAGGCAAATTTTGTTTTGAGATTCCAGTTTGTGGATTTCAGATAGTAAATGGATAGTTGCAAGATAATGCCACGTATACATTCTTTGTGAGCATTCCAAAATACAGTATGAATGGATCAGACACTGATTGTGAATTTGTATAAAAAAAACTCATGTAGATGCTGCATAAGGAGGGATGTGTTGTGAAGTATCTTTATTACTGAAGAGTTATTGTGCCAGAGGTGAATTGGTGGAGTGGGTGATGGAGATTACAGCATGAGCAGAGACCATATTATATCATTCTTAGCAGCTACATTCTGCAATAACCATTTGTCAACTAGAAAGAAATTAATCCTAGAATCGGAATTGTTTCTGGCAAAAAATAAAGTATAGTCTCTTAGTTGACATGCTGGCATCTCCAATTATCATACATATCTTCTCTAAAAAGTAAGGAGTGCAGTGTTGGAGAAGATTGCCTAGGAGGGGTAGTAGTATCCAAAACAACATCTACTACAAAGTTAAAGTCTCTGCAAACAAGGAGGAGACCAGAAAGGCTTGATGATATTTTTTAAAGAGTTTGTTGAGGAAGCAGATCTGATGGAGTTTGGAGTATATGAATTCACAATAGTGTAAAGATTGTTATGAATCACACAAACAAAGGTCAAATAATGCCCCTCTGGGTCAGAAATGGAGTGAAGTATTTTATGACAGTGTTTGTAACAGTGATTAGTACCCCCCCCATTTTTTTCTCTGGTGTATCGAAAGCAAGAAAGCAAATCTCTTGGGCACAAAGAATGTTGCATTTAGTAGAAAATGCCTCTTTAAACATAGTGGCTATTTTTTCAGGGTGATTAAGTCCAGTAGCATTGGCAATTGCCAGCACCCAACTTTAAAAAAAAGAAAATAAAGAAAAAAAAATGCGTAGGGTCCCCCCCAGTCCATACTGCATGCTCGGATAAGGGTTTGGTATGGATTGTAGAGTGGCATTTTTGCTAATAATCAGCTTGGTGGGAATATCCCAGTGGTAGGATAACCCCAGCGGTTGTGTAATGCTATTTTTTTTGGGGGGAGGAAGTTCCTCCAATGTGTTGAGAGAGAGCTGCAAAAAAATTGCAGTGAAGAGTATTGTGCAGGGAGGTCTTAAGGTTTACGAGACACCTCCAATAATTAAAAGGCTTGTGCAATTCGTTTCGTAACGAATCGAAATTCGTCCGAATTTAGCAACTTTCGGACATTCGGAAGCATTCGAATTTCCGAACAAAGCAATTACGAATAAAACCGAATCCGAAAAAAAATTATATCGCAAATGGCGAATGCCCGAATGTCTTCGGCATAATTCGTTATTGTGCTTCGAATGGATTTGTACATTCGTAACTTTTTTCATAACACTCTCTGCTCTGCTCTCTGCTTCTCCCTCACCGTGCTGAACTCCCTCTCAAAATGGTGTACAGGGGCGGAGGCTATAGCCGCATGTAAAAAAACGAAAGTAAAATACGAAATTTCGAATCGTTACAAATAACCGCTATGTATTTAGAAAAGTACAAATCCATTCGAAGCACATTAGGCATAATAGGCAGCGTCGTTGTGAGAGACACGGAAAATTATGAATCAACGAACCCAAAAAAAGTTACGAAAGTAGGAGTTGTGTCCAGAATCAACGAAAAACAATGTACTCTACCGAAAGTACGAATTATTCACAACATGAAAAATCCCGTCTAGCAAAATTACGAACGATTACAAATCAACAGGACCGAAAAGAAACGAACCGAAACAAAACAAATTTTTCCGTTGTGCACAAGAAACGAACCGAAACTAAACAAATTTTTCCGTTGTGCACAAGTCTAATAATTAATCCTTTAGATGGAAAAAGTGCACCCGCATAAGTGCATCACATGGTACCTTTTCAGGCAGATATGTAGGCTTGGGTAAGTGATACAGAGAAGTTCCCGGGCATAAGGCATCAATAGCTTGGACTGCACAGATTCGGGGATCCCACAAACTTTAGTGTTTTGTCACAATCTACCCTCAACTTGAACCTCTGAAACGTGTTACTGCCCCCCACTTCTCAGACACAAAATGGTTGCCACAAGGTAGATTGCTCTTTGATTGGCGGTCTTTCTGACAACAGTCATGATCCTATCTCCCTGATGCCAGCTAGAGGGATAGGACAGGCTCACACATTGACAGCTTTGCAGTTTTTTCATCTATCACACAGTGGTCAACTCTGTGGTGTTTCATCTTCCATCTATGCTGATAACTATGAATTTAACATGTAAGTGTACTATTTGTTTTTATTTGAATACATTACTATTCTAATGAGGATATCTCGCTGCCATTTTCTTATGTGTTCATGTAGTGGCCATTCTGGGCTTAGATTTGGCTGGACTGCCTGTGGGTGATGGGAGCAGGGAATGCAGGTTGAGATGAGGCAGAGCAGGCAGGAAGATACCCTGAAGGCTTGTGCCTGAGCCACAGTCAGCGATGGGCTGTTGTGCAGTGAAGATGAGCAGGAGCTTCCGCCATGTTGACTGCTGTTGTGTGCTGGCTCAGAGAAAAACTGTCAGCTCCTGCATGCACCACCCTGCCTTCCTTTTTCAAGTCATGCTGTTCAGTGTCTTGAGTGTGCAGTCAAACTGTGGCGAAGCTGAGAATGTATAGAGGCACTGCTACAACTGAAAACAAGGATGCAGAAGAGCTCTCAAGCTAAGCGGCCATAGAGCTGTTGTTGCATTTTATCTTGTATTAATTTGTAAATTGGATGTTTCAAGGTTATATACAGTAGCTGATTTTTATTACATTCACATTGAGATAGTATTAGGATTTATAGGCTGTGAATAGAATGCGGTGCATGTTCACCTAGTTGATTGGAATTATGTTAATAGCAGTTTAACCTCACCTCACTCCTTCAGTCTCCTCTCGCATTATTAACTTACTAACTGACATATCAGCATGGAGCCCCACTTCCTTAACCTCTTCCGGACCAGCCGGCGTAGTTTAAGTTTTACTGCGGCAGGTTGGCTCCCCTGGACGAAATGACGCTACTTGCCGCCGGAGGCACGCGTGTGACCACGGCTTACCGCCGGAGCCGATGCGAGTGCTTGGTGGGCGTGATGACCGCCGGGCACCCGCCATCGCTCGTGACAAAGCGAGAACCATGATCTGTGTGTAAACACACAGATCATGGTTCTCTCGGGAAGAGGAGACTGATCATGTGTTCATACCAATTATGAATCTCTCTCTCTCTCCCCCCCCTCTCTCCCTCTCTCTCCCTCTCTCTCTCATCAAATACCACCAAAAGAAAGCTCCATTTGTGGGGAAGAAATTTTGTTTGGGTACAGCACGACCACGCAATTGTCAGTTAAAGCGACGCAGTGCCGTATCGCAAAAAATGCCTGGTCATTGAGCAGCCAAATATTCCGGGGCTGAAGTGGTTAAACAAAATCTCTCTAAAACTAAGCTATTAATATTTCCCCCCACCCGTGCCATCTCTAAAATTTGCCCTATTTTAACAAATGAAACCACCATGCTTCTCATTCACTCCCTCGTTATATCTCGCCTTGACTATTGCAACTCCCTTCTCATTGGCCTGCCTCTCTATAGGCTATCCACCCTTCAGTCTAACATGAGTGCTGCTGCCAGACTTATGCACCTTACAAACTGCTCAGTGTCCGCCAACCCTCTCCTCCAATCCCTACACTGGCTCCCGATTGCCCAGCAAATAAATTTCAAAATACTAACCACAACATACAAAGCCATTCACAACTCTGCCCGAGCTTCATCACCAATCTTGTCTCCAAATATTGGACCACCTACTCTCAAGCTTTCTCATATTTTCCTCCCATGCGCATCCAGGATTTCTCCAGAGCCTCTCCCATCCTCTGGAACTTGCCATCTCCACCTGTCTGGCTATCGCCTACTCTTGCTACCCTCAGGCAATCCCTGAAAACTCATCTCTTCAGGGAAGCCCATCACGTCTCCAACTAATCTTTTACCACTTCCATCAGCTCATTCCCCACAGTTACAACTTTTTGTACCACCTGCCCCACCCTATTAGATTGTAAGATCTTCTGAGCAGGGCTTGTATTTTATTGTATTATAACTGTATTGTCTCTCTTTTATATTGTAAAGCGCTGCGTAACCACTTAAATACCGGGCATTTTCACCCCCTTCCTGCCCAGACCAATTTTCAGCTTTCAGCGCTGTCACGCTTTGAATGACAATTGTGTGGTTGTGCGACACTGTACCCAAACAAAATTTACGTTCTTTTGGTGGTATATGATCTCTGCAGTTTTTATTTTTTGCGCTATAAAGACTGACAATTTAAAAAAAAAATATTTTTTACTTTTTGCTATAATAAATATACTTTTACTAGTAATGGCATTTATCTGCGATTTTTGTCAGGACTGCGATATTGCGGTGGACAGATGACACTTTTGACACTATTTTGGGACCATTGACATCTATACAGCGAACAGTGCTCTAAATAAGCATTGATTTCTGTATAAATGTCATTGGCAGGGAAGGGGTTAACACTAGAGGGTGATCAAGGGGATAAATGTGTTCCCTAGGAAGTGATTCTAACTGTGGGGGGAGGGACTGACTGGGGGAGGTGATGGATCGGTGTCCCTATGTATGAGGAACACACCATCGGTCTCCTCTCCCTGACAGGACGTGGATCTGTGTGTTTACACACACAGATCCACGTCTCTGGCTCTAACTGCCGATCGCGGGTGCTTGGCGGACATCGTGGCTGGCAGGCACGCGCATTGGCACCTGAGTGACGCGGCCGGGAGGCTTGCGGCCGTCATTTCCCTATATGTGGGATGGGAAGTGGTTAAACTGTTTGCGCTATATAAATCCTGTATAATAATAACCTAGCAAATAATTTTTGTTATGTTTACTTTTTTTAGGGTAAGGCCTCATGCCCACATACGTTTTAAAAAACGGGCTGTAAAGCTAGTACAGACGCCAGGAAATGAGCGGGTTTTTTTTAACGCGATTTTTACCGTGTTTTGCATTGAGTTCAATGCACGTTTCCCCGCGCTAGCTTTCAGCCGCGTTTTTTCTTTCTCTATTCAAAATCAATAGTTCCCTATGGGAGCCCATTGTTTTGAATAGAGGTTGCACCAGAAGTCGGATCAAGATGATCCGACTTGCGGGGCGACTTATGTGTGGAGAATCTTGAAGGGGAACCCCGCAAAAATGTAAAAAAAAACTTGCGTCGGGAAGAGGCCCTTGTCCCCTTCAACATGGGGACAAGGTGCTTTGGGGTGGGGGGGCCGCAGGGCACCTCCCCTGCCCCAAAGCACCCACCCCCCCATGTTGAGGGCATGCGGCCTGGTACGGTTCAGGAGGGGGGGGGGCGCTTGCTGCCCCCCCTTCCTGACCGGCCGGCCTGCATGCTTGGATAAGGGTCTGGTATGGATCCTGGGGGGAACCCCCACGCCATTTTTTTTTGGTGTGGAGGTTCCCCTCAAGATCCATACCAGACCGAAGGGTCTGGTATCGTCCTGAGGGGATACCTCATGCAAATTTTTTTTTAATTTTCGCGGGGTTCCCCTTCAAGATTCTCCGCACACAAGTCGCCCTGCAAGTCGGATCATCTTGATCCAATTTCTGGTGCGACCTCTATTCAAATCAATGGGCTCCCATAGGGAACCATTGATTTGGAATAGAGAAAGAAACGCCGGACGAGGCTTAACACAGCGTTAAGCCTCGTTGCATCGCGTTTTTACACCCTTTGCCGTCGTCTGACGTCTTTACAGCTCTAACGCTGGAGCTTCAGAACGCTCTGGTCCTGGGTTTTTTTTACAGCTCAAAAACGTCATTGTGGGCATGAAGCCATAGGCTAACATGGAGAGCCATTTTAAGCTGCAAAAAACGCTCCTAAAAGTGGCTGTGAAAATGTCCGTGGGCATGAGGCCTAAATATTCTGAGTGCAAAAAAGTGTTTCCAGTTGCTTATTTCATCTGCACATTAATGGATGTGCTCAATTCCTTTAGCAAATCCACCCAATTGAGATTTCAGTAGAGAGGCATAGGGGTTGATATAGGCTCTTTACTTTTCAAGGGAATTTTCCCTTAGCTTAGTAAATGAGGTAAAACTATGACATCATGAGCAAGCAAAAATCGTTTTTCATCGCTCCCCGGAGAGGAGAGCATCCATCGCAGGATACCGACAGCGTTGGAGTGGAGACCGAGAGTGGATTAACACCGCTGGAATCTTTATTTTAATTTTTTTATTTTTAATAAAGGACTTATCCCAACGGTGTCTGTGTGTATTTTTTTTTTTTTTTTTTACACTTTCTTTGTGAAATGGTAGGGGTACAATGTACCCCTTACCAATTCACATAGGGGGGCCAGGATCTGGGGGTTCCCTTTGTTAAAGGGGTCTTCCAGATTCTGATAAGCCCCTCGCAGACCACCACAAAGACCGGGAAAGGGTTGTGGGGATGAGGCCCTTGTCCCTATCAACATGGGGATATGGTGCTTTGAGGGGTCACAGACCCCCAAAGCATCCTCCCCATGTTGAGTTCATGTGGCCTGGTACGGTTCAGAAGGGGGGGCGCTCTCTTGTCCCCCCCTCTCTTCCTGCGGCCTACCAGGTTGCATGCTCCGATAAAGGGTCTGGTATGGATTTTTTGGGGGGAACTTCACACCATTTTTTTTAATTTGGGGTGGAGTTCCCCTTAAAATCCATAACAGACCTGAAGGGTCTGGTATGGATATTTGGGGGGAACCCCACGTAATTTTCTTTTTATTTTGACGCAGGGTTCCCCTTAATATCCATACCAGACCTGAAGGGCCTGGTAATTGAATTTGGTAGGACCCCCACGCATTATTTTTATTAATTTTTTTATCAATGACTTTCAGTGACTTTGCTCTGTATTGCCAGGAGCCAACAATTCATTATAGACACGAGTACTTTTAAGTTAAATTTTTTCCTTCAGAAATTACACTTTGTGCAGGGTAGACATGTGCACACTGAAATATTTCGTTTCGGAATTTCGTTTTCGTCCGAAAAATAAATTTATTTAGTTACTCCCGAAATTCGTTTTTATTTATTTCGTTTTTCGTTAGAAATTGCATTCATCCGAAAATCTGAATTAAGGTCGAATCTGTCATTGAAGGCTTATGGTGTCTGTCGAATGTTCAAAGAAGATTCGACGGAGCAGTGAAACTGTACGACGCTGCAATCATACATTTCCGGTCGAATGTTCCGCCCACAAGCTATAGAAGAATTCTAATGTTGTATGACTAGTAATAATTATATTTATTCATTACTATTACTAGTCAACCAACATTAGAATTCTTCTATAGCCTATGGGCGGATGCATTTGACCGGAAATGTACGATTGCAGCGTCGTACAGTTTTGCTGCACCGTCGAATCTTCTAACTTTCGATGCTTTGTCGAATCTTCGTCATTCTAGCTATTTTACTGCTCCTCCTCTCTGGTTACAATCAGCCAATAACATTCATCATCAACTTTATTTTTATTTTACTTCCCCCACCCAATTCCAGCAGTGATCTTTTCTCTCTATGTCAAATCTTTTCTCTCCTATGTCGAATCTTTTCTCTCCTATGTCGAATCTTTTCTCTCTATAATGTCGAATCTTTTCTCTCCTATGTCGAATCTTTTCTCTCTATAATGTCGAATCTTTTCTCTCCTATGTAGAATAATCTTGGACTAATAGAGTTAAGGTTAGGCACATTCGACCACAGGTTCGATAGACACAGATTGTTATTGTCAGCGTCACGTCGAATCTCCTATCTATATCGAACTGTTGTAGCAACGAAAACGAAAATAAAGCATTTGTTTATGTCGGATCTTTTGGTTTTCGGATTCTGTGCTTTCGTTTTCGTTTGTTAAAACGATAACGAAAATAGCTGAAATTCGGACGAAAATGCATTCGGACGAAAACGAATGCACATGTCTAGTGCAGGGACAGTTCTAAGCATGGGAAACAAGCGCTACTTTACAGGCATACTATACACCCCCCCCCAGGTACAAAAGTTAAAGGAATATGTCACTTTTATTGTTTACTTTAAGCACTATTAAAATCGCTGCTCCCGAAAAAACTTCATTTTTTAAAAACTTTTTTTTTGCATTGATACATGTCCCCTGGGGCAGGATCCGGGTCCCCAAACACTTTTTATGACAATAACTTGCATATAAGCCTTTAAAATTAGCACTTTAGATTTTTCAAGTTCGAGTCCCATAGACTTTAACGGTGTTCGGATGCTCAAACAAATTTATTGCCTGTTCGCATGTTCTGATGCGAACTGAACTGGGGGGTGTTTGGCTCATCCCTAACGTGCATGAATGAATGAAGGTTATCGTTTAAAAAAATGATGATATAAAAAGAATATATAATTAAAATTACATCCTGATGTGAAAAGTGATGACTCAATCACACTATGCCATACTAGATAGAAGTGTCTATTTTCAACCTGCCTGTGTAAGAAAAAAAGCATGCCCAGATCTACCTGCTCAACATGCACAATATACTTTCTTTCCAAGATATTTTGGTATTCCAACACCATTTTGTACATTCCACATGACCATGGATGCTAAACATTGAATTATTAATGTAAATATTATATTTGCAGGCAAAAGCTAGAAAATCAGTAGTTGTGGCAAAAACAAATTGTGTTTCATTTTCATATATAAATAACAAATGTGGTAAAACAGTGATGCAACACCAAATCTACATACCGCAAAATTGATTATACATATGTGTATGTTCTGTAAATTACATACCAGCATCTGATATACTGTGAGTGATAGGATACAGGCCTCCTGCCTCCATGACAGGAAATGGAGTGTATCTGATTAAGCTGACTAAGAAAAGTGTGAACATTTTGGCTATGTTTCTTGTTACAGTTGCTTACTCATTCAGTTACAGTTCATTTTATAGTAAGTGAGATAACAACACATTGAATGTGTTGTGATTTTAGAATCTGCTACACTTGTTAACCAAATATTGTGAAAGTTCAAATTTAGTTTGAGGTCCCATTTACAAAGCTGTCAAATTATAATGTCATTAATCAATATCGTCATCGTTATCTTATTAATAAATGTTGTTTTTTGTTTTTTTTTGAGTATTTGTATTTTTCCCTTGTGCTAAGTTTTAGAAACTTAGCTCTGGTGATCTCCCTTTCCTCTTGTTTGACAAACTGGCCCTCTGCACACACCTTTGCTATATGCTGGAAATTTAGCAGTAGCACAACTCACTGCAAAGCACACTTGTGCCAGGACCAAGCATAAGTCCTGGTTTTTCCCCTGTATTACAGCATTGCTTAACCACTTCCTATCCAGGCCAATTCTGATATTCCTCTCCTACATGTAAACGCTATATATTTTTTTATTGCTAGAAATTACTTAGAACCCCTAAACATTATATATATTATTTTTAGGCCCTCCTCAAAATAAGATGGTGGGTGTTGCATATTTTTATGTCACAAAATATTTGTGCACAACGTTACACCAAATAAATAGATACCAAATATGTCACGCTTTAAAATTGCATTAGCCCGTGGAACAGCGCCAAACTTCTCTACCTAAAAATCCCCGTAGGCGACACTTTAAAAGCCTTTACCAGTTTAGTTTTGCACAGGAGGTCTGGTGATTTAATTATAGCTCTCAATTTGATGTTTGTGGCAATACCTCACATGTGTGATGCGATCACCGTTTACATATGTCTGTGGGAATGTAGTTCGGGAGAGCCCGGTAAAGGCGGAGGCCTGTAGAAGTAATCCAGCAGCTCTTTAGCCACTCGGATTTCTTTCAACATTCCTATCAAGAGATGTACTGGTACATCGCTAGATGAGAAGTGGTTAAACACCATATGTCCTGGTCTGTATCTTGGGGTCCATTCAAACCTGATGCATTGGCACATTTTTTTTTTTTTTTTTAAACCATGCCAATGCAATGATTTCAAAAAAAAAAAAAGGCATGTGAATGGGAGCAGTTCATTCTGGTGCATTACTTTGATATGTACTGGTTTGCGGTGGAAAGAAAATAAAGCATGTTTTTCAGTGCAATGCAATGTGTCTCAACACACAGGGAAATTGGTAGGCCAGCACAAGTTTGGTTCCTCTGCTGTCCCATAGACCCTTTGCATGCTCCATGAGGTGAGGGGAGATGTGCATGTAAAAATCAATGCACTGCATTTGCAGCATGCCAACGCACATTAACACATATGCATTTATTTGTGCCCAATGCACACTTTGCAGTGTGGATGGACCCATATGGTTGTTTTTAAACACTAAAATTTCTATGACCACAGCTTGTTCAGATTGCTTTTTGCTTATTGATTTTGTACTTTTTCTCAGTTATCTTCCTGCATATCACCTGTTGCTAGTGTAATAAACCTGAGGCCATTGACTGAGATGTCTCACACTGAGAAGCTCACAACTTCTTGCAGGGTTTAAAGATAGAAACAAAATGCTTCTTGGACTCAATTTATGATTCCTGCTAGTGTTTCCTTTCATTTGGAAAAGAGAGAGTTACTTTTTTTTTTTCCGTTTTTTTATTTATAGGGTCAAAAAATGTCCTATTTCAGTAAGTGTGTTACAACATGTATATATTGGGACAGGTCTTCACAAGCAGCAGTGAAGACCTCCACAATTTCTAAAACGAAAAAAGTTTTTGGCTGGAATAATTCTTGAAATTCCTATGTAAAGGTAGTTTCACACTGTAGTGGGTCCAAGCAGGCATGTTTGCGCAGGCACTGAACAAGGAGAACTCGCTGCGCCAGGTGAGAAATGGAAGCATGATGGATCCAGTGGGTGCCTGCCCTGTCTCGTCTCCATGTATAACATAAATTAGAAGAAATGGCTGCGCACCACTATGTTGATCCAAGATCTTTTATTAGGACATCCCAAAAGACACTACAGGAACAGACTGCTAGGTAGATGCACACACTTCAGGTGTGCTTAATCTTTACTGATTACTGGTAATAATTAAGCGCACCTGAAGTGTCTGAAACGCATCTACCTAGCAGTCTGTTTTTGTAGTGTCTTTTGGGGTGTTATAATAAAGGATATTGGATCAACATAGTGGTGTGCGGCCATTTCTTCTAAATTATGTTTGCACAGGCACAACAGCCGATTCAGTTGAATGGGCTGCTGTACCTGTGGGAAACGCAGAAAAAAAAATCTTGACCCTTTTTAAAAAATGCAGCTGCACAGAACTGCATGGTGCTGTGACACCATGCAGTTTCATGCATCCAAAGACGCACTACATTTCCATATGCATGGAGGTGACTTAAAGAATTAATGGCACCCCAGTGAGTCTGGTAAAGAGCAATGTGTTTTGCTTGGGGGTCAAGGAATGCGTGTAATTTACACATGGTCTTAGACTCACGACTACAGTGTGAGCCTAGCACAAACTTGAGACTTCTAAGTAGGCACATTATATTTGTTTAGAGCACCTCGTTTTAGACACACTACCTTGGCATTTATCATTCATTTATGGCTAGCTCGGTGGTTCCTTCCACTGACCTCCTGTTATTTCGGTTTCCTATAATAACATGGAGATCAGAGAGAGGAACAGCTCAGTGCCGTAGGTGCAGAGGATCAACATTCTCACAAGTGACAATTTCAGTACAGACTAAAGCCACTGATTTCTTTTGATTAGAGTGGTGTTAGGTGGAACAGGTAAATATTTACTTCTTTACACGTACAGGCAGCTTGCTATGGGGGCACCCGAGCTCTGTGTCCATTCAGACATAGATCCATGGCCTGGCCCCACCCCTCTCTCTCCTTATTGGCTCACTGAGTTTTATTGACAGCAGCAGGAGCCAATGGCACTGAACTGCTGTCTTTGCCAATGAAGATGGAGAGTCCCGGACAGCCAAGTCATCGCCGGATTGACATGAATTATTATTATTATGGGGGCTGCTGCACACAAAAGGCTTTTTATCTTAATGCAAAGAATGATAAAAAAAAACTTCTGCCTTTACAACCACTTTAATAATCCAAAATGCTGCACATAAAGTTAGGAACAAAAATAGAGTGTGAAAAAATGCAGTCTGATGGCCAAACCAAAGCTTAACCTTTTGACATAGCACGTGAGCTCAAAACAGACATTATGCTGGTGTACAGTATATTGCATTCTGTGTTTGTCTCTCACCTCTTGGTGCAGCAGTTTGGAATAAAAAAATCTAAATGGATCTCATGCCTCCTGCACTTTTCTGCTTTTCTTGCTATCTAATGGCTGACTTTGATGTATGATTAAATTAATGTTCTGCTATGTCAGCTACTGGAAAATATAATTTAATGTTCAACATGCATGTGCAGTTGACAAGTACTTTCCCCTAGAGATTTGGCATTAAATTAAGAGAAAACGGCTGAAAAGTTGACAATTCAAATAAGTTTTGCAGTTTTTGCTCATTATTGTGTTAGCACTACAGTATATCGTTTTTGCTTGCATAAATTAAAAAGTCTATGAAACAGTCAATACTAATAACAAACACCAGTCAATATTGGTGAAAAGTTGCATAGAAGCTTTGCCAGACTAACGAGAGTGTCAAATGTATTTCTATTCTAAGATGTGTGAAAGAAAACCAACATAAATGTATAGTTTACACTTCGAAACGCTTCATTTTCAACGTTGGTTTACTAAAGCAATCCTTTTTTCCCCCAATATTTTATTCATAACACAAACAGTATTTCTCTGTACTACTTATTTCTAATAATTGCATGTGATTAATATATTTAGAGTCCTTTCACAGTACATTGCAGTAACAAGCACATTGCCTCAATGCATGTTACTTGCATGAGTGCACTGCAGTTCTATTCCTTTTAAATGACACTCTAACACACAAAAGCAAAACACGGCTCTGATGCACAAGCATTGCCTTGCACAATAAGGCATGGTACCACACTTCTGTGTGTTGTGGTGCTGCATTTCCAATTTTTGGTCCATGTGTTGGCAATCTGTTTAAAAAACAAAAAGGGGCTGCCTTACTGCAATGTACTTAACCACTTGCCGACCGCCGCACGCCTATGTACGTCGGCAGAATGGCACGGGCAGGCAGATTGGCGTACAGGTACGTCCCTTTAAATCTGCCGCCCTGCGGGCGCGAGCCTCGCAAGTGCGGCCGCGGGTCCCGGCAACTCGATGTTCCCGGGAGTCCCGCGATTGCAGTCAGCAGGAGCAGAACAGGGGAATGCCTTTGTAAACAAGGCATTCCCCTATTCTGCCTAGTGACACAGTCACTGATGACCATTCCCCGTGATCGGGAACGGTCATCAGTGGCGTGTCCTGTGTAGCCACGCCCCCTCACAGTAGTAATCACTCCCTAGCAAACACTTAACCCCTGCAGCCTATTGGTTAACCCCTTCACTGCCAGTGTAATTTTTACAGTAATCCGTGCATTTTTATAGCACTGATCGCTGGAAAAATGACACTGGTCCCAAAATGGTGTCAAAAGTGTCCGCCATAATGTTGCAGTCACGATAAAATCGCTGATCGCTGCCATAACTAGTAAAAAATAAAAAAAATAAAAATGACCTAAAACTATCCCCTATTTTGTAGAAGCTATAACTTTTGCGCAAA
Source organism: Rana muscosa (assembly GCA_029206835.1). NCBI lineage: Eukaryota > Metazoa > Chordata > Amphibia > Anura > Ranidae > Rana > Rana muscosa. The sequence goes on from CM055121.1 coordinate 692,332,889, forward strand.
CCAATCAAACGCTTATTGCGATATGTAGAATAATACGTATCGGCCTAAACTGTGGAAAAAAAGGTTTTTTTATATGTAGCAGCCTCCTCTCACTCCACTGCTGGCTGGTTTCTGATTGTCTAGGGGTACCTTGGAGGAAAGAGTGCGGGGTCACCACGCCAAGCCTCCACCGCAGATGTTTGTGTGGTGTAAGCAAAGTTCCTTTACCTTCGGGTCGGTGTTCTGAGTTTGGAGCCTCCGCCTCTTCTGTGGAACAGTGTCTGCCAGTAAATGAGCCCCACACCAATAAAAGTCCAACACTCCTTTATTCTTCAATGTCAGGATGAAACCCAATCAGTTGGACTCCCTCAAACGAACAGACGGGGGGGGGGGGGGGTGGATACGAGTAGGCCCAGGCACAATGAACTCTCCTATTCCTCTATCAGCAAATAGGTTTGGCCCATAATCTATGCCACCTGTTGAAAATCTTGGTCGCTGCCACCGACCGGATGATCAGTGAACCTTCCTCCTGACTGCACTCGGCCCCTGTTTGGGAAGATACCCCTCCGGGCGGTCTCCTGAGGCTCACCCGGCACCGGCAATCTGCTGCACCAGGTCTTCGGGTGAGTAGCTCCTCCGGTCCCTTATGCCTCTGGATTCGGGTACCCCACTCCCGAGGTCCCCTAGGATATCCTTCCTTTGCGGAGCCCAGCGGAGGACACTGGGCCCCAGGCCTCCAACCGAGTACTTCACCCCAGGCTGAAGGTGCCCGGGGTGGAACACGAGCTCTGGGTGTCCAGGCCCTAGGCCGCCTGGACACCGACCACGAACCACAGCCCTCAGGCTGAAGGTGCCTGGGACTCGACGACCCTGTGACCAAAATGGCCGACCCCTTTATACCCTCCCCCAGCAAGCCCAGCGGAGTCCTCGCCCCGCTGTACTCATGCTGCGAGAGGCCAAAAAGGGTATGCCGCTGCAACGATGGCTCAACCCCGGGCCCAAAGTGACAGCGCCACCTGCTGGGCCCCAGGGAACCACACATCACTGATATCCCCACCAAATTCAAACATAAGAGAAAAGCATATACCCGCTACATATATATTTTTTGGGGATATTTATTATAGCACAAAGTAAAAAATATTGCATTTTTTTCAAAATTGTCGCTCTATTTTTGCTTATATTTATAATATAATATTTATATTTGTTTTTAGTTTAAAATAAAAATCGCAGAGGTGATCAAATGCCACCAAAAGAAAGCTCTATTTGTGGGGGAAAAAAGGACGTAAATTTTGTCTGGGAGCCACGTCGCACGACTGCGCAATTGTCAGTTAAAGCGACGCAGTGCCGAATCAAAAAAAGTGGCCTGGTCCTTGACCACCAAAATGGTCCGGGGCTGAAGCGGTTTAAACACATGATGTGATATACAATCAAATCCTGATAGGAGGGGGCAGGGCTGAGCACACACATAGGACACACACATAGCCTGGCTCGGAAGCAAGCCCGCTCAAGTGCTTAAATAGCAAGCGCCTTGCTATGGGGGCACTCAGAAGGGAGAAGGAGCCAGGGGCACCGGTGGATGGCCCAAGAAGAGGAATCTCCAGGCTACTCTGTTCAAAACCATTGCACAGAGGAGGTAAGTATGACATGTTTGTTCTTAAAAAATATATAAAAATTACATCACTTAAAAAAGCCTTCAAAATGTCTGTGTGGCAATTAAATAAAAAACTGACATGCCTTGTTTTTCTACAAGTGTGAAACTTTCCTTCTTTCCTGCCACAGGATGAAAGTGTGCATATATAAAATACATGATCTGCAGAACATATAAGGAAAGATATGACCTAGCGAAGCTTGAATTCTGGAATTAATAAAGCCAACGGCTCTTTTTCTCCCCAGAACAATGTTATAATTGTACAGATCACAAGTTTCCTTGGCTTTGCATAATAACCTCTTGCTATTCTGCTCACAGTATACTGTATACTGCGAGCAGTAGACATGTGTGGTTCGTTTTCGTACAAATCGAAAATTCATACATTAGGAAGCATCTGAAATACGAATTGCTATGCTTCCGAATTGTATACGAAATACGAAACGGACATGTGACTGGTGTTTTGTTGACCAACCAGAGATTTTCTTCTGCTGCTGAGTTGAGGGTTGGGAAAATGACCTTTTTTAATATGGGAGTGGGAGACTGGTACTGGTAGTCGATGGGAGATTCAGAATCGGACAAAATAAGAATCTTCGTTAATATCGTTTTATTATTGTCATAATAATTACGATTATTTGTTATGATTAAAAACCCAGGAAGACAGCACAGCACAGGGATGGTGGGAGCCCCTCATAATGGGCACAGCAGGGGTACACAGCCCCAGGAAGAAGTCAGCACAGCACAGGGATGGTGGGAGCCCCTCATAATGAGCACAGCAGGGGTACAGCCCCAGGAGGAAGTTGGCACAGCATAGAGATGGTGGGAGCCCCTCATAATGAGCACAGCAGGGGTACAGCCCCAGGAGGAAGTCAGCACAGGGATGGTGGGAGCCCCTCATAATGAGCACAGCAGGGGTACAGCCCCAGGAGGAAGTTGGCACAGCATAGAGATGGTGGGAGCCCCTCATAATGAGCACAGCAGGGGTACAGCCCCAGGAGGAAGTCAGCACAGGGATGGTGGGAGCCCCTCATAATGAGCACAGCAGGGGTACAGCCCCAGGAGGAAGTTAGCACAGCATAGGGATGGTGGGAGCCCCTCATAATGAGCACAGCAGGGGTACAGCCCCAGGAAGTCAGCACAGCACAGAGATGATGGGAGTCCCTCATAATGAGCACAGCAGGGGTACAGCCCCAGGAGGAAGTTAGCACAGCATAGGGATGGTGGGAGCCCCTCATAATGAGCACAGCAGGGGTACAGCCCCAGGAGGAAGTCAGCACATACAGGGATGGTGGGAGCCCCTCATAATGAGCACAGCAGGGGTACAAACCCAGGAAGTCAGCACAGCACAGGGATGATGGGAGCCCCTCATGAGCACAGCAGGGGTACATCCCCAGGAGGAAGTCAGCACAGCACAGGGATGGTGGGAGCCCCTCATAATGAGCATAATGAGTTGACTGCCATATTGAGACAGGTATTTTTTGCTTTTTAAATTCATCATAACGAACGTTCGTAATTGTTACAAAAAGTTAACGAACCTAACAAATTCTTATTTCGTACGAATCCAAATTGAATTTCGGACATGAAATATGAATTAGCGGCTAATACGAAACAAAACAAATTTGTTGACGGCGCACATGTCTAGCGAGCAGCTAGTGTACTGCTGGTTTGGCAGCAAGCATGCACACGCCCCCTGCTGACCTGTGCTGTGATTGGACACAGCACAAGTTTGTCAGCAAATTTCAGCCAATGATTTTGGCTGAAACTTGCTGATCGGCTGTGGCCTATCACAGTACAGAGTTCTGTGTTGACAATCGCACAGAACTCTGGGCACAGACAGTTATCTGTCTGTTTCTTCTCACTAAAATCAGCTCTGATTTCAGGGAGAAAAAGCAAGCAGATTTGTTATGAAAAGGAGCACACATTACACTCATTACACTTGTTAGGCACACAGTTACCTCTTGATTGCCCCCTGATGTTAACCCCTTCCCAGTCTGTGCTATTAGTACAGTGTACAGTCTTATCACTGATCACTTTATTAGTGTTACTAGGGACATCAGTGTCAGTTAGTGTCCATCCCAGCCATTGTCAGCGTTCTAGTGTGACTGATAGTGTGGTGGCAAATGTAAGTCGCTGATCACCACCAATACTAGTAGAGTGTCTGTACGGATCAGTATCTTGATCACGATCAGAACTATACTAGTTTGGTTTTTACCAAATAATTGTTGCAGAATACTTTTTAGGCCTTAATTCATGAAGACACCATACATTATTGAATGTCTTTTATGACAAGAAAAAAAAAATCGTAATTTTGGGTATTTTTTCGTTTGTCTAATAAAAAATTTGAAATCAGCGGTGATCAAATACCACCAAAAGAAAGCTATATTTGTGTGAAAAAATTATATAAATTTTATTTGTGTACAGTGTTGCATGACTGCACAATTATTGCCAGTTAAAGTAACGTAGTGCTGAATAGCAAAAAAATGGACTTGCATGAAGGGGGTAAAATCTACCAGAAGTCAAGTGGTTAAAGATGGATCCTATTGGGTACAAATATTTTCGCTCTAATAAATGTATTTGTCCCATGGCTGTACCAATTTTCTTAGCTTTTTTTGTAAAGCCTACTTTTAATCCATTTTTTCTTTATTTCAAATGCAATTTTGTTTTTCTAATAATAAATGTAGACCAGCAAAAGTGACAGCAACATGGGAGGAATAAACTGTACACTGTAAAGATACTTAAAACGATCTTTGTGTGTGTGCTTAAAGTGGAGTTCCACCCAAAAGTGGAACTTCCGCTTTAATCAATCCTCGCCCCCTGACATGCCACAATTGGTATGTCATTTTTTTTTGGGGCGGGGGAGTGTGTACCTTCTTTTTAGTGGGACTTCCTGTCCCACTAACTCCTTCCTGTTCTTGGCCACCTTGGCGACTCCTCCTCTCACCTTAGCGATCCTCTGGGACACGTGACAGGTCCCAGAAGATTGGCTGGCCAATAGCAGAGCGCAGTTGCTATGACGGTGCCAGGAAGAGGAGGGGGAGAGGATCGAGGCTTCGGGCGGCCGCATCGCTGGACCGTGGGACAGGTAACTCTCTGTTTATTAAAAGTCAGCAGCTATGCTTTTTGTAGCTGCTGAATTTTAATAAACTAAAAAATGGGTGGAACTCCACTTTAAGGTTTAGAGCTCATTCAGATCATTGTATTTGAACTTGATTTGACGCATGTATACAGTTTAGCCATTGTTTTATATGTTGCCATTTTGCATCTGTGATTCATTGACATGCATTGTCAATTTGTTCTTGCATCAACGTGGCGTATGGGGCCTATAATTGACAATGACAGCATATGACAACCCATAATTACAGATAGTATGCTTAAAAAAGCAAGAAATATGCATTGGAAGATGTAGATCTTATTAAAAAGCTATTTCAGGCAGCAAGTGAAAGCATACCAATGCACAGCACACTGTTGAATTCTCTGAATCCACTACAAATACAATGCACACTGACCACCTCACAGGGTGAATAGTAGAACAATAGCAGTGTAAGGCCTCATGTACATTGCTGCTGCTAAACAGACCTTAAAGAGCAGTTGGGCATTTTTTTTTTTTACAACTGCTCCTGAACTCTCCTGTTATCTTATTTGTCCATGTACACAGGGTCGTTTACAGTCGTTTCTAGGCAGTTGAGTTTAGAGGCATTTTTTGGAATGCAAAAAAATGCATTCAGAAGCTGAGTTTACAGGCATTTCAAGTGCCAAATGCATCTAAACGTGGTTACTCGAGTTTAGCCGTGTTTCGTTTACGGGCATTTTTCATTTTTGGCTATTTAAAAAAAATCAAAAACGTTGAAACGCAGCAAAATGCCGCTAAACGCGGCCTGTAAATGTGACAAAGCGGACGTTTTAAATGTCGGTTACTATCTGTCAAGTTAAACCAGGAGAGGTTTCATAAGCGTCCTGTGTACATGAAGCCTAAATGTCTCTGCTTCTCACATTGCCAGTAACATTCAAATATACAAATTTAGGTTTAAATCTAATCGGTGACTGTGAGAACCATACAGACAACGTTAAAGTAAAACCTTGGTTTGAGAGTAACTTGGTTTGAGAGCGTTTTGCAAGACAAGCAACATTTTTTAATAACTTTTGACTTGATATACAAGCGATGTCTTGATATAAGAGTAGCATCATGTCACAACTGGGTATAAAAGAGAAGAGGCGCATGTAAAGGCCCGTACACACGGTCTGATTTTTTGCCAATAAACTTCAAAATGAGCACGTTTTCCAAAAAATCCGACCGTGTGTACACTCCATCGGACAAACTTTTTTGGTTTTCATTGGACAAAAGTTTGCTCTGCAAATGGACAAACTTTTCGGCAACAAAAGTCCGATGGTGCAAAGTCCGACCGTGTGTACAGTAATCCATCGGACTTTTGTCCAAAGTACAAATACGCATGCCTTGAACCAATGTTAAAATCAACCAACAATACCAGAAGTTGACCAAAGGGTGGCGGTAAAGAGCAGAAAAGAGCAGAAAAACCACGTGATGATGGGAAAGTTTGCAGAAAAGTCCTGCCGTGTGTATGCTATGGGTGTGCCCGGCCAACTCCCTTCGGACAAAAATCCACGGAAAAGTTTGTTTGAAGTCCGTCCGTGTGTACGAGGCTTAAGTGTAGCAATATGGTTACATTTATTGAAGGTACAACATTTAGCAACATATTGCTACACTTAGAGGTGCCTCTCTTCTCTTTTATACTCAGAAGCAAAATCCAGCAGGAGCTACAAATCCCCTTGTGGAGGCTTCCATTTGTGGATGGACAATTTATGGTTACACAACCTGGTCACATTCCTATAATCTTTTTAACCCTTTACCGCCGAGCGGACGCAGATATGCATCCTCGGGTTTGGGGGGTTATACCGGGATGATGCCTGCGGCCGCAGGCATCATCCCGGTATCATTTTTTAGAGCCGGCGATTGGCTTTCCAGGGATAACAACCGATGTGGCTAATATCCGCTCGGTTGTTATCCTGGAGGAGCGGGAGGGGACATCCCCCCCTCCTGCCGCCTCCGCCGCTCTTAACGGGCCTTCCGTCCCACCGGGAGACCCGATCCACGATGCGCCAGCTCCGGCGCCTAGAGAGAGACTGAAACAAAGCTGCAAACAGCTTTGATTCAGTCTCTTCACTGTAACCACGGAAGCGACGTCATGACGTCACATCCGGGCATAACTCCGTTTGCCATTGGCACCGGATTTTAAAAAATACACAGTATTCAGAATCGCCGTTTTCAGCCATCTGAATACTTTGAAGTGCAAAGGAGGGATTGGGGGTCTTTTAGACCCCCGATCCCTCCATAAAGAGTACCTGTCACCACTTATTACTGTCACAAGGGATGTTTACATTCCTTGTGACAGCAATAAAAGTGATCAAAAATATATATTTTTTTAAAACACTATTTTTTATTATAAAAATAAATAAAATAAATCAGAAAAAAAGAAACATTTTTTAAAGCGCCCTCTCCCCGCGAGCTCGCGCAGCAAAGAAAACGCATACGGAATTCGCGCCCGCATATGTAAACGGTGTTCAAATCACACATGTGAGGTATCGCCGCTATCGTCAGAGCGAGAGCAATAATTCTAGCCATAGACCTCCTCTGTGTCTCTAACCTGGTAACCGTAAAAAAAAAAAAATTAAAGCGTCGCCTATGGAGATTTTTAGGTACCGTAGTTTGTCGCCATTCCACGGGTACGTGCAATTATAAAGCATGACATGTTTGATATCTATTTACTCGGCGTAACATCATCTTTCACATTATACAAAAAAATTGGGCTAACTTTACTTTTTAATTTTTTTAAAATTCATGAAAATAAATTTTTCCAAAAAAGTTGTGTTTAAAACACTGCTGCACAAATACCGTGTGACATAAAATATTGCAACAATCCCCATTTTTTTCTCTAGATTCTCTGCTAAAATATATATATATATATATATATATATATATATATATATATATATAATGTTTGAGGTTTCTAAGTAATTTTCTAGCAAAAAATACGCATTTTAACTTGTAAACACCAAATGACAGAAAAGGGCTTAGGCATGAAAGGGACTATAAACTGAAGGATCTATGAAATAATGGTTGTGGAACAAATCATTTGAGTTTCAATTATTTCTTATGGGGAAATTCTCTTTGATATACAAGTGCTTTGGATTACAAGCATGTTTCTGGAACCTATTATGCTCGCAATCCAAGGTTTTACTGTATATGAGAAGCAGCATTACTGACAATAGAGATCCAGTGTACTACAGCAATAATCAAAAACTGAAACCATGATCAGATGACTTGTGCTTCCTGCATGTATGTTAAGGTTCTGACAAGATTTCACCTTTTAGCCCAGGTTCACACTGGGGCTGCGGGAGTGAAGCCGTGTGAGTTCAGCTGAACTCGAACCATTTCACTCCTGCCTGTCAGTCCTGATTTCAGCTCGATTACAGAGACATCTGACACAGATGTCAATGTAAATCGCGGCTGAAATCGCAAAAAGTAGTACAGAAACTACTTTATGAAATCGGTGCAGCACCGCAGATGCGGCGTCGCACCAATTAGGACGGTGCCATCGCCCGCAATTTGCGGCAAATTTTGCCGATTTGACATGTCAAATCGCATGTCAAATCGCACCAGTGTGAACCAGGGCCTAAACTGCAAATGCAAATAAAGATGACTATTGTAGGTAGTCCTGTCAGTGTTTTTATTTGTTCACACAATTGTTACTGTCTGGTTTGTCTTTTCCAAATGTACAAAAAAATATAAATAAAGGCATATTAAATTAAAATAGTAGTAATATGCTGACATGCTATTACTACATGTATTAACAACATACATTTGTTAAATTATTTTTCTTGTTCAGATAATTTTATTGGTATAGGAAGAAAAAGATAACCGACAGTAACAGTCGTAGGTTACAAAATGAATAATCACGTCTGATGTATTATATTATTAAAATTATTTTTCATTTAGTTTTCCTTATGAATAAATAAAATACATTTTTTTTTTTTATTATTATTTGTCTACATTAGTGAGGTGCTTATTATCACGTATGTGAAAAATAGCTGAAATATATTGTTTGTATTCCCTGCACATTTTTGTATCCTGTTTTTTGTTTTACAAGCAAACTTGTATAAATCAGGTTTTAAGAAATAACATGGACATTTGCCATCGCTGGATCATCATACCATGTCTTTATTGATTTATGAACCACTGAAGGTTTAAATATTGTGGCTTATTACTCCTATTTGACACCAGGTGGCTGTGTGCAGTTAAGCAGCTTTAAAATGGCTAATTGAATCTTTTTATATAAGCAAAACAGATGTTGGAATAGAGAAACGTTTCATTCTTTGCTGATGTTTTATTGCAGTAAGCTTTATGTGACCAAATCAGCAGCAAAATATATGGTGCCAAATTCTTACAATGTTTTCATATTGATTTATGATAGGAGTATCTTCATTATTGCCTTTTTGTGATAAATGCTGACATTTGGGGTACATATACAGTAAATTTTGTAGCGTTAGCATGTGGCAATGTTTTGACAACACAATAATTGCTGATATACTGTATATCATATAGTGTGTGTGTGTGTATGTGCATGTATATGTGTATGTGTGTGTGTATGTATATGTGTGTGTATGTGTGTGTGTGTGTGTGTATATATATATATTGTGACAGCAGGAAGGTAAAGTCACCTGGTTGCATCCAGGGGGGTAGATATATTTCGCCCAGATTCAGGCTTTACGCTGACTTATACAACTAGGTGGAGAGTTGTATAGGCCCAGCTAAGGCTAGTGGGCTCATGGATGACTCATACCTCTAGGGAGAGTGTGGGGCGTCGTGCAGACAGAGATGAGGAGACCAGCTGAACCTTGTCAGCTCATTTAGGCCTCTATAAGAACTCCCAGCTTCATTAGATGTTAGCTCATGCCTGGAACCAGACCTGTGTGGACTGTCTAGGGAGAGTGAACCCCTGTGCGGTGAGGCAAAGCCTGTGTGGCTATTTGTTTGGACTTTTACTAAACCAGGGACTTAGGGACTAGGACAGCACTAGGCTGATCCCAGTTGTTAGTTAGGAAACCTGTATGTTTAGTCAGAGGTCAACTTGACCAGGATTTATTTTGGTTATGTTTCTTTTGCTTTGCTGTGTTTTGTCACTGTAAATAGAAAATAAACCGCACCTTTTTGATTTTGAAAACCACAAACTCCGTTTGCTGGGCCTGTTTTGTGTGGGGAGCCCATCCCGGGGGTCACACACACCCGCTGCCGAGCTAACCCCCTCACAGTTGGTGGAGAATGCGGGCAGTTTTTTTTTAAGCCAGCATGGAGGAGATACTGAAGCAGCTGGCTCTAGCAAATGCCAATCAACAGCAGACAAATGCAGGTTTGCAAAAGAGCCTTGCAGCTCAACAACAGAGCCTTGCAGCCCAGCAGCAGACAAACGCAACTTTGCAACAGAGTCTGGAGGCTCAGCAACGAGCCCAGCAGCAATCTGAGGCCCGCTTCATAGACCTGTTGCAGAAGCAAGAGCAGAGACTACAACAACAGATGGAAGCAGTAATGCAGCAACGTCCGCAGACCAGTGAGGAAAGCCGTCCCACTAATACCGCGTCCTTTGGGGTGAGTCGTTTATTGACAAAAATGACTGGAGAGGATGATCCAGAGGTATTTTTGACCACATTTGAAAGGACCGCTGAAAGAGAAAAGTGGCCTGAGGAGCAGTGGGCTGGACTGGTGGCTCCTCTGTTAACTGGTGAATCGCAGAAAGCTTACTATGACCTAGAGCCTAACCAAGCAAAAGACTATGTGATGCTAAAAGCTGAAATATTGGCAAGGCTGGGTGTCACCCAGGCTGTCCGGGCTCAGCGTGTGCATAACTGGACTTTCCAGCTTGGAAAACCCCCCAGGTCTCAAATGTATGATCTCATTCACCTGAGCAGAAAGTGGCTACAGCCAGAGACTTTGTCCGCACCAAAGATTGTGGAACGTGTTGTAATGGATCGGTTTTTGAGAGCTCTTCCTACTGCCATCCAAAAGTGGGTAAGCCATGGAGACCCAGAGACGGCCGATGGTCTTGTGGATCGTGTGGAGAAATACTTGGCTACAGAGAACCTGACGGCCTCTTCCAGAGACACTCGGACTTTCCACCCTAAGACCAGACCATCCCCAGGGGCGGATAAGAGGATTCCAAGGGGTGAGGGTGGAGAGAGTGAGGGTGGGAGCTCTACCCCAAGTTTGGCGAGAACAGCCTGGGAAATCAGCGGCTCAAGAGGCGGCAAGAAGGATCGTTTGCTACCGCTGCCGGCAAGCGGGACATATTGCAGCCAATTGCCCGGTTGTGGAGGAACCCATGCAGTGTGACTTTCTGACGGGCAGACGTCAGTCGCTGTGTGCGACAGTCGCATGCACTGCCATTCGAGGAACTGAGAAACATTTATGCAAAATGTGTGTTAATGGTAGAAATGTTGTGGTATTGCTGGATTCAGGTAGCCTTGTGACCCTGATAAAGGCTGAGTTAGTTAAAACAGAGGTCTCTGGGAATAGCAAGGTAGCTGTTATTTGTGTGCATGGGGACACCCGAGAGTATCCAGTGACTACAGTGTGTTTCGAGACCCCCAAAGGTACCCTCTCTCATCCAGTGGGCTTAGTATCTCAGTTACCGCATGACGCCATTGTGGGAAGGGATTTTCCGAAGTTCTGGGAACTGTGGGATGATCCTGAGCCCCTCACTGGTGCCCCTATGTACCAGGAATGTGATAGCCAGAACTCCCCTGAGAGTGGTGACGACTCTCCGGAATTTCCCTTATCAGTATTGGCAGGGGAGACTCAAGAAACTGGAGAGGAGCCCACCTCCTCAGACGAAAACCTACCGTCTGTGGAGTTTTCTGATCTTGAGGTTCACAGGGAAAACTTTGCCACAGAACAGTTGAAAGACCCCGCCCTAATAAAGGCACGGGAAAACGTAGTGAAAATAGATGGCGAGTTAGTGAACCCAGATAATACCTGCACTTACCCATACTTCAGCGTAGAGAAGGACCTACTGTATCGGGTGGCAAAAAGGGCAGAAGAAACCGTTGAGCAGCTTGTGGTGCCCAAACCTTACAGGAAGTTGGTGTTGGAGTTGGCCCATGGGCACATTCTTGGAGGTCATCTGGGGACAGAGAAAACCCGAGAGAGGGTATTACAGAGATTCTATTGGCCGGGGGTGATGAAGGACGTAGAAAATTATTGTTCCTCCTGCCCTGTGTGTCAGAGGTTGGCCCCGATGCCACATTTCCGTAGCCCGCTGGTCCCTCTACCCATCATTGAGGTCCCGTTTGAGAGGATCGCCATGGATTTGGTAGGTCCTATAATCAAGTCCGCTAGGGGGCACCAGTACATATTAGTTATAATGGACTATGCCACCCGTTATCCAGAAGCGATCCCTCTCCGAAATACCTCGGCCAAAACCATAGCCAAAGAGCTATCTCTTGTTTTTAGCCGGGTGGGTATTTGTAAAGAACTGCTTACGGACCAAGGTACACCCTTTATGTCCCGGGTTATGAAAGAGCTGTGTAAATTGTTCAAAGTGACGCAATTGCGTACGTCTGTGTATCACCCCCAAACCGATGGGCTGGTTGAAAGATTCAACAAAACCCTAAAACAAATGTTGAAGAAAGTGGTGGATAGAGATGGAAAGGATTGGGACTGTTTACTTCCTTATTTGATGTTTGCTATTAGGGAGGTGCCCCAATCCTCTACGGGATTCTCCCCCTTTGAGTTACTGTATGGGAGACACCCAACAGGGCTGTTGGATATTGCCAAGGAAACTTGGGAAAGTGAGAGTTCTCCCCACAGGAGTGTGATTGAGCATGTCGCCCTGATGCAAGATCGAATTGCACAGGTAATGCCCATCGTGAAGGAACATTTGGCCCAAGCGCAGTTAGCACAGCAGAGAGTGTACAACCGTGGAGCCAAGACCCGTACCTTTTCCCCGGGGGATAGGATACTGGTACTTGTCCCTACGGTTGAAAGTAAATTCCTTGCCAAATGGCAAGGCCCCTACGAGATAATGGAAAAAGTGAGCGAAGTGAATTACAAGGTCAGACAACCAGGAAGGCGAAAGCCCGAACAGATCTATCACGTTAATCTGTTGAAAGCCTGGAGGGATAGAGAGTCCCTAGTCGCAGACACTTGGTCACCAGCTCAAACTGGTTGCGTGATTCCTGAGGTTGGAATAGCAGCCACCTTGTCACAACCCCAACAACAGGAGGTTAAGGAGTTTGTGCTTCGCAACAAGGAGGTATTCTCTGAGCTGCCGGGACAAACATTTGGGGTAGAGCATGACATCATTACCCCGCCCGGTGAAAGGGTGAAGTTAAAACCCTATCGGATCCCAGAGGCCCGACGGGAGGCAATACGGGAGGAAGTACAGAAAATGCTGAACTTAGGGGTGATAGAGGAGTCCCAAAGTGATTGGTCTAGTCCCATCGTGTTGGTGCCTAAACCGGATGGGAGCTGGCGATTTTGTAACGATTTTCGTCAGTTGAACAAAGTTACAAAATTTGACACCTACCCCATGCCACGTATAGATGAGTTGATCGACCGGCTGGGAACAGCCCGATACATGACGACTCTTGACCTCACAAAAGGGTATTGGCAAATCCCCCTGGCCAAGTCGGCCAAAGAGAAAACCGCATTTGTAACCCCAGACGGGGCGTTCCAATATAAAAGAATGCCGTTCGGGTTACAGAATGCGCCGGCCACATTCCAGCGGAAAATGGACCAGATGCTGAGGCCCCATCGGAATTATGCTGCGGCTTACCTGGATGACGTAATTGTCCATAGCACAGATTGGGCCTCACATCTGCCAAAAGTGCAAGCAGTCCTGGACTCTGTTCGGGAAGCGGGGTTTACGGCTAACCCCAAGAAGTGTACCATTGGGCAGGAGGAGGCCAAATATCTTGGGTACACCATTGGGAGGGGGGTAATAAAACCCCAACTCAACAAAGTCGAGGCCATCCAGAGTTGGCCACGTCCCAACAGCAAGAAGCAGGTACGAGCCTTTCTGGGAATCGCTGGGTATTATCGGCGATTCATTCCCCACTTTGCTTCTAAGGCTGTGCCCCTAACCAACCTGACGAAGGGGAAAGGGTCGGTCATGATTAAATGGACCCCCGAGGCTGAGGCAGCATTCCAATTCTTGAAACAAGCCTTATGTAGCCAGCCAGTGTTGTACTCACCCGACTTCTCTAAAGACTTTGTCGTACAAAGTGATGCGTCAGATGTGGGGTTAGGAGCAGTATTGTCCCAGGTCTGGAACGGGGAAGAGCACCCAGTCATTTACCTCAGCAGGAAATTGAAGTCCCATGAGGTAAATTACGCCACCGTTGAAAAGGAGTGTTTAGCGGTGAAGTGGGCTCTAGATTCCCTTCGGTACTACCTGCTAGGTAGGCACTTTGACATGGTTACGGATCACGCTCCGTTAAAGTGGATGGCTCAAAACAAGGAAACAAATAGAAGAGTGAATAGGTGGTTCCTGGCCCTCCAGGAATTCAACTTCACAGTAAAGCATCGCCCTGGCGTTCAAATGGGGAATGTGGATGCTTTGTCTCGAGTACATGAATGCCTGATTGCTGGTGTTCCAACCCCGAGGTTAAAACAAGAGGGGGGGGTATGTGACAGCAGGAAGGTAAAGTCACCTGGTTGCATCCAGGGGGGTAGATATATTTCGCCCAGATTCAGGCTTTACGCTGACTTATACAACTTGGTGGAAAGTTGTATAGGCCCAGCTAAGGCTAGTGGGCTCATGGATGACTCATACCTCTAGGGAGAGTGTGGGGCGTCGTGCAGACAGAGATGAGGAGACCAGCTGAACCTTGTCAGCTCATTTAGGCCTCTATAAGAACTCCCAGCTTCATTAGATGTTAGCTCATGCCTGGAACCAGACCTGTGTGGACTGTCTAGGGAGAGTGAACCCCTGTGCGGTGAGGCAAAGCCTGTGTGGCTATTTGTTTGGACTTTTACTAAACCAAGGGACTTAGGGACTAGGACAGCACTAGGCTGATCCCAGTTGTTAGTTAGGAAACCTGTATGTTTAGTCAGAGGTCAACTTGACCAGGATTTATTTTGGTTATGTTTCTTTTGCTTTGCTGTGTTTTGTCACTGTAAATAGAAAATAAACCGCACCTTTTTGATTTTGAAAACCACAAACTCCGTTTGCTGGGCCTGTTTTGTGTGGGGAGCCCATCCCGGGGGTCACACACACCCGCTGCCGAGCTAACCCCCTCACAATATATATATATATATATATATATATATATATATATAAACTGTGTGCATAATTATTAGGCATTTTGACCAAATCGTAATTTGTGTGCATATTGTCCAACTCCAAGATGTACCGTATAACACGCACCCCAAGTTTAGCAGGGAATTTTAGGGAAAAAAACTTTTAGGAGGGAAGTTTAAGAAAAAAATTTTACATTTAAATGCAGCCTTACCAGTGTCATTTGCAGCCTTGTCACAGTGCAGCCTTGCCAGTGTCCATTGCAGCCTTGCCCAGTGTCCAGTGCAGCCTTGCCCAGTGTCCAGTGCAGCCTTGCCAGTGTCCAGTGCAGCCTTGCCAGTGTCCAGTGCAGCCTTGCCAGTGTCCAGTGCAGCCTTGCCAGTGTCCAGTGCAGCCTTGCCAGTGTCCAGTGCAGCATTGTCCAGTGCAGCATTGCCCAGTGCAGCATTGCCCAGTGTCCAGTGCAGCATTACCCAGTGTCCAGTGCAGCATTGCCCAGCATTGCCCAGTGTCCAGTGCAGCATTGCCCAGTGTCCAGTGCAGCCTTGCCCCCCCAGTGTTTATTGCAGCCTAGAATTTAAATTTGGCGCCGCCGAGATCGCCGCTGATACAGGGCGGAGCGGGGCGAACGCCGCTGAGAACGCAGGGACTGGGCAGAGCCGAGATACACATAGCCGAGTGTATTCGGGTGTACTCGGCTTTTCTCGGCTTCGCTCACAGTCATGCCGAGTCCCGCCCTATGATGGACATATCACAGGTCCAATGGGACTGGGCGTGACTGTGAGCGGAGCCGAGAAAAGCAGAGTATAGCCGAATACACTCGGCTATGTGTATCTCGGCGGCGATCGCTCCGCTCCGCTCAGTCAGCGGAGATCGCCGGGCATAGGTGAGTATCGGCGTATAACACGCACCCACGATTTTCCCCTGATTTTAAGGGGAAAAAAGTGCGTGTTATACGCCGATTAAATACGGTATATATAATTATTAGACAGCTTCTTTTCCTCAGGAAAAATGGCCCAAAAATGATTTAACTGACTGAAAGACTTTCTAAAAGTCTTGACTTTTCAGAGGGATGCAGTTCTCTTGAAATTGCTAAGATATTGGGGTGTGATTAGAGAACCATCAAACATTTTGTTGCAAATAGTCAACAAGGTCGCAAGAAACGTGTTGGGGGGGGGATGGGAAAGACGCAAATTAACGGCCAAAAATTTGAGAAGAATCAAATGTAAAGCTACCAGGAACCCATTATCCTCCAGTGCAATCACATTCCAGAACTGCAAACTGCAACTGCATGGCCAAGGTAAGGAAGGCTGAAACACGACCACCACTGAACTAGACACGAGTTGAAATGTCGAGACTGGGCCAAAAAAATATCTAAAGACAGGTTTTTCTAAGGTTTTATGGACAATTGAGAGGAGTGACTCTTGGCTGACCAGATGGATGGGCCTGTGGTAACGGGCATAAAGCTCCACTTCGACTCGGACACCAGCAAAGTTGAGGTGGGGTACTGGTATGGGCTGATATTATTAAAGATGAACTAGCTGTAGTATCTATAATGGCTTTCTGTGGACTAATTGGAGAAGACTAGAATGAACAATATAGCGGTTATTCAACATACACTCACCTGTCACTTTATTGGGTACATCTGTTTAATTGCTTGGTAACACATATTGCTAATCAGTCAATAACATGACAGCAACTCAATGCATTTAGGCATCTAGACCTGGTGAAGAGGACTTGCTGAAGTTCAAACCGAGCATCAGAATGGGGAAGCGACTTTGAACGTTGCATGGTTCTTGGTGCCAGACAGGCTGGTCTGAGTATTTGAAAAACTGTTGATCTACTGGGGTTTTCACACACAACCATCTCTAGGGTTTACAGAAAATGGTCCAAAAAAAAGTAAATACCTAGTGAGTGGCAGTTATGTGGATGAAAATGCCTTGTTGATATCAGAGGTCAGAGGAGAATGGGTAGACTGGTTGGAGATGATAGAAAGAAAAACAGCAACTCAACCACTCATTACAACCAAGGTATGCAGAATACCATCTCTGAATGCACAACACATTGAACCTTGAAGCAGATGGGCTACAGAAGCAGAAGACCACACTGGTTGCCACTCCTGTCATTTAAGAACAGGAAACTGAGGCTACAATTCCCACAGGTTCACCAAAATTGGTCAATAGAAGTTGGTCTGATGAGTCTTGAATTTAGCTGCAACATTCAGATGGTAGCGTCAGAATTTGGCATAAAAACCATGAAATCATGGATGCATTCTGCCTTGTATCAACAGCTCAGGCTAGTGGTGGTGCTATAATGGCGTGGGGGATATTATGGGCACACTTTGGGCCCCTTTTGATCATCGTTTTAATGTCACGGCCTACCCTATTGTTGCTGAACATGTCTATCCCTTTGACTACACTGTACCCATCTTCTGATGGCTACTTCCAGTAGAATAATGCACCATGTCCCAAAGCTCAAATATCTCAAATTGGTATCTTGAACATGACAATGAACTTACTGTACTCCAATGGCCCCTTCAGTCGCCAGATCTCAATCCAATAGAGTGCCTTTGGGATGTGGTGGAACGGGATATTTGCATCATGAATGTGCAGCCGACAATGCTTGATGCCATCCTGTCAATATGGGCCAAAATCTCCTGAGGAATGTTTCCAACACCTTGTTGAATCAGAGAAATCAAAAAAATAAATAAGTATATATAAGTTTCAAGCAGAAAGCAGAGTATTTTATTGTGTGGTTCACATGCAGTTTTTATAGTAAATTCCGAAGCTACCAAGTTACCAGTCTCTGGTCTGTACAAGTAGCAGCACAGGTCTTCAGTTTATAGTAATATCCCTTTCCCAAGCCTGTTGGCATATGATGGAAGGTTATAATTTTGTTAACACTTCAGAATATATTAAAAAGCAAATGAAAAAACAGGCCACATTCAGACTATAACAATTCATGCGCTCAAAGTTCTGTGAGTTCTGTGAGTTAAGCAGAAAACAAGCCTTGTGCTTGCAGTGCTATTCATTTTTAATGGCAACCCAAACACATGCTAATTTTTTTTTGTGAGAAAATGAGGAACAAATGTGGCAAAATGCGTGGCCAAAAAACGCATAATGGTCAAATCTTAAAAAGCTGCATGAGCTACTTTGCTGTGTGTAGGGCAGCCTATTGTAAAGAATGGGCTGTCTTATGTGTGTAGCATCTTGGTGTGAATAGGGTATCAGGGCATAAGTTATAATGGGAGCGAGTGCCTACATAGGGACATATAAGGATTAGGATCATCATTTTCTATGCACTCCATTTTTTAGACAT
Organism: Rana muscosa; assembly: GCA_029206835.1. NCBI lineage: Eukaryota > Metazoa > Chordata > Amphibia > Anura > Ranidae > Rana > Rana muscosa. The sequence continues at coordinate 692,351,138 of CM055121.1, forward strand.
GTTGAATATGTAAACTGAAAAAATAAAAATAAACTTTTTACAATTTGGCACTGCAAAGCTTTAACTGACATTTGCACGGTCATGCAATGCTGTACCCAAACAAAATTTGCATCCTTTTTTTCCCACAAATAGAGCTTTTTTTTTTTGTGCTATTTAATCACCTCTGTGGTTTTTATATTTTGCCGATTTTGAAAAAATATATATATTTTTAACTTTTTGCTATAATATCCCCCAATTAAAAAAAATAAAATAAAAAAAATGTCTTCATCAGTTTAGGCCAATATGTATTCTTTTACATATTTTTGGTGTATATTGATTGGTTTACGCAAAAATTATAGCGTCTAAAAACTATGGGAAAGATTTATGGCATTTTTTTTTTCTTGAATTTTTTTTTTCACCAGTAATACCAGTGATTTTTAGCATTATTGCGGCGGACAGATCAAACACTTTTGACACATTTTTGGGACCATTGACAGCTATAAATATGCACAGATTACTGTTTAAATATCACTGGCAGGGAAGTAGTTAACACTAGGGGGCGATCAAGGGGTTAAATGTGTGTTCCCTCACTTTTTTCCAACTGTGTGGCAATGGAACTAAGATGACAGATCGTTGGTCCTACTTAGTAGGAACACACGATCTGTCTCCTCTCCTCTGACAGCACAGGGATTTGTGTGTTTACACACACAAATCCCCATTCTGGCTCTCGTGCATGTGATCGCACGCGTGCCTCCGGCAGCACTCGCACGCCCTCTGGTTACTCTCCTGGGCAAAACCGTATATATACGGGATTCCGCCAGGGAGAGCCATTCTGCCGCAGTACATCTGCATGAGTTGGTCTGGAACCGGTTAAAGCAGCTTAAAGGCAAGGTTTGTTTTAAATGGGCCCTGCTCCAATTAACCAGTTGCTGACCGCCGCACACCGATGTATGTCAGCAGAATGGCACAGGCAGGCAGATGGGCGTACAGGTACGTCCCTTTAAATTTGCCACCCAGCGGGCGTGCACCGCGAGTGCGGTTGTGGGTCCCGGGAACTCGATGTAAACAAGGCATTCCCCTATGCTGCCTAGTGACACTGTCACTGATGACCGTTCTCTGTGATTGGGAATGGTCATCAGTGCCATGTCACGTGTAGCCACGCCCCCTAATGGTAAGAATCACTCCCTAGGAAACACTTAACCCCTGAAGTGCCACCTAGTGGTTAACCCCTTCACTGCCAGTGTCATTTTTACAGTAATCGGTGCATTTCTATAGCACTGATCACTGTAAAAATGACAATGGTCCCAAAATGGTGTCAAGTGTCCGATGTGTCTGCCATAATGACCAAGCCACAATTAAAATTGCTTATCGCTGCCATAACTGGTTCAAAAAAAAAATGCCAAAAAACAGTCCCCTATTTTGTAGAAGCTATAACTTTTGCGCAAACTAATCAATAAACGCTTATTGTGTTGTTTTTTTTTACCAAAAATATGTAGAAGAATACGTATCGGACTAAACTGTGTAAAAAATGTTTTTTTTTATATCTTTTTTGGGGATATTTATTATAGTAAAAAACATTGATTTTTTTTCAAAATTGTCACTCTTTTTTTGTTTATAGCGCAAAAAATAAAAACCGCAGAGGTGATCAAATACCACCAAAACAAAGCTCTATTTGTGGGAAAAAAAGGACGTCAATTTTGTTTGGGAGCCACGTTGCATGACCGCGCAGTTGTCAGTTAAAGCGACGCAGTGCCGAATCGCAAAAAGTGGCCTGGTCTTTGACCACCAAAATGGTCCGGGGCTGAAGCGGTTAAACAATATACTTTTCCCCTGGCTCACAGTGTAAAAGTGAGTGTTTTCAACCTCCTCCAGGTGAGATCTGGGGGGGGAAATGCAGGAGTTGTTTCATCCTGGATTACTGTACAGACTTAAAAAAACAAAAACAAAGGTTCACATAACTTTCACCCAAGATTTAAACATTTTTCCAATTGGATTCAGATAGAAAAATGTGTGAATCCTGAGCAAAAGTTGTATGCATTTCTGTGTAAAAAGATTTTTAAATATACCCCCAAATTTCAAGTAAGAATATACATGACTCTTGTATTCAAAACATATTAGTTTAGTCTAGATTTCAGCTTTAAATGAAGAAGAATAAAAATCTGAATAAAATAAGTGGTCATCACCATTGTGACAATTGCTACTTTTTATGACTGTTACTATTGCTTTAAGAGTGAAACCTCCACTAAGTTTAAAGAAAATAAACATTATTTTTATAGAAAAGTTAATTTGGACATTTTTATTGTTCCCGATTTAATTGGAAATTTTTAAACGTCCTCCCTCGACAATATCAGAAAACTTTCACATTTCCTTGAAATGCATTTTGTATTGGCTTCCTACTGAGATAAGTGATAGATTAATCATTAGAACTGCAGAAAAAAAAAAATATTTATGTATGCAAATAGCTCTTTAAATGTTCGTTTGAGTTTAGTTTTATTTACAGCAGCAGTGGGCTCCTTAGACATTATGGTTAATCAATACAAATCTCATCAATATTCTACTGGAGTGCAAACATGAATATATATTCCTAACATATGCTTTGTGTCAAATGAGCTTTATTCAAAGTTCACACTGCCTGTGCTCCTAGGAAATAAGTTTTATATGGTTTGGAGCCTTGACCACCAGCAAAAAGGCAGATTGATTAATCATCAATTAAAGCAAAAAAAATAAAATTATTAGTGACACAAATCAACTGGCACATTTTCTAAATAGGTTATTTTATATATGTATGTTCCTAGCACATGATCTATATCAGTAGTAGTTTCTCCAATTAGATAACCAAGCAATGCTAGTGTAAAATATTCCATTGTAAAACCTTTTTTTTTTTTTTTTAGGGTACAGTTATAGCTAAAATGATCTAACAGAGGTTAGAAGAATGTGAGAATGATTAGAAGACGTTTAATCTGTATTAATGCAAGTATAAAAGTGAAAACAGGAGAGGTTAGCAGAACAGCAGAGTAATTACCAGCAGAAAAAAAAAGATATTCTTCGTATATATAGCTTAAGTCTAAGGCCCCTTTCACACTGGGGCGGTTTGCAGGCGCTATTTAGCTAAAAATAGCGCCTGCAAACCGAGCCTAAACAGCGGCTCCTTTCTCTACAATGTGAAAGCCCTGAGGGCTTTCACACTGGAGCGGTGCGCTAGCAGGACGGTAAAAAAAGTCCTGTTAGCCGCATCTTTGGAGCGGTGAGAGGAGCGGTGTGTTTACCGCTCCTCCACCGCTCCTTCCCATTGAAATGCATGGGATTACGCGGTAATACCGCCCGCAAACCGCGGCTGGTATTAACCTTTTATTGGCCGCTAGCGGGGGTTAAAACCGCACCGCTAGCGGCCAAATAGCTCAACAATCCCGACATTATAGCGCCGCTAAAAATAGCGGCGCTATACCGCCACCGCCCCGACCGCCCCAGTGTGAAACCAGCCTTAAGGCGCTAAACCCTTTCATTTTCCTGTGCCTTGTCCTTTCTGTCTTGTAATCTGTGACCTTCCGGTTGGCACCTCTGCTATAGCCATGACGCAAAAAGGCCTAGAAATATGTACAAAACACTGCACATGACATTTGCCAAAAGAATTAACAGAAAAAACTAAAATAGAGAAATGTGATCTGAGATTTGATATTGTAAATATGTTCAAAAAAGTAAAAAAAAAAATGCAGTCTTTTCTTAGATAAAAATGTTCTAAAACAAGTGAACTTTGTGTAAAAGTGATAAATAAAATAATATAAAAATATCTTACTGAAATAGTTATTGGGGTTTTGTTTTTCCATACCATCAGTAGTGGCTCCTTCCTTAAAATAACACTAACAGAAGATAAGCAATATTATGATGGGTTGTCAGGTTGGTGTTCAAATATTTTCACTGACACTGAAGAGAACTTCTCAAAAAGTCTGTTGGACAGGCTCAAGTTAAGGTAAACTTGTACCATATTGTAGGGTTATATATTATAAAGCTTTGTTAAAGGTTCATTTGTCATGGTGGGTTGAGCCTAGAGTGTCTGTGATAGCTGGGAAGACCGCCAAGCGTGGGTGGGGAGGGCAGAACTGCACAGCATATACACAGTGCAAAAGTTACAACACAATTGTACCTTTTGTTGGTTGCATTTACTAAAGCAACAATGGTGAATTTGTATATACAGATACTTCATAAACTCAGAGAAACCATATAGTTAGTACTATAATAACAAACATAGAAAATGTAACCCATGGAAAGAACCAAAGCCATTGGCAATACCTTTAAAATAGTAGCCATTAAGAAGTCTTACCTATTTTGTTTGTCTAGCTAAAATTACAGCACGTGTCCTTTTTGTGTTTCCAAGTAAAACATGCAAGTGATAGTTGGGTATTATGTTTTATTGGACAGTATTCAAAATCAATATGATGTTTAATTGACCAAGTTAAGCTGAACGTCATACCAAATCAATGTGTATACTAGAAAGGTTAGACGCAGAAAAAAAACACATTCTTATTATAAACCACTGAAAATATATTTTAAAAAAAAATCTCTGTACATGGGATCTTATATTAAAATGCATGACATACTGTATATCCTTATGACATATTATCTCGTTTACCAATTTAAGGTTGATTTTGTGTCTGACGTTTTACACTAAACATTTAAAGGTTTTGAGATTTAACCTGTTTAACAACTTAACTTAAAAAAGAAATGCTCTTTAGTTATTCAGTTGGTCCTTGCCATAATTCCTTGTTGACACCACTATATGTATTACAATTGGAAACATGCGAGTGCTCTTGTGCTGTAATGTCCCATCAAGCCGTAAGTATTTGCTCAGTTTTGTTTTTGTTGTTTTAACACTCTGATTTTAGCAGTAGATTGTAGTTGTGCTCCACTCGCATCTCCCCACATCCCTCAACACCAATACTGCCTGGCCTGCCTGTGGCTGGATGTTTGCATGCTCTGATTCTGACATACTCAGTAGCATGTACTTTTTGGATTTATACACTTTACCTTAAGCATGTCCTGGGTTCTGCTATAGATTAATTGCATAAGGTGAACTTACAGGCTACAGTGCATACTGGAAAGTGCAGTACCAACAACACAGGAGAGTTTATAAAGAGTGTCTAAGACACTCTTTAGACTTCTGATGTGTCTCCACATGAAAAATGTTAGTAGAGGCAACAGATTCATGTACCTGTTGTAGACAGGTACATAAATCTGGGGCATACTCTTCATGTGGGAGCACACTGAGCTCAAAGTGTCCATACAGAACACTTCTGTACCAGTTGTCTTGGTACAACTGTGCTTTCTCCTTGGTGATGCAGCTGCCACACAGACAGCACAGTGATGGGAAATTTTGTATCTGGGTGGAAGGAGCCTGATGGGAATTCAGAGATACTATTCTGTTCCTCCTTAGATCTGCTCCCCTTCTGATTGACAGCAGGCAGTGGGTGAATCCTTAGAGAGCAGACAGTCTGCTCATAGCTATAGAATCCACCGACTGCCTGCTGTTTCTAATGGGGAACTAGCATCGCAGCCTCCCCATTAGGCTCTGCTCATTGCAGCATCACTGGTTGCTAGGAGGCTGTTGGCTGTCAAGCGGACAGTGCCCTTAAGAACCAGTGACAGGGTGGGGGTAATGTCAGCAAATATGCCTCTCTGCTACACTACATATAGGGACAGGCAGTCTAACTCTAAGTTAGTGTAAAGAGAGACAGGTAGTCTTAATTACCACCAGATTGTAGATAATGAAATTAAGACCAACTCTAACTATTTTATTTTTAATTTGGTGCATTCATAGCGCCACTGTGTAAAAGTGGTATTATTAAGAACTTCCTGAATCCACAGCATGTGTTGGTAAAGTTAATGAAATGGGCAACAGGGATTTTTTAATGTAGAGTAGGCCACAGGGCTAGAAAAGTATTGGTAGTGATTTATTGTATCCCCCCAAGTGTGTTAGAATTGTAGGTACGATTTTTTTTTTGCTAGCTGTGATAGGTTAGCGTTAGCATGGATTTTATTTGTTTAATTCCTAAGGCTATTCTCACCTTATTAATTCTAAAATTATAGTTAAAGTTTGCATACGTTTAATCAGGGATGTGTGGATATAGTATATTAAAACATTATAATGACTTTTTGTATAATTCATCTAAAATTGTGTTTCCATTGAAAATAATGAAATTGTTAAAAGCAAAGTTATGCAAATGATTATAGAGTTAATTATATGTATGCTGGGTATTAACTTGTTGCTATGGTTACTGATATTGTATATTATTACACTATCCCTCCACATATAGATGTAAAGTAAAACTGGAGTTGCTAAGGAACCAAGATAAAGTAGTAAAAAGTGCTTATTTATCTCACAAACATTATGTAGCATACAATAATATTACCATTTTTACTCAAGTACAGCAGGTTATCATGTCTATCATCATACAACTTGTTCTCAATAGAGACTCGGCCCCCCACTTTGTCTCTTTTAAAATTCTCTGCAATATGCTATTAGTTGTCTTGATCCAGTGGTTGATCATACATATTAGTAACCTGTCCCAATATAAATGTTAAGTGATCCCAGGTTCCCATCGGTAGCCGGTCAAGCTGGTAATTCACTATTTTTGTAAGCTGGGGGTGGGATGCACGTTCTCATTGGCATCTCTACATTTATAAATGCAAGCAAAAGGAAAAGTAAAACCTATAGAAGTGGGACTATAAATATGCCTTTGAGAACACAACACAACACACAAAATGTATAAAAAAATACTACACGTTTTTATTAGTATTAGATATATTAAATGAATGTTAAAACATAGATACGTATATCCTACAGTACAGAGCATCAAGGTAAGTTGTTAAAGCTTTAATTTCATGTATTCAATAGTGGATTGGTCAACTTATGTAACAGTGTATAGCTCTGACTCTATTAGTGATTCATACCCACCATACACGACATCAACGAAAAAGGGAAAAAGGATAAAAATGTCTCCAATAAGGGTTACGCCTACAACCCATGGAACTGGCCTACATCAAATAGAAGCCAGAAAATAAGGTTATCTTATGACGTAAATATGATATAACTTCTCAGCAGTAGATCAATGTGAACATGTATTTACATAAGAAGGTCTCCATATATCCCAGCACCCAGTGGCGTAATTCAGGGGGTCCCCAGAGGCCTTCAATAGATGGATAAAGATACAGCGTAAGCGCTTACTCCACAAAGATCGAATTAGAATGATGGGGATGCTTAATCATTCCATGTATGAGAGCATGCGGCGCAGTAGGAAACCAGCTGTGAAGCCTGAAGGCTTCACTGCCAGTTTCCCTTTAGAATGCCAGAGCCTGCACCTGAAGCCGAATGACAAATCGGCTCTGGGTGCTGACATTCCAGGATCCCTGGACAAGTAAGGTTCCTTATATTAAGTCAGCAGCTACAATATTTATAGCTGTTGACTTGTATTTATTTTTTTACAGACTGGAGCTCCTCTTTAAGAAAGATTGAGTCCAAAGTAACATTTTATATTTTGACCTGTTTTTTTTAATTTGTCATCGGTACAAAAGAAGGAAACGATTGGTTTACAACCTCAAAAGTTTTTGTAAAAAGTAGTACAGAAAAATATTAAACCTTCTCTGTCAATAGAAAAACTCTGGCTCATTAGATATTAGTATTTCCTGGCCGTTCGGATCCAAGAGATCAAGTAGAAGACTGAGCAGACCACCATCCCACTTGCCAGATTATTTTCAGGGGGTGGATCTTTCTGCATGGCAGGGAATGCAAAAACGTTGTCTCAAACATTACCAGCAATCAAGAGGAATTGTAGCTTAGACCTTTAAAAACCAACATTCTCTAGAGTAACCAATATGCATTAATATTTAACCATTTGAAACTTACTAGACAAGGAGAGAGAGAAGAAAGAGCCCAGTGACATTTAAAACACTTCTGGAGAAGCAGATCTTTGCCCAAGCACTGTTAAAAATGATGTTGGGAATAAACAGCTTTGCTGGGTTCTGGCAAGGGTTCAGGCTGGAACTGCTGGCTGTTAGTCTTAATATGCTTTTACAGATTGCTCCATAGGAACACTCTGCAGAGGAAAATGAAAAGACTCCTGTCAGTTTGTAAACTTGGACACAACAATTGCATCTTTGTCCAGCCTCTTCCTACGGCACAACATCACTGCTATAGTGATCCATTTGCTGACTGATTGAAGCCAGCTGCATGGGGATCTTGATCTCGTTTACACCGATCAGATCCAGACCCCCATGAAGAAAAAAGTGCAAAAAAAATCCTGCAAAATAAATAAATGCACAGTGTGTAAATGGATATATAATAAAGATATAGGGATACACCATCAAAGTTCCATTTTTTTGTAACCCTATATCTTGCCTTCAATTGGGATGTGATGACTATTTCGGCCCTTCACTGCCCAAACCTTCTGTGTAAAATATATAATAAAATTTAATAAACATTTTATCCTCAAATTAATCACCAAGTGGCAACTTTAAATTTGGTTGACCTGGATGACATTTAGGTTCACTGTAATTCCAATGTCAAACAAATGTTTAGCAAACCTGTGAAAAAGTTGCAAATTTGTTACCCTTGTCAACCCTGCCTAATCTTGACTTGGTTGCGCCCTAAATAAATGAGACAAACAATTTTTTCCCCTGTGGGTGTTGGAATGTAGCATTGCAAGGGAAAGTGGCAACTGATTATTTGCAGTTGATACAATCACCTTATCTAATTGATATCACTATGTACAGTATTTAAGAATACCTTAGTATCTAAGCTAGCCCCATAATTTAGCCCAGAACAACAACAAAAAAGAAACCGTGCTTTCTGCCCTCCCAAAAAACAAGAAATGTCTGTTTTTGTATCCCCCATGATGCTAACAGGTTAGTACATGTAGGAGAATAAAAAAAAATAACTTGTTTGTGGCTAAAAATACTAGTACTTTAAGCAGAGAATTTCCTTTTCATGACATAAGCTGTCTTGTCAACTTTCACGGTGTACAGATCCCAACATTTGAAAATATTTAGACATCTTGAAAGGCCCGACAGTTACCATGGGGCATGGTCAATTAAGTGGGTGGGCTCAATACCTTGGGTGTGGCTTGGCAACATATGGCTTGTAGTGTGGAACCTTCCCACCTTGTTTTCTTTAAGCACTTCAGCCCCGGAAGAATTGGCTGCTCAATGACCAGAGCATTTTTTGTGATTCGACGCTGCGCCGCTTTAACGGACACTGCGCGGTCGTGCGACATTGTACCCAAACAAAATTGATGTCCTTTTTTTCCCCCACAAATAGAGCTTTCGTTTGGTATTTGATCACCTCTGCGGTTTTTATTTTTTGCGCTATAAACAAAAAAGAGCAAAATTTTGAAAAAAACAATATTTTGTACTTTTTGCTGTAATGGCTTCAATTTTGTTTTTTAAAAAAGCAATTTTTTTCCTCAGTTTAGGTTGATATGTATTCTTCTACATATTTTTGGTAATAATCTCAAAAAGCGTATATTGATTGGTTTGCGCAAAAGTTATAGCCTCTACAAAATAAGGAATAGATTTATGGCATTTTTATTATTATTTTTTTTACTAGTAATTACAAAGATCTGTGATGTTTATCAGGATTGCGACATTATGGCGGACATATCGGCCACTTTTGACACATTTTTGGGACCATTGGCATTTATACAGCAATTAGTGCTATAAAGATGCACTGATTACTGTGTAAATGTCACTGGCAAGGGAAGGGGTTAACACTAGGGGGCGATCAAGGGGTTAACTGTGTTCCCTAATGTGTGTTCTAACTGTAGGGGGAGGGGACTCGCTATAGGAGATGACAGATCGTGGTTTCCAGCTTGTAGGAACTCACAATCTGCACTCCTCTAAGTACAGGGATGTGTGTGTTCTTCCTCTCATGCCCACGGCCGCCGGTCACGAGCATCGGCACACCTGCTGTGCAGCGGGCACCGAAGGGACCGAAGTACAGCTACGCCGGTCCACCGGAACGAGCCGACCTGCCACAGTATAATGACAGCGGCTGGTCGGCAAGCGGTTCATTTAAACAAAATAGAGCCCGAGGGCACACTAAAGAGAAAATTTAAGTAAAACCGTTACATTATTGGTTTTAGTGAATGTGTAAGTAAACCCCATACTAGTGTCAGTGAAGTAAAATAAGCTCCATATTAAAATAAGCATTGGTGCTTAATTACTTACCTAATGACATGCTCCTAAACTGTTGCTCTGTTGATGTTGGGACTATACTGGCATGGCATCATTCCACCAGACAGTCAGGCATAATTACAGCAATCAGCATGCCACTCATATTGCCTAGGTGGCAGAGAGGTTGTTGCATGTCTGTTTTTTTGAATCTATACTTATTTTTTATTAAGCCTCATTACAATTTACAAACTTCTTCATGCATAATAAATAGTAGGTTGTACCATCAAACATAATGTTTTACTATATTATAGGGTTAATTTACTAAAGGCAAATAGACTGTACACTTTGCAAGTGCAGTTGCACTAATTTTTCCCAGAGCTTAGTGAATGTGGTGATGTCCTGCTGATTTCCATCATCCAATCAAGTGCAAGCAAAAATTCCTTCTTTTTTTTCCTTTCACCTGATTGGGTATTCTTTACAAAGTGATGCATTACCACGTTCACTAAGCTCTGCGTTAAATGAATGCAACTGCAAAGTGCACGGTCTATTTGCCTATAGTAAATCAACTATGTCTATTACTATGCAATGGGACTGAGGAGTTGCAGCATGGGGTTATGCCTCCGCATTACTTTTTCACTGTACATTGGAAATGGGAGGAGTTTGCTGAGGGCTGTAATGCTATATGCAGGCATTAACTGCACTACATATGGTGTGGATATTCTACACACTGTTGTCAGTAGTGGCACAGTGAGTGCATTTACTGGAGGCTGAGTCCAGAGATACAGTTGTAGTACTCTATTGTCTTCGATCCTGTGGGACAACCCATGAGATATGAAAACTGTTGGACAGTATGCAATCGCAGGACTATTGCATAAATTACAGTAGTGGTGGATCTGTAATCAGCCGTAAAGACAATACATTACAGATATTATGATGCATACAAACTTACAAACAGAGGGAGACAACAGGAAGTGAGAGAAAATCTACCCCTAGGAAGGGAAATTCACTCCTGTAAGAGCTATCATGGGAAAAAGGTGTCTACACCGATGCTTTATCACCAATCCTTGTTTCCACAACAACCCAAAATTTTCAAAATCCAGTTGTCAGAGACAAAGTGAGGTGAAATCTTCTGAACAGGTGAACAGGGGCACATGCACCCTTACAAGGGTGTTAACCCTTCCCTATACTATCCCAAAACTGTAAAAAAAACGGCCATTTTTCGCGATAGGGCACTGCGTTACTGACAATTGCACGGTCATGCGACTCTGTACCTAAATACAATTGACGTCTTTCTTCCCACAAATATAGCCTTCTTATGGTGGTATTTGATCACCTCTGCGGATTTTATTTTTTGCACTACAAACCAAAAAAACTGACAATTTTGAAAAATAAATAAAAAATTTTTTACTCTTTCGTCCATGGACCGACACAGCTTCTCTATTGACAAAGTGGGTATTATCCGTTAATTAGGAGTGACTAGGCAGAAAAACGTGTAAAAAGTGTTGCATCACACCTTCTACAGTACCGCCCAGGGGGCGGACCCTCTGGGTATACCCTCTCAATCTGCATCTTCGCAGATCAGTTTTTTTCTGTCTAGCAAGGAGTAGGACATGGCTCCCTTCGGGCCCATTGGTCCGGGGAAAAAAGATATATATATTTTTTTATTTTTTTTGCTACATTTGTTGTTTCCTGCGATCTTCGATCAACTGCCGACTGGGTGACAGGCTGGATCCTCGATCCTTGTAGTCTCCCCAGTTTCGGCCATCGAGCGTGTGCCGACCCTAGCTACGCGCTGGGTTTTCCACGACATGCCCGTCGCTCCACGGGTGGCCGGTGAGCTTACGCTCCAGGGCCTGCATCGGACCGCTCAGCTTCGGCTGACCTTACGGCCGAGTCGCAGCAGCCTGGCCGGTGAGCTTACGCTCCAAGGCTTGCATCGGACCGCTCAGCTTCGGCTGACCTTACGGCCGAGTCGCAGCAGTCTGTCCGGTGAGCGTCATGCTCCAGGGCATACATATGATCGTCCCTTCTGGGTCCAATCACAGTATGCCTGGCCAACAGTCACCTTCCGTGTGCGGACGATGATCTATTTGGAATGTCTTCCAGCAGAATACATGCAGGATAGGTAAGTAAAACTCCCCTGCCTCGGCTGGGTGATTTAGCTGGACATTCCTGGAGAGATCAAGTAAGTGGTTGTGGCCCCTTTCTTCCCTCTCTCCCTGCCTTTCCCTCCTCCCTGGGCTTCTAGCTAAAGGTTGCTGGGTGCTGGGGGTCACCTAGGGGGTCCCACTGGAGCAGGGCTGGCTGTAACTAACATTTAAAAGAAATGTCATTTTTTCTTACCTGTGTTTGTGTCTTTCCTCCTCCATGCTGTCGGTGGCCATTTTGAGGTGGTCCATGCCAAGTTTGGCCTCTTGTGACTGCCCGGCGGCCATCTTCCTGTGGTTCGGCCACACCCACCGGCCCCTATCAGCTGATCGGCGGCCATGTTTGTCCACCCTGTATGCAGATATTGCCGTTCGGCGGCCATCTTTTTGTGGGCTATGGCTGCTTGACCTCTATCTTCTGTCGGCGGCCATTTTCTTAGAGCCCACATTATCTTCCATACAGATGCTTTTGGCAACCATTTTTCGAGAGCCTCCGGCCTCTAGGGTGCATTACACTGGCGCGAAAATTCACACAGGAAGTGCTGATAAAAGAAGCAGACTGACACAGCAGCAGGGGGACAGCATCACAGGCGCAGCATAGCAGTACCTATCCAGGGTGGTGAGTCCCCTGGGTGACCCGGCCTCTCTGCAGCACAGGAGGGTGGCCTATTGATATCTTGCCTGGAGCCCTGTGAGTGTCAGCGTGTGGTCAGCATGGCATCTGAGCCAGACATCTTCTCCCCTGAAACACCAGATTTAGCAGCTGGTGCCCCTGAGGTGTCTATGAACGCTATGACTGCAATCCTAGAGGCGTTTGCTGCCAGGGTGGAAGCAGCACACGGGAATACAGGAGGTAGTAAACGCCCCATCCCCTGCAAGCTTCTGGGGATAATTCTGGTGCAGAACCAGGTCCAGCTACGGCTCAGGGCCCAGATTCTGACGCATCAGAGACTGCAGACCGTGACCGGACAGTGAGAATGACTCCAAGTCCAGGTCAGTACGCGAGACGGCTTTGGTATCTGACCTTATTACTGCAGTGCGGGATATGCTAAAATTGGAAAATACTGCAGAAGCAGCAGAGACTCCGGTCCACTTGGGTTTTATAGACCTGCCCGCACTGCTAAGGGTGTTCCCTTGTGTGTCTTTTGATAAACTCTTATACAAGGAATGGGAGAACCCACTGAGGGTCTTTACAGCCCCAAAGAGGTTTGCGGTACGGTACCTCTTTTGAGGAGAGTTTTCTGAAGAAATGGACCTCTCCCCCCTATAGTGGACCCTCCGGTGTCCAGACTTAATAGAGCCACCACAATTCCTGTAGAAGGGGCTCCTGTTTTCAAGGACCCTGTGGATAAGAAGGCTGAAGCACTCGCTTGCTACCTATACTCAGTGGTAGGCTCAGCAGTACGCCCGGCATTGGCGGGGGCCCTAGTGTCTCACACACTTACTGAATGGGCAAGATTGCTACTCCAGGGGTTAAGGAGCGAGATGCTCCTCCTGATGAGATAACACTGGCCGACCTGTTGGTCCAGGGCCTTAGGTTTGTCTGCGAGTCAGACATGAATACTATTCCCCTGCTGTCTAAAACTTCGGTTTATGCAGTAGCAATGCGCCGCCTGATCTGGCTAAAAGGCTGGTCTGCGGACCAGACTTCCAAGAAAGCCCTGTTGGATCTGCCTTTTAAGGGCGACAGACTTTTTGGGGCTTCTCTGGATGACATCATCAAGGATGCCACAGGAAGTAAAAGCACTTTGCTTCCCCAAATTAGCAAGAGTAAGGGGCCACGCCAAGGGCAAGGGCCCTCCTTTACTGCACGCAAGTGGTTTTTTCGTCCCCCTAGGGCGACAGGGAAAAGACCCCAGGCCGATAAAGCGCCTGCCCAAGGACAAAAGCGTCCCTGGTCCTGCATACCCAATAAGCCTGCGGACAAATTTGCGTCCGCATGAAGGTCCACCCCCACCCAGCTCTCGGGTGGGGAGACGTCTTCGCAAATTCGCGACTCAGTGGACAGCACTAATCTCCGACAGGTGGGTTTGCGAAGTAATCTCCTCAGGCTACAAGATAGAGTTTCTCTCTTGTCCACCGGACAGATTCAACACCTCCAATCTCCAGCTACTACCGACCCGTCGGGAGGCCCTGTATGGGGCGGTCCAGGGTCTACTGGAACGCGGGGTAGTTATTCCAGTTCCAGAACTGGAACAGGGTTTTTTACTCAAATCTGTTCATTGTGCCGAAGAAGGAGGGGGTTCGTCCAAGCTTGGATCTCAGAGCCCTCAATTGCTTTGTGAAGGTACAAAGTTTTCGGATGGAGTCGGTTCGATCTGTAGTCACGGCACTCCATCCGGGGGACTTTCTGGCCTCCTTGGACATCAAGGACGCATACCTGCATGTCCCCATATACTCCAGACACCAGAGGTTTCTGCGATTTGCTTTCGGGAAGGACCACTACCAGTTTGTGGCCCTCCCGTTGGGCCTTGCCTCAGCACCCAGGACGTTCAACAAGGTGCTCGCTCTGATTCTGGCACTTCTAAGACAGCGGGGTATCGCTATCACAGGCTACTTATACGACCTTCTGCTGAAGGCCCCTTCAAGCTCAGAATTAGAGGTAAGCGTGTCCATTACCTGTCAGACTCTTCGAGACTGTGGTTGGATACTAAACACGCAAAAGTCAGTATTGGTGCCCACTCAACGCCTAGGGTACCTGGGGTTGATTCTGGATTCTTCAGAGGCAAAGGTATTCCTCCCTGTGGAGAAGTTGCAGACCCTCCGGGCTGCAGTACGGCAGCTGACTTCCAGGAATTGGTCGTCACTCCGTTTTTTGCATGCGAGTGTTGGGCCTCAGGGTAGCCTCCTTCGAGGCGGTTCCATATGCTCAATACCACACTCGAGTGTTACAGAAGGAAGTTCTGTCCAGATGGAACAGATGTCCATCATCTCTGGATTATCAAATCCGAGTGAGCCACATAGTCAGGAGATCCCTGGTATGGTGGCTGACAGCACCGGCTCTAATGGGCAGGAAGTCCTTTCTTCCGGTTTCCTGGATGGTGATCACGACGGACGCCAGCCTTACAGGTTGGGGGGGAGTCTGGGGTGTTCAGTCGGCGCAAGGTCGCTGGACCCCAGAGGAAGCCCTCCTGCCGATCAATGTCCTGGTAATCCGGGCGATCAGGCTGTGCCTCTTCAAATGGTCTCAGAGGCTGCAAGGGCGTCCAGTCAGGATCCAGTCAGACAACGCCACAGCAGTGGCATATGTCAATCATCAAGGAGGAACAAGAAGCTCAGCTGCAGCATCGGAGATCGCTCGCATCCTGAAGTGGGCAGAGAGGAGCGTACCGGCACTGTCGGCCGTGTACATTCCGGGTGTGGAAAACTGGCAGGCGGACTACCTGAGCCATCAGATGCTGGACCAGGGAGAATGGTCCTTACACCCGGAGGTGTTCCAACTCCTCTGCCAAAGATGGAGCACACCAGACGTAGATCTTCTGGCTTCCCGACTCAATCGGAAGGTATTGAGATTTGTGGCCCGGTCAAGAGACCCATGGGCAGACGCAACGGACGCGTTGGTAGAATCGTGGGGTCAGTATCGGCTAATCTATGCCTTCCCTCCCTTAAGGCTTCTTCCTCTTCTGCTCCGCAGAGTGGAGGCAGAGGGAATTCCAATGATCCTAATCGCTCCAGATTGGCCTCAGCGTCCTTGGTACGCCGATCTAGTACGTCTGGTAGCAGACGTCCCCTGGCGCCTACCACTACGGAAGGACCTGCTATCGCAAGGTCCCATATTCCATCCTGCTTTACAGTCATTGGCTTTAACGGCATGGCTGTTGAGAACCAGGTACTGAGAGACCGGGGCCTGTCAGACTCAGTAATCTCTACTATGAGAAGTGCTCGAAAACCGTCCTCTAGGAAGGTCTATCACCGCACTTGGAGGGCCTACATCTCCATGTGTGAGGAAATGAAATGGCATCCGCGTACCTATTTGGTTTCCAGAATCCTGCTGTTTTTACAGCATGGGGTGGACCAAGGGCTTGCCCTAAGTACGATTTAAGGGACAGATATCTGCCCTGGCTGTCTTTTTTCAGCGACCCCTGGCGACTCACTCTCTCGTGAGTACATTTGTGCAGGGGGTCCGACATGTGGCCCCTCCGGTCCGTCCCCCGTTACCTCCGTGGGACTTGAACCTGGTCCTCTCGGTGCTTCAGAAGGCACTGTTTGAGAATATTAGAGATATTCCCCTGTTGACACTTTCTCAGAAAGTGGTCCTTTTGGTGGCTGTTACGTCAGTTAGACGAGTCTCTGAGCTGGCAGCCTTGTCCTGCAAGGCTCCCTATTTGATTTTCCACAAGGATAAGGTGGTGCTGCGGCCGCAGCCTTCCTTTCTTTCGAAAGTCGTTTCGGCTTTTCATCTCAACGAAGACATTGTACTTCCATCCTTGTGTCCTCAGCCGTCGAATCCTAAGGAGTCGGCGTTGCATTCCTTGGACGTTGTCCGAGCTTTGAGAGTATACCTATCTGCTACTTCCCTGTTCCGGAAGTCAGACTCACTGTTTGTTTCGGTGGCTGGTCCCAAGAAGGGCCAAGCAGTCTCATTGGCCACCATCTCTAGGTGGATCCGACAGATAGTAATCCAGGCTTACGCCTTAAAGGGTCAGGCGCCCCCCTTTCCTGTCACGGCGCATTCGACCAGGGCAATAGGTGCCTCTTGGGCTTTCCGACATCAAGCGTCTGTTTCCCAATTATGTAAAGCAGCGACTTGGTCGTCCGCTCACACTTTCACAAAATTCTACAAAATTGATGTAGGTGCATCTTCGGATGCCTCTTTTGGCCGCAAGGTTTTGCAAGCGGCTGTTTAGAGTTGCAACTCCTCCGTTGGAGGAGTGCTGTTTTGTGTTTGGGGTGAAGTTTATTTTTATGCTGTTGCCACCCCTCGTTTTTTCTCTGACACTGCTTTGGGACGTCCCACTTTGTCAATAGAGAAGCTGTGTCTGTCCATGGACGAAAGAGTAAATAGGATTTTTTACTCACCGTAAAATCCTTTTCTCTGAGTCCATGGACCGACACAGCACCCACCCCTCCTTTTAAGTTTGTACTGCTTTTTGACGAACTGATCTGCGAAGATGCAGACTGAGAGGGTATACCCAGAGGGTCCGCCCCCTGGGCGGTACTGTAGAAGGTGTGATGCAACACTTTTTACACGTTTTTCTGCCTAGTCACTCCTAATTAACGGATAATACCCACTTTGTCAATAGAGAAGCTGTGTCGGTCCATGGACTCAGAGAAAATGATTTTACGGTGAGTAAAAAATCCTATTTTTTTACTTTTTGCTATAAAACCTATCCAATAAAAAAAATGAAAAAAAAAATCGTATTTCTTCATCAATTTATGCCTGTTCTGATGCATGTTTTTGGTAATAGCGTCTACAAACTAATACATTTTTATTTATTTTTATTTTTTTACTATTAAGGGTGGCGATCAGCGACTTAAAGCGGGACTGCAACATTGTAGCAGACAAATCTGACACTAAAAGTGACACTTTTTTGGGGACCAGTGACACTAATACATTGATCAGTGCTAAAACATATGCACAGTCACTGTACTAATGGCACTGGCAGGGAAAGGGTTAACAGGGGCAATCAAAGGGTTCAGTGTGCCCCTAGGGAGTGCTTGTTAACTGTGTGGGGGGTGCTTTAACTGTGGGAAGATGGAGATCCGTGTTCCTGCTGATCTCCATCTTTCCTACTAACAGACCGGCGATCTGCCTTGTTTACATAAGCAGACCGCCATTCTGCCTCTCTTGGGAATGGTCGGTGGGTCCCAGTGGACATCGGGCCTGCCGGGCCCACTGATTGGCTTCTGCTGTGTCCAATCACAGCGGGAGCAGGTCGCCGGCGGTGCGCATGCGCGTCCCAGAAGTGCAGATTTACGTAACTGTACATGATTCTGCGCACAGGAACCATCTCCCTGCACTAAATGTACGTGAGGCGGTCAGCAAAGGGGTTAAAAAATGTTCCAACTTACATACATATTCAACTTAAGAACAAACCTACAGAACCTATCTTGTTTGTAACCCAGGGACTGCCTGTACTGGGTTTACTTATAACGGTGCTCTATTTTTAAGTAACAAGGCAAAAAGCTCACCTTTCTATAAAAGCAGAA
Organism: Rana muscosa; assembly: GCA_029206835.1. NCBI lineage: Eukaryota > Metazoa > Chordata > Amphibia > Anura > Ranidae > Rana > Rana muscosa. Next base: position 692,369,575 of record CM055121.1, read on the forward strand.
TAAACTGCCACTAATATCCAATAATAGATTATTTTCTAAAATCCAAGTTAACCAACCAACCATGGTCCCTAATGTCCCCAATAGAATGCGTTTTCAATTTCCTTAATCTTTGCTTAGTCTAAAATGTCAATTTTTCAGTTTCAGATTAAGTCTCGCTAAACCTCTTAATCCTTAGCAGACCTGTGTTTTTGAATGTTATTTACCACTTGAACTGCAGCGATTGAGTAACATAAAACACATAATCTTTATTCTTTTACTTTAGCAGAGGCAACATATTGTATGGTTAAAATGTAGTGGAACACTGACCTTCTTTTGAACCTGTAGTTTTCCCCATTATATATTCATCACAAAGGTTAGCAGAGTCTGTATTCTTGTGAGGGATGTTAAAAGATTTATTTACACAAGTGTGATGAAAATTAGCTACATGATCTTTTTATGTATTGTGTTAAATCAGTGTGCATGAACAGACAGCAATATCAAATGGTCTAATTAGCAAACACGGCTTTTTCGTCCTCATTAACAAGTGACCACACTCTGAATTGGTCTAGGCAAACACCAAATGTCTTGGGTTTCAGAGTTCCCAGTAGCTGCAATGCTAAATACATCATCACCCGCCATGGGAAATACTGTTTAAGCTTTCCTCCCTGAGCTCTGGTCATCAAATTATTTGTAACATGACAGGCGATGTTGTGTGTCAGCTGGAAGAGGGACGGCTCGCCACAAACGCCAAGCATCTCTCACTTCACCCTCAGGAAATGTGAGTTGGATCATTTTCCCTTCCTGGAAAACATTCAGCAAATAAAAGTCCCATTGATACTTGTCAATACGGAAGTTTGTTTTTAAACTCTGACTGGTTCTTCCATGTCCAGTCACTATTTTGGGAAGTGAAAGGTTTACTGCTCTCTTCTATTCCACTGATCAATGCTATGGAAAGAAAATCAAATACAGAAAGTGTCATTTTCGTGTACAACAAATCTAACAAGATAATCTTTCCTGGACTATTTTTAGTTAATGAAGCAATTAAAAAAAAACAAAAAAACTGTTGCAATAAACAGGCTTTGATCCATCTGTTCTCTGGGAGCCATCTTTGTGTTAATGGTGTGAAAAGGTCATCCTTGTAAGGATTGCATGTTTTTTTTCTTTTCCCTTTTGGTGGTTTTATTGAGGCAACTGCCACAGCATGAATATATATATATATATATATATATATATATATATATATATATATATATATATATATATATATATATATATACACATACACATTTACAATCTGCAAGGTTTCACCCACTGTACAGTATAGAAATTCATGTGTGCGTGCTTTTGGCTGCTATTCAAACTCCCAGGGTTGCATTATGCACTATTAGCCGCAGTTAACTAAGTCCTAAACCCTAGCCCATTACATTTCATTATATTCTACACCTGTTTTGCAGTGTGCACATGATAATTGCTTTATTAGCACCAGTGATAAGTAGTTTTACTGTAACCAGAGATATGTACCGGTAATCTTTTCTCATGGCCAGATTGATTTGCACAGTATAGAATATATTGCATTCACTACAGAGAGCAATTGGACTTCATGAGAATTTTATAGTAAAGTGTTTGTCAGAAATAAAATGTGTATGAGTTTCTTATTGAATTAAAACCACTTTTTAAGTACAGTAGATATTTGTTCAAACCATAGTTTCCATATAGGGCTACATTCACATGGGTATTTATCCATTCCGCGAAGCCCAACGGCAAGAATCTACTGATTTATGCAGCTGGGATTAACAGCTGTGTGCGGATAGCTGCAGCCGCTGAGCCTGTACAGTGCAATGACCTGCTTCCAGCCACAGCTATTCATGACTGAATCTTTCAAATTAAAAATGCCCATTTTCTGAGCTATCATTCAAGGGGGTATCAAAAAAAGCATAGGGGTGGGCACTATCCTAGGGAACATGTTCCATTGGAAAAAAAAACAGCACACAGACCCTTCCAAAGGTCTGCTATGTTTTTTAAGCGACATTTGAAGGGTTGGAGGGAAGCATGGGGAATGAAAGGGAGTAGCCTTTTAGGCTCACCTTTCCTCATGGGATCACTGTATCTGCAGGTGTTTAAGATGATGTAGGTTGTCTAAAAAAATAAATTAAAAAAATAAAAAAAATGACAGGCTAGGCCAGGTTATGGCCGCAGGGCCAGGAAGGTGAAAAGTTCAGGATGGGTCAGGTAAAGGTGAAGAAATTAGGACAGGCAGGGAATGGTTAATCAGGTCAGCTGTGGTAGTGGGTTCTGGAAGGTTTTGAGAATCAGGCAGGGATTGGTCAGCAAGGTCAGGTGTCATCTAGGAAAGTTCTGGAAGTAGGTTCTGGCCTATTTAAAGAACGCCCTACCCCCCCTTTTTTGTTTTCCCTGTCGCGGCCTAAGATTCATGTGGTGGCTCCCTCAGGTGATTTGCCGGAGGGGAGAATTGAGACAATTTAATTTCGTTGCTAATCAGCTCGAGTCTAAGTGGCTGGGTTGAGTATGGTTATGGATAAATATTTTGGTTTTGGAAGTTAAAGTGGTGGTGTTTGATTAAATCGTTTTGAAAACCAATGAATCAGGCCGTGGCCAATAATAATCCAAAAGATATATCTATGCTTTGTTATAAATCTGTATATATAATGCAATATTTTGAATAAACTCAGATGTTTAAGTTATATTATGTTTTCCGGGTATTATTTACTCTATGCATGTTTGCTGTATGCGTGATGCATGTGATCCCATGCAAAGAATGTCATTTGATAGCTGTTTGGCTTTATTTGTTTTTTTTTTCTTTGTGTACGAGGTAGCCCCTTAAAATCAATTTTGGGGGGATGCTTTTTTACAAAGTGTGAGACCCCCAGGAAATCTATACAAGACCCCTTCAGGTCTGGTACAGGTTCTAAGGGGGACTTCATGCAAAAAAACTGCATGAGGTCTAATTTCCACAATGATTGACTAGTGGTTGTGGGAGTCTGCAGGCAGGGGGCTTATTAGAATAATAAGGGGGTTCTTTAACCACTTAACGACTGCTCACTGTATATATACGTCGGCACAATGGCACCGACAGGCACAATCACGTAGAGCATACGTGATTGCCTTTGTACAGTTGGGGGGTCCGATCGGACCCCCCTTCTGTACAGTGAGCGGTCGGAATTCGTCTGGGAGCGTTCCGAGATGGGGGGGCGGCCGTTCGATCCGACCACCCCCCCGCGATCGCTCCCGGCGAATAGAAATGCCCCCTCTGTCTGTGTAATGTTTACACAGACCGAGAAAGCAGGAGGAAGTGATGTCATCTCCTGTGCGGCGCTCACATATACCGAGCGTCGTACAAGAGAAGACACACAGGTCAGTGCACTAACACTACACTAACACCAGCACACATAGGCACATAAATCGCCCCACCATTTATTTACTGATCACTGCAATCAGTGACATTTGTGACTGTAAAAGTGTCACTACATTTAGTTATAGGTCCAGTGTAGCCCCCTAACCCCCCCTAATAAAGGTTTAACCCCTTGATCACCCCCCAGATAACCCTTTCACCCCCTAGCACCGCCGTCGCTAAGCGATCATTTTTCTGATTGCTGTCTTAGCGTCGGTGATGCAGATCGGTAGCCAGTAATTTTTTTTAGGTTCGCCGCAGGTTTTTATAGCGTCAGGTACCCCCATAAATTATCTAATAAAGGTTTAACCCCCTTGATCGCCCCCCAGGTAATCCTTTCACCCCCTATCACCACTGTCACTAAGCGATCATTTTTCTGATCGATGTCTTAGCGTCGGTGATGCAGATCGGTAGCCAGTATTTTTTTTTAGGTTCGCCGCAGGTTTTTATAGCGTCGGGTACCCCCATAAATTATCTAATAAAGGTTTAACCCCCTTGATCGCCCCCCAGGTAACCCTTTCACCCCCTATCACCACTGTCGCTAAGCGATCATTTTCCTGATCGATGTCTTAGCGTCGGTGATGCAGATCGGTAGCCAGTATTTTTTTTTTAGGTTCGCCGCAGGTTTTTATAGCGTCAGGTACCCCCATATATTATCTAATAAAGGTTTTAACCCCCTAATTGCCCCTAGTTAACCCTTTCACCAGTAATCATCATATAAGTGTTACGGGTGATGCTGGTCAGTTAGTTTGCTTTTTATAGTGTCAGGGCACCCGCCGTATATAACCCAATAAAGGTTTAACCCCCTGATCGCCCGGCGGGTGATATCAATTAGGTTTTAGCGTCAGAGAGGGTCTGCGTCACACCCCAGGCAGCGTCAGGTTAGTGCCAGTAACGCTAACACCCACGCGTGAAGCATACACCTCCCTTAGTGGTATAGTATCTGAACAGATCAATATCTGATCTGATCAGATCTATACTAGCGTCCCCAGCAGTTTAGGTTTCCCAAAAACGCAGTGTTAGCGGGATCAGCCCAGATACCTGCTGGCACCTGCGTTTTGCCCCTCCGTCCAGCCCAGGCCACCCAAGTGCAGTATCGATCGATCACTGTCACTTACAAAACACAACACACATAACTGCAGCGTTCGCAGAGACAGGCCTGATCCCTGCGACTCCAGTGCTGTAGGAGGTGATTTCACCACCACAGTTAAAAAAAAAAAAAGCAAATATGCCGAAGCATTGGGGCAGCAGGGGCGGAGGAGCGATTTTTTGCTCCTAATGCCGCGTACATACGGTCGAAATTCCGACGGAGGCTTGCCCGTGGAAAAGTCTGACCATGTGTGTGCGGCATAACTTTTTTGCGGGAGGATGCCCCCATGCTTCGGCATATATAAATGGTGCATGTATGCCCATCATTAGAAGTGGGTGGATGAAGGGCGGTATTCTAATGGTGGGCATACCCACCGATCAATCTCTTTTTTCGTTCAGCCACCTGGCTGCATGAAAAAAAAAGATTACAATACATGTCCAACACGGACCAGCAACGTACTGGTATGTTGCTGGACTTTGAATGGTTATACCAGATTGATGCCTGCGGGTTTAGGTATCATCTTGGTATCATTCTTTTCAGCCAGCGGCCGGCTTTAATGTAAAAGCAATCCTAGTGGCTAATTAGCCTCTGGACTCCTTTTACAAGCAGTGGGAGGGAATGTCCCCCCCCCCCGGATATAAAAAGCGCCATTGGGAAAGCATTTTATCACACCGATCTTGGTGTGGTCAGATGCTTTGAGGGCAGAGGAAAGATCTAGGGTCTAGACCCCAGTTTTTTCAAAAAAGAGTACCTGTCACTACCTATTACTATCATAGGGGATATTTACATTCCCTGAGATAACAATAAAAATGATAAAAAAAATAAAAATATGGAAGGAACAATTTAAAAATAAAATAAAAAAGCAAAATTAATAATAAAAAAAAAAAAAAAAAAAAGCACCCCTGTCCTGCCCTGCTCTTGCCCAATGGCGAACGCAAGCGTCGGTCTGGTGTCATATGTAAACAGCAATTGCACCATGCATGTGAGGTATCACCGCGAAGGTCAGATCGAGGGCAGTAATTTTAGCAGTAGACCTCCTCTGTAAATCTAACGGGGTAACCTGTAAAGGCTTTTAAAAATGTATGTAGTTTGTCGCCAATGCGCGTTTGTGCGAAATTTTAAAGCATGTCGTGTTTGGTATCTATGTACTCGGCCTAAGATCATCTTTTTTATTTCATCAAACATTTGGGCAATATAGTGTGTTTTAGTGCATTAAAATAAAAAAGTGTATTTTTTCCCCAAAAAATGCGTTTGAAAAATCGCTGCGCAAATACTGTGTAGAAAAAAAAATGCAACACCCACCATTTTATTCTGTAGGGCCTTTGCTTTAAAAATATATATAATGTTTGGGGGTTCAACATAATTTTCCTGCAAAAAAAAATATGTTTTCATGTAAACAAAAAGTGTCAGAAAGGGCTTTGTCTTCAAGTGGTTAGAAGAGTGGATGTAAGCTTCCTAATGTTGTGTATAAAATGCCAGAACAGTTCAAAACCCCCCCCAAATGACCCCATTTTGGAAAGTAGACACCCCAAGCTATATACTGAGAGGCATGTCGAGTCCATGGAATATTTTATATGTTGACACAAGTTGCGGAAAAAAGACAATTCTTTTTTTTTTTGCACAAAGTTGTCACTAAATGATATATTGCTCAAACATGCCATGGGCATATGTGGAATTACACCCCAAAATACATTCTGTTGCTTCTCCTGAGTACGGGGATACCACATGTGTGAGACTTTTTGGGAGCCTAGCCGCGTACGGGACCCCAAAAACCAATCACCGCCTTCAGGCTTTCTAAGGGTGTAAATTTTTGATTTCACTTCTCACTGCCTATCACAGTTTCGGAGGCCATGGAATGCCCAGATGGCACAAAACCCCCCCAAATGACCCCATTTTGGAAAGTAGACACCCCAAGCTATTTGCTGAGAGGTATTGTGAGTATTTTGCAGATCTCGCTTTTTGTCACAAAGTTTTGAAAATTGAAAAAAAAAAAAGAAAAAAAAAATTCTTCATTTTCAAAAACAAATGAGAGCTGTAAAATACTCACCATGCCTCTCAGCAAACAGCTTGGGGTGTCTACTTTCCAAAATGGGGTCATTTGGGGGGGTTTTGTGCTATTTTGGCATTTTATGGCCTTCGAAACTGTGATAGGTAGTGAGGAGTGAAATCAAAAATTTGTGCCTAGAAATCCTGAAGGCGGTGATTGGTTTTCGGGGTCCCGTACACGGCTAGGCTCCTAAAAAGTCCCACACATGTGGTATCCCCGTACTCAGGAGAAGCAGCAAAATTTATTTTGGGGTGCAATTCCACATATAACCATGGCATGTGTGAGCAATATATCATTTAGTGACAACTTTTTGTAATTTTTTTTTTTTTTTTGTCATTATTCAATCACTTGGGACAAAAAAAAATATTCAATGGGCTCAACAGGCCTCTCAGTAATTTCCTTGGGGTGTCTACTTTCTAAAATGGGGTCATTTGGGGGGGTTTTGTGCTATTTTGGCATTTTATGGCCTTCAAAACTGTGATAGGTAGTGAGGAGTGAAATCAAAAATTTGCGCCCTTAGAAATCCTGAAGGCGGTGCTTGGTTTCCGGGGTCCCGTACGTGGCTAGGCTCCTAAAAAGTCCCACACATGTGGTATCCCCGTAGTCAGGAGAAGCAGCAGAATGTATTTTGGGGTGCAATTCCACATATAACCATGGCATGTGTGAGCAATATATCATTTAGTGACAACTTTTTGTAATTTTTTTTTTTGTCATTATTCAATCACTTGGGACAAAAAAAAAATATTCAATGGGCTCAACATGCCTCTCAGCAATTTCCTTGGGGTGTCTACTTTCCAAAATGGGGTCATTTGGGGGGGTTTTGTACTGCCCTGCCATTTTAGCACCTCAAGAATTGAGATAGGCAGTCATAAATTTAAAGCTGTGTAAATTCCAGAAAATGTACCCTAGTTTGTAAACGCTATAACTTTTGCGCAAACCGATAAATATACACTTATTGACGTTTTTTTTACTAAAGACATGTGGCTGAATACATTTTGGCCTAAATGTATGACTAAAATTGAGTTTATTCAATTCTTCTTATAACAAAAAGTAGAAAATATCATTTTTTTTCAAAATTTTCGGTCTTTTTCCGTTTATATTGCAAAAAATAAAAATCGCAGAGGCAATCAAATACCATTAAAAGAAAGCTCTATTTGTGGGAAGAAAAGGACGCAAATTTTGTTTGGGTACAACATTGCATGTCCGCACAATTTACAGTTAAAGCAGCGCAGTGCAAAATTCTGAATTCACCTCTGGTCCTTTAGCTACCAAATGGTCCGGGGCTTAAGTGGTTAAACGCAGCCCCCTTGTGGTGAGTTATAAGTTATACCTTGTACTGAATGTTCAGTTATACGATAAGTTTTATAACAATATGGGATGTTGACTATCAGTCTTACCTATCCGCGCTTTGCTTAAATGTATTACTTGATTACCTTACCTCGGCTCTCCCCATTGAGGATATCCTACATATTTTGATCTCAGAGCCAACACTCTACAAGTAATTGACTCTCCCCCATTCCGCATCCTTATGCACTCATGGTCCTCTCTAATGCCCACCTCTTGACCCCTTCCCAGTTTACTGCCCACACACAGCGGTCCAGTAGGACGATAGCTGGAACCCCGGACTTCTTTCTTTAGGTGATTAGGTATACCTAGTTTCACCTCCGGAGACACTCTACATAGGACTAGTAGAGTCCACAATACGGTCAGATCCCCCCACTCCTTCTCCCCCTTGAGATCCTACTACCCGAAGCTCTAACCTATACCTCTCTTCTCTTTCTGTTCTCTGTTTACTCCTTCTTTTCTACTCACCCCCCCTCCCCCCCCCTTTTTTTTTTCTTTCCTCTCCCTACCCCTGTTTCTCTCTTCTCTTTCTCTCTTTTCTGATAGTTTTTGGAGAGCGCCCCTCCTCGCACTCGTTTCCCCCCCCCCCCCCACGTAGGTCGCTGTATCTACATAGTAAGCCTCGTTAACCGACCGTCTTGAGGCAACCTAACCCAATACCCCACAAAATGCTACCTGACCGGCTGTCCAAACACAGGCAATTATCCCTTAAATGTGTGTCGCTAAATGTTAAAGGTCTAAACCTCCCAGAAAAAAGATCTCAGGTTCTCTCTGCCCTGTCTAAACACAAAGCACACTTTCTGCTACTTCAGGAAACACACTTCCGGTCAGATGCCATCCCTAAATTAGCAAATCATCTCTACAGACAAGCACTGCACTCCACAAGCCCAGACTCTAAAACTAAGGGAGTATCCATTCTTATTTCTAAGCAAGCAGATTTTCAATTAGCTGACTCTTTGGTTGACCCCGGGGGCAGATACATATGCCTCCAAACCAATAACCCTGGCAAACATTTACAGTCCCAACGAGCATCAAGTCGCATTCTTTAGAAAAGTAGGTGACCTTCTTACTACCTTTCAGGAAGGCATACTGATCCTGGGCGGGGACTTTAACGTACCACTGAACCCCGCACTAGACACCTCGTCAGGTAAATCTGCGCTATCCTACCGAGCGCTCCGCCAGATTAAACTTCAGCTCCAACACCTGACTCTCCATGGCGCACCCTTTTTCCAAACGACAAAGACTATACCTTCTTCTCTCCCCCACACCAAAAATATTCTAGGATCGACTACTTTTTTCTCTCCCAGACAGACTTATCTTTTCTTACTCAGGCCACCATAGAACCAATGTTCTGATCCGACCACCACCCAATATCCGTGACACTCACATTCCCTGAACTGACCAAGACTTCTAAATCATGGCGCCTGAATTCCGCCCTACTTAAAGATCCAGATGAGATCCCATATCCAACTCTATTTCCAAGAAAATTCCACCCCAGATATTTCCCCAGTCACACTATGGGAGGCTCACAAGTGCGTGGTGAGGGGGAAACTTATCTCCTTAGCAACTAACGCCAAAAAGAGACACCAAGAGCAAATTAGATTACTCATCAACACAATTCACAGACTTGAAAATGCACACAAACAATCGACCTTGCAATCCACGCTGCAAGACCTACTACATGCTAGATCAGTACTTCTGGATGAACTAGGAAAACGCACAAGGAGGCGCTATGTCCTCCAACAAAAGGTGTTCTATGAACACGGCAACAAGAGTGGTAGAATACTGGCACGCACTATACAAGCAGCTAGGCTCACATCTAGAATCCACGAAGTACGAGACACCCACGGCACTCTCCTCTCTAGAAATGAGGAGATAGCCAATCACTTCGAGCACTTCTACTCCAAACTGTACAACCTGCCCCAACACGGCGTAGGGGGGGACTAGGGCAGCCCAACGTACCTCCCAAATAAAGGACTTTTTAGCCCAATACTGCCCCAAACCTATCTCCCCACAGCAGGCGGAGGCCATGGAAACACCATTTTCCAAGGAGGAAATCCATCTAGCTATAAAACAAATGAAGGTAGGAAAAAGTCCCGGCCCTGATGGTCTCCCACTAATATATTATAAATCCTTTCAGGATATACTGACTCCCGAGATACTTAAAATGTGCAACGCTCTAGCTGATCCTCATACATCAACAGGTAGACTATTAGAAGCCCACATAACAGTCATCCCAAAAGATGGAAAAGACCCCACACTAGCCTCAAGCTACAGACCTATCTCCCTACTCAATGTAGATATCAAATTGTACGCAAAAATCCTAGCCAATAGATTATTACCTCTTATCCCTGACCTCATAACAGCCGACCAGGTGGGTTTCATCCCGGGCAGGGAGGCCAGGGATAACACCATACGCACCCTGAACATACAACACTGGTTACACTCCTCGGGATCCAAAGGCTTTCTTTTATCCCTAGATGCTGAGAAGGCGTTTGATAGGGTGGCGTGGGACTACATGCAGGAGGTCCTGAAGGGTATAGGCCTCCTACCCCGCATGTTCACGCACATCAACGCCCTTTATACTAATCCCTCGGCAAGGGTGAGGACCAATGGCCTCCTCTCAGACGCCTTCTCTATCAGTAACGGCACACGACAGGGGTGCCCTCTATCCCCCTTAATCTTTGTTCTGACACTAGAACCCCTCTTAAACAGACTGCGCAGCAATGCAGACGTCAAGGGCATCAACATAGCACGCAGAGAATTCAAAGTGGCTGCCTTTGCTGACGACATCTTACTCTCCTTACAATCCCCCCGAACCTCCCTACCCAACTTACTGAAGGACATACAACACTTTGGCGAGATTTCAAATCTCAAAATTAACTACTCAAAGTCTCAGGCGTTAAATATCTCTCTACCCCCGCAGGAAGTAGAACACTGCCAACAATTCTTCCCATTTCAATGGAAGACTGTAGCCCTCACATATTTAGGTGTCCAAATCACAAGGAAAATTATCGACCTTTATAGCCATAATTTCTTAGCTGCCCTTTCTAAAATACAGACCCACCTTAAAGATTGGACTAATATGAATGTATCCTGGTTCGGCCGTGCAGCCATAATCAAAATGGTGGTACTCCCTCGATTGTTATACCTGATGCAGACAATCCCAATTCATTTACCCCCTTCCTTCTTTGCTACCTATAGGAAAGCCTGCACAACTTTCCTATGGAAGAACACTCTCCCGCGTATTAAATATTCTCGTCTGACCCTCCCAAAGACCATGGGTGGCATTGGCCTACCAGATCTCCAAAAATACTATCTTGCGTGTCACCTGACTAGAATCGTGGATTGGAGGGTACACTACCGGGGAAAGACCTGGGTGACCTTAGAAAAGCATTTCATACAAACATCTACTCATGTACTCCCCTGGCTCCCACCTCGTCTGTGGCCCCTCGCAGTTAAGACACACCCGCTCGTCTACCCCTCCTTAAAGGCTCTTGACAAAGCAATTTCGATCCACAAACTTTCCTCATATCTGGGACCAATGACCCCCCTGAGAGGGAACCCGGATTTCCCTCCTGGGGACCCTACGTTCCTCCAGAAAGAATGGCCCCACGAGGAAATGCGAGCGCAACATTTTTTCCGGGAAGGTGCTATTAGAACGTATGAGGACTTATTGTCCGAATCGCGCACACACTCGTTCCCTTTTTGGTCCTACAGACAATTGAGACACTTCTTCACATCTAAAACTCCAAATGCGACGTGGTCCAGACATTCTACTCCATATGAAGCACTCTGCTTACGTAACGCACCACAAAGACATCTCATATCCTACATATACACTCTTCTCCAAGAGGACGCCCTCCATCCAGCGACTACACCCACACGTACCTCGTGGGAAAAAGACCTGAACCTGACTCTGACTGACGGGGAGTGGGAAACAATCTTTACATACGCCCATAAAGGATCGATGAATATAGCAATTCAAGAAAATGGGTATAAGATCATAACTAAATGGTACAGGACTCCCTCACACCTACACAAATTCACACCCTCAATTTCAAACATCTGCTGGAGATGCAAGGAAGCAACAGGCTCCATGATCCATATTTGGTGGGAGTGTGGTTCCATCCAACATTTCTGGACTGAGGTCCACGCCATTATCAAACACGTGACCACTTATGAGCTGGATTACAACCCTGCACAATACCTCTTACATCACACAACCCTTTCTAAACGAACCTACTTTAAATCATTGGCCATGCACATGGTCAATGCAGCTCGATTATGCATACCTGTACACTGGCGCTCTACAGAGGCGCCCACCATCAGAGAATGGCTGATTAGGATAGCAAAGATAGAAGAAATGGAGGAACTGATATTCTCCTCTCAGGAACGCATACAGAATTTTATGCAAACATGGGCATGCTGGTATCACTTCAAAACGTCAGACCACTACAAAACCTATCTACCCTAGTAAATACCTGGAAGAACTCCCTGCCTTGAATTCGGTAGGGCCCGCGATTTAAGACGATTCGGGGGGACAGCGGCGAGGAGCGGCGCCTGTCTCTCTTCCTTTCTCTTACCTCTTTGTCTTTTTCTTTCTTTTACCCCTTCTTACCTTTACACTCTTACATTCCCCCCAAACTCCCACTTTCTCATTAATTATCTCCCATCCTCATCCCCATTTCCCCCCCTTCCCCTTAAACCACACAACGACAATGAACCTCTATCTAAATGGAAGCCCCGACATAATCACTAAGTTATGCCCATTCCATTCAGGCATCTAAGTGCCACGATTGGGCCTGTAGAGATTGGCCTACGTGGTAATGCCTACAAATATGATACAACTTGACATGAATGGGGTGCTCTTCCCTAAAGTGGCTGATATGCTCGTTGTTCTTGTTCAACCTATATGCTGAATAGTAGGCTTGTGCAATTCGTTTCGTAACGAATCGAAATTCGTCCGAATTTAGCAACTTTCGGACATTCGGAAGCATTCGAATTTCCGAACAAAGCAATTACGAATAAGACCGAATCCGAAATAAATTATACCGCAAATAGCGAATGCCCGAATGTCTTCGGCATAATTCGTTATGAAAAAGTTACGAATGTACGAATCCATACAAAGCACAATAACACTCACTCTGCTCTGCTCTCTGCTTCTCCCACACCGTGCTGAACTCCCTCTCAAAATGGTGTACAGGGGTGGAGGCTATAGCCGCATGTAAAAAACGAAAGTAAAATACGAGATTTCGAATCCATTCGAAGCACAATAACACTCTGCTCTGCTCTCTGCTTCTCCCTCACCGTGCTGAACCCTCTCAAAATGGTGTACAGGGGCGGAGGCTATAGCCGCATGTAAAAAACGAAAGTAAAATACGAGATTTCGAATCGTTACAAATAGCCGCTATGTATTTAGAAAAGTACAAATCCATTCGAAGCACATTAGGCATAATAGGCAGCGTCGTCGTGAGAGAGACACAGAAAATTACGAATCAACAAACCCAAAAAAAGTTACGAAAGTAGGAGTTGTGTCCAGAATCAACGAAAAACAATGTACTCTACCGAAAGTACGAATTATAAATCAACTAAAAATTCAACGAAAAATGTCGCTTGCGAAAATACGAATTAGTCCGAACACGATAAATCCCGTCCTAGCAAAATTACGAATGATTACGAATCAACAGGACCGAAAAGAAACGAACCGAAACTAACCGAATTTTTCCGTTGTGCACAAGCCTACTGAATAGATCTCTATGTCAATACAATTACCCAAATGTGTTACTCTCTTCACCATTTGTTTGTTATAACACACTATGCAATATATCTAACGTTGTTATTTACCGAAGAAGACCCGAGTCTTCCTCATTCCTGTTCGTGATAACCTTGAAAACCGTATTGAAATGTAACCTTGTTTTTGCCTTAATAAAATACATTTTTGTGGAAAAAAAAAAAAAGAATAAGGGGGCCTCCAGATACCAGCCTCCCCCACATGAAAGAGTATGGGGTACCCATTCACAAAAAAAAGAGTTGTAGGTTAGAAATAGACATCCAGACGTTTGACAACTCCTTTAATTTATTTATTAAAAAAATAAAAATCCACAAGAAAGTCCTTCATTGGGAATCCATCATCAATCATGTTGCCTGCTGCTGCCAACTCTCAAAAAACACAGCAACCCACGAGGTGTCATTAGCTCTTTAAATTAACTGGTGGAGATAGCAGTGACATAATTGCCCTAATATGGTCATGATCATATTTGGGCAATCTAAAGGACCAAATATGGGCATGTGGCCATTTTTAGGCAATGCTGTAGCCCGCTCGATTCCCTGCCCATTTGCTTACATTGCTGCGGATTCCAGGAAATGTAAGTGATGGGTTGGGTGACATCACAGGTTGCCAAGGACGCAGTGGCAGCTTGAAGCAAGGTGTAGATGAATGATATTTTAAATGTTTAACAAAGCCTTCAATTTGTAATCGCTTATTAAAGTGAATACTGTGACAGCAGGAAGGTAAAGTCACCTGGTTGCATCCAGGGGGGTAGGTATATTTCTCCCAGATTCAGGCTTTATGCCGACTTATACAACTAGGGAGAGAGTTGATGAAGCCCAGCTGAGGCTAGTGGGCTCATGGATGATTCATACCTCTAGGGAGAGTGCTGGGCGTCATGCAGGCAGGGAGTTGATGAGACCAGCTGAAGCTTGTCAGCTCGTTTAAGGCCTCTATAAAAACTCCCAGCTTCATTAGGTGTTTGCTCATGCCTGGAACCAGACCTGTGTGGACTGTCTAGGGAGAGTGAACCCCTGTGCGGTGAGACAAAGCCTGTGTGGCTATTTGTTTGGACATTTACTAAACCAGGGACTTAGGGACTAGGACAGCACCAGGCTGATCCCAGTTGTTAGTTAGGGAAACCTGCATGTTTAGTCAGAGGTCAAGCTGACCAGGATTTATTTTGTTTATGTTTCTTTTTGCTTTGCTGTGTTTTTGTCCCTGTAAATAGAGAAATAAACCGCACCTTTTGATCTTGAAAACCACAACCTCCGTCTGCTGGGCCTGTTTTTGTGTGGGGAGCCCATCCAGGGGGGTCACACACACCCGCTACCGAGTTAACCCCCTCACAATACTTTTATCTATTATTTTCATGTGTTTACTTAAATAGTTTGTGACTCTGGTTGTTTGGCATGATAGGTGTCTTGTTCTTCATTGGATTTGACTATATTATGTACACACTTTTTGTGAAGCATTTTATTATATCAAATACCCAATTTTTATATAAAAAAATAGCATTCATAACTTTCAAAGCATTTGTCACAGAATTAACGTCATATTCTGTACAGTATAGAGAAATGACTCTCAGAATAGGTATATATTTATAACTAGGGTTGATCGAACCCGAACTGTAAAGTTCGGGTTCGTACCGGACTTTTGGGTTTTTGGTGCCCAAACCCGAACAATTTACTGTATGTTCGGTGTTCGGCAATGTAATGGCGCATTTTAAAAAGCTGCAGGGCAGCCAATCAACATTTTTTTTAACTTGTGTGCCCTTAGAAGCCATCACAGCCATTCCTACTAATGGCATGGCTGTGATTGGCCAGTGCAGCATGTGACCCAGCCTCTATATAAGCTAGAGGCACATAGCACAGCACGTCACTCTGCTTCAGTTAGTGTAGGGAAAGTTTGCTGCTGCTGCTTTGAGGGAGAGAATTAGATAAGAGTCCTGTCCTGATTCAGAAATCGAATTACTCAGCGATCTACCTTGCTTTTGTTGTGTGGGTGCAGTGCACAATCTTTTTATCCTGCCCTGAGCCCAGTGCCAGAGAAAAGCTAACTTTTATCCATCAGGTTGGCTTCGGCGGGCATTTTATGCAAGCTCAGTGCACCAGCACTGCATATGTTACTGTGAGATACACCCTTTAGATATTTAGATACAGTTCTCCTGTTCTGCTATCTAAAAAAAAAAAAAAAAAAAATTGGGGCAAAAAAATATTTTTTGGTGCATATTTGTACATGTGAGATAGACACTTTAGATACTGTTCTCCTATTCTAATCTTCAAAAAATATAATAATTTAGGCCAAAACATTATTTTTTGGTGCGTTTTCTGCATATCTGTACGTGTGAAATACACACTTTAGATACTACAAATAGATACTAATTATCCGCGCAAAGTGGAGTGCGTAGGCTGCTGCCCCCCCAATAATGATCTGTACTAGACAAGTCAAATGAATAAAATTGGTAGATGTAGGGGTGATTGGCGCTGCTTCTCCGCTGTAATGTGTTAGTAGGCCCAAAGGCCTGTCCTCAGTGATGTGACCCTTAAATAGGGTTGGTTCTCCTTAATCCAGTCACTTTGATTGCAAGTTGATTAGTTATGTGTCACTACTCCAGGTGGGAGCTGCCACGTAACTCCTTTGGTGGCACAAGCAATTATAATTTTTGCATACTGTATGCATGAGGTATCACGTTAAGAAAATCACATTGTAGGATATCACATTTATATTTATTCATAAATTTTTTCACTGTTGATTGAAACACATAGTCATTCTCACCCGATAGGAAACCAGTTGCTATCAACATATGCACATCTGCTCACAACATTAACCACAAACATCAATCTCAGTTAGCTGGATTAAGGAGAACAACCCTATTTAAGGGTCACATCACTGAAGACAGGCCTTTGGGCCCACTAACACATTACAGCGGAGAAGCAGCGCCAATCACCCCTACATCTACCAATTTTACACTTTAGATACTGTTCTCCTATTCTGATCTTCAAAAAATATAATAATTTAGGGCAAGATCCTGAATTTGAAAAATATGAGATCGTCAAATAAGGGACGTGGCCCTGGTCGTGGTGCTGCTGGTGGAGCTCCTGTTGCAGGGAGAGGACGTGGTCAATCTATGCCAGCTACACGCACAAGTGAAACACCTTCCTCAGGTGCGAGTAGGCGCTCACTGCATCATATGTGACATGCCCACAAGGTGGAACTCCACCTTGCACATGCTGGCTAGACTGTGCGAGCAGCAGCAGGCGATAGTGGAGCTTCAGCTGCAGCACGCACGCGTGAGTTGCTCTGCGGAACAGCACCACTTCACCACCAATAACTGGGCCTCCATGCGAGACCTGTGTGCCTTGTTGCGCTGTTTTGAGTACTCCACCAACATGGCCGGTGCCGATGACGCCATTCTCAGCGTTACTATCCCTGTTATATGCCTCCTTGAAAAAACGCTTCGGGCCATGATGGAAGAGGATGTGGCACAGGAGGAGGAGGAGGAGGAGGGAGGGATAATTTCCAAGGCTTTCAGGGCAGTCATTCACAAGTGGCTCCGAGGGTGGGTTCCTGCACCAACAAACGCCAGGTACACAATTGTCCAGCAAGGACACAGTTCTGGAGGATGACGAGGGGGAGGAGATGGAGGAGGAGGAACCATGTTCACAGCAGAGTGGCACTCAGACTAGCTCATGGCCATCACTGGTGCGTGGCTGGGGGATACAGAGGGCACAGACGATATGCCTCCCACAGAGGACAGTTTTTCGTTGCCTCTGGGCAGCCTGGCACACATGAGCGATTTACATGCTGCAGTGTCTCCGCAACGACAGCCGAGTTGCCCACATTCTAACAGGTGCTGATTACTGGGTGGCCACGCTGATGGATCCCTGTTACAAGGACAATGTACCATCCTTAATTCCCTCACTGGAGCGTGATTGTAAGATGCGCGAGTACAAGCGCACGCTGGTAGACGCACTGCTGGTGGCATTCCCACCTGACAGCGGGGGCACGGTGGAAGCACAAGGCGAAGGCAGAGGAGGAAGAGGTCGCCAACGCAGCCGAGGCACCGCCAGCACCTCAGAAGGCAGGGTTAGCATGGCCGAAATGTGGAAAAGCTTTGTCAGCACGCCACAACAACCAGCACCACCAGCTGATATGGAACGTCTTAGCAGGAGGCAGCATTTCACCAACATGGAGCAGTATGTGTGCACACGCCTACACGTACTGAATGATGGGTCTGCCCCCTTAAACTTCTGGGTCTCCAAATTGGGCACATGGCCTGAGCTTGCCCTTTATGCCTTGGAGGTGCTGGCCTGCCCTGCAGGCAGTGTATTATCTGAACGTGTATTTAGCACGGCAGGGGGCGTCATCACAGACAAGCGCAGCCGCCTGTCCAGAGCCAATGTGGACAAGCTCACGTTCATTAAAATTAACCAGGCATGGATCCCACAGGACTTGTCCGTTCCTTGTGCAGAATAGACATGCATACCGGCCTTACCCAGCCATTGTTTTTTTTTATCTTTCTCACCCTTTTGGGGTTTTTGTTTTTAAATATAAAAACAAAAACAAAAACCAGTGTTGGCTACCTCGTCCTCCTCCACTGCCGCTTCCACCTACACCGCCACATCCACTGCCACCTCAACCTCCTACTCCATATGGACCTCGTCCTCCTAGGTCAAGATAATAACTTAAAATAACATAAAAATAAAAAATTATAATTTCCCTATCCACATTTGTTTGCATAGCACTTGCCATGCTCTTAACATTTTGCTGCCATTTGCAGCCCTCTAGCCCTTTCCATTTCTATTTTAGAGCCATTTTAGTCCTCAAAAGTTCGGTCCCCATTGACTTCAATGGGGTTCGGGTCAAGTTCGGGTCCCGAACTCAAACTTTTTTCCAAAATTCGGCCAAACCCATCGAACCCGAACATCCAGGTGTCTGCTCAACCCGATTTATGGCACAAAGTACTGCTGTTTAATGTCTGGACCCCACCTAAATATTGGTTGGTTGCCTTCCCTTTCTTTTTGTGTCCCAATATCCCTGAATGAATTAAAAAAATGCTCTTTCTTCAATAAACACACAAGACAGTATCGGCCATAACCCTGTTTTTTTTTTTTTTTCAGCCGGGGGCTAGCTTTCTCATGAAAGTGGTTTTAATGGCTAATTGGCTGCTGGATCGCTTTCAGAAGCTGTGGGAGGGGACCCTCCCTCCTGCCACTCGCCGGTGATTCTTGGTTTTACCGTTTTTACCCACACGCCTGAGAAACGATCCAACGGTGCGGTCGGCTGGTCACAGAGGCGAACAGAGACCAAGATTGTCTTTGATTACCTCAATGGCCTTGGAGGACCTTCATGGACCATCATAATGTTGCTTCCATCTAGGGCGGAAGTAAACACTTTTTTGATCTTTTGCTTTAAAAAAAAAAAAATAATTGGACCCAACATCTCTCCATAAAGAGAACCTGCCATCCTTTTTTCTAATACAAGGGATGTTTACATTCCTTGTAATAGGAATAAAAGGGATCAACAAAAACTAAAGAGACAGTTTAAAAATAAAAAATATAAAATAAATAAGATTTTGTTATTTTAAATGCCCTCTCGGTGCTTGTGTGCAGAAGCAAACACATAAGTCGCATATGTAAACAGTGTTAGCACCACACATGCGAACGTTAGAGCGAGAGCAATAATTATAGCATTGGACCTCCTCTGTAACTCTAAACAGGTAATTTGAAAATATTTTTAACCACTAGGGGTCCGCGCTATAGCCAAATGACGGCCACAGCGCGGACCTCAAATGCCGGCAGGCTGTCAATAGACGTCCTCCCCTTTGCACGCGTCCCCTGCAGGGCGCACATGGCCCGCGCTGTGATCACCGAGACACTGAGACTCGGGTGATCACAGATCCGAGTAATGGTCCTTGCCCCTTAACACGTGATCAGCTGTCAGCCAATGACAGCTGATCAGGTGTTGTAAACAAAGCTTGGTAATCATTTTTACTCTTTCGTCCATGGACCGACACAGCTTCTCTATTGACAAAGTGGGTATTATCCGTTAATTAGGAGTGACTAGGCAGAAAAACTTGTAAAAAGTGTTGCATCACACCTTCTACAGTACCGCCCAGGGGGCGGACCCTCTGGGTATACCCTCTCAGTCTGCACATCGCAGATCAGTTTTTTTCTGTCTAGCAAGGAGTAGGACATGGCTCCCTTTGGGCCCATTGGTCCGGGGAAAAAAGATATATATATATATATATATATATATATATATATATATATATATATATATATATATATATATATATATATATATATATATATAATTTTTTTTTTTTGCTACTTTTGTTGTTTCCTGCGATCTTCGATCAACTGCCGACTGGGTGACAGGCTGGATCCTCGATCCTTGTAGTCTCCCCAGTTTCGGCAATCGAGCGTGTGCCGACCCTAGCTACACGCTGGGTTTTCCACGACATGCCCGTCGCTCCACGGGTGGCCGGTGAGCCTACGCTCCAGGGCCTGCATCGGACCGCTCAGCTTCGGCTGACCTTACGGCCGAGTCGCAGCAACCTGGCCGGTGAGCTTACGCTCCAAGGCTTGCATCGGACCGCTCAGCTTCGGCTGACCTTACGGCCGAGTCGCAGCAGCCTGTCCGGTGAGCGTCATGCTCCAGGGCATACATATGATCGTCCCTTCTGGGTCCAATCACAGCATGCCTGGCCAACAGTCACCTTCCGTGCGCGGACGATGATCTGTTTGGAATGTCTTCCAGCAGAATACATGCAGGATAGGTAAGTAAAACTCCCCTGCCTCGGCTGGGTGATTTAGCTGGACATTCCTGAAGAGATCAAGTAAGTGGTTGTGGCCCCTTTCTTCCCTCTCTCCCTGCCTTTCCCTCCTCCCTGGGCTTCTAGCTAAAGGTTGCTGGGTGCTGGGGGTCACCTAGGGGGTCCCACTGGAGCGGGGCTGGCTGTAACTAACATTTAAAAGAAATGTCATTTTTGCTTACCTGTGTTTGTGTCTCCATGCTGTCGGCGGCCATTTTGAGGTGGTCCATGCCAAGTTTGGCCTCTTGTAACTGCCTGGCGGCCATCTTCCTGTGGTTCGGCCACACCCACTGGCCCCTATCAGGTGATCGGCGGCCATGTTTGTCCACCCTGTATGCAGATATTGCCGTTCGACGGCCATCTTTTTGTGGGCTATGGCTGCCTGACCTCTATTTTCTGTCGGCGGCCATTTTCTTAGAGCCCACATTATCTTCCATACAGACGTTTTTGGCAACCATTTTGCGAGAGCCTCCGGCCTCTAGGGTGCATTACACTGGCGCGAAAATTCACACAGGAAGTGCTGATAAAAGAAGCAGACTGACACAGCAGCAGTGGGACAGCATCACAAGCGCAGCATAGCAGTACCTATCCAGGGTGGTGAGTCCTCTGGGTAACCCAGCATCTCTGCAGCGCAGGAGGGTGGCCTATTGATATCTTGCCTGGAGCCCTGTGAGTGTCAGCGTGTGGTCAGCATGGCATCTGAGCCAGATGTCTTCTCCCCTGAAACACCAGATTTAGCAGCTGGTGTCCCTGAGGTGTCTATGGACGCTATGTCGGCAATCCTAGAGGCGTTTGCTGCCAGGGTGGAAGCAGCACACGGGAATACAGGGGGTAATAAACGCCCCCGTCCCCTGCAATCTTCTGGGGATATTTCTGATGCAGAACCAGGTCCAGCTACGGCTCATGGCCCAGATTCTGATGCAACAGAGACTGCAGACCGTGACCGATTGGACAGTGAGGAGGACTCCAAGTCCAGGTCAGTAAGCGAGACGGCTTTGGTATCTGACTTTATTACTGCAGTGCGGGATACGCTAAAGTTGGAAAGGACTGAAGAAGTAGCAGATACTCCAGTCCCCTTTGGGTTTCGTAAACCTGCCCGCACTGCTAAGGTGTTCCCTTGTGTGTCTTATTTTGACAAACTCTTATACAAGGAATGGGAGAACCCACTGAGGGTCTTTACAGCCCCCAAGAGGTTTGCAGTACGGTACCCCTTTGAGGAGAGTTTTCTGAAGATATGGACCTCTCCCCCTATAGTGGACCCTTCGGTGTCCAGACTTAATAGAGCCACCACTATTCCAGTAGAAGGGGCTCCTGTTTTCAAGGACCCTGTGGATAAGAAGGCTGAAGCACTCGCTCGCTACCTATACTCAGTGGTAGGCTCGGCAGTACGCCCGGCATTGGCGGGGGCCCTAGTGTCTCAGACACTTACTGAATGGGCAAAATTGCTACTCCAGGGGTTAAAGGAGCGAGATGCTCCTCCTAATGAGATAACTTTGGCCGACCAGTTGGTCCAGGGCCTTAAGTTTGTCTGCGAGTCAGACATGGATACTATTCCCCTGCTGTCAAGAGCTTCGGTTTATGCAGTAGCAATACGCCGCCTGATCTGGCTAAAGGGCTGGTCTGCGGACCAGACTTCCAAGAAAGCCCTATTGGATCTGCCTTTTAAGGGCGACAGACTTTTTGGGGCTTCTCTGGATGACATCATCAAGGATGCCACAGGAGGTAAAAGCACTTTGCTTCCCCAAACTAGCAAGGGTAAGGGACCACGCCAAGGGCAAGGGCCCTCCTTTACTGCACGTAAGCGGTTTTTTCGCCCCCTTAAGGTGACAGGGAAAAGACCCCAGGCCGATAAAGCGCCTGCCCAAGGACAAAAGCGTCCTTGGTCCCGCAGACCCAACAAGCCTGCGGACAAATCTGCGTCCACATGAAGGTCCGCCCCCACCCAGCTCTCGGGTGGGGGGAGGTCTTCCCAAATTCGCGACTCAGTGGACTGCTCTAGTCTCCGACAGGTGGGTTTGCGAAGTAATCTCCTCAGGCTACAAGATAGAATTTCTCTCTTGTCCACCAGACAGATTCATCACCTCCAATCTCCAGCTACTACCGACCCGTCGGGAGGCCCTGTATGGGGCGGTCCAGGGTCTACTGGAACGCGGGGTAGTTATTCCAGTTCCAGAACGGGGTCACAGATTTTTACTCAAATCTGTTCATTGTGCCAAAGAAGGAGGGGGTTCGTCCAATCTTGGATCTCAGAGCCCTCAATTGCTTTGTGAAGGTACAAAGATTTTGGATGGAGTCGGTTCGATCCGTAGTCACGGCTCTCCATCCGGGGGACTTTCTGGCCTCCTTGGACATCAAGGACGCATACCTGCATGTCCCCATATACTCCAGACACCAGAGGTTTCTGCGATTTGCTATCGGGAAGAACCACTACCAGTTTGTGGCCCTCCCGTTTGGCCTTGCCTCAGCACCCAGGACGTTCACCAAGGTGCTCGCTCCGATTCTGGCCCTTCTAAGACAGCGGGGTATCGCTATCACAGGTTACTTGGACGACCTTCTGCTGAAGGCCCCTTCAAGCTCAGAATTAGAGGTAAGCGTGTCCATTACCTTCGAGACTGTGGTTGGATACTAAACACGCAAAAGTCAGTATTGGTGCCCACTCAACGCCTAGTGTACCTGGGGTTGATTCTGGATTCCTCAGAGGCAAAGGTATTCCTCCCTGTGGAGAAGTTGCAGACCCTCCGGGCTGCAGCACGGCAGCTGACTTCCAGGAATTGGTCGTCACTCCGTTTTTGCATGCGAGTGTTGGGCCTCATGGTAGCCTCCTTCGAGGCGGTCCCATATGCTCAATACCACACTCGAGTGTTACAGAAGGAAGTTCTGTCCAGATGGAACAGATGCCCTTCATCTCTGGATTATCAAATCCGAGTGAGCCACCTAGTCAGGAGATCCCTGGTATGGTGGCTGACAGCACCGGCTCTAATGGCCAGGAAGTCATTTCTTCCAGTTTACTGGATAGTGATCACGACGGACGCCAGCCTTACAGGTTGGGGAGGAGTCTGGGGTGTCCAGTCGGCGCAAGGTCGCTGGACCCCAGAGGAGGCCCTCCTGCCGATCAATGTCCTGGAGATCCGGGCGATCAAGCTGTGCCTCTTCAAATGGTCTCAGAGACTGCAAGGGCGTCCAGTCAGGATCCAGTCAGACAACGCCACAGCAGTGGCATATGTCAATCATCAAGGAGGAACAAGAAGCTCAGCTGCAGCATCGGAGATCGCTTGCATCCTGAAGTGGGCAGAGAGGAGCGTACCGGCACTGTCGGCCGTGTACATTCCGGGTGTGGAAAACTGGCAGGCGGACTACCTGAGCCGCCAGATGCTGGACCAGGGAGAATGGTCCTTACACCCGGAGGTGTTCCAACTCCTCTGCCAAAGATGGGGCACACCAGACGTAGATCTTCTGGCTTCCCGACTCAATCGGAAGGTATTGAGGTTTGTGGCCCGGTCAAGAGACCCATGGGCAGATGCAACGGACGCGTTGGTAGCATCGTGGGGTCAGTATCGGCTAATCTATGCCTTCCCTCCCTTAAGGCTTCTTCCTCTTCTGCTCCGCAGAGTGGAGGCAGAGGGAATTCCAATGATCCTAATTGCTCCAGATTGGCCTCAGCATCCTTGGTACGCCGATCTAGTACGTCTGGTAGCAGACGTCCCCTGGCGCCTACCACTACGGAAGGACCTGCTATCGCAAGGTCCCATATTCCATCCTGCTTTACAGTCATTGGCTTTAACGGCATGGCTGTTGAGAACCAGGTACTGAGAGATCAGGGCCTGTCAGACTCAGTAATCTCTACTATGAGAAGTGCTCGGAAACCGTCCTCTAGGAAGGTCTATCACCGCACTTGGAGGGCCTACATCTCCATGTGTGAGGAAATGAAATGGCATCCGCGTACCTATTTGGTTTCCAGAATCCTGCTGTTTTTACAGCATGGGGTAGACCAAAGGCTTGCCCTAAGTACGATTAAGGGACAGATATCTGCCCTGGCTGTCTTTTTTCAGCGACCCCTGGCGACTCACTCTCTCGTGAGTACATTTGTGCAGGGGGTTCGACATGTGGCCCCTCCGGTCTGCCCCCCGTTACCTCCGTGGGACTTGAACCTGGTCCTCTCGGTGCTTCAGAAGGCACCGTTTGAGAATATTAGAGATATTCCCCTGTTGACACTTTCTCAGAAGGTGGTCTTTTTGGTGGCTGTTACGTCAGTTAGACGAGTCTCTGAGCTGGCAGCCCTGTCCTGCAAGGCTCCCTATTTAATTTTCCACAAGGATAAGGTGGTGCTGCGGCCGCAGCCTTCCTTTCTTCCGAAAGTCGTTTCGGCTTTTCATCTCAACAAAGACATTGTACTTCCATCCTTGTGTCCTCAGCCGTCGAATCCTAAGGAGTCGGCGTTGCATTCCTTGGACGTTGTCCGAGCTTTGAGAGTATACCTATCTGCTACTTCCCTGTTCCGGAAGTCAGACTCACTGTTTGTTTCGGTGGCTGGTCCCAAGAAGGGCCAAGCAGTCTCATCGGCCACCATCTCTAGGTGGATCCGACAGATAGTAATCCAGGCTTGCGCCTTAAAGGGTCAGGCACCCCCTTTCCTGTCACGGCGCATTCGACCAGGGCAATAGGTGCCTCTTGGGCTTTCCGACATCAAGCGTCTGTTTCCCAACTATGTAAAGCGGCGACTTGGTCGTCCGCTCACACTTTCACAAAATTCTACAAAGTTGATGTAGGTGCATCTTCGGATGCCTCTTTCGGCCGCAAGGTTTTGCAGGCGGCTGTTTAGAGTTGCAACTCCTCCTTTGGAGTGCTGTTTTGTGTTTTGGGGTGAAGTTTGTTTTTATGCTGTTACCACCCCTCGTTTTTTCTCTGACACTGCTTTGGGACGTCCCACTTTGTCAATAGAGAAGCTGTGTCGGTCCATGGACGAAAGAGTAAATAGGATTTTTTACTCACCGTAAAATCCTTTTCTCTGAGTCCATGGACCGACACAGCACCCACCCCTCCTTTTAAGTTTGTACTGCTTTTTGACGAACTGATCTGCGATGTGCAGACTGAGAGGGTATACCCAGAGGGTCCGCCCCCTGGGCGGTACTGTAGAAGGTGTGATGCAACACTTTTTGCAAGTTTTTCTGCCTAGTCACTGCCTAGTCACACTAATTAACGGATAATACCCACTTTGTCAATAGAGAAGCTGTGTCGGTCCATGGACTCAGAGAAAAGGATTTTACGGTGAGTAAAAAATCCTATTTTTTCTCCTTTCTCCTCACGCTGACAGCCAGACAACCAGTGCTGATCAGTGCCCATCATTGCCACCCATCAGTGCCTATCAGTGCCGCCTTATCGGTGCCCATCAGTGCAGCCTCATCAGCGTACATCAATGAAGGAGAAAATTGCTTATTTAAAAAAAAAGTTTTTTTATTTTCTTTAACAAAAAAGAAAAACCGGAGAGGTGATAAAATACCACCAAAAGAAAGCTCTGTGTGGGAAAAATTTATAACAATTTAATTTGGGTACAGTGTTGTGTGACTGCGTAATTGTCATTCAAAGAGTGAGAGTGCTAAAAGCTGAACATTGGTCTGGGCAGGATTGGGGTTTAATTGCCCAGTAAGCAAGTGGTTAAAGCATCACTTATGGAGATTTTTAAGAATCATAGTTTGTCACCATTCCACAAGCGTGCACAACTTTAAAGCATCACGTTAGGTATCTATTTACTCAGTGTAACATCATCTTTTATATTTTACAAACCAAAAAATGGGGTTTATATTGTGCTTTTTTCTTTAGATGCATTTGGAAAAAATTCTGTGACCTAAAAGATTGCAATGATCGCCATTTTATTCCCTAGGATCTCTGCTAAAATGTTTGGGGTTTATGAGTAATTTTCTAGCAAAAAATACTAATGCTAATTGTATTTTTTTTTATTAAAGTCAACGGTAAAACATTGCATAAAAAAAGCTTTCAATTTAGTTATGAATTTTAAAATGAATCGTGTGTGTAACGTTAAATAGAAGCAAAGTGTGTGCGTGTGCGTGTGTGTGTGTGTATATACTGTATAGCAGAAAACAAAAGCCCATATTCCACCTCTGTGCCATGCAGGCTATGAACACAGATGGTTAAAAGCAAATGTGTATGGATAACTTCGATATTATCCTTTTGCCACAACTTAACAAATATTATTTTCTTTTACTACATATCTATATTAGCAGCTATAAGAATTTAAAAGTAATGCATTTAGATTTTATATAGTTGCATAGTTTATATTAATGAAAATAGACACAGGTCAATCCAGTTCAGCCTGCGTGTGTGTATGTGTGTAGAGTATTTTGATTCTTATGCCCATAGCCCTGTATACTCTGCTTCCTGAGGAAGGAATCTAAAAAACAACAAGTTGACACTCTCAGCTGGTACCATTTTGTGGGGAGGGATTTTCAAATTTTTTTACTGGTCAAACCGTAAAGAATCCTTTCTCCAATCTGAGGGTAAACCTCTATTCTTCTAACCTCATATCATAGCAGCATGTCCTTTTCAGGGGCCCTAGAGTAAGAAATGTTTTTTACAATTAATGGATTCATCTTTAATATATTTGTATATTAAAATCATATCTCCTCTTAAGCACTTCTGCTCCACTGAAACTAACTGTAATCTAGATAATCGATGCACATTGTTGAGCTTCTCCTTTCCCCATATTAATTTTGTTACCTTTCACTGAACTCTAATTCAACAATGTCTTTCCTGAGGATTGGTAAACAAAATTCAACCGCATATTCAAGATGAGGCTGAACCAGTGTTTTTTGTAAAGGGGGTAGAATTATTGATTTATTCTTTGAATAATTGCCCTTTTTTTTTTTTTCAAATTTTTTTATTTTTCATCAGGGAAGCCGGCCCACATGGACCCCGGTAGTACATATCTTACATACACATACAGTAAATTATACAGCTGGCAATTCTCGTGGGAAGCATAAGGTGGAATCCTCCTCCCACCCATGCCCCTTTGGTATGTATACACTCCTCAGGGGGGGGGTGAGGTCCCCCGGGGCTCCAATATAGCTACTCATCTACCTTCGGGATATATCCGTCAGGGATTTGCAGATGCCAGAGTGCCCGGGTCCCGTGGACACAGCTCCCCCTTTATTTTCCCGTTTATCTAAAAGGAAACAGAACTTGGGGGCATAGTGCCTCCTGTGAAGTGAGTTGGGTAAAGCCCAAAAGGAAGAAGAAAGATATAGAAAAGAGAGGAAAGCTAAAGGCAGGAAACGAGCGAGAGAAAAGGTCAAGGGGGGGCAAAGAAGGAAAAAAGGGGAGGAAAAAGGGGGGGGGGTGTTAGGGGGGTCAGGTATACCTGTCTCCCTCCCCGGGTGACATCACTATACAATTTCCAAGTCCCCTGTGGGTCTCCGGCACACCGAGGGCAGTGGGCGCCGATGCGACGACCCCTCCGGGGTGTGGGTGTTCCAGGCAGGGGCTCAGGTGGGCTGCTCAGCCTCCCTAAGGGTCCGCCCTTCGTCTGAAAATCTAAAGATGTTCCATAACTGCCAGGTCTTAGAGTATGTCTCTCGTCTGTTCTGACTAGACAGGATCAGGTCCTCCATGAGGCTGATATCGTCTACTCTTCTGAGCCATTGTGCAATGGTCGGTGGGGTGGGGGACTTCCAGTTTTGGGGTATGCATGCTCTAGCAGCGTCCAGTAAGTGACGGATCACTGATTTCCTATATACCTTTGCAGGTGTGTCATTTGCATGAAAGAGGAAGTAGGCCGGTGTCTCTGGGACGATACGGTCAGTGAATTTCTGTGTCACTCGCCTCACTCCCACCCAGAAACTCTGCAGTCGTGGGCAGGACCAGAAGATGTGCAAGAGCGTCCCCTCCTCCCCCTGGCATCTCCAGCAGCGGTCAGAGGTGTCTGGGAACATTTTGTGTAAGATGGAAGGGGTCCTATACCATCGCGTGAGCAGTTTGAAATTGGTTTCCTGGGTTTTGGAGCACACTGACGATTTATGGGTGAACTGCAGTATATGTCGTTTCATGCCGTCTGTAAATTGGCAGTCGAGGTCTCGCTCCCATCTAGCCAGACAGGGAACCTGTAGGGATCCCGACGGTGTCACCAACATAGCATAGCACACCGACAGCGTGTGTTGGGTCCTTGAATAATTGCCCTTTTATAGAATAATATTACTAGCTTTGTTACCTGTGGTTTGGCTGTGTATGCTATTGCTAAGTTTGTGATCTACAATTCCAAACACTATTGAGGTCAATGGTGATGAAATTTGGGTGTGCTGTTTGGTAGTCTGGAAGTCCTCTATAGCTGTTTGTGTGGTTTTGCTGCAATTTGAAGGTTTGCCACTCTGTTAACATTTTTGAGACCCCACTCCCATTTAGCTAAGTTCAAACCATGAGCTTAGTTGCCAGGGTTAGGTATATAAAATCTATATGGCAACACTCTTTTTGTGAATAAACACTTGGTACTAATGTACTCTTGTACTTATTTCCCCTAGGGTGGGTGGGGTGGGGTTGGGTTTAGATATTGGGTCACCCCTCGTAAGGAACATTCCAGCATAACCCTTTCCCCATTTTACTATTATTCCCACCTCTTTTTTGGGGTACATGGGGGGGGGGCGAGAAGCCCTTGTCCCACAGTATTGGGCCAAGGCTACTCAACCGTGGGAGACTTTCTACAGTATGTAATTTTGGTGAAAATATATTGCTGATTTATAAACCAGTCCTGGACTGACTGACTTAGTTTAAAAACTGTCCTTTTAATTAAATGCAAGAAAAAAAAGCACAGGAGATGGGGAGAGAAAAACACCACTGTCTAAAAATGTGGAAACAAAAATATGGTAAAATGGCAATAAGTATTGCACTCATATACAAAAGAGTTGTTACAGCATATTAATAATAGATCTGTGAGACATCAGGAGGTGGCAGCTACTTCAGTGTCTCCAAGGAGGCAGAAAAAAATAAAATAATGTAGTATTGCTTTAAAGTGGTGTATATAATGCATTCATAGGTAATAGATAGAAAACAGGCATAACTCAAAAGATCCAGTAGATAGTGCCTGTCTATTGTTCTCCATTGGGGAGCATAGATTGGATTGATGGTTTCTACTGGTGGATAACCTCAAAAAGACAGGAACAGTGCAGGATGACTGGATTAACAAAATAGGACAGGAAGAGAATGTGCCACTCTAAGTGTAGTATTCATTACAAACTAAAAAAAGAAAACATAATGCACTCATATTAATAGGTAAAAAGCAAAGCATTAATCTGAGTTCAGGAGGCGGCATCCTAATATTGGAGTATGGATGACAAGTTTTTACTGGTGGGGAACCCTTACCTGAAGCAGTGTAATATGGCTATATGCTTAGACAGTGGCACTTTCTCTCTCTCCCTCCCTCCTGTGCTTGTTTCTTACATGCTCATTGGTGGGAAATACTCTAGACTCTGCCTGAAGGAGAGTCTGCAGACGATGTGAAAGTGTACCTTTTGTATAATGTTTTGGACTTTTGGAAAATAAAAATATACATGCAGAATGCGCGGCTCCATAAGATGGCGGACGCTTAGGATCTGAGCTCCGGCCTCCGTCTGTGTATCTGCAACTCCCGCTTCGCATCGCTAGCTTCTACAGCCCCGAGAGTCCTCTCCTGCTCCGGGAACCTTACAGCTGCCCCACGATCGTTGTATGGGTAGGATTGGAGACCAACGACATATCTACCAGAGGCACACTCCACAGGCCACGCTCTGGCCCTCTTAGCCTATGGATCGTTATCTCCGTAGGCCGCAATCCCCGGCCTCAGGTACTTCGGCGGCTGCCGCGGACCCGATAAACACCCATCCTCTGGTCAATACCTCTCTGTTTGCTGAGAATCCCTCACAAAAATCACAACCACCTGAACCCCCCGCAATGTCTGCACCAGTTACTAAGCCTTCACAGCCTCACTCAAAACATTGCTAAAGAGGTGGGCAAGCTTGCACATGAGCTTAGAAGCCAGATTGACCAGCTAGGAGAACGTACCGATACCCTGGAAACTAAATTCGATGACATGGTGCAATATGTTCATGTCCTAGAGGAAGAAAATGCCAATCTGAAAAATGCAGTCTCACAATTGCAAATGCAACAAGAAGACCTCGAAAATGGGGAACGCTGCCAGAACCTGCGCATCCGCGGGGTCCCTGAATCCATCCCAGATAAGGAAATCCGGCCTTACCTTCTTACCTTCTTGCCCTTTTTGTCACCCTGGCACCCCACAATCCTGATAGACGGGTGCCTTGATAGAGCGCATAGGTCGCTGGCTCCTAAGCCCCTATCAGGTGCTAATCCCAGGGACATTATTGCGCTTTTCCATTTTTATGAAAGTAAGGCGGCCCTGACCAATGCTACCAGGACACGGGTTGACATTAAAGGCGCAAAAATCCAAATTTTCAGTGATCTATCACCCATCACCCTGGCTAAATGACGCGCCCTGCATCCAGTCACCTCCCATCTGCAGCAAAATCAGGTTCCGTACCGTTGGGGCTTCCCGTTCCGCCTATCTTTTACCAAAGATGGATCACAACACTCCATGAGAGACCTGCAGAAATGTGAGACTTTCATTTGGAATCTGGGTCTTCCCCCTATACCTGACGATGATCCGCAGACCCTTGCTCCCTGACCACTTTCTATTCCTGGGAAAATCTGCACCCCGGTTCGCCAAAGTGCACGGAAGGCCCCAGTTACTCCTCCAAAGAGCTGCACCGTCCAAGGGCCCCACCTGAGACTGACCTCTAGATTACCTCCATGTCTCATCTTTACATATCAGTCTTGACCTTGACTTCTGTGTTTCAAGACTCTGGGCTCAGAGTCTAAAAATGTCACCCTTGCTGTGCCCCATGCAAGCACCTTCTCTTTTTGCACCCATGCAAAAGTTACCTGTTGACAGTTTCTTGTTTTGCCTTTTCATATGCTGTTAGGATTGGACTGAGGCCTATATGTCTGATCTTGCGGTCTGCCATGCTCCCTCAACATGGTCTCAAATTATGACCGTGACCTCCTGAGGTGTTCACTCCCCACAGGCCTTTCACTTGACTGGTTTGTATTTTTTTTTCTTTTACTAAGGATCCTTTTTGATCCTACCCAGGATTCTATTTTTATATTTACTTTTATTTTTGTTTTTCCTTTTTTTTGCAATTTTTTTTATATGCGAGATCCTTTTTTGATCCACACTTGAAACAGTTGTGTTTCCAAGCTCTCACTCCATTGTCATTTGGTTATTGATAGTGTTATAGTATATAAGTTTCACACATCATGGTTTATACATTTTCCTTATTTTATGAATGTAATATGTGCTCTGTTCATACGGCTTAGATACGGCTGTCGGTATATTTTCATGTAACATTTAAGGGTCTGGGCTCCATTCGTAAACGTTGACTGGCGTTGGAGTTCGAATCCTCTAATGCAGAAGTGATCATGGTTCAGGAGACACATTTTAAGGCAGAGGACTCATTTAAGTTTGCTTCTAAACACTTTCCACCGCCTTTGTAGCCTCTGACTCCTCTGGGAAGGCTGGAGTGGCCATTCTATTGAAACGCTCCTCTGCCATACGTGTCAAATCCTCCTCCTACCTGGACCCCCAAGGCCGATATGTTCTCCTGCATTTTCTCTGGCTCTCGCCTCAAGTGAGACCGTGACCTCCAAAGGTTGTCTCTCTTGACTGAATTATCCAAAGCAGAGGAATGTCTACTGAATTCCCCCACAGTGGCGTGCCTCAGGACTGTAATTTCACTGCGTAACCGCATTAAGTCCTTAGATTTGAATAAACTTACTAAATCCATGCTCTGGTCCAAGCAAAAGTTCTATTGATATGCCAACAAGCCCAACAGAATGTTGGTCAATAAATTAAAGCCAAGACCTACTGCCTCTATCCCTGAATTCTTAATGCAACCTGACGGTAACCCCACTTATTGTCCCCAAAATATGTTCAGAGTCTTTGAGGACTTCTACCAAAAACTATATTATTGCTTGTCCACAGATTCGGACTCCCAATTTACCCAGGAAAAATGTAATGCTTTCATAGAGTCTTTAAATCTCCCTACACTATCCCCTGAGGATCGCTCGGGACTAAATGCACCCATCTGTGCCAAAGAGATCACTGCAGTTCTAAACCAACTCCCATCCCACAAGTCCCCCAGGCCTGACGGGCTTCCCTATTCCTTTTATAAAAGATTCCTTCTGGTCCTACTGCCCCATATGGTTAATCTGTTTGCCTCACAGATGACAGGGAAAATTCCCCCACTCCCATTTCCTACACGCCTTTATAATGGTCATCCCGAAACCGGACAAAGACCCATCACTACCAGACAACTATCGCCCCATTGCTCTCCTAATTTCTGACTATGATTTTCACAAAAACTCTGGCTAATAGACTCTTTACTCCTCCCCATTACTCATACATGAGAACCAGGTGGGGGTTGTCCCCACTAGGCACGCAGGATATAATACTAGACGTACCATTGATCTTATTGAACTGCTGACAAAAAACAAGAGACCCGCTATAGTGCTCATTTAAGATGCTCAGAAGGCATGCGATCGCCTAAATTGGACGTTTATGTTCGCTATTTTGTCTAGGTATGGATTCTCCGGTCCCTTCATACATGCCCTAAAAGTGCTTTATTCTACGCCCACCTCCCAGGTGCAGTTGGCTTCTCATGTCTCTTCGCCATTCCCCCTAAGCAACAGTACCTGGCAGGGATGCTCCCTTTCCCCCCTGCTTTTCATCCTCAGTCTGGAGCCTTTGGCTGAGGCTATTCGCTCTCACCCAGACATAAGAGGGGTGGCTTTCAGACATCGGGAGTACAAACTGTCCCTATTTGCCGACGACATCTTATTAACATTAACTCACCCCCACATTTCACTCCCCTCACTCCACACAACTGTAAACCTGTTTGTCAATATTTCAGAGTTTAAAATCAACCCAACCAATCCCTATCAATCTCCCGACAGACATGCTCACGACTTTAAAACAGAACTTTAAATACCGCCGGTGCCCTCACTCGCTTAAGTATCTCAGTGTCCGCCTGACCTCCTCATACTCTACACTTTTTCAGGTTAATTTTCCCCCTCTCTTTATAGAAATTAACAAATTATTGAAGACATGGATGAAGCTTCCCCTATCCCTTCTAGGGAGGATAAATGTCCTCAAAATGTCAGTACTCCCTAAACTGTTGTACCTTTTTGAGACCCTTCCAGTAATGATCCCAATGTCTCAACTGAAATCACTTCAAAGGTATTTTTTGAATTTTATATGGAATAATGCTTCCCATAGGATAGCCAGCTCAGTTGTTCTCGCGACTCGAGCTAGGGGAGGTCTTGGAACACCTGATATAATCGAGTACTATTTTGCCACACATCTAAGAGCTATAGCCTCTTGGACGTCCAGATGTGCCCCTAATAGATGGTCTGAGATAGAGATGGGCATTACAGTCCCAGCCCACCCATGCTGCATGTTATGGCCATTCTCTGACAAATTTACCTCACGGGTGCGTAGGGTCTGTATAAATCCGATGTTTACACTTTCAATCTGGAAATGCTGTAACGGAAAATATCCCCTCTCATCCCCATGCTCACCTTTTAATAAATATTCTCTTCAATCCTCACCATCCTATACACCTTTTAGGTTTACCCCTTCCGAAAATGCCTAAACCTCTCAGGAAACTGATGGCATTTATTCTATTAGCAGCTAAACGGGCTATACCTCAGTTCTGGCTTGCCAACACTCCCGTTACTATTACACAATTTCTGGCGGCCATTGCAGACATTCGTAGGATGGAACGCCATATGGCTGTGCTTGAAGATTCCCTACCCAGTTTTGACATCATATGGGGGAAGTGGGATGCCTCCGTATATAACTTAGAGACCTAACAAGTGGCTCTGACTTAATGTCTGAAGCCTTGTACACACGGCCGGGAATCCCGTCAGGAAAAAAACGCTGGTTTTCCTGACGGGATTCCTGGCAAGCTTTCCTTGCCAAGCCGTGCATACAGACGGCCATTCAAAATAACCGCTGTTCTTTTGAATGGCAAGAACGCGGTGATGTCATCGACTACGACAAGCCTGCGCTTGTCACATTCGATTCCATCGCCGCCATCTTGCTACACCCTACACTACTCTTGTATGCTACCGCGCATGCGTCAGTCTTTTCGAGCATGCGCGGGTATACCTGGGGACAGGTAAGCATACACACTCATGGTTTTCTCGGCAGGAGACGCTCTGCCGAGAATCCCAACAAGAAAATAGAGAGCAGGTTCTCTATTTTTCTTGTCGGGTTTCCCGGCAGTTTTCTCGCCGAGGAAGCATACACACGCATGGTTTTCACGGCAAAAAGCTCTCCCAGCAGCTTTCTTGCAGAGAAAACCGTGCGTGTGTACGAGGTTTAAGGAGCAAAATACCTAAGTTTTATGTGTAGAAAAGATATTACCCATGCTATTGTTCTCGTTTCAATGGTCATTTCTTCTTTACCATGAAGTATTAGTTATGTCTGATAATCATCTGACACTTTATACTGTTTATGATTATATTCCATTGGGATTATACCCCCTTTGTAGATTTCCTTCTGTGAATATGTATGTTCTTTTCTTTAAAAAAGATTCAATAAATAAACAAAAATAAATATACATGCCATTATATTCCCTTTATATGGTAGCAAAGGGTGGATACTGGTGTACTGCTTTTTGTGCCAGGTCATTCAAATATATTCCCTA
Source organism: Rana muscosa (assembly GCA_029206835.1). Taxonomy (NCBI): domain Eukaryota; kingdom Metazoa; phylum Chordata; class Amphibia; order Anura; family Ranidae; genus Rana; species Rana muscosa. Next base: position 692,404,796 of record CM055121.1, read on the forward strand.
CCTGTGGCCATATTTGGTATTTTTTCTTTTAATTATATGCACATAATTACCCCTATGCATGTGTAATCATGCATGCTGTATGGCTTTTAATCCACCAAATTCAATGCACTTGAACATCATAGATGATCTGTTCTAGGTTTTCAAAACTAAATCCGTGATGTTCAGTATAAATTTAGCATTTTCCTGAACTAGAACAGTAATCCTACTCAGCAAACCTATAAAATAAAAGTCTGCCTTAAGGGGAAGCTTGGATCTCAAGTGTATCAGAATGTACTCGAGGACACATGATAGTACATTGAAAGGAAAGTAACTCATTTTATAGAGGCTTGGAAAAAAGATTAATCTCTCTGTTAACTCAGCAGCTCTGTTGACAGTCTCCTGTTTGAAAGAGTGACTATTTACAGTATTTCCTGTCCTATTCATAGCTATATTGCTGTACAGCATGGTCATTTCACAGATCACTTTCGTTGTAATATGGCTAGGAAATCTGGAGGTGTTTATGATGGTGAGAAGTTGAGAAATATTTTTCCACAAACATTTAATATTTCATTCAGAATTCAAAAAATTAAGCACACAGCACATATTTTTCTAATTAAATAGCTATTTAAATTCTTTTCACACCGTATAATATTTCACAGACTACCGGTGAATGAAAGTGATTAAAGAATGAAAAGTGATACTCTGCCTTAATGCTAGTTGAGATTTGTCCCAGAGTAATTAAATTTTTCTGTTGATGTGAGCACGTTAATTATGCCAATAATACCCGGAAACTAATCATATAAGTATTATATAATGAAGTATGGAAGATTTCCCTAAATAGAATAAGTAAAAATGTGAAGAAAAAAAAGGTTAATTTTAGCTATATTCTGGAACCATATAATGAATTCATATCTGCAGCTGTAAGAAATTAACACCGAGAGCAGGTGTACCTAATAGTAAAGATGTTAGAAGATTGTAGCCCTAGCCACACATGCTACAAAGTCTAAATATATGCGATCTGTGGTCTGAGCAACTGCAAGCATATGTAGGTCCTGCCATTGTATGCTGGGACTAATAGTTTTTCTGAAGCTAAAACACAGGAGCTTGTGTGTCCCTTTTCTAGTCAGTGGGTCTTTTAAACAGGTTTTCTATAAATCTACAGTAGTAGATGTTAGTCAGCTGTAAAGCTACTTTCACACTGAGGCATCGGCGCCGTCGGCGGTAAAGCACCACTATTTTTAGTGGCGCTTTACCATCGCTATTCAGTCGCTAGCAGGGCACTTTTAACACCCGCTAGCGGCCGGAAAAGGGTTAAAACCACCCTTAAAGTGCTGCTGCAGCAGCGCTTTTCCGGCGGTTTGGCGGCGCTGCCCATTGATTTCAATGGGCAGGGGCGCTGTAGGAGCGGTGTATACACTGCTTCTATAGCGCCTCAAAGATGTGGCTAGCAGGACTTTTTTTTATCGTCCTGCCAGCGCACTGCTCCAGTGTGAAAGCCCTCGGGCTTTTACACTGGAGTGAAAAGAGAGCCTCTTTCAGGGCGCTTTTCAGGCGCTATTTTTAGCGCTATAGTGCCTGCAATGCTCCTCAGTGTGAAAGTAACCTAATACAGACAGTTTGTAGTTTAGGTGTCATCTTTTTTTTTGGATTACTCAAGTTGTTAAAGATGCAGGCTTTAAGAGCCTCTTAGATCTCTTCCTCAGGCTTTATAAAATATAGTTGTCTAAAGCCGTAGGAAAGCATCTAAGGCACAGGTGTCAAACACAAGGCCCGCGGGCCAAATCCGGCCCTCCAGGCCATTTCATGTGGCCCTCGCACCTCTCCTGCAGGAGAGCTCCAACCCTCCTCTGGTCCTACTCCAGACCCTTACTTTCTGCTTTCAAGCAATGCATCCAGCTTCTTCCCAGCAGCAGCATAAGGCAAGGGGGGTGCACTGTGATGTAAGGGAGAGTGGGGGACTTCACTTCTAATGGTAGGGTGGCTCTTGACATCTAATGTAAAGGGGAGGGGATGCGCTGGACATCTAATCTTACAGATACAACCGGCCCTTTTCATAATGCTGATGTGGCCCACGATGAAATTGAGTTTGACACCCCTGATCTCAGGGGTCCTGAAAGTCTGCATCTTTAATAGCCTGAGTCAGCCAATAAAAATACCATAGTGATAATTTTTATATAAGTGTGTGTTCCGTGCGCATTTCCAGCACTGCGTTTAAAATGTACAGCAGTTGCGATCTGCAGCAGGTGTCAATGTTAAAGTAATGACACCCAAAATGCAGGTTGCAAATGCTGTGTGTTTGCCTGCCACACATTATATGGTAGAGAAGTACAGAAGTACCATGTGATCCAGTTGCAGTGCATTTTTATATAGTAGTGTATGCACTACTTTGGTGCAGTCCAGAGTGATTCAGCCCATTCAATATGAATGGACTCAAATCACGCTGAAATGCACCGCATCTGAATCACACAAGAATGCACCCTGGTGTGAACCAGCCCTCACACTGCTAACTTTATATACAAATTTACAAAAAAGGGGAATTTTGTCCATATCAGCAAAGGATGTATTTATTTGTTCATCTGGTGGCCATATCTGTTTGGGTTTTATAGAATATTATTATTATTAGGGATTTATATGGTGCCGACAGTTTGTGCAGCGCTTTACAACAGTAGGACAGAAAGTACAACTACAATACAATTCAGTATCGGAAGAATCCGAGAGCCCTGCTCGTTGGAGCTTACAGTCTAGGAGGTAGGGTCAAGTGATATGAAAGGGTAATAACTGTGGGGGATGAGCTGATGAAGAAAATAAAAGATCAGTTGTTAGGTGGAGGCAGGGTAGGCTTCTCCGAAGAAATAGGTTTTCAAGGATCGCCTAAAAGTAGATCGCTTTGGCGACAGATTGGGGTAGAGTATTCCAGAGAATGGTAGAGACTTGGGAGAAGTCCTGGAGGCGATAATGGGAGGAGGTGATGAGGAAGCAGATGGTCTTAGGAGGAACAAAGAAAACAATTGGGTCTTTTTTTGATATTAGACTAGTGATGTAGCTGGCGGCCGAGTTGTGGATGGCTTTGGAACTTATTGTTAGTATTTTGAATTTAATTTGTTGGGCATGTGGCAGCCAATGGAGGGATTGGCAGAGAGGGGTAGCAGACTCTGAGCGGTTTGTAGGGTTACACCTTTTTTGAGCTGTTACATTGGGAGTTTTTAGAAAATAACTTTTTACCACATTCCCTAAGCTCTGGGGAAATTTCCCATGTAAAGTGCAATTTTCCTTGCAAACAGCCTACCGTATTTGACGGTGTATAAGACGACCTTTTACACAAAAAAAACCGCCAAAAAACGGGGGTCGTCTTATACGCCAGCCCTCCGGATGCTCATTGAGTGTGTGGTAATACTGAATTCATACAGTATACACCGCTGAGCCAATCCCGGCGAGCGATGTATTCTATTAATGAATACAGAGCCTGCTCGGATTGGAGTAACAACCTCTGCCAATCCGAGCAGGCTACATACAGTAGCCTGCTCGAAATGGTTGTGAGAGTCAGAGGCGCGGGCTGATGATGTTACAGCCTCTGCCAATCCGAGCAGGCTTGGTATTAATAGAAGGCATAGCTCGCTGTGATTGGCTCAGTGCGGAATACTGTGAAGACAGTATGTTACACATCCAGCAGGCTGACAGACTAGTCAGAAGGGGGTCAAATTATACAGTGAGTAGAGCACAAAACCAATGTTTTAAATTTAAAATTAGGGGGTTGTCTTATATGCCCAGCTGCCTTATACGCCGGCAAATACGGTATTTGTCATTAATGAATCAACCACATTGATGCAGCAGGACTTTTTATCCTAATTTTGCACTTGTTCCTTTTGTATCTAAAAGACTATTGATTGCCCAGTTCAATCCAAAGACTCTCTATATGTGCCAACATTATTAATAAGAGGGATTATTTTCTTTAAAATGTGTATTTTTTTTAAATATTTATATTGAAAAGCTGGTACTTTTTATGTCTCTAGGAAGATTTTTACTGCTGGACTTCCAGATGAATATTCAATAAGTACCCTTTTCCGTGTAAGACGCAATACTAAAAAGGAGCGCTGGACTTTGTGGAAAACATTGACTCATTCTGGAGTTCTGCAGGTAGGATGGTATTAGTAATTTGCATTTTAAGTTATAAACGTAGTCATATATTTTACAGTATGACTGTTCATGTTATGTTTATTTTTATGAGTAGACTTTAGGTTTTAAAGGAGATCCAGCACTTTTTAAAAACCGTGTAACTTAGATTTTGATACCTTCTCACAACAGTCCTTGACGTGTAAAACCAATTCCACCTGCAAATTTACCGTTGTAGTGCTGCATTCTAAGTTGGTATTAAACTGTTCCTGTGAGCACTACTAACATAAATAGATCTGGTCCAGATCTAGGATCTCCAAGGACTACTAGTTAACCCACCAAACTCAAAAATAATATACAGTATATTTTTTCAATCATATTTTGGTCAGTTTACATTATAGGTCTGATTTTACTGTGGCTTGTTTTGGATTGTACTCTCCAGCATATGAATATATGCTGGTTTTGCTATGGCATGTCTAAAATAAAAATGTAATTTTCCTAAATGTTTTGGGACTGTATGCCGAAATACTATTATGAATAATGACCATGAAACAAATAATGTGGGGTAAATATGGCCGCAGGCCTTTATTACTGGTATTTTAATATAACAACCATATTTCTATACCATATTGTGAGGGGGTTAGCTCGGCAGCGGGTGTGTGTGTGACCCCCGGGATGGGCTCCCCACACAAAAACAGGCCCAGCAAACGGAGGTTGTGGTTTTCAAAATCAAAAAGGTGCGGTTTATTTTCTATTTACAGTGACAAAACACAGCAAAGCAAAAGAAACATAAACAAAATAAATCCTGGTCAACTTGACCTCTGACTAAACATACAGGTTTCCTAACTAACAACTGGGATCAGCCTAGTGCTGTCCTAGTCCCTAAGTCCCTGGTTTTAAATGTCCAAGCAAATAGCCACACAGGCTTTGTCTCACCGCACAGGGGTTCACTCTCCCTAGACAGTCCACACAGGTCTGGGTCCAGGCATGAGCTAACACCTAATGAATCTGGGAGTTCTTATAGAGGCCTTAAACGAGCTGACAAGCTTCAGCTGGTCTCATCAACTCCCTGTCTGCACGACGCCCCACACTCTCCCTAGAGGTATGAGTCATCCATGAGCCCACTAGCCCCAGCTGGGCTTATACAACTCTCCACCTAGTTGTATAAGTCGGCGTAAAGCCTGAATCTGGGCGAAATATATCTACCCCCCTGGATGCAACCAGGTGACTTTACCTTCCTGCTGTCACAATATATATACTGTATGTATGTATGTATATATATATATAATATATATATATACCATAGGTAGATATAATACAACACATATCAGTTCTTTATTTAAACAAACCAATCCATTCATCAACCCAGCCACTACGACTCGGGTTGGGATTAATGCCTTATTTACTAACACCCCTTGTTTACCACAAAACCAAGATGGATTACCACGTAATAAGTCAGGCCGCGACAAGGGAGGGGGGGAGGGGAGTAGAACAGGTAAGGTCTTCTGGAGAACTGGTCACAGGGGACTTGCTGGCACCCACCTAAATAGCCTTTTTACCTTCTAGAATCTTCCACCTTTGCATGTGACCCTCTATCCCTCCTATCATTGGTGACCCAGCTACCTGCTCCTTGACCTATCACCTTCCAGGGGGAGGGGAAAGGTCCTTTGCAGAGAAATGCAGTCATTAGTTCCCCCAGGTGTGCAAACAGGGGAACCTGGAAACTCCCTTCTGCAACATTCCCAAGGGGTCGGGGGAGCTTAAAACGGCTCCCCTCCCTTCCATTCTGTCTTTCTAACCACTGTTAATATGTTAAAAATCCACATACCATGTTGGAATAAAACATCAGATTGTTAAAAGAACAAATTGCAGATGGACATTTTATTGCAAATACCACATATTTGTGCTCCGGTGCAGAAGCTCACACACTAACAATCTCTATTCTAAACACTAGAGTATATAATCTTGTACACTGGCTAAAGCGGTTGTATACCCGCTGTTTTTTTTTTTTGTTTTTTTTTTTACATTCAGGCAAAAGGCATAATGAGCTATTATGCACTGCATTCTAGCTCATTATGAAATACTTGCCTTAGAACAAGGTGTCGCGTCGGTAACTTACCTGGTCCACGCCGAGGGAGATGTCATCTTGCCTCGGCGTGTCTTCCGGGTATCGCCGCTCCAGCGCTGTGAGTGGCTGGAGCGGCGATGTTGTCACTCCCGCGTGTCGGCAAGGTCCGGCGGCTGCCGGGCTTTAGCTGAGAATCCCTGCTGCACATGCGCCGCTGCAGTCAGCGGCTCATTGCGAGGGGAATATCTCCTAAACCGTACAGGTTTAGGAGATATTATTTTTACCTACAGGTAAGCCTTATTATAGGCTTACCTGTAGGTAAAAGTTAAACAGGGTATACAACCGCTTTTAAGCTTGTTAAAATCCGTTATAATAAAATGTATAGGTATCACAAGGATCATTACTACTGGTAAATTATTTTCTCTGGTTTTCAGGATTCAATTATAATTGATGGTGAGAAGAAAGTTGTGGAGTTTACCGCTAAAAGTGGAGGATCCACTTTACTCTATACTTTTAGGAGTCGGGAGCTTCACCCTCTTTTTGATCGTCAGTGGCATAAGCTTGGAATATCCATTGAAGAAAACATAATCTCACTTTATGTAGACTGTAAATTAATTGAAAGAAGACAGACGGATATAAAGAACAGTATTGACTTTCAGGGACGATCTATTATTGTGGGGCGTGCATCTGATGACAGACCTGTTGATGTAAGTTTTTGAAGGTCTTCACTTATTTATCTATAAGCCAAAAGGAAAGAGTATAAGTAACCTTACACAGAATAAACACTGGTTAATGTTTGTGCATGCATATGTATACTGCATTATATGAAAGATTTAAAATAAAGTATCCCATTATAGTGTCATAAAATGTTATATAGATTCAAAAAGTAAGAGAACTCTTCTTGAGCTTCAGAAGAGAATCTTGGGAGGTGTTTCTAACTCCTGCAAAGGGTCTTTGCATCATTACACGACGCATGCTGCATGCAGTGCTCGAGCTGCGGCATCTCACTGACTTTCACTGAATCATACTGTACATACATTGCTTTTTGGAGAAGAACTAGGCTTTCTTTTGTCAATGTTGTCTTCCTAAAATAGTTTTTTTTTATATGTAATCTACAGACTCTAAAGCCCTGTACACACGATCGGTTTTACCGATGAAAACAGTCCGATGGACTTTTTTCATCGGACAAACCGATCGTGTATAGGCCCCATCAGTCTTTTTTTCCATTGGTGTTAAAAGATAGAACATGTTTTAAATGTATCCGATGGAAAAAAAAACAATAGCAAATTACTATTGTCTGTGGGGAACTCCATTGGATAAAAAACCCACGCATGCTCAGAATCAAGTCGAAGCATGCTCGGAAGCATTGAACTTAATTTTTCTTGCCTCTTCGGAGAGTTTTACGTCACGGCGTTTGGGACGATCGGTTTTTGGACTGATGGTGTGTAGGCAAGACTGATGGAAGTCGGCTTCATCGGATTTCCGATGGAAAAATCCATCGGTTTAAAATCCATAGGAAGTCGATCGTGTGTACAGGGCTTAAGGCCCCATTTACACTGGGGCGGGGAGGTGCGCTGGCGGTATAGCGGCGGTATTTTTAGAGCCGCTATACCGTCGTTTTTGCAGCAATATTCGGACGCTAGCGGTTCGGTTTTAACCCCCGAAAAAGGGTTAATACCGCCCGCAATGCGCCTCTGCGGTTTCCCATTGCTTTCAATGGGCAGGAGTGGTAAAGGAGCGGTATACACACCGCTCCTTCACCGCTCAAAAGATGCGGCTTGCAGGAGATTTTTTTTCCTCCCGCCAGCGCATTGTCTCAGTGTGAAAGCCCTTTCACATTGAGAATGCTGGGGCAGGATTATTTCAGGCGTTATTTATGCGCTATTTTTAGCGCTAAAACGCCTGAAATACACCTCGGTGTGAAAGGAGCCTAAGACATAATTTAAAAAAGCAATGCATAATTTGATAAGTGTTTAAAAAAAAAAGGAGTTTTACTGAAAATAACAGTGTATGCATTTCATTCCATCATCTGTTCCATTTAAAATGACACTAAAATTCTGTTTCTGGTTCAAAGCATGGCATAGTTATTTGCAAATGAAAAAAGGCGCAAAGTGTGCACTTTTTTTAAGTGACACTGAAAAAAACTAAATAATGAAAACAAAAAAAAGATCAGCACAAATATAATAGCTATGGATTGTAGGAGGTAATAAGGGCTTGTAAGGTGTTTTTTTTTTTAACTGATGTCATATGCAGATTAGACATGTGCAATTTGTTTCGGTCTGAATACAAATTCTGATCAATTTTTGGTCATTTGGAGATTCGGATGTATCCGAATTTCCAAATGAAATAGTAACGAATAGGAACAAATTTCCCCATGGGAAGGGTCTGGTATGGATTTTGGGGGGCCCCAAGCTGTTATCTTTTAAATTTTTCTATTGCTGGGCAATTGCCGGCATTCTTTATCTTTACATTCACCTGTCAATTAGCGACGCAGACCGCTGGTTTCCCGGCCCGCTGCTTAACATCCAGCTATTTCTTCACACAGAATTTGAATCGGTCGATAATTTTTCAACTGATCCGAATTATAATCATTAGAAAATCAATAAATGAAACAAATTTTAACGAACACAAAACAAAATTTAATGAAAACAAAACTAAATTAAGTTAATTCCGAAACCAAACAAAATGAATTCCATAACAAAATGAAATTAGTAACATACCGAATCTATCCAAAACGAAACAAATTTTTCCATTATGCACATGTCTAATGCAGATCAATGGTCACAACTTTAATCTACACATGAATGAACTGGGAAATGCAATTTAACAGTACGTTGTTACAATGTGTTACTCACCGACAACTGCAAACTTTCTGCAAGTATCATTTTACACGGGGGCATTACAGTTTGCATCCGTTATATAATAAATAGCAATTCCCTAATGTCATGTTGTCAGCTGTAGGGTGAACTATAATAGGAGGAGGGTGGGGGTGCTAAATAATGTATTAGAAACCACCTGGAACCATTGTTGGATTTTATTTTTTATTTTATTTTTGTTTGTTTTTTTAGAGCATATCATCTCAAGTATGTCATTTCTGACATATACAGTCTGTATTAACCCGGAAAGTTTTTCTTTAATCAATAATTTATTTCTTGGCCACACAGGAAGTCTTTAACCATCGTGTTATACTGTTGACAACAGAGGGATTGGACACTGGCAAACTGTAGGCTTGCTCCAGCTACCATCATGCCTTAGGTTTTTTGTTGGTGTCTTAGGAGGATAGATGTCTATACTGCTGAGTTAAAGATGTATTTATTTTTTATTCTCTACATTGCTGCTGGAGCTTTGTTTTATCATCTGTAGCTCTCGAGCGTGGTTGTCCTGAGCTTGGATTTTGAAAAACCCACTTGAGTGGACTTTGTGGGGATAGCCAGGAAAGAACACAATGGGTTCCAGGTAGGGCACTTTCCAGGTTCCATTCTGATGGAAGTTAACAGAGGAGCACTCTTCAGGTCCAGTGCCTCTAGCAATTTCATCAATGTTTGTCTGATTTCTCGCTTTGAGGTAGCTCCCGGTACTAGGCTTGACTGACCTACTTTCTATTACTTAAGTCACTTAGTGCCTTTTTCCCTGTCCTTGCTGGTTTTACCACAGAAGGGGTTGATGCTGTGGGACTGAGCCCTAACATCATCATGACATAATAAGTCGCTTTCACCATGCAGCGTCAAAGCATCACACCATCACACCACTGCTGCTCCTGTTTGCAAAGAAATAGTCAAACTTTGCTCTTCAACTATCCCCACTTCCCACCTACAGGGACTTTGGTTACTTCTGGCAATCCAAATCTCAGCTGCTTCTTTGAGTACCTAAGGCCTTGCCTCTTACCCTAAACCGATACAGTATGTTGCCTTACCTGCTATACAGTTGCAACATGTTTGATTCAAGGAAAGGGGGAGATAGTCATGTTGCTCTGGGGGCCCCAGCTCACATCCTACTAACATCACTGGGACTGTTTGAAGCTCCAATGGGTGAGACTGGACCCTCTTCTCTCTCAGATTAAGTTTTTATTAGTCATGCAAGATCTGATCTGCCCATAGCTTTAATGGCTTATGAGCCATTGGCTGCAGAGACTCTGTCTGATTCATAGTTTCTCTAATCCTTGACTGATGAGCTTACCCCTGAGCAGTTTCAGTCTTTTGCTATTGCACCCAAATTAAAGGAGATAATTTCTGTTTTGCAGTGCACCACTCTGAAACTACAGGATCGGCATGTTGCTTTTATCAGTGCTGTTTCCAGTCTTGGGTCATTTAATACTCCTAAGACCACAATCACTTTCTTTTTGCACTTTTTTATCCTTTTCTTTTTGGAAATTGAAAAACTTTCTGATAAACAGTTTGCTGCCCCTAAGCTCTTATTGGGGTTGTATCTGTTTGGTGAGGATTTTGTGCAGGAATTGTGCATTCCCACGGTGAATCCTGTAGTGTCCTACCTTAATAAGGCACTTACTATTTTGGTAGAGGATGCTCCTGTCTTTAGGCACCCAACCAATAAGCCGTTGGAAGCCCTTTCTAGAGCTCTGTTCATGCTGGCCATCATCTGATTTTGACTGTGAATTACCAGTACTTTTTTAAACCATGTCTAGCTTGGCAAAATCTATTCAAAGAGATCTATCCACTGCTGTGGTTGAGCTCTTGCTTACAGAACACATTGAGCAAGTCTTTTTAATCAAGCTGTCAATGCCTAAAATCATGTGGCAAAACAATTTTGCGGTTTTACTTCAATCTGTTCACCATTCCTAGGCCAACGGGAGGTATTTGCTCCAGTCTGGTTCCCAAAGCTCAAAGTCCTTAACCACTTAAGCCCCGGACCAATATGCAGCTTAAAGAACTTGCCCCTTTTTGCGATTCGGCACTGCGTTGCTTTAACTGACAATTGCGCAGTCGTGCGACGTGGTTCCAAAACAAAATTGGCATACTTTTTTCCCACAAATAGAACTTTTTTTTGGTGGTATTTGATCACCTCTGCGGTTTTTATTTTTTGCGCTATAAACAAAAATAGAGCAACAATTTTTAAAAAAATGCAATATTTTTTACTTTTTGCTATAATAAATATCCCCAAAAAATATATAACCATTTTTTTTCCAGTTTAGTCCGATACGTATTCTTCTACATATTTTTGTTAAAAAAAATCGCAATCGGCGTTTGGTTTGCGCAAAACTTATAGCGTTTACAAAATAGGGGGTAGTTTTATGGCTTTTTTATAAAATTTTTTTTTTTTTTACTAGTTATGGCGGCAATCATTGATTTTTTTCCGTGACTGCGACATTATGGCGGACACATCGGACACTTTTGATACATTTTTGGGACCATTGTCATTTTCACAGCGATCAGTGCTATAAAAATGCACTGTTACTGTGAAAATGACACTGGCAGTGAAGGGTTTAACCACTAGGTGTCACTGTAGGGGTTAAGTGTACCCCAAGAAGTGATTATTACTGTAGGGGGAGTGGCTACACGTTACACGTCACTGATCGTCTGTTCCGATGACAGGGAACAGACGATCAATGACATGCCACGGAGAAGAACGGGGAAAGGTTTGTTTACACCGCGGGCGCGGTCACGGAGCTCAGGACCGTGTTGCGTGCCGCCGGTGGCGCGTGCGCGACCCACGGCTGGGCTCTTAAAGGACAACGTACTGTACCTATACGTTGATGTGCCCAGTCGTGCCATTCTGCCGACGTATATCAGCGTGAGGCGGTCCTTAAGTGGTTAAGCGAGTGCAACAATTCTGCATTGAATCTACCAAACCTGTCAGCTCCTCTTTTCACTGGAGTGACTTTCTGGGTTTAGATGCTTATCTACATGTCCCCATCTTCCTATTACATAAGCGATTCCTACACTTTTCTGTGGGGTCCACAACCAATTTGCAGCCTTGCCCCCTTCGGTCTCTAGTTTGCACCTCTGGTATGCATCAAGTTGCCCAGTACTAGCCCTGCTTCACTGTCATAGCATCCCCATTGTTGGATACTTAAAAGACCTTCTGTTGAGGGAACAGTCAGCATGGATGCCTTTTGGGCTAAGGAGGAGGAGTCCTGGGCATCCTTTTGATGCAGGTGACTTGCTTATCAGAGGAGTCTCATCTGGATCAACATTCTGAAGCTCTGGGTGATTTAACTGTTTCTGCAGCCTTGGACTATTTACTGGAGGTAAATCTTGTCCTGGGCAGAACTTCACATTCCAGCCTTGTCAGCCATGTACTTTCCAGACATCCAGACAGACTTCCCATACTAGCAGTGCCTGGGCATAATGGAGTGGTCCTTACACCCTGAGCTGTTCCATGACCTGTGTCCCCAGTAAATTGAACAGGTACAAATATCTTCTAGTGCAAGCGCTGGATGCTCTGGTGGCTCAATGTGATCAGCACACCCAGCAACTGATCAACAAGATCTTCTGTCAGAAGCCCGGGTTTTGAGGGGCATGTCTGACTGTGTAAGAGAGGGGCATGTCTGACTGTGTAATTTCTGTGCTGCTAAAAGCAAGGCTACTTCAAGCAAAATCTATTATGGACATCATACTTCACTTTGAGTATTGGGGCTTCCACCCCAGGAGTTTCTCTGTGGAACAAATCCTCTCTTTAATACATTTGAGTCTTAACCAGCATTTGGCTCTCAGCACTATCAAGGGTCAAGGTTGTGCTTTTTCTATTCTATTTCAGAGTCTGTTTGCCTCTCACTCTTTAATTAAGACCTATGTGCAGGAGGTCTCCCATGTAGCTACCCCATTTGTGCCCGTGACTTCAGAAAACTCCATGTCAACAGTTTAGAGACATTCGACATTCACTTGGCCATCACATCTGTGAGGTGGATGCCTAAACTAGTGGCCTTATCCTGCAAGTAACCCTTCTGATTTTACACAAGAACAAGGTGCTGTTAAGGCTCAGGACTTACTACTTGCATAAGGCAGTTTCTCCCTTTGATTTCTAGCAGGACATTGTTCTTCTATCCCTCTGTCCTCCTCCAGCTCACCAAAATTGAATTTCTCTCCATTGTCCCTGAATCTGGCTCCTGCTGTATTATTTCTCAGCCATTTTTTTTTCAGGAAGTCTAAAAACACTTGTTCCAACATTTTTAGGTCGCTAAAGCCTGGTATACAGGCTTTGGTACACGGGCTGAAACATGCAAAATATGATATCAACCCGGCATGCCTGGTCAATGACTTCACAAGGGGGCAGGGTCACCCGGTGACATCACTGGTTGGCCCCTCCCCTTAGTTTATTTAGCAGCAGCTACGAAGCCGAGCTCTCAGTCGGTGGGAGCCAGCATCAAGTGCGGACCTCTTTTTCTTTTTTCTTTTTTTTTAGGTAGGTCGGCGGAGCGGCGTTCACCCTGATTGATGGATCTACACCAGGGGACAATTTTTTTTTTTTTTTTAAATGTTGTCAAAAACTGGCTCCTATCTTTATTGTGAATGAGTAGGGGTACTATGTATCAACATGGGGACAAGGTGCTTTGGGAGGAGCCTCTCTACCCCAACGCTTTCCCCCTTAATCCAGGCATTCTTTTGTTTACATTCAGCTATTAGCGGGAAACTCCACAGACAGCTGATGATTCATCGGTTGTTAGGAATGCGTCGGCCACCCGCTCCTTTTACAACCCGCTATTCAATGGTTAAGGATTTCGCAGCTGCCCACTCCTTGACCATGAATCACATCCAAATTTCACCCATCCAAAGTCACATCAAAGCCACCAGAAGTCGCATCAAACTTGCAATGTAAAGTCAGACTGGAAATCGCACAATTTCAAAGTCGCACAAGCGTGAATGGAACTAAGGCTTTAAATTAACCTGCCAGCCTATTGTTTTGCAACACTTGCCAATACAGTATAGTATAATATATTTGTCTTGTATAACTAAAATTTTAGTAAATACAAAGCCTAATTAAATTAAAACCTTAGATTTCAAAATCTCTTATAGTGTAGCTAATTTTTATAGTCCATCGGGATATACATTCAAAAGTTGCTGGCTAAATAAGATCCTACCTGGAGTTTTCATAACATGTTACTGACCTCTGCTGTGTGTTTATTGTTGCTAGAAGTTATGCCGCGTACACACGGTCAGAATTTCCGATGGAAAAAGTCAGATGGGAGCTTTTCATCGGATATTCAGACTGTGTGTATGCCCCATTGGACTTTTCCCGTCGGAATTTCCGACAGACTTAGAGAGCAGGTTCCCTATTTTTCCATTGGAAATTCCGACAGAGTTTTGCCCGTGGCAAAGTCCGGCCGTGTGTACGCGGCATAAGAGTTGTGTTTCATTTGAATGGACTAAGTAGCTCAGATCGGCACAAACTGGAACATTGCCATTATCTGGCACTGTAGGAATCTGTGGGGTTTATTTGCTAAAGGTGAATAGACAGTGCACTTAGCAAGTGCAATTGCACTTATTTTCCGCAGAGCTTAATGTATGTGGTGACGCTCTACTGATTTCCATCATCCAATCATGTGCAAGCAAAAAAAATTTTTTTTTTTCTTTGCACCTCTTTGGGTATTCTTTTACTAAGTAACGTTTCACCACACTCACTAAACTCTGGGGTAAATGAGTGCAACTGCAACTTGCCTTTTAGTAAATCAAACCCCCTATGTTTGCTACTGGCTGTAAAATACTGCTGCAGTTTGTTTATAATCACCATATGTTTGTGCTACAATTTGTGCCAAGCTGGCACAAATATGTAAACCTTGACACATTTACATTACTAAACTAAGGAATGCACATGGTTAATCATAAGAGCGTTGGTTGAATTCCCAGTTGTTCTTTAGATTTCATGTTTCATTCCAGCATTGCTAATGGCCATGGCTTGATAGAGACAAATGGCCACGGCTTGACGGAAACAATTGCTTGGCTATAGTATTAAACCAGCAGAGAATATTCTAACTGACATGCTAAAGTATGAACAGGTCAACAAGCATCTTGTGATCTCATGGCAAGCATGTTAAACAATAAATGAAAAACTGCACTTTTTTTCCAGGAAATCTGACAATATTGATTAAAACATGGAAATATAAGAACATGGTAACTGACTTGTGTTGTATTACGTGCCTAATTATATCTCTGATCCAGCCATTGACATATGAAAAATGTATAGTCAGTTAAGTTTACTTTTTTCCTTTTGCTATATATTTGTCATGCCCATTAGTACATAGTAGTGTAGATTGTGATGTAATCACTCTAGCCTGAATCTAAGATTGGCTCTCCGGAAAGCTCACAGCTGCTGATTAGGGATGAGCTTCGAGTTCGAGTCGAACTCATGTTCGACTCGACAATTGCCTGTTCGCCTGTTCGCCGAACAGCGAACAAATTGGGGTGTTCGCGGCAAATTCGAAAAATCTATGGGAGAAATCTAAAGTGCTAATTATAAAGGCTTATATGCAAGTTATTGTCCTAAAAAAGTGAAATAAAAGTGAAATATTCCTTTAAATTTCGTACCTGGGGGGTGTGTATGATATGCATGTGAAGTGGCGCATGTTTCCCGTGCTTAGAACTGTCCCTGCAAAAAATGTCATTTTTGAAAGAAAAAAAGTCATTTAAAACTGATTTGCGGCTATTAATGAATTGTCGGCTCCCGGCAATTCATACAAAAGTCATTGATAAAAAAAAAAAAGCGTGGGGGTTCCCCAGAATTCAATTACCAGGCCCTTCAGATCTGGCATGGATTTTAAGGGGAACTCCACCCCAAATTTAAAAAAAAAATGGCGTGGAGTCCCCCTAAAAATCCATACCAGACCCCTTATCCGAGCACGCAACCTGGCCGGCCGCAGGGGAAAAGGGGGGGATGAGAGAGCGGCCCCCCTCCCTCCTGAACCATACCAGGCCACATGCCCTCAACATGGGGAGGATGTCCCCATGTTGATGGGGACAAGGGCCTCATCCCCACAACCCTTGCCCGGTGGTTGTGGGGGTCTGCGGGCGGGGGGCTTATCGGAATCTGGAAGACCCCTTTAACAAAGGGGACCCCCAGATCCCGGCCCCCCCATGTGAATTGGTAAGGGGTACATTGTACCCTTACCATTTCACGAAGAAAGCATAAAAAATGTTTAAAAAAACACACAAACACCTTGAAAAAGTCCTTTATTTAAAAAAAAAAAAAAAACATTCCAGCGGTGAAATCCAGTGTCCCGCGGCGATCCCGATGTCCAGCGCTGTCCTTCATTGGTTGTGCCTGAGCGGACCTGATGGGGAACTCCCTCTCAGTATTTTAAATGTATAGACCCGCCCCTTCTAAAGTTCCCCATCAGGTCCGCTAAGCGGACCAGATGCGGAACATGTATTACCAAAGTGAGAGCAGTTCCCCATCAGGTCCGCCCCCTCGGTATGTCGGACCCGACTACGTCATTGTCTTGAGCGGGGAACTTCCTTCACTGTGTAATTTAAATTTACATAGTGAAGGAAGTTCCCCGCTCAAGCCAATGACGTAGGCGGGTCCGACATACCGAGGGGGCGGACCTGATGGGGAACTGCTCTCACTTTGGTAATACATGTATAGACCCGCCCCTTCTCATGTTCCGCATCTGGTCCGCTGAGCGGACCTGATGGGGAACTTCAGAAGGGGCGGGTCTATACATTTAAAATACTGAGAGGGAGTTCCCCATCAGGTCCGCTCAGGCACAACCAATGAAGGACAGCGCTGGACATCGGGATCGCCGCGGGACACTGGATTTCACCGCTGGAATGTTTTTTTTTTTAAATAAAGGACTTTTTCAAGGTGTTTGTGTGTTTTTTTAAACATTTTTTTACGCTTTCTTCGTGAAATGGTAGGGGTACAATGTACCCTTTACCAATTCACATGGGGGGGACCGGGATCTGGGGGTCCCCTTTGTTAAAGGGGTCTTCCAGATTCCGATAAGCCCCCCGCCCGCAGACCCCCACAACCACCGGGCAAGGGTTGTGGGGATGAGGCCCTTGTCCCCATCAACATGGGGACATCCTCCCCATGTTGAGGGCATGTGGCCTGGTATGGTTCAGGAGGGAGGGGGGCCGCTCTCTCATCCCCCCCTTTTCCCCTGCGGCCGGCCAGGTTGCGTGCTCGGATAAGGGGTCTGGTATGGATTTTTAGGGGGACTCCACGCCATTTTTTTTAAATTTGGGGTGGAGTTCCCCTTAAAATCCATGCCAGATCTGAAGGGCCTGGAATGGATATTTGGGGGAACCCCACGTCAATTTTTTTTTAAATTTGCGGCAGGGTTCCCCTTAATATCCCTTCCAGACCTGAAGGGCCTGGTAATTGAATTCTGGGGAACCCCCACGCTTTTTTTAATTTTTTTATCAATGACTTTTGAATGTATTGCCGGGAGCCGACAATTCATTAATAGCCGCGAGTCAGTTTTAAATGACTTTTTTTCTTTCAAAAATGACATTTTTTTCAGGGACAGTTCTAAGCACGGGAAACATGCGCCACTTCACATGCATATCATACACACCCCCCAGGTACAAAATTTAAAGGAATATTTCACTTTTATTTTTTCATTTTAAGCATTATTAAAATCACTGCTCCCGAAAAAACGGCCGTTTTTTAAATTTCTTTTTGCATTGATACATGTCCCCTGGGGCAGGACCCCGGTCCCCAAACACTTTTTAGGACAATAACTTGCATATTAGCCTTTATAATTAACACTTTAGATTTCGAACGTTTGAGTCCATTGTATTTAATAGGGTTCTAAAGTTTACACGAACATTTTGTCTGTTCGCAGGTTCTGGTGCGAACCGAACAGGGGGGTGTTCGGCTCATCCCTGCTGCTGATAATGACATGCTGCTCTTTACTGTAAATGCTTTCTGAATATATATTAAAATTGTATACTATATATGTAATGAGAAGCTTTTTTTTGCAACTAATGAGCCCTTAACACATCAAAATTACAGAGAGCAAGTTTGTTACTATGAAATAAATAGTCATGTTAGTATATTCTACTTTGCAAGGATAAATGGGCACTGGCAAATGGGTAAGTTCCAATAATATCATAATTATTTCACTTAAACACACATTAGCTTGTTTGTTCCTGTGGTCAGCAAGAGCACATTACAATGCATGTAATTAGCAATGTCATGCAGCTGGTGATTGCAGTACTTACTCAGGTCATGCTCATTTTCACAATCATTCCCTCTGTGTCTGGATTGATCTTCTCACTCTGTAGACATTAAAAGGGAAGGTGTAATTTATTGTAAATTCTAGATGTCTATATTTATTCATCTATTTAATGTAATTTGTAACTCCCAGCACAAATATGACCAACTAAGTGTGTTCTCTGCCCTCTACTCACCATTGGCACTGTTGATCATATTATTACATTTACCAACTTTCATGAGAATAATGCCCGCTGCTCCATATTTTCATGATCTTATAAAATGAACAGATTTGTAGATTGTTTCTCCCTATCCGGTGACTGCATGTCGGTATCCCTGCTTGATGACTGCCAACTACTAGATAAAATAAATTTGCTATACTTGGTCATATTTCATAAATACTGCAAAGACTCAAATGCAGTTACTTATAGCAACCAATCCGAATTCATCATACTGATGCCAGACTAGTCCAATATAGTTTGTATTGTTATAGGTGCAGTACAAGTTTGCTCATTGACTGTATTATTTAATAAGCCTGACAGTAAATTGTATTCAGCCAATAGACTGGAAAGCTTGCATAAAGAGAAAAAAGAGAAGGTAAACCACAGTCACTGTGACACTCTTAAACAGGACACACACCATAATCAGAAAAGATGGATGTCTTCATATACTTTACATATACATTTGTAAACTGTACATAGAAAAGACTTTTAAAGTGTATAACATTAAGCTACAGAGAGTCATCTGTCTCTGGGACAGGAAGTGAAGTATTTGAATATAGTTTATACCTAAATAAAAGAGAATAGTGAAAAAAGTATTGTAAACAGAAATGATTAAATACGATTTTTTGGTCCCCATTGGAAACTGCCCATCTTTTACCACACCTATATTTGTGTCTGTGGAATGGTACTGACAGCAGGCCGGTACACTGATAAGATATGATCGGCTTTGTCACATAGTGACAGATCACGCTACAGCCTGGTCCCAGGCACGATTAGGAAGGACATCATATGATGTCCACCCGGATTGACGAAAGTCCTGCCCGGCTAATATTTTGCAATAGTTTAGACGGGAAGTGGTTAATAAATATTGCTGTTATAGCAGCAGTTTGTCTTTAAACTGTTTAAAAATGGATATGAAGAGATTGCTCTACCAGTTTTTGACTTTATTCTTCATAAGAGAACTAGGCACAAAATATTTGGCAAGTTATGGTATGCCAAATATATATGTGTAGCGATACCTTCAACTAAGAAGGCCGCAGATTTAGTTTGGGCCCTGAAGACAGCTCCGCCAACCCCCGGCAATGTACTCGACCCCCTACTGGCATAGTTAGTTATGGCAGCAATATATTTCTTATACTGTATGAGTAAACTCAGACACCAAGGCAATAATGAAAGGGGTATCTAATTTACTTTAAGCTTATGGTAAAAAGGGTTAACAGTGGTAACGGTTTACAGGTAATAAATTGCAGAGCCCTGCAGCAATAAACATACTATGCATTAGATGAACAGTAAAGGTGCGCCGTGTGGGCGACCGTTAACTAGGCGCCCTGTGGCGCAGTAACTAAATTAACTAACTAGCTGGCCAGGCCTGGCTCAGATATCTAAAATTCAGTCTATAGGGGATGATGGTTTCTTCACCGGTAATTCTTTAAAGGTGGTGCACATAACAGAATAACATTTGTAATCCAGTGGGAAGATTGTAATGGAATAAATACTTTACTGAACAACCTCTGAGTTCAGCTCTGATATGGATCTCCAGTGAGAGTATCAGATTTAAACTTGTGGGCCACGGCAGTCTATAGGCACATCAGCAACAAACAGTATATGGTCTGAGCATACGCTCCCTCACCCCTCCGGACGCGATCCCAGTCCGGGAACTTCCACCGACTGTGTCCTCACACAGTGTCTCCAGCGATCGGGTCCCCGATCCAACCAAGGCTGTAGATGAGCAAAGTCAGATGCCACCCAGGCTCGCAGTGGGGTGGAAGGCTCTTTGGTGCTGCGCAAGGCCTCAGGCTTCAGGCCTTGCACTCCGGCACATCCGCACAGGAGGATCAGTCACTGAAGTCTCGTGTCCCAAAGAGGCCGAGCCCAGCCTTGCCTCCTCCTTTTATAACCCCTCCCATGAGTCTCTGGGGTGGAAACATGCCGAAATCGATTCTGGGCAAGGTAGTCCCGGGAGTCACTTTATACTAATACAACAATACAATAGTCATATATATGATATGCCAACCAAGCACTGTAGTTTTACTGCTACAGTGAGGGCCTGCTGTGCAGAATCGCATATATATATATATATATATATATATATATATATATATATATATATATATATATATACATATTTTGCATCTCCTTGTAGGGGGCGTGTGCCCGCCCATATGTGCTGTCACTGGCTCCAGCACATGCCAATCACCGGTTCTCAGCCAATGATTTATGGATGGGACCTGTCGATCATCAGAACGAGTGTCAGGAGACAGCTTTGTGTATGTAAACACAGCTTTCTACTGACAGCAGCAATGTTCTGGTTTTTGTTTCCCTGCAGAGCAGGGAATAAAAATGGACACAGCCCTCAGTAAAAGCACCACACAGTTCACACAGTAAACATAGTTAGGCATACGTTTAACCCTTTGACTGCCCCAGGTGTTAACCCCTTCCCAGCCAGTGTCATTAGTACAGTGTCTGTGTATATTATTAGCACTGATCACTGTATTGGTGTCACTGGAGATGTCAGTGGCAGTTAGTCAGTTCCCACACATTGTCAGTTGGTGTCAGATTGCCCTCCATCTCACTATAAGTCACTGATCACTGCCATTACTATTATAAAAAAAAATCCAGTATATATCTCAGTCTGTAACTGCTATAACTCTCATGTAAACAAATCAATATATACTTATTGTGTTTTTTAACCAAAGACATGTAGCAGAATACGTTTTGCCCTAAATGTATGAAGAAATTCGATTTTTTTTATTGGATATGTTTATAGCAGAAAGTAAAAATCAAGTATTTTTTAAATGTATGCATTTTTTCGTTTTATAATACACAAAATAAAAAACCCAGTGGTGATCAAATACCACCAAAACAAAGTTCTATTTTGTAGGAAAAAAATTATATGAATGTCGTTTGTGTACAGCATTGCATGACCACGCAATTACCAGTTAAAGTAGCGCAGTGCCGAATATCACAAAATGACCTTGTCATGAAGGGGGTAAAATCTTCCAGAGCTGAAGTGGTTAAGATATTTCTTTATACCGAAGGAATCATACTTTTTCCATAGCATGAGCATAACTCAGTGCAGCCATTTTTTTTACAAACTTTCCTCATTTGTATGGATTCTCAAGTAGAGGCTTTAAACTTGTAGATAAAAGGACAATTTATTTTAATATAGTCTATGCCTTCACATTCTACTTAGAATGCTGTATAATGGATACATTGATAATTAATAATTACAGAAAGTCAGAAATGAAGATCTAATAAGTGTAATATAGGGAAACAAATGTATTGTCTTAAAGGTAACTACTGCCTTGCAGGCTGATGTGCACCTGAAAACCATTAGCCATTAACAGCATATTACACTAATGGATTTTAAAGTGTTAGTCCAGCTTTGAATACATTTTCAGAAATACCTTCAGTATAATTAAAGTAATTTTACCAATTTATTTGTTTTCCCTTTTTATTTCTCTGATTTCCATAACTCACGTGGGAAACTGGTGTACGTTTTTTGTTGATCTATAAAGGGCTTACTTTTTACTTTGTCTAGAGAAGCCATATTTACTGGTCAAAAAATTTCCTAATTTTAGTAAATCGCCCACATCTGATTTAACCACAGACCTGCCAACTCGGTGATAGTGGTCTACAAATAAAGTGACCACGAACCTTTTAATCTTGTTTTTATGAAAACGGGTGTTTAAAAGCTCGCAATCCAAAAGAAAAATAAACTGGAGTGTAAAAGGTCACATGATATATACACACTACATCATCTAATGTGAGCTACAAAGAGGCATATATAGCATGCGCAATGTTATGCTAAGGCATAAACTCTGTTGCTCATTGATCATGGCTGCAGTTCTTGAGTCAACATTCCTGGCACTGAATATTCATCTCCCACCTCGCCTGCTATTACTGTCACTGATAAATTATAACCCAGTAGTATTCTATCGGATGTAGAAAGTGGACACACACATATTATTTGTTGATTTTCACAACAGTGTTTATAGCACAGACATGAGCAATAAGAGGCAGTGCAGCAATAAATAACAAGATAAGTCTTTCCAGCTCCCTAAGTGAATGAATGTTTAAATATATACTTTATGATGTTTCACTGCATCATTAAATCTCTATGTGACTCCCAAAGCTGTCTTTCCTGCACCTCACCATTTATTCCTTACAGAACTAAAGCTAGAAAATTGAAACTGAAATGATATGTCATATGTCTGCTAACATATGTATTCTAAAGGAAAATGTTGCTTATAGAAATGTTTTGCATTTATACCATCTAAGTTTATTGCTGACTAACCATTTGCTTTTTTTTGGGAAGCAGCATGGTTATGCAATAGCATAGTTTATTGAACTTAAAGTGGTTCTAAATTAGTTTATTTTTATTTTTTTTATTGTTACTTTTTTTATTGAATAGAAAAAGGAGAACCAATAATGCCGTGTACACACGATCGGTTTTACAGATGAAAACAGTCCGATGGACTTTTTTCATCAGACAAACCGATCATGTATGGGCCCCATCTGTCTTTTTTTTCATCGGTGAGAAAAAATATTATATGTTTTTTAAATTTATCCGTTGGGGAAAAAAACGATAGCAAATTCCGATAGTCTGTGTGGAACTCCATCGGACAAAAAACCCACGCATGCTCAGAATCAAGTCGACGCATGCTCTGAAGCATTGAACTTCAGTTTTCTCGGCATGTCGGAGTGTTTTTCGTCATGGCGTTTGGGACGGTCAGATTTTTGACTGATGGTGTGTAGGCAAGACTGATGGAAGTCAGCTTCATTGGATTACCGATGGAAAAATCCATCAGATTAGAATCCATAGGAAATCCGATCGTGTGTACAGGGCTTAAGAGTACATAATTGTAACATGACAAAAAAATGACATGGTTTTTTTTTAAAACACTTCACCCAAACTACAGTTTTACAGCACTAGAATGCAATAAAAAGAAAAGGGTATGGAGTGATAAAGGAATACATGTGAAATGCAGAAATTCAATAGCAGTTGGTTGTCGTTGTGTTAACACATTTGTACTACACATAGAAGATAGGGGAAGTAAGCTATAAATTTAAGATGGTGCTATCTTGATATACCTAAAGTTTATATAGAAACCTAAAAGGTTATGTAACTCACAGCTACCAAATGATAGATGTGTTCCTCAGGAGAGTCACTAATTATAAAATATTTAAAAAAATGGGGAAGGTAAAAAGCTTAAGCGATTAAGTTTATAATTTATGAGGTAAAATCTGAAGCTTCTGTAGTTGGGCTGAGGCCGGTAGGAGAAAAAAAAAGAAGGGGGAAAAGTTGGAGCTGAAAATAAAGGAATAAAAGGGGTAGAGGGGGGTGGAGAGGGTTAGGATATGGGGGGGCACATTTCAGCTGAGGGGGAGGGGGCTTTACTATTGCATTAGTTCGATAAGTGGGTTAGTAATCAAGGTAAAGCAGGGAGGTATTTTACCCATTGGCTCTAAAGCCCCTCAAACTTAGGGATTTTAGTAGCCTCTATTTTGGCATGGATCATTGCTTGGGTGATATCATGTTAAACTGCAAATTGGCGTAGGTTGGGGGATTTCCATGATTTTGTAATGATTTGTTTAGCCGCTGTGGTGACCTGTAGGAGTAATTTGAGTTTGTGAGCTGTCAATTTGTTTGTTTTTTTGTTTAATAGAGCCACTGTTGGGTCATGGGGGAATGTATATAATTGTAAATATGTTGGACCAAAAGATTTTAGCTGTGGGACATGCTCACCAAATGTACAGGTGCGTACCAGGAGTAGGGAGTATTGTGGAACATATTTTGCAATCCTGGTGGGAACCAGGTACCAGCGGGTCAATACCTCATAAATTATTTCCGGAGCTACGGTATTGTGTGAAGAGGATATGGTGGTTTGCCAGATAAGACCAATCGGACAAATTTAGATTAACGCCTAGGTCTTTCCCATTTGGAGGTGTATGGAGGAGGGGTATTGGCAGAGATTCCAAAAGGAAGAGAGTACAGGTCTGGGGCGAGGCCTCTCCTATGTGGATCACTTTTGCAGGTGCATTCAAAGAGGGACATTTGATGGGGCAGAGGAGTCCTTAGGGATGAGTGGGGTAAAGAAATGTTGAAGTTGGAGGTAACAGAAAAACTTAGAGGTGGGTAGGTCATAAGTCTCACAGAGTGACTGGAAAGGATTAATGCCTGTGTGTGTCATAAATGTATGAGCCCTAAGAAAAAGAGATAAAACGCGGGGTTGCTCAAAAAAGAAAGTAGGGGATTTTCTGTGGATTGGAGGTTGTAACGAGTTTTAAGACTGTCCCAAAGAGAAAGAGAGTGTAGAGTAACTGTGTTAAGGTCCGGTGGTCTGAAGGACGGAGTCTAAGAAGGTTAGCGACAGATAAAGGGTCACAGTCAACTGATTCTAGGGCCACCCAGAGGTGGATTTCAGAAGAGGGCATGAAATTTCAGAAGAGTGACTAGTTGAGCCTCATAATAATGCGGAGATACATCTGGTGTGGAATTGGCGGTTATATAGTTTTTAAGTGCTATATCTTGGCAATGAGCAGGAGGAGTTAGCATGCTATTGTTGATATACCAGGTGGGATATTTGGAGGTAGGCACCAACGAGGATAGAGTAGTGATGACAGAACTATGATCGGTCCAGGGAAATGTTTGCATGATGGAAGACGAGAGCAAGGGGAAGTGTCCTATAGTAAGGAATATGTGTTCTATTCATGAAAACATTTTGTGGGGGTGTAAATAGTGGATGTATTGGCATCTGACAGGATAATGTTCCCGCCAAGAGTCCAATAAAGAAAAGCAATGCAAGAGTTGTTGGAAGGTTCATTTGGATGCAGGAGAGGAGGAAAGCTGAGGTGATTTGCCTAAAAAAGGATATGGAGTATGGTTAGAGTCTTCACAAACAAGTAATATTCTGCATTTATGGGAGTCTATTACAGAAAATTTGTGAGAAGGAAGTGCACTTTTGTTGGGGGCATAATATAATACAACTATGACTTCCGTGTGTAGTAGTAGGCCTGTCAAAATAAGGTATCGGCCTCCGGGTCCTTAATTTCTGCCAGGAGTGAAAGGAGTAGTCCGATGGAAAGCTATTAAAACACCTCTGCGTTTGGTGGAGGTTGAGGTCGTAAAAGCCTGTGGGTAGGAAGGACTAAAGAATGTGATTGTGGAGTAAAATGAGTCTCCTGCAGGCATATCACATGAGCTTTAAGGGAGGCAAATGACCAGAAGGCCTTAGTGCATTTATGTGGAGAGGTAAACCTTTGTACATTATGGGTAAGCTGAAGGTTTACAATCACTTTATTAGTCTCAATAGCATACTATATCTTGGAATTTTTTGTTAACCAGCAACTGTGTAAGGATGATGGTGGGGAACTTAAGGTATTACATTAGTCCCTGTCTTTACCTTTGGCGCACCCACTTAAGTGCCAGTATACTCTAACTAGCTTCCCATGTTCATCTGATTCCTGACAAGTAGACTTCTCCTACTTTAGTTTTTAAATCCCTTTTTAACCTATAATTTACATTGTGGTTAATGGGAGAAGATTATAAATTAAGGTCTCATTTTCATTCCATTTTAATATTATTTTTTAAGATATTGTTTTGTGAAAAAGTAAGTGAGAAAATAAATTAAAACTGAAAGAGAGAATCCAAACTTCAACTGCTGTAAAGAGGGAATAAAGCATAATCACAATGACTGAATAAACTATAATAACTAGATAAAAAGGTGTGCGTTTTCTTTCCCTCTTCATTCCTTTCTTTTATTACTGAATGTTTTATGACTGAATGTGTGTGTATATCCTACTTTGACCTTGCCAGGAACAGTAAGGTAGCATAAATGTCAGCATGTACTGATGCTAGTTAATAGATTAGTATAACTATATGCCGCTGTCAGCATTGAAAAGTATATATACACTAATCTATTGTATAATATTTTGTAGATGCCCAACAAATGTTGATTTTGCTTGTATGTGGTGGACATATATGACAGATTGGTGTCAAAACCGGTAATTACTGAAGTAATTAACATAGAAAATGAACAAATAGGTTAATGTTCTTAGACACTGTGTTAAAATGCCCTGGTAGGTCTTCTGTAAGTTGATACAGACTTACTTGGCATAAAAGTGTCAGACTAACAATACACATTGGTCAGCAATTATCTCTGATTAACAGAGCGTGCACAGTACTGTGCATTAGAGAAACTAATGGCAGTAGTAAATGACCTTTGAAGAAAGGTTTGGAAAAGTTTGGCACCCCTGGTTTCCATATACAGATATAAACTGATTTGCAAAGTTTTGGCACAGGAAAATGGTTTGAGGGTTACAGTACCGTGATTCCTAAAATAAAATATGACAAAACAATACAATGTGTTATGCAAAGAAAATAAGACATGCAGATATACAAGGAAGTGTAACTCTCTTCCCATAAAAGAATATTAAAATATTGTAGTAAACAAATTCTATTTATTCAAAATTTTAACAGTTTATGCCCAGGTTCACACTAGGCTGCGGGAATGAAGCCGTGCGAGTTTAGTTGAACTCGCACAATTTCACTCCCGCTTGTCAGTCCCGATTTCGGCCGCAATTAGAGATATCTGTGCAGTTGCTGCACAGATGTCAATGTAAATCGCGGGCCGAAATCGCAAAAAGTAGTACAGAAACTACTTTTTGAAATCGGTGCAGTGCCGCAGATGCGGCACCGCACCGATTAGGACGGTGCCATTGCCGGCAAATTCCGCCGATTTGACATGCGATTTGACAAAACGCACCAGTGTGAACCAGGGCTCATGGAAAGAAAATAACTTCTTAAATTCTACTCCATCAGTAATCCACCTGTTATATCTCTGCAAACGTTCATACTATGGGCTTTCTACTTTTCTGTGAATAAACAATGGCAGTAGCTGCTTGCTATATGAGATAGACATAAAGAGAAATATACATTGGTAGTCTGAGTGCTTGTGCCACTATTTCACCCTTGTGCACAGAATGCTTTGCTGTCATCCATTGTAAAAAAAAAAGTAAACTTGCCTAAAGATCAATGCTGAGAATGCATCATAAAGGTCAATATGCACTTTGGTAAATTGCCCGTGTGGAGGAAACCTCATCAACTCTGTATGTCTACAACCATCTCCAGGGAGAAAACAATACTCCTTCTAGCACTTAAGTACATGTAAAGGATAATCACTTACACAGTGTTAGAATCATCCTTTATAAACATGACTGACTTTTGAATAGCTTGTGCCATTTGCTTGCAATGAGGCATGTTTTATGTGACTGGTTTTTGACACATTGTTTTGGAATGTCAAAAAGTATGTCAGGATTTTAATGTTTTAAAACCTAATGTATGTAACTAAAGTTTATAAAGGGTTATTCTCACTCTATGCACGTATCTACATGTACCCATGAGCTGGAAATAGTATTGCTTTAACTCTGGAGTTAGTAGAAGCCAAATGGAGTTTATGAGGTTTCCCTTCACACTGGCAACTTACCAAAGTGCATATTGACCTCCAATTTGCAGTTTGAGGTTTGATCATCTGATAAAAGTGCTGCAAGCTTGCTAAAGTGACATATTTTTAACTGGCTCGCATCAAAAGATCTATACATTTGAACAAATAACCGCTCAAGCACTCAAAAGTCACCAAATTAAATTTGTAGAGTAATTCTGTGGAGTCGATGCTTCTTCTAGTGTAATGCTTCAATGATAAAGTCCTCCTCAGACAAGGAAATCTTTCTTTTGTAGACCTATACATTTATCCAGATACTAATATCACATTGAAAAAGATTTTTGCTAATATAACCATAGAAGGTACCTCTTTAGTTCGTCAAGTATGCTTGAAGAATTATCTGCTTGTCTAGAGCTAAATGAACTGGCATGCATCAAAGCCACATACCTTCACATAGTTACATAGTTGGGTTGAAAAAAGACACAAGTTCATCTAGTACAACCATAAAACATGATGCAGGGGGTCCCCGACTTAAGAACGCCCGACTTATGAACGACTCCTACTTACGAACGGGCCTCAATTCCGGCTGCTTGTGCTCCACGATGGTCCCGGATACCTCCGAGCAGCTATCTTGCCACATTCCACACATTTCACACTGCGGTACTTCATGTACTGCATGGCCATAAGTGCCCGGAACATGCCACATTCCTGCACAGGCAGAAGCTGGAACATCTCACATCCCTGCACAGGTGGAAGTTACACTTACAAGCAGTGTTCTGACTTACGAACAGATTTCACTTACGAACAAACCTTCAGTCCTTATTGCGTGCGTGGACCCCCTGTATTGCATTTATACGCATCCTGCTATATCAAGTGCATGCCATTCTTATATGTAACTTATATTATGGTGGGCATAAATCTCAGTGACGGGGACAAGAAAGTGTACATTCAGATTGTCTAAGCAGTTTAAAATGTTCCTCATGGTAAGTAGTGTTTATAGAGCCAGAAGCAGAAAGAGATTAAACTGGCCCATGTGTTTAAAAGCAATTTCCAGTTTACTATTTTCTGATAACTGACCAAAGAGGGACTATTTTGCCTTCTAACCATTACACAAATAGCTATACAACTTGTGTTTGCATCATTTGTCAACGCCAAAGTCTATTCCCATCAATTGTAATAAATTCACAGAATATCATTAAACCTGACCGAAAGTGTCACACTGATCAGGGTCTGTCAGGCAATAGGTAAAATAACAGTTCTTGGTCTGTGTTGAGTTAGGCTGATACAAAGTGACCAATTGTTTAATATAGGCAATACGGTACAGGCACCTTCTGTAAGATTGTCACACTAGAATTCTTTAAAAACAATAATTTTAAAGATTGCACAAAATAATAGAAAAAACTGGCAGAGGATTTGACCCTAGCTCACTCTACCAAATGTAAAAAAATAAAAATAAAAAATTATCTGGAGCTGTCGGCCATTAAAATAGGCTCCCCTGTAAATGCATATTTTTTTTACAGGCAAACCTCATATGCTATGTCACTAGAATACAGGATCCGTGCATAGTTCTACAGATCAGTCTTCTGTATGCTATTCAGAAATGCAATTAGATCCACAGTCTTCCCTTTTAGTGTGATGAAATTTTTGATTTCCATTTATTATTTTCTATCTTAGATTGAACTCCAGCGAATAACAATTTACTGCAGTCCAAAACAGGCGGCTCAAGAAAACTGCTGTGAGGTATCTGATGGAATGGTAAGATTAGTTTCTGTAAATGTATGTTGTCATTTCAGTATAAACTGCATGTCATATTGTGTACCTGTACGTGATCCAGTCTTTACTAAAAAGCACTGTGAACTAACAATTTTCTGAAGAACAGAGCTTGCCCTGTGTTTAAGATAAACAACTAAAATATATTTGAAATCAAGATATAAAGTAAAATAAAAAAAATCTGTATTCAGTAAGTAAACTTGGCATCTCTGTTGAATTTTTTCTTTGCTAAATTTTTTTTCTTTCTCGTACATCACGGAACACAGAGCGACATAGTCATTACTGATGGGTTATATAGATACCGTCAGGTGCTGGCACTGGCAACTTCCAAAACCGGAAGTACCCTCCCCTATATAAGCCCCTCCCATCCGGGAGCACCTCAGTTTTTTGCCAGTGTCTAAGGTGTTGGCCAAGAAGAAACATGTGTTTTTCACTGAGCTTTCGTACAGGTTCTTTTGGGCCTCAGTAAGCTATTCCGGATCCGACCAAAAAAGCTTCATAGCTAAACGGTCGGTACCCGGGCCTTGCAGAGAAGAGCAAGGTTTTGCCTGTAATGCTTCTCTTAGGAGAGCTGGACCCTGGGATCCAGAGCTCTGGTCATACCCACGACCAAGATGTTTTCTGTGCAGGGTGCTATACAGGTCCAGGGGAGTGGAATCCTTGGGAACCCGGTCCCTGAAGGTTTGATTACAATGCCTGCCGTGATAGGTGAAGTTTGGGCTTTTGTGGACCAAACAAAGTCCTGCGGCGGGGAACAGGTAAGTGGGGGCCCCCAGGAACTTGGTTCTATTGGGGGACCCCCAAGCCTAATTTGTCTTTCTGTCTGTTACCTAATGGTATTCCCGCAAAATTCTGTGCATGCCTGTAACTACTAAAAAAATAAAACATTTTTTTTTTTCTTGACCACCATTAAAAATTATTACATTATATATTTAATATATTAGACTGCGGTACCTGTGTTTGTCCACTAGAGGCCGCTGTGGAATGTTTTCTTGTCATGTGGACTAGTTTCTTCTCAGCAGAGCAAGTCCAGGCAGATGGTGAGTTCTCTTATGGGAAACTGCTTCCTCTGCCATGTTGCAATGCTCGTCCATCCCCCGGCCTGCGGCAAAGAGGGGCCCTGGCTCTTGTCCCTAGTTTCCATTTTTTCGAAATTAGCGCCAAAGGCGCACGTGGCCGCGCGCGTGCGCGTGCACGCGCCTCTATATATAGAGGTGAGCCGGAAAAGGGGGCGGAGCCTGGGGGATGACGCTCTGTGCGCGCCGCAGCGCTTCTGCGCATGTGCGGGCGTCCCAGCATGTTAAAAATCACAATTTTGTGTGGTGAGCTGGCTATGAAGTACAGAGACAGAGCTGGCAACATTTAAAAAAGGGCATACAGCAAGCGGTTGATACAGGCATCCCCTAGAAAGGCACATTAGTAGACACCAACTGTTTCTTATAGCAGCATTTATGCTAGACTATTGTCAGTAACTGGTGTATTTCGGCTGGAATACCTCAGCTTTGTGGCTTAGGAATATGCCGTCTAAAAACTCCGGGACTAGAAATTCCAGGAGGAATAGGGGGTCTCCATCGGGCTCTGAGGATCTTGGGCATGCTTTGGCTGCACCAGTCTCCCCTGAAGAATCAGAGGTTAGTGACCGTAGAGCACCCTCAGGAGTACCTGGTACTGTGGCTGTCCTCAGTTCACCTGCTCCTGTGTATGTAACAGAGGAGGTTTTTTCCTCAGCTCTGGGAGGGCTGGAAGAGAGATTGTCAGCATTGATCGCGGCTTCCCTGTCACAGGAGAAAAGCGGCCGATCTCCGTCTCCTCCCTCAGAGTGCCTGTTAACAGAGCAACAGTCCCATACAGGGATCGACCTACCTGAAGGGGATCAGGATGAGGTCGATTCGGTTGTAGAGGAATCAACAGTGGAAGAGCCGTTCTCAGCATCACATGCTGAAAGGTTATGGGTTCAGTCCCTGACTAATATGGTCCGATCAGCATTTAAAATGCCACTTGCGGAGCCATCATCCACTTCTGTCTCCTCGTTGGGGTCGCTAAAAGCTCCCCAGACTGTTTGTTCCTTTCCGATCCATCCTTTACTGGAAGGGCTCATTTACCAGGATTGGGAGCATCCTGACAAAATATTTACTCCCCCTAAGAGATTTCCGGTGGTCTATCCCATGGAGGATAAGTTCATCAGAAAATGGAAGGTCCCTACAGTGGACGCAGCCATCTCTTGTGTGAATAAATCACTGACATGTCCGGTGGATAATGTCCAAATGTTCAAGGACCCAATAGATAAAAAATTGGAGTCCTTATTAAAATCTGCTTTTTCTACAGCAGGATTGGTGACACAACCAGCAGTGGCAGCTATTGGGGTCTGCCAAGCAGTGAAGGATCAGTTTAAACAGGTCTTAAGGGACTTGCCAGATCAGCAGGCTCTTGCCCTAGCTGATCTACCTAGAGCCTTATGCTTTGCGGTGGACGCCATAAAGGATTCAATCCATCAGGCCTCCCGCCTTACGCTGTCTGTAGTACATATGCGCAGGCTTCTATGGCTCAAAAACTGGTCTGCTGAAGCTCCCTGTAAAAAATTGCTGGTCAGCTTCCCATTTCATGGTGAGCGCTTATTCGGGGAAGACCTGGACAAGTATATCCAGAGAATTTCCAGCGGTAAAAGTACACTTTTGCCGGTTAAAAATAGAGTTAGAGGTCCCTCTTTTAAGAGGCCAGCTTCTCCAGTCCCTAGGACATCGGCTGTGAAACAGTTCCGACGGCCTCCTCGGTCAAATCCCGGAGGTAAAAATCAGGGACAGTTGCAGGGTAACAAGAAGCCCTGGAGCAGGAGAGGTACAAAACCTCCCCCAAAGTCAAATGCATGAAGGGTTGCCCCCACTCAATCGGGTGGGGGGAAGACTTCAGTTGTTCACAGAGACCTGGCGGGACACGATCCGAGACAGATGGGTGCTCTCCGCAGTAAATCTGGGATACAAATTGGAGTTAAAAAACTCCCCTCCTTCCCGCTTTATAAGGTCAAACGTGCCAAGGGATCCCCAGAAGAGAGGATCCCTCCTGTTGGCACTGGAACAATTATTGCTCCAAGCAGTAATTATAGAGGTTCCCCTGGAAGAATGGGGGTTCGGGTTTTACTCAAACCTCTTTACAGTTCCGAAGCCAAACGGGGACGTGAGGCCCATATTAAATCTAAAAGGGCTAAACAAATTCCTACATATCAGGACTTTCCGGATGGAGTCGATCCGATCGGTAGCCACTGCCCTACAAGGGGAGGAATGGTTAGCCTCGATCGACATCAAAGATGCTTATTTGCACATTCCCATCTTTCCAGCCCACCAAAAATTCCTACGCTTTGCGGTAGAAGGGCGCCATTTTCAGTTCAGAGCCTTACCCTTCGGTCTGGCCACAGCACCAAGAGTGTTCACAAAAATTCTGGCCCCATTATTGGCCAATCTAAGGACACGAGGTGTAACGATAATGGCATATCTAGACGACTTGTTGCTGATAGACCACTCAGTGGAAAAACTAGAAGTGGTTGTTCACGAGACAATCAAGTTTCTGGAATATCACGGTTGGATTATCAACCGAGACAAGTCAGCCCTAAAACCAGTCAAAAGTCTGGAATACTTGGGGCTAAGGCTGGATTCAGACCAGAGAAAAATTTTCTTGCCTCAAGAAAAGGGGTCGTCTTTGAGAGATTTGATCCACTTAGTGGGTTCAAAAAGACAGCCATCCATACGCCTGTGCATGAGGCTGCTGGGAAAAATGGTGGCATCATTCGAAGTAGTACCCTATGGTCAATTCCATTCAAGGAAATTGCAAAGGGCCATACTGTCAGCCTGGAACAAAAAAGTTCAGGCTCTGGACTTACCAATGTCCTTGTCCCCTTCCGTTCGCAAGAGCCTCCGCTGGTGGTTGGTTCCCCAGAATCTGGAAAGAGGGAAATCCTTCAGTCCGATTTCCTGGAAGGTGGTCACTACAGATGCCAGCCTTATAGGCTGGGGAGCAGTACTGGAGCAATGGTCTCTCCAGGGCAAGTGGTCAGAAGCAGAAAAGGCCCTGCCCATCAATCTCTTAGAGATACGAGCAGCCCGGTATGCCCTAGTAGCATGGACATCCAAACTCCAAGGGTCCCCTGTCAGAGTTCAATCAGACAATGCCACAGCAGTGGCATATATCAATCATCAGGGGGGCACCAGGAGTCGTGCAGCCCAGAGGGAAGTAAATTACATCCTGAAATGGGCAGAAAGATATGTCCCAGCCATATCCGCGGTATTCATTCCAGGAGTGGAGAATTGGAAGGCGGACTTTCTAAGTCGCCAGCAATTATGCCCAGGGGAATGGTCCCTTCACCCCGAGGTTTTCCGGACAATATGTCAGCGGTGGGGAACACCGGATGTAGATCTTCTAGCATCCAGATTCAACACAAAAGTGGACAGGTTTGTCTCTTGGACAAGGGATCCCCTAGCGTGCGGCTCGGATGCCCTAGTGTTCCCTTGGGATCAGTTCAAGCTGATATATGCATTCCCACCGCCACAATTGTTACCTCGATTACTCCGCAGAATCAGGGTAGAAAAGAAACCAGTGATTCTGGTGGCTCCAGCGTGGCCCCGAAGAGCATGGTACGCGGAGATTGTAAAAATGTCTGTGGGGAGTCCTTGGACCCTCCCACATCGTCCGGACCTGCTTTCGCAAGGACCGATATACCACCCTTCCTTACCAGCCCTAGGTTTGACGGCCTGGCTATTGAAGCCCACATTCTAAAAAAGAGAGGGCTCTCTAATTCTGTGGTATCTACCATGATCAATGCCAGGAAGCCGGTATCCAGGCAGATCTACTATAGAATCTGGAAGGCGTACATCGCCTGGTGTGAGGCCAAGAAATGGCATCCACGTAAATACGTAATAGGTAGGATTCTGGACTTCCTACAATGGGCTGTAGATAGGAAGCTTGCCTTGAGTACTATCAAGGGTCAGATTTCGGCCTTGTCAATATTTTTTCAAAGGCCCTTGGCTTCGCATTCACTAGTCAAAGCCTTTATACAAGGAGTGATGCGTATTAGTCCTCCGGTTAATATTCCCATATGTCCATGGGATCTAAACTTGGTTCTGTCGGTTCTACAGAAACAACCATTTGAACCATTACAGCATATTTCCTTGGTGCTTCTCACCAGGAAATTGATTTTTCTAGTAGCCATTTGTTCGGCTAAAAGAGTATCGGAATTAGCAGCTATGTCCTGTAAGGAGCCATATCTGGTTATCCATAAGGACAGAGTAGTGTTACGTCCTCATCCAGCCTTTCTTCCTAAGGTGGTATCGAGTTTTCATTTGAACCAAGATGTGGTTCTTCCTTCTTTTTTCCCCAAACCTACTTCGGTAGAGGAAAAGTTATTGCATTCTTTGGATGTAGTAAGAGCAGTTAAAGCTTATCTAAAAGCCACTGCTCAGATTCGCAGAACGGATACTTTGTTTATTCTGCCGGAAGGCCCCAGAAAGGGTCAGGCAGCGTCAAAATCTACTTTAGCCAAGTGGATTCGACAGGTCATAATACAAGCCTATGGCTTGAGAAGGAGACCGCCTCCGTTCAAAGTTAGAGCGCACTCCACGAGAGCAGTTGGAACTTCATGGGCAGTGCATCACCAGGCCTCCCTGGCTCAAATCTGTAAGGCCGCAACATGGTCTTCAGTACACACGTTTACTAGGTTCTACCAGGTGGACGTTAGAAGTCAGGAGGATGTCGCCTTTGGGCGCAGTGTGTTGCAGGCCGCAAAAGATCCTCATGTCTGATAGCGCTCAGCTTATATATGGTGTATCCCCCCCCTCATTTGGCATTGCTTTAGGACATCCCATTAGTAATGACTATGTCGCTCTGTGTCCCGTGATGTACGAGAAAGAAAATAGGATTTTTATAACAGCTTACCTGTAAAATCCTTTTCTTGGAGTACATCACGGGACACAGAGCTCCCGCCCCTCTTTGGGGACACTTATTGCTTTGCTACAAAACTGAGGTGCTCCCGGATGGGAGGGGCTTATATAGGGGAGGGTACTTCCGGTTTTGGAAGTTGCCAGTGCCAGCACCTGACGGTATCTATATAACCCATTAGTAATGACTATGTCGCTCTGTGTCCCGTGATGTACTCCAAGAAAAGGATTTTACAGGTAAGCTGTTATAAAAATCCTATTTTCCACTGTCACCATAGAATGATAATTTACTCTGAAACTTGCCCGGATGGAGGCATTTGTGAATAATGCAGCTTTGTTTGCAATTACTTTGTCGCAAACTCGTCAAATGTATTTTACTGTGAATCTTTCCTCAGATAGTTATTTTAAACTGTGCTGTAAAGATGTTTAATGGCCCCGTTAAGTTGTTTTATTTTGTTCTCACTATAAAAATACAATCCATTACTTTTCTTTTGGACAAAATACTACTTTGTGTGGGTGTGTTTTTTTTTTTTTTTTTGTGAACATAGATGTTGTATTATGATTGTCTGCAACATCGGCAGAATAGATGCTTCAGCAACCTGTTATTTTGTTGGTAATGTATAGAATACAACATTCAAACACATTCACTTAATAGCTCTTTAGTTATTGGTGCATTTTATTGCATGGAGACATTTCTTATCCAAGCTTAATTGTCACATTAGGGTTGAATTTCTAAGGATTGTTCTCTTTGCAAGAAAATTTACCCTAGATCATAGTGAATGTAGTAAAATTTCAAATACTCATTCAATTACTAATCATGTGAATGGTAAATAAAACAATATAGAATTTTTGCTTACACATGATTGGATGATGAAAGTCAGAAAAGCTTCACCTCCTTCACTAAGCACTGGGGAAAATAGCGACCAGTCTTTGTCTTTGGTAAAAATAAAAAACAAACAAAAAAAATGTAACACAGTCCATATCATAAGGTATGTTTTTTTAGATTTAACCACTTATGGACTGCCCCACGCAGATATACTTTGGCAGGGTGGCCCTCCTGCGTGAAATTGCGTATATGTATGTGATTTTGTGCATGGGGTCTAACATGCGCGCACGCGCCGCCTGTGACTTGCTCCCGCTGTGAATGGACACAGCAGGAGCCAATCAGTGGGTCCGGTGGATGTGATGTCCGCCGGAACCCGCTGATAATTCTGAGAGGCAGAACAGCAGTCTGCCTATGAACACAAGGCAGACCGCCATTCTGCCAGAGGGAAAATGGAGAGCTTGTGTTTCTGCTAGAAACACAGGTCTGTTTTCCTCCACAGATCTGTTTTCCTTTAGTCAAAGCACACCCCCCACAGTTAGAAAGCACCCCCTAGGGACACATTTAACCCTTTGATTGCCCCTGATGTTAACCCCTTCCCTGCCAGTGTCATTTGTACAGTGACAGTGCATTTTTTTTAGCACTGATCACTGTATTGGTGTCACTGGTCCCCAAAAAGTGTCACTTGGTGTCAGATTTGTCCACTGCAATGTTGCAGTCCTGCTAAAAAAATTCTGACCGCCGCCATTACTAGTAAAAAAAATAAAAATAAAAATTACATAAATACAGGTGAAACTCGAAAAATTGGAAAATAATGCAAAAGTTCATTTATTTCACTAATGCAACTTAAAATCAATACAGGACTATGCCTCCCTTAGATGTTGTAGTAAATGGGCAGAAGACATCAGAGATATAGATGGGGACCAGTGGGATATGGCGTTGGACTCTATTCCGGCGGTATCTGTATCAGCGTCCCACAAATTATCACAATTATTTATTCTGCATAGGGCCTATAGAACACCAGTACAGCTTTACAAGTGGGGAGGAAGGGACTCCCCCTTGTGCCCAAAGTGCAAAGTACAGCAAGGGGACTTTATACATCTAATTTGGAGGTGCCCATAACTCCACAGATACTGGGAGGAGGTTTCCCAGAACATCACAAGAGTGGCCCAGGTACCTATACCCTTGGACCCTCTAGTGTACCTGCTTGGGGCGATTGAAGCTGAAAAGTTCTCACAAGGAAGGTACTATATGATAACAAGACTGATGTGCCTGGCTAGAAAGCTAATAGCGCGATATTGGATGGCAGAGACGGTTCCCACAGGGAAGCAGTGGATTGCGTATGTCAATTCCTTGCTTTTCAGAGAACGGCTCGCCTACAGATGTAGAAAGGCAGTGGATAAATTCAATCTTATATGGCAACCATGGCTGGAGGATCCTAGCCTTGTGTCATTACAACTGGTAAAGGATAGGCTCCTGATGTAGAAACCTATGGGGCGGCTGGGGGGGGGGGGGGTGAATTATAAGTTTAATGCGCTAATGACAATGCATTCGATTTGGGAGAGCTTGCGAACAGGAGAAAAGACCCAGGTTGTTAAGATTCAAAGGGTTGGGTGGGGGGGGGGGGTTGGGGGGGAGTAAAAGGGAAACATTTAAATGTCACTGTTGTACTGTAAATTGATTAGGCTTTTTTTTTGTATGGACAGGAATTTTAATATGCTTTTGTTTATATATCAATGTGTAAGACTAAATGCACAAATCACATGTATTGATTGAGCAAATGAAAAATAAAAGGATTTAAAAAAATGCAACTTAAAAGGTGAAACTCATATATAAGATAGACTCAATACATGCAAAGCAAGATAGTTCAAGCCGTGATTTGTCATAATTGTGATGATTATGGCTTACAGCTCATGAAAACCCCATATCCACAATCTCAGAAAATTTGAATATTGTGAAAAGGTGCAATATTCTAGGCTCAAAGTGTCCCACTCTAATCAGCTAATTAAGTCATAACACCTGCAAAGGGTTCCTGAGTCTTTAAATGGTCTCTGTCTGGTTCAGTAGGAATCACAATCATGGGAAAGACTGCTGACCTGACAGTTGTGCAGAAAAACATCATTGACACCCTCCATAAGGAGGGAAAAGCCTCAAAAGGTAATTGCAAAAGAAGTTGGATGTTTCCAAAGTGCTGTATCAAAGCACAATAATAGAAAGTTATGTGGAAGGGAAAAGTGTGGAAGAAAAAGGTGCACAAGCAGCAGGGATGACCGCAGCCTGGAGAGGATTGTCAGAAAAAGGCCATTCAAAAGTGTTGGGGACTTTCACAAGGAGTGGACTGAGGCGGGAGTCAGTGCATCAAGAGCCACCACACACAGACGGATCCTGGACAGGGGCTTCAAATGTCGTATTCCTCTTGTCAAGCCACTCTTGAACAACCAATAACGTCAGAAGCGTCTTACCTGGGCTAAAGAAAAACAGACCTGGTCTGTTGCTCAGTGGTCCAAAGTCCTCTTTTCTGATGAGAGCAAATTTTGCATCTCATTTGGAAACCAAGGACCCAGAGTATGGAGGAAGAATGGAGAGGCACACACTGCAAGATGCTTGAAGTCCAGTGTGAAGTTTCCACAGTATGTGCTGATTTGGGGAGCCATGTCATCTGCTGGTGTTGGTCCACTGTTCTTCATTAAGTCCAGGGTCAACGCAGCCGTCTACCAGGAGATTTTGGAACATTTCATGCTTCCTACCACAGACTAGCTCAATGGGGTTGCTGACTTCATTTTCCAGCAGGACTTGGCACCTGCCCACACTGCCAAAAGCACCAAAACCTGGTTCAATGACCATCAGATTAATGTGCTTGGTTGGCCAGCAAACTCGCCTGACCTGAACCCCATAGAGGATCTATGGGGCATTTCCAAGAGAAAGATGAGACCGAACAATGCAGAAGAGCTGAAGGCGGCTATTGAAGCATCCTGGTCTTCCATAACACCTCAGCAGTGCCACAGGCTGATAGCTTCCATGCCACGCCGCATTAAGGTAGTCATTTCTGCAAAAGGGGCCCAAACCAAGTACTGAGTACATATGCATGCTACTTTTCAGAGGTCCGATATTGTTCTATGTACAATCCTTGTTTTATTGATTGCATGTAATATTCAAATTTTCTGAGATTGTAGATTTGGGGTTTTCATGAGCTTTAAGCCATAATCATCACAATTATGACAAATCACAGCTTGAACTATCTTTCTTTGCATGTAATGTGTCTATCTCATATATTAGTTTCACCTTTTAAGCTGCATTAGTGAAATAAATTAACTTACTCTTTCGTCCATGGACCCGACACAGCCTCTCTATTGACAAAGTGGGTATTATCCGTTAATTAGGAGTGACTAGGCAGAAAACTTGTAAAAAGTGTTGCATCACACCCTCTACAGTACCGCCCAGGGGGCGGACCCTCTGGGTATATCACCTCAGTCTGCATCTCGCAGATCAGTTTTTTTCTGTCTAGCAAGGAGTAGGACATGGCTCCCTTCGGGCCCATTGGTACGGGGGAAAGAGATATATATTTTTTTGCTACATTTTTTGTTTCCTGCGATCTTTGATCAACTGCCGACTGGGTGACAGGCTGGATCCTCGATCCTTGTAGTCTCCCCAGTTCGGCCATCGAGCGTGTGCCGACCCTAACTACGCGCTGGGTTTTCCACGACATGCCCGTTGCTCCACGGGTGGCCGCTGAGCTTACGCTCCAAGGCTTGCATCGGACTGCTCAGCTTCGGCTGACCTTACGGCCGAGTCGCAGCAGCCTGTCCGGTGAGCGTCGCGCTCCAGGGCATACATATGATCGTCCCTTTGGGTCCAATCACAGCAGGCCTGGCCAACAGTCATCTTCAGTGCGCGGACGATGATCTGTTTGGAATGTCTTCCAGCATGATACATGCAGGATAGGTAAGTAAACTCCCCTGCCTCGGCTGGGTGATTTGGCTGGACATTCGTTCAGATCAAGTAAGTGGTTGTGGCCCCTTTCTTCACTCTCTCCCTGCCTTTCCCTCCTCCCTGGGCTTCTAGCTAAAGGTTGTTGGGTGCTGGGGGTCATCTAAGGGGTTCCACTGGAGCCGGGGCTGGCTGTAACTAACCTTTAAAAGAAATGTAATTTCTGCTTACCTGTGTGTGCTTCCTCCTCCATGCTGTCGGCGGCCATTTTGTGGTGGTCCATGCCGGGTTCGGCCTCTAGTGACTGCCCGGCGGCCATCTTCCCATGGTTTCAGTGCCATTTTCTTGTAGTCCACACCCACTGGCCTCTATCAACTGATCGGCGGCCATGTATGTCCACCCTGTATGTATATATTGCCATTCGGCGGCCATCTTTTTGTGGGCTACGGCTGCTTGGCCTCTATCTTCGGCTCGGCGGCCATTTTCTTAGAGCCCACATTATCTAACATACAGACGTTTTTGGCGGCCATTTTGCGAGAGTCTCCGGCCTCTAGGGTGCATTACACTGGCACGAAAATTCACACAGGAAGCGCTGATAAAAGAAGCAGACTGACACAGCAGCAGCGGGACAGCATCACAGGCGCAGCACACGGCAGCATAGCAGTACCGGTCCAGGGTGGTGAGTCCTCTGGGTAACCCAGCATCTCTGCAGCGCAGGAGGGTGGCCTATTGATATCTTTCCTGGAAGCCTGTGGGTGTCAGCGTGTGGTCAGCATGGCATCTGAGCCAGATGTCTTCTCCCCTGAAGCACTAGATTTAGCAGCTGGTGCCCCTGAGGTGTCTATGAATGCTATGTCGGCAATCCTAGAGGCGTTTGCTGCCAGGGTGGAAGCAGCACATGGGAATACAGGGGGTAGTAAACGCCCCCGTCCCCTGCAATCTTCGGGGGATAATTCTGATGCAGAACCAGGTCCAGCTACGGCTCAGGGCCCAGATTCAGACGCATCAGAGACTGTGGACCGTGACCGATGAGACAGTGAGGATGACTCTAACTCCAGGTCCGTACGCGAGACGGCTTTGGTATCTGACCTTATTTCTGCAGTGCGGGATACGCTAAAGTTGGAAAATACTGCAGAAGCAGCAAAAACTCCAGTCCCCTTGGGGTTTCGTAAACCTGCCTGCACTGCTAAGGTGTTTCCTTGTGTGTCTTATTTTGACAAACTCTTATACAAGGAATGGGAGAACCCACTGAGGGTCTTTACAGCCCCAAAGAGGTTTGCGGTACGGTACCCCTTTGAGGAGAGTTTTTTCTGAAGAATTGGACCTCTCCCCCTATAGTGGACCCTCCGGTGTCCCGACTTAATAGAGCCACCACTATTCCAGTAGAAGGGGCTCCTGTTTTCAACCCTGTGGATAAGAAGGCTGAAGCGCTCGCTACCTATATTCAGTGGTAGGCTCGGCAGTACGCCCGGAATTGGCAGGGGCCCTAGTGTCTCGGACACTTACTGAATGGGCAAAATTGCTACTCCAGGGGTTAAAGGAGCGAGGTGCTCCTCCTAATGAGATAACTGTGGCCGACCAGTTGGTCCAGGGCCTTAAGTTTGTGTGCGAGTCAGACATGGATACTATTCCCCTGCTGTCAAAAGCTTTGGTTTATGCAGTAGCAATACGCCGCCTGATCTGGCTAAAGGGCTGGTCTGCGGACCAGACTTCCAAGAAAGCCCTGTTGGATCTGCCTTTTAAGGGCGACAGACTTTTTGGGGCTTCTCTGGATGACATCATCAAGGATGCCACAGGAGGTAAAAGCACTTTGCTTCCCCAAACTAGCAAGGGTAGGGGGCCACGCCAAGGGCCCTCCTTTACTGCACGCAGGCGTTTTTTTCGTCCCCCTAGGGCAACAGGGAAAAGACCCCAGGCCGACAAGGCGCCTGCCCAAGGACAAAAGCGTCTTTGATCCCGCAAACCCAACAAGCCTGCGGACAAATCTGCGTCCGCATGAAGGTCTGCCCCCACCCAGCTCTCGGGTGGGGGGACGTCTTCGCAAATTCGCGACTCAGTGGACAGCTCTAGTCTCCGACAGGTGGGTTTGTGAAGTAATCTCCTCAGGCTACAAGATAGAATTTCTCTCTTGTCCACCGGGCAGGTTCATCAGCTCCAATCTCCAGCTACTACCGACCCGTCGGGAGGCCCTGTATGGGGCGGTCCAGGGTCTACTGGAACGCGGGGTAGTTATTCCAGTTCCAGAACAGGAACGAGGTCAGGGTTTTTACTCAAATCTGTTCATTGTGCCAAAGAAGGAGGGGGTTCGTCCAATCTTGGATCTCAGAGCCCTCAATTGCTTTGTGAAGGTACAAAGATTTCGGATGGAGTCGGTTCGATCTGTAGTCACGGCTCTCCATCCGGGGGGCTTTCTGGCCTCCTTGGACATCAAGGACGCATACCTGCATGTCCCCATATACTCCAGACACCAGAGGTTTCTGCGATTTGCTATTGGGAAGAACCACTACCAGTTTGTGGCCCTCCTGTTTGGCCTTGCCTCAGCACCCAGGACGTTCACCAAGGTGCTCGCTCCGATTCTGGCACTTCTAAGACAGCGGGGTATCGCTATCGTGGGCTACTTGGACGACCTTCTACTGAAGGCCCCTTCAAGCTCAAAATTAGA
The DNA here is from genome assembly GCA_029206835.1 of Rana muscosa. Classification (NCBI taxonomy): domain Eukaryota; kingdom Metazoa; phylum Chordata; class Amphibia; order Anura; family Ranidae; genus Rana; species Rana muscosa. The sequence goes on from CM055121.1 coordinate 692,447,831, forward strand.
GGTAAGCGTGTCTATTACCTGTCAGACTCTTCAAGACTGTGGTTGGATACTAAACATGCAAAAGTCAGTATTGGTGCCCACTCAACGCCTAGTGTACCTGGGGTTGATTCTGGATTCCTCAGAGGCAAAGGTATTCCTCCCTGTGGAGAAGTTTCAGACCCTCCGGGCTGCAGTACGGCAGCTGACTTCCAGGAATTGGTCGTCACTCCGTTTTTGCATGCAAGTGTTGGGCCTCATGGTAGCCTCCTTCGAGGCGGTCCCATATGCTCAATACCACACTCGAGTGTTACAGAAGGAAGTTCTGTCCAGATGGAACAGATGCACTTCATCTCTGGATTATCAAATCAGAGTGAGCCACCTAGTCAGGAGATCCCTGGTATGGTGGCTGACAGCACCGGCTCTAACGGCCGGGAAGTAATTTCTTCCGGTTTACTGGATAGTGATCACGACGGACGCCAGCCTTACAGGTTGGGGAGGAGTCTGGGGTGTTCAGTTGGCGCAAGGTCGCTGGACCCCAGAGGAAGCCCTCCTGCCGATCAATGTCCTGGAAATCCGGGCGATCAGGCTGTGCCTCTTCAAATGGTCTCAGAGGTTGCAAGGGTGTCCAGTCAGGATCCAGTCAGACAACGCCACAGCAGTGGCATATGTCAATCATCAAGGAGGAACAAGAAGCTCAGCTGCAGCATCGGAGGTCGCTCGCATCCTGAAGTGGGCAGAGAGGAGCGTACCGGCACTGTCGGCCGTGTACATTCCGGGTGTGGAAAACTGGCAGGCGGACTACCTGAGCCGCCAGATGCTGGACCAGGGAGAATGGTCCTTACACCCGGAGGTGTTCCAACTCCTCTGCCAAAGATGGGGCACACCAGATGTAGATCTTCTGGCTTCCCGACTCAATCGGAAGGTATTGAGGTTTGTGGCCCGGTCAAGAGACCCATGGGCAGACGCAACGGACGTGTTGTTGGCATCGTGGGGTCAGTATCGGCTAATCTATGCCTTCCCTCCCTTAAGGCTTCTTCCTCTTCTGCTCTGCAGAGTGGAGGCAGAGGGAATTCCAATGATCCTAATCGCTCCAGATTGGCCTCAGCGTCCTTGGTACGCCGATCTAGTACGTCTGGTAGCAGACGTCCCCTGGCGCCTACCACTACGGAAGGACCTGCTATCGCAAGGTCCCATACTCCATCCTGCTTTACAGTCATTGGCTTTAACGGCATGGCTGTTGAGAACCAGGTACTGAGAGACCGGGGCCTATCAGATTCAGTAATCTCTACTATGAGAAGTGCTCGGAAACCGTCTTCTAGGAAGGTTTATCACCGCACTTGGAAGGCCTACATCTCCATGTGTGAGGAAATTAAATGGCATCCGCGTACTTATTTGGTTTCCAGAATCCTGCTGTTTTTACAGCATGGGGTGGACCAAAGGCTTGCTTTAAGTACGATTAAGGGACAGATATCTGCTCTGGCGACTCACTCTCTCGTGAGTACATTTGTGCAGGGGGTTCGACATGTGGTCCGTCCGGTCCTTCACCCACTACCTCCGTGGGACTTGAACCTGGTCCTCTCGATGCTTCAGAAGGCACCGTTTGAGAATATTAGAGATATTCCCCTGTTGACACTTTCTCAGAAAGTGGTCTTTCTGGTGGCTGTTACGTCAGTTAGACGAGTCTCTGAGCTGGCGGCCTTTTCCTGCAAGGCTCCCTATTTGATTTTCCACAAGGATAAGGTGGTGCTGCGGCCGCAGCCTTCCTTTCTTTCGAAGGTCGTTTCGGCTTTTCATCTCAACGAAGACCTTGTACTTCCATCCTTGTGTCCTCACCCATCGAATCCTAAGGAGTCGGCGTTGCATTCCTTGGCCGTTGTCCGAGCTTTGAGAGTATACCTATCTGCTACTTACCTGTTCCGGAAGTCAGACTCACTGTTTGTTTCGGTGGCTGGTCCCAAGAAGGGCCAAGCAGTCTCGTCGGCCACCATCTCTAGGTGGATCCGACAGATAGTAATCCAGGCTTACGCCTTAAAGGGTCAAGCGCCCCCCTTTCCGGTCACGGCGCATTCAACCAGGGCAATAGGTGCCTCTTGGGCTTTCCGACATCTGTTTCCCAATTATGTAAAGCGGCGACTTGGTCGTCCGCTCACACTTTCACAAAATTCTACAAAGTTGATGTAGGTGCATCTTCGGATGCCTCTTTCGGCCACAAGGTTTTGCAAGCGGCTGTTTAGAGTTGCAACTCCTCCGTTGGAGGAGTGCTGTTTTGTGTTTGGGGTGAAGTTTATTTTTATGCTGTTACCACCCCTCGTTTTTTCTCTGACACTGCTTTGGGACGTCCCACTTTGTCAATAGAGAGGCTGTGTCGGTCCATGGACGAAAGAGTAAATAGGATTTTTTAATCACCGTAAAATCCTTTTCTCTGAGTCCATGGACCGACACAGCACCCACCCCTCCTTTTAAGTTTGTACTGCTTTTTGACTAACTGATCTGCGAGATGCAGACTGAGGTGATATACCCAGAGGGTCCGCCCCCTGGGCGGTACTGTAGAGGGTGTGATGCAACACTTTTTACAAGTTTTCTGCCTAGTCACTCCTAATTAACGGATAATACCCACTTTGTCAATAGAGAGGCTGTGTCGGTCCATGGACTCAGAGAAAAGGATTTTACAGCGAGTAAAAAATCCTATTTTTGCACAATTTTCTAATTTTTCGAGCATCACCTTTATATCCCATAGTTTGTAGAGGCTATGACTTTTACACAAACCAATCAATATACACTTATTGGGATATTTTTTTACCAAAAATATGTAGCAGAATACATATCTGCCTAAACTGATGAAGAAATTCGATTTTTTTTCCCCATTTTTTTGAGTGTTTTATAGCAGAAAGTAAAATATATATATATATTTTGGTTTTTCAAAATTGTCGGTCTTTTTTTTAATAGCGCAAAAAATAAAAACCGCAGTGGTTATCAAATACCACCAAAAGAAAGCTCTATTTGTGGGGAAAAAAGGACATCAACTTTATTTGGCTACAGCTTCACACAACCACGCAATTGTCAGTTAAAGCAACACCATGCCATATTGCAAAAAATAGCCTGGTCATGAAGGGGGTAAAACCTTTTGGGGCTGAAGTGATTAAACTCAGAAATAAGTTTTACACCAGGACTAGATTAAGGTGTTGCCAACATCCCGTATGTTACTGGAACAAAAGGTGTCCCCCTAACTAGGGGCTGGGACTTTCACGGCAACAAAAATTTAAAACAAAAAATTGTTAGAGTATAAAGTAGTTTAATAATTTAAAGAAGCCAACCATGTGGCCACCAAAGCTAACTAGAATAAAAATCATATACAGTAAGGTGCATAAAAACAAGAAATACAGATACAAATTGTTTTCCAATCTGTGGTGGAGCACGACGCGTTTCAGGGGATGTTCCCTTTCACCAGGGGCGTGTCCTTGTTGGAGATTTAAATAGCATCTAAAAATATATATATACAAAGACATGGTCGGTAACTAAATGAGCATCGTTGAAGCAAAAGGTAAAAAACAACTGGCAAAAAAAAAACAACAATGATGCGAGACATGTGACAGATCATGCATAGAAAACAAATGGAGACAATGAATGGGCAATTCTAACCTGATGTATCTGCCAACCAGTGAGTCCAGATGGATAACTGCAAAAAATGTCCTGATAAGCACAAAGGTTGACTGAACAATGGACTAATAGTTAAAGATCAATAAAAGACCGCTTAGTCAGGCTGCGACAATAAGTTATGTCAAGATCTCACCGATGTCCATAACTGGTCATTGAAGACCATAGGGAAAAGGGTAGAGCCCCGTCAGTGGGCTTGTGACAGTTTCTAAATAAAGTAAAAATAACATATGTGTCAAATTCAATAATAAGCAAGGCTCACAGCCCTGCATATTAAATAGCTCCACATGTATATAATAATGTACTGCAGTTAGAATCAATTTTATAGTAGACAGGGTATGCCTCTATAATAGTTTCATATATAAATGCAACCACAAGTCAGTGGAACATAAGGATAGAGACCCATAGTTGTATCTTCAGAGTATAACGGAAGGAAACAGCAAAACAAAATTCAAAGTAATATGTGCTAAAAAAGCGGGCTGTTCCATAAGAAAAAGATAACTGAAGTGGTTAAACAGTTGTAAAACTTGACTTTTTTTTTCTAAAAAAGCAAACATGTTATACATACTTGCTCTGTGCAATGGTATTGCACAGAGTGGCTCCGAACCTCCTGTAGGCTCTTCCTATGGGGGCATAACTGCAGGCTCGAGCATTCCCATGACTACTGTTTTTAACCGCTCTTGGTACCTGGCTGCTGTGAGCAGTCTGGGTATCATGTGATCACTATAGACACACACAGCATATCTAGGCCCTGCCCCCACTCCCTCCTCAGTCTCCTGTTAGAAGAGAGAGAGAAAAGAAGAGCTGCTGCAGACGGGCACAGCACTGGTTCAAGATGGTACTTAGGAAAGTATAAAGGGGGGTGAGGGAGGGATACAAAGCACTGGGACATTTTTTACCTCTATGCAGGGAATACATTAGGGTAAGAAAATGTCTGGGCTTTAAAACCACTTTAAACATATAGGTAAATACAAAGAGTCCAATGTATACAAGTTTTGTTTCAAAGAATCGTTGTTACTAAGCTGCTGACCCCAAGCATTTACTATACGTTTCAGTACCTCAAACTTCCTACTGAAACCTATATGCAAGTGCATGGGTCTATCGTGGATCCCCATAATGTAGTAAGTTACAGGTGCTGCCGATATTCACATAGAGTGCAATCAATTGTTAATCAATAGTGGTGATTTTCCAATACATATTGGCAAAACAATATCAGCCTCATCATAGTGCCCCAAGGTCGAGACATAAATTTCATAGCCTTCATAAGCAGGATTGCACAGGGCAGTAATATTAAGAAATGCAGCAATAAGCACATCTACTGTATATGTCATCCAACGTTGTCTGCTATCTTAACTATGGTTGAGCGGACCCGAACTGTAAAGTTCGGGTCCGTACCGAACTTTTGAGTTTTTGGGTCCCGGACCCGAACCGAAACAATTGACTGTATGTTCGGGTCCGGTGTTCGGCAATATTTATGTAAAGTCGCGTTTGTTTCCCATGCTTAGAACTGTCCCTGCACAAAGTGTCATTTCTGAAGGAAAAAAAGTCATTTAAAACTCACTCGCGGCTATAATGAATTGTGGGCTCCCGGTAATACATAGAAAAGTGATTGTTAAAAAATAAAAAAAAAGCGTGGGTGTTCCCCCAAATTCAATTACCAGGCCCTTCAGGTCTGGTATGGATATTAAAGGGAACCCTGACGCAAATTTAAAAAAAAAATTGCGTGCGGTTCTCCCCAAATATCCATACCAGGCCCTTCAGGTCTTGTATGGATTTTAAGGGGAACTCCACCCCAAATTTAAAAAATAATGGCGTGGAGTACCCCCAAAAATCCAAACTAGACCTTTATCCGAGCATGCAACCTGGCAGGCCACAGGAAAAGGGGGGGGGGACGAGAGAGCGCCCCCCCTCCTGAACCGTACCAGGCCATAATGTTGAGGGCATGTGGCCTGGTACGGTTAAGGAGGGGGGGCGCTCTCTCACCCCCCTCTTTTCCTGCAGCCTGCCAGGTTGCGTGCTTGGATAAAGGGTCTGGTCTGGATTTTTGGGGGTACTCCACACCATTTTTTTTAAATTTGGGGTGGAGTTCCCCTTAATATCCATACCAGACCTGAGGGGCCTGGGAATTGAATTTGGGGGAACCCCCACGTTTTTATTTTTTTATATCAATGACTTTTCTATGTTTTGCTGCGAACCGACAATTCATTATAGCCGCGAGTGAGTTTTAAATGACTTTTTTTCCTTCAGAAATTACACTTTGTGCAGGGACAGTTCTAAGCACGGGAAACAAGCGTGAATAGTCCTCAGAAGTTCGGGTCCCCATTGACTTCAATGGGGTTCGGGTCAATTTCGGTCCCGAACTCAAACTTTTTTCCGAAGTTCGGTCGAACCCGAACATCCAGGTGTCCGCTCAACTCTAATCTTAACCATTTTATTCCAGAACAAATATGGGGTTTTCCTAAACGTTGTACTTGATTATCAGCAATTAATACCATATTTGCATCTTCTCTTTACTTTATAATTATGGAAAGTCAGAAATAATATGTCAGTGATGTACTGCCAAGATGAATTTCACTGTAATGGCTTTTATTCAGTACTTGGTTTTCAAAGATAACCCCAACATATATGTCTACTGTAAGTAAAAAAAAAAGTCCCAATTAGGATTCTGACAAATTTAGTGATCCCAATATTAAGTTGAGTTTGAAAAAAAATCATCTTTGTGGGCTCTTAGGTAAGCAGTAACTCTTTGAATAACTGTATTTTATATCTGTGTGTGTGTGATCATATATAAAACTGTAGAATAAAGGTCAAGGAAAAAATATTGCATAGCTCAGGCATGATGACTACCTAGCTTTTATCTCCGAAATCAGCATGGGGCTTGTGATGACTATTGGCTTGTTTTGAAACAATGACCCTAAGGAGAGAAATGCTCAGCAACATTTCTTCATAAGGTTCCGAGTACACGGCTCCTACATATTTTACAGTTTCTTAGAAGTGAGATGAGAAGTCAGATTTATTGTGCTAGAAAGGTCGGATCACCCTCTGTAATAGTAGAGGTGTAAAGCTTATCCTGGCCAATGGACACATGATCTTTTTCAGATTTATGATATGTAGTTGTGTTTTTTTTTTTACATCTTAAAGAATGCATCTATTGGTTTTCGTAAAAATTTTAAGGAAATATCTCGGGATTGAAAAAATAGGATTTTTATAACAGCTTACCTGTAAAATCCTTTTCTTGGAGTACATCACGGGACACAGAGCGACATAGTCATTACTAATGGGTTATATAGTTACCGTCAGGTGCTGGCACTGGCAACTTCCAAAACCGGAAGTACCCTCCCCTATATAAGCCCCTCCCATCCGGGAGCACCTCAGTTTTGTAGCAAAGCAATGAGTGTCCCCAAAAGAGGGGTGGGAGCTCTGTGTCCCGTGATGTACTCCAAGAAAAGGATTTTACAGGTAAGCTGTTATAAAAATCCTATTTTCTTTTTCGTACATCACGGGACACAGAGCGACATAGTCATTACTAATGGGATGTCCTAAAGCAATGCCAAATGAGGGGGGGGGATACACCATATATAAGCTGAGCGCTATCAGACATGAGGATCTTTTGCGGCCTGCAACACACTGCGCCCAAAGGCGACATCCTCCTGACTTCTAACGTCCACCTGGTAGAACCTAGTAAACGTGTGTACTGAAGACCATGTTGCGGCCTTACAGACTTGAGCCAGGGAGGCCTGGTGATGCACTGCCCAAGAAGTTCCAACTGCTCTCGTGGAGTGCGCCCTAACTTTGAACGGAGGCGGTCTACTTCTCAAGCTATAGGCTTGTATTATGACCTGTCGAATCCACTTGGCTAAAGTAGATTTTGACGCTGCCTGACCCCTTCTGGGGCCTTCCGGCAGAATAAACAAAGTATCCGTTCTGCGAATCTGAGCAGTGGCTTTTAGATAAGCTTTAACTGCTCTTACTACATCCAAAGAATGCAATAACTTTTCCTCTACCGAAGTAGGCTTGGGGAAAAAAGAAGGAAGAACCACATCTTGGTTCAAATGAAACCTCGATACCACCTTAGGAAGAAAGGCTGGATGAGGACGTAACACTACTCTGTCCTTATGGATAACCAGATATGGCTCCTTACAGGACATAGCTGCTAATTCCGATACTCTTCTAGCCGAACAAATGGCTACTAGAAAAATCAATTTCCTGGTGAGAAGCACTAAGGAAATATGCTGTAATGGTTCAAATGGTTGTTTCTGTAGAACCGACAGAACCAAGTTTAGATCCCATGGACATATGGGAATATTAACCGGAGGACTAATACGCATCACTCCTTGTATAAAGGCTTTGACTAGTGAATGCGAAGCCAAGGGCCTTTGAAAAAATATTGACAAGGCCGAAATCTGACCCTTGATAGTACTCAAGGCAAGCTTCCTATCTACAGCCCATTGTAGGAAGTCCAGGATCCTACCTATTACGTACTTTCGTGGATGCCATTTCTTGGCCTCACACCACGCGATGTACGCCTTCCAGATTCTATAGTAGATCTGCCTGGATACCGGCTTCCTGGCATTGATCATGGTAGATACCACAGCATTAGAGAGCCCTCTCTTTTTTAGAATGTGGGCTTCAATAGCCAGGCCGTCAAACCTAGGGCTGGTAAGGAAGGGTGGTATATCGGTCCTTGCGAAAGCCGGACGACGTGGGAGAGTCCAAGGACTCCCCACTGAAATTTTACAATCTCCGCGTACCACGCTCTTCGGGGCCACGCTGGAGCCACCGGAATCACTGGTTTCTTTTCTACCCTGATTCTGCGGAGTAATCGAGGTAACCATTGGCGGTGTGAATGCATATATCAGCTTGAACTGATCCCAAGGGAATACTAGGGCATCCGAGCCGCAAGCTAGGGGATCCCTTGTCCGAGAGACAAACCTGTCCCCCTTTGCGTTGAATCTGGATGCTAGAAGATCCAGAAAACCTCGGGGTGAAGGGACCCTTCCTCTGGGCCTAATTGCTGGCGACTTAGAAAGTCCGCCTTCCAATTCTCCACTCCTGGAATGAATACCGCAGATATGGCTGGGACATATTTTTCTGCCCATTTCAGGATGTAATTTACTTCCCTCTGGGCTGCACGACTCCTGGTGCCCCCCTGATGATTGATATATGCCACTGCTGTGGCATTGTCTGATTGAATTCTGACAGGGGACCCTTGGAGTTTGGATGTCCATGCTACTAGGGCATACCGGGCTGCTCGTATCTCTAAGAGATTGATGGGCAGGGCCTTTTCTGCATCCGACCATCTGCCCTGGAGAGACTATTGCTCCAATACTGCTCCCCAGCCTATAAGGCTGGCATCTGTAGTGACCACCTTCCAAGAAATCGGACTGAAGGATTTCCCTTTTTCCAGATTCTGGGGAACCAACCACCAACGGAGGCTCTTGCGAACGGAAGGGGACAAGGACATTGTAAGTCTAGGGCCTGAACTTTTTTGTTCCAGGCTGACAGTATGGCCCCTTGCAAATTCCTTGAATGGAATTGACCGTAGGGTACTGCTTCGAATGATGCCACCATTTTTCCCAGCAGCCTCATATACAGGCGTATGGACGGCTGTCTTTTTTGTACCCACTAAGTGGATCAAATCTTTCAAAGACAACACCTTTCCTCGAGGCAAGAATATTTTTCTCTGGCCTGAATCCAACCTTAGCCCCAAGTATTCCAGACTTTTGACTGGTTTTTAGGGCTGACTTGTCTCGGTTGATAATCCAACCGTGAGATCCAGATACTTGATCGTCTTGTGAACGACCACTTCTAGTTTTTTCACTGAGTGGTCTATCAGCAACAAGTCATCCAGATATGCCATTATCATTACACCTTGTGTTCTTAGATTGGCCAATAAAGGGCCAGAATTTTTGTGAACACTCTTGGTGCTGTGGCCAAACCGAAGGGTAAGGCTCTGAACTGAAAATGGCGCCCTTCTACTGCAAAGCGTAGAAATTTTTGGTGGACTGGAAAGATGGGAATGTGCAAATAAGCATTTTTGATGTCGATCGTGGCTAACCAATCCTCCCCTTGTAGGGCAGTGGCCACCGATCGGATCGACTCCATCGGAAAGTCCTGATATACAGGAATTTGTATAGCCCTTTTTAGAATTAATATGGGCCTCCCGTCCGCGTTTGCTTCGGGACTGTAAAGAGGTTTGAGTAAAACCCGAACCCTCATTCTTCCAGGGGAACCTCCATAATTACTCCTTGGAGCAATAGTTGTTCTAGTGCCAACAGGAGGGACTCTCTCTTCCGGGGATCCCTTGGCACGTTTGACCTCAAAATGGGAAGGAGGAGAGTCTTTTAACTCCAAACTGTATCCCAAACCTACTGCGGAGAGCACCTATCTGTCTTGATCGTGTCCCGCCAGGTCTCTTTGCGAACAACTGGAGTCCTCCCCCCACCCGACTGAGTGGGGGCTTCAATGAATTTAACTTTGGGGGAGGTTTTGTACCTCCCCTGACCCAGGGTTTCTCATTACCCTGCTACTGTCCCTGTTTTTTACCCCCGGGATTTGACCGAGGAGGCCGTCGGAACTGTTACACAGCCGATGCCCCAGGGACTGGAGAAGCAGGCCTCTTAAAGAGGGACCTCTAACTCTGCTTTTAACCGGCAAGAGCGTATTTTTACCGCTGGAAATTTTCTGGATATATTTGTCCAGGTTTTCCCTGAATAAGCGTTCACCATGAAATGGGACGCTAACCAGCCATTCTTTACAGGGAGCTTCAGCAGACCAGTTTCTGAGCCATAGGAGCCTACGCATATGTACTATAGACAGCGTAAGGCGGGAGGCCTGATGGACTGAATCCTCTATGGCGTCAACCGCAAAGCCTAAGGCTCTAGGTAGATCAGCTAGGGCAAAGCCTGCTGATCTGTCAAGTCCCTCAAGACCTGTTTCAACTGATCCTTCACTGCTTAGCAGACCCCAATAGCTGCTACTGCTGGTTGTATCACCAAGCAGATTTTCATAAGGACTCCAATCTTTTATCTATTGGGTTCTTGAACATTTGGACATTATCCACTGGACATGTCAGTGATTTATACATACAAGAGATGGCTGCGTCCACTGTAGGGACCTTCCATTTTTTTTTTTTTTTTTGATGAACTTATCCTCCATGGGATAGACCACCGGAAATCTCTTGGGGGAATCAATATTTTCTCAGGACGTTCCCAATCCTGGTAAATGAGCCCTTTTCAGTAAAGGGTGAAGTGGAAAAGAACAAACAGTCTGGGGGCTTCTAGCGACCCCAACGAGGATACAGTAGTGGCTGATGGTTCCGCAAGGTGCATTTTTAAATGCTGATCGGACCATGTTAGTCAGAGACTGAACCCATAATCTTTCAGCTTGAGATGCTGAGAAAAGGTTCCCCCACTGTTGATTCCTCTATAACAGAATCAACCTTATCCTGATCCCCTTCAGGCAGGTCGATCCCTGTATGGGACTGTTGCTCTGCTAACAGGCACTCTGAAGGAGGAGACGGAGATCGGGCGCGCTTTCCCTGACAGGGAGGCAGCGATAAATTTTGACAATCTCTCTCTAATCCTCCCAGAGCTGAGGAAAAAACCTCCTCTGTTACATACACAGGAGCAGATGACTGAGGACAGCCACAGTACCAAGTACCCCTGCAGGGTCTCTACGGTCACTTACCTCTGAACTTCAGGGGAGACTGGTGCAGCAGGAGTATGCCCAAGATCCTCAGAGCCCGATGAGACCCCCTTCGCTTCCTGGAAGATTCAGTTCCGGAGCTACTGGACGGCATATTCCTAAGCCTAAAGCTGAGGTATTCCAGCCGTAATACACCACTTTTACTGAGAATAGTCTAGCACAATTGCTGCTATATCACAGTTGGTGTCTACTAATGTGCCTTTCTAGGGGATGCCTGTATCAACCGCTTGCTGTATGCCTTTAAATGTTGCCAGCTCTGTCTCTGTACTTCATAGCCAGCTTACTGCAATAATGTGGCTTTTTAAAAACCTGCTGGGACGCCCGCACATGCGCAGAAGCGCTGCGGCGCGCACAGAGCGTCATCCCCCAGGCCCCGCCCCTTTTTCCGGCCACCTCTATATATAGAGGCGCGTGCACGCGCACGCGCGCGGCCACGTGCGCCTCGGCGCTAATTTTCAAACATGGAAACCAGGGACAGGAGCCAGGGCCCCCTTTGCCGCAGGCCGGGGGATAGACGAACACTGCAACATGGCAGAGGAAACAGTTTCCTGTAGGAGAACTCACCAGCTGCCTGGACTTTGTTCTCTGAGAAGAAACTAGTCCATATGACAAGAAAAACATTCCACAGCGGCCTCTAGTGGACAAACACAGGTACCGCAGTTTAATATACTAAACATATATATAAAAAAAAAAAAACATTCCTTTTTTTTTTTTTTTTCTTGACCACCATTAAAAATTATTACATTTTTTTAGTAGTTACAGGCATGCACAGATATTAGCGGGAATACCGTTAGGTAACAGACAGAAAGACAAATTAGGCTTGGGGGTCCCCCAATAGAACCAAGTTCCTGGGGGCCCCCACTTACCTGTTCCCCGCCGCAGGACTTTGTTTGGTCCACAAAAGCCCAAACTTCACCTATCACGGCAGGCATTGTAATCAAACCTTCAGGGACCGGGTTCCCAAGGATTCCACTCCCCTGGACCTGTATAGCACCCTGCACAGAAAACATCTTGGTCGTGGGTATGACCAGAGCTCTGGATCCCAGGGTCCAGCTCTCCTAAGAGAAGCATTACAGGCAGAACCTTGCTCTTCTCTGCAAGGCCCGGGTACCGACCGTTTAGCTATGAAGCTTTTTTGGTCGGATCCGGAATAGCTTACTGAGGCCCAAAAGAACCTGTACGCAAGCTCAGTGAAAAACACATGTTTCTTCTTGGCCAACACCTTAGACACTGGCAAAAAACTGAGGTGCTCCCGGATGGGAGGGGCTTATATAGGGGAGGGTACTTCCGGTTTTGGAAGTTGCCAGTGCCAGCACCTGACGGTAACTATATAACCCATTAGTAATGACTATGTCGCTCTGTGTCCCGTGATGTACGAAAAAGAAATGAGAACTACCTTTGCTGACCTGTGTTTTGAAGAAACAAGCTTTGGTTTCCCATTCTCATTTTAGTTTCTCTGCTTAATAAACCACGGTCCAGAACAAGTATGCAGCCAGTGATGGGTTTGGACAACTAATAAGCACATGCTTTTTTTGAATCCGTGACTGACCAATAATTAAAGAAAGGAATGTGCACCTTCAAGAACCAAGTCCGCAATGGCAGCTGCCATAACTCTGTTACATGATTCTTTCATTTTAACCACCTCGCGCCCGCCGTACGAATATGTACGGCCGCAAGGTGGCTCTTAAATGCCGGGAGGCATTTTACGGCCTCCACTCCTCTGGCCACTGGGGGGCGCCCGGCGTCTCACTGTAATGCCGATGCGCGTGCGCGTGCCTGGCGGCCGCGATGTCCGCCAGGTACCCGCGATCGGCCGGTACACAGACTAAGGACATGGATCTGTGTGTGTAAACACACAGATCCATGTCCTGTCAGGGAGAGGAGACCGATGCTATGTCCCTTGTACATAGGGACACAGATCGGTCACCTCCCCCAGTCAGTCCCCTCCCCCCACAGTAGCAATCACTCCCAGGGCATACATTTAACCCCTTCCTCGCCCCCTAGTGTTAACCCCTTCCCTGCCAGTCACATTTATACAGTAATCAGTGCATATTTATAGCACTGTTCGCTGTATAAATGTAAATGGTCCCAAAATGGTGTCAAAAGTGTCTGCTGTGTCCGCCATAATGTTGCAGTCACGAAAAAAATTGCCGCCATTACTAGTAAAAAAAAATAATTTTAAAAATGCCATAAAACTACCCCCTATTTTGTAAACGCTATAACTTTTCCGCAAACCAATCAATAAGCGGCGATTGCGATTTTTTTTTTTACCAGAAATATGTAGAAGAATATGTATCGGCCGAAACTGAGGAAAATTATAATTTTTTTTTTAAATTGGGATATTTATTATAGCAAAAATCAAAAAATATTGTGTTTTTTCTCAAAATTGTCGCTCTTTCTTTGTTTATAGCGCAAAAAATAAAAACCGCAGAGGTGATCAAATACCACCAAAAGAAAGCTCTATTTGTGGGAAAAAAAAGGTTGTCAATTTTGTTTGGGAGCCACGTCGCACGGCCGAGCAATTGTCATTCAAAGCGTGACAGTGCCGAAAGCTGAAATTTCGCCTGTGCCCAGTAAGCAAGTGGTTAAAGGTAGTAATATGCCATAAAAGAATGCAAAGAGGTTAAACAGGCACTATGTAGTAGTCAAGTTCCATTTGTGTATTTATTCAAGTTCCATCCCTGTATACAGTCATGGGCGAAATTGTTGGCACCCCAGAATTTTTTCCAGAAAATCAAGTATTTCTCACAGAAAAGTATTGCAGTAACACATATTTTGCTATACACATGTTTATTTCCTTTGTGTGTATTGGAACAAAACAAAAAAAGGGAGAAAAAAAAGCAAATTGGACATAATGTCACACAAAACTTCAAAAATGGGCTGGTCAAATTTCTTGGCACCCTTTTAAAATTGTGTATAAATAAGATTGTTTCAAGCATGTGATGCTCCTTTAAACTCACCTGGGGCAAGTAACAGGTGTGGGCAATATAAAAATCACACCTGAAAGCAGATAAAAAGGAGAGAAGTTCACTTAGGCCCCTTTCACACGGAGGTCCGTTCAGGTCCGCCTGTCAGTTTTTTAGGCGGACCTGAAACGGATCCTCCATGTACCCCTATGGAGGCACGGATGTCAGCGGAGACATGTCCGCTGACATCCGCTCCGCCAAAGTGTGACGGAGGAAAACCCTATTTTTCCTTCCGTCGGCGGAGCGGATCGGATGACAATGGACTCTACGGTCCGTCGTCATCCGATTCCCCATAGGGGAGAGCGGCGCTCTGACAGGGCGATCCCTGCACAGTGTGCGGGGACCGCCCAGTCATCCGTCGGCTCAGCGGGGATCAACGGAGCGATCCCCGCTGAGCAAGCGGAGCTTCACGGGGCGGATCTGCACGGATCCGCCCCGTGTGAAAGGACCCTTAGTCTTTGCATTGTGTGTCTGTGTGTGCCACACTAAGCATGGACAACAGAAAGAGGAGAAGAGAACTGTGAGGACTTGAGAACCAAAATTGTGAAAAAATATCAACAATCTCAAGGTTACAAGTCCATCTCCAGAGATCTAGATTTGCCTTTGTCCACAGTGCGCAACATTATCAAGAAGTTTGCAACCCATGGCACTGTGGCTAATCTCTCTGGGCGTGGACGGAAGAGAAAAATTGGTGAAAGGTTGCAACGCAGTATAGTCCGGATGGTGGATAAGCAGCCCCAAACAAGTTCCAAAGAAATTCAAGCTGTCCTGCAGGCTCAGGGAGTCAGCGCGAACTATCCGTTGACATTTAAATGAAATGAAACGCTATGGCAGGAGACCCAGGAGGACCCCACTGCTGAGCTTTTTCGTAAAGCACATCATTCTACTGTTGCCCGAAAACGGAATGAGGCCTACAAAGAAAAGAACACCTACTGTACAGTGAAATATGGTGGCGGTTCAATGATGTTTGGGGTTGGTTTGCTGCCTCTGACACTGGGTGCCTTGAATGTGTGCAAGGCATCATGAAATATGAGGATTACCAAAGGATTTTGGGTCACACTGTAGAGCCCAGTGTCAGAAAGCTGGGTTTGCGTCCGAGATCTTGGATCTTCCAGCGGGACAATGACGCCAATCATACGTCAAAAAGCACCCAGAAATGGATGGCAACAAAGGTCTGGAGAGTTCTAAAGTGGCCAGCAATGAGTCCAGATCGAAATCCCATTGAACACCTGTGGAGAGATCTTAAAATTGCTATTGGGAAAAGGCGCCCTTCCAATAAGAGAGACCTGGAGCAGTTTGCAAAGGAAGAGTGGTCCAAAATTCCGGTTGAGAGGTGCAAGAAGCTTATTGATGGTTATAGGAAGCGACTGATTTCAGTTATTTTTTCCAAAGGGTGTGCAACCAAATATTAAGTTAAGGGTGCCAAGAATTTTGACCAGCCCATTTTTGGAGTTTTGTGTGACATTATGTTTAATTTCCTTTTTTTCCTTTTTTTTTTTTTTTGTTCCAATACACACAAAGGGAATAAACATGTGTAGCGCCCATCCCAAATATTTGGGACACTATTCAAATTTAGAAGGATGTCTGAGCCAGTAGTTGGGCTCAGACGGTTGATAATTACATTTAAATTCGCCCTTGTCTTGGTTATGGTTTGCCTGGTAGTGATTTCCCTTTTTGCCTGTAGGTGGCGTTTCCACCTCAGGCACTTGTTGGAACACGGGCAGATTATGGTACATTGAGTGGCCCCTCTCGGCAGTGGTATAGTGGGAGTGGTCAACCTGATGTGCCTGCTGGGAGGGGATACTTAAGGGGCAGACGCCATTGATTCGGGTTCGTTAACGCCCCTCAGCTCTCCGGGCGCGAGGTGTGTGTGTGTGTGTGTGTTCCTGGTCTCGGGGCCACGTTGGCCCGAGTTTGCATTGCTACTTAGTAGGCCCGGCTAGTCTGGCTGGGGCCTATATCCGGAGAAGGGATCCCAAGCTGTCCATTTAAATGGGGAGAAAGCATCTTAATGAAGGAGACCAGGGGAGGACCTGCCCTGGAGGAGACCGGCACAACACTGCTTTTTCGGTTGAGGCCTGGCAACTTTATTAAGGAGGGATCCATTACACTACAAGCCCTGCAGTTCGCCAAATTGGCTTAAAGGCTCTTTAAACTGTACGGCTGGAAGTTTGGGACTTTGAAATCCCATGGAAGAGGATTCCTGGACTATCCATTGCTCAACTTCAAACAGGTCTGTGGCAGAGACTTTGCCCAAGGTTTAGAAGGTCTCTGCCACAGACCTGTTCAAATGTACAGTCTGTGGCAGAGACTGCCCTCTTGCTGATTCGTGTGTCATCCCGGCTGCTAGGCCATGTGAGAGGGGACTATCCGGGTGACCAATACCCACTCTAACATTGAGAGTGGTGAGTGACTTTGAACTTCTACCTTTGTCAACTTTTGTGGCGAGTGCCTGAACCTTCCCCTACTCTTCCGTACTTTCTACTTCTCAAAGTTATACTGCATAAAAAAAATAAAGCATAACTGTTTGAGGTTTTACATCTGTGTGAACATTGCATTACTACAGACTTTCCAACCCGGACAACGCAGCTGAAGAGGTAACGTGCAAAACTCAAAACTAATCAGCGGCCCTGAAGAGGGTATTGCTACACGTGTATAGCAAAACATGTGTTACTGCAATACTTTTCTGTGAGAAATACTTGATTTTCTGGAAAAATTTCTGGGGTGCTAACAATTTTGGCCATGACTGTATATAAAGAAAGTTGATAAAAAGTGTTTGGTTTTACTTTATAGGCAAGTTCTGAAAGTATGAATTGCAGCCGAGTCTGTCATACCTGAGGAACCCTAAACCTATCATTGCTCAGTTACCTTGGTAACAGTCAAATAACATAATTTAGATATATTCCTAATGTGATTCTTGCAAAATTTGCTAGCACAGTAAAGCATTTTAAGAACAGAAGGTATTCACATGTCTTATTCCATTATACACCCTAAAAATAAGAGGATTATCCCACATTTCAGGATAGTGGATGGAGTCATGCAACTCATTCTTTTTCATCCTATAAGCCAGATGCACATACAAAATGCTGGTGTATAGTGCAAATAAAACCTATTCTAGATTTATTCCAAACTGCATACAGCTGTATCAGGGTTTTTGTTTTATAATCAATGAAAATCACTAAAGTAACAAATCAGACAGTCAACCTATTGGTACTAGTTTCTATGTTGATCAAATGCTATCTACACTTCCTGGCAGTCCTTTTCCTATGAAAATATTTATTGCAATCCTTCTAGAAAATACCCATGCCATCAAATAACTTGTCTGCATTTATCTTGAACCTAGGTGGAGGGCAGGAGTCTTCCTTATAATGTACAACAAATTAATGCTTGCCAGTTCATATGCCAAACTCATGCTGAATTTTGCACACATCTCCCATTTGAGGCACTTGGGGTAAGACATTTTTACCACAACAACATAATGTAGAATCATCTTCATTCCTTCCAAGTGCATGTAATCACAACTCCTATTATCTATGGAAAGCAAGTCTTTATGAATTCTTTCCCCAACCAACACACCATTAAAGACCCTCCATCTCAGATAATCCAAAAAGTCTAAATGTTCTTGTTCTGGATCTAAAAGACCCCTTGCAGAATTTCTTTCACAAGGAACATCAAAACCTTCTCTCTTCTATACTCCTTGGTAAGCATGAACTAAACTACTCTCTTGATGTGTGCATACTTTGGCAGATCAAAGCCCTCGACAGGAAATTGGGTCATTCATGCCTAAAACTTCTCTGGAAACCTAGGGAGGTGAACACTCCTCTAGGGATTCCAAAGCATCCACCCATTTAGCAGCATGTGATGCTTAGGGACCATGAGCCTGAGATGGACTGGTACTTACTATCCACCCCTAACCTCTGACTCAGACAATTGATCTTCATCAAATGCCGAGAAGCAACCTATAACCTATTACTTATAGCTGTTTCAGGCTTATTGGCCATCATCAGTACAAGGAACAGAAGGTATGCACATGTCTAATTGCATAACCTATAACAAATGTAAGAGGAGCATTATTATTTTCAAAAGAGTGGACAGAGGCTTGGGATATGTGATTGAATGAGACATGTTAATGCCTTCTGTTCTTAGGAAGCTTTAGTGTGCTACATGATAACTTTGTTGGAGGGCTTTTTGGTTTATTTAATCCCTTCTAACTGTAGCGCCCATCCCAAATGGTTGGGACGCTATATTTAAATTTATGGGATAGTCTGAGCCAATAGTTGGGCTCAGACCTACTGATTGCTCTGAATTCTTGCTTCTGCTCTGGTTGTGATACTGCCTGGCAGTTATTTTCCCTTTTTGCCCATAGGTGGCACTGCCACCGCTGGCCCATGTTGGAATACGGGTGTATTGCAGCGTATTGGGTGTCCCTTTTCGGCAGCAAGGCGGTGGGCGTGGTTGGCCTGATGTGTATGCTGGGGAGGGGTACATAAGGGTTAGACGCCATTGAGAAAGGATTCATCTTCCTGGTGCGCCTTGTGGCCCTCATGGCACGGGGTGCGCGTGTGTGTTCTAGCCCCGGGCACCTTCAGCCCAAGGCTACATCTCTGCTCGCTAGGCCCGACTCTGCGGGTTTAGGCCTACATTTCTGAAGGTTTTCCAAGCTGTCCATCCATGAGAAGGAGGCTCTTGAGGAGGGGAGCCGGGGGAGGACCTGCCCCGGAGGAGACTGGCGAGATGCCGATGTCTCGGGGGAGGCCTGGCATCCCATTCAAGGATGGATCCAGTATACTAAAAGCCCTGCAATACGCCGGTCCGGCTTAAAGGCTCTATTATTGTTCGGCTGGAGGTTCGGGGCTTTTAAAATCCTGTGGCAGAGGATTCCCGGACGCATCCCAAGTTAACCAGGTCTGTGGCAGAGACCTTCGTTCACCTATAGCAGTTTGTGTCAGAAACTGTCTGAAGACTGATCACTGCATCATTCCGGTTGCTAGGACCGTGAGAGGGGACTATCCGGGTGAGCAATACCCACTCAGGCTTGAGTGGCGAATATACTGATGGTTTGCATCTCTTGTACCATGTGCCTGAACCTTCCCCTACTTCTCTCGTTTCCCACTTTCTCTAAAGTTCTACAGAAAAAGAAAATAAAGCCTTACTGTTGAGGTTTTACATCTGTCTGCACATTGACTTTAATGAAAACTCTTTACCCTGACAACGGGAGCCATGGAGGTAGTTTGCATGACCCAAATTTAATCAGCGGCCCCTTCGGGGGTCAGTGCTACATTACCATAACCTGTAAAGTTATATAGTCTTATTAGCTCCCAGTTCCTACTCTAAAGAAGTCACGGTTTAATTTATGGCAAAAAAGAATGAAACAGATGTATGCGTTTGGAATAAATGGATGATGTGATGGAAAGGATTGATTTGAATTGCTCTGTCAATTGCTCTGAAATGAAGAATAATCCTCTTATTTTTGGCATATGTGATAGAAAGGGACAAGTGAATACCTTCTGTCCTAAAAAGGCTTTACTGAGATATGTTTTAGTTGGAGGACTATTTGATTTAATCCAGATACGGTTATACTGTCAAAGTATACAAAAATCTTCAAGTATAATGTCTACATCCTCAACCCGATAAAGTTTCCACCCTTTCTAGCATGGAGGTGCTCTTTAAAATGTAAGGATCCATTCAACCAGGAATTGTTGGTGGTTGCAGCTGTGCCAGTTGTCTTTTGAATTGAGATAGCAGTTTGAAAACTTGTAGTATTGTCAAACAATAATGTTCCTAGGAAAGTGTTTGCTCTCACCTCTTAAAGTATTGGGTTAAACATTTTTTATTTTGCACTGGGTGCAGACCAATGCCAAACAGTCAGTTTCTAAGCACTTGTACTTTTACTGCGGGCACTGAGACACACTGGTACATTGTGGCACACATGCAATCCCATGACCTCTTTGTCACACTTCTCGGTGCCCGGCTGCTGGGAGCAGCCAGGGTATCATGTGATCACTATGATTGGCTATATTGATCACATGCTTTTGTAGCGGGGTCTCCGTTGAGGCCCCATGGACTACGTTACCCAGAACCCCGTTTGGCACCCAAGGTGAATTGGGCTGCTGCAGAGACTCATGGGTGGGGTATAAAGGGGGAGGGTGAGGCTAAGCCCGGTCTCTTTGGACACCGTGCGGCTGGCAAGAGAACTTCCTGTGCGGACCTGCTGCGAGTGCAGGCCCGAGGCCTGGGCCTTGCGCACTTCCAGAGAGCCTTCCACCTTGCTGCGGAGCCTGTGCGGCGACAGACATCTACCTGCTTCAGGGACGTCAGTGAACCGGAGATCAGGCGGTGGCAGATCCGATGTGTGTAGGAAGACACAGCGGTGGGAGTCCCGGACTGGGATCGAGTCCGGAGGGGTGAGAGAGAGCACTTGCTCACAGTTATAACCGAGTACTTTATTAGGCCTATAGACTGCCTTGGCCCATCAGGTTATATTTCCTTTTTTTCTGTTAGGAGACTAGTTGGAGGACTGAGTCATAGTCTCCCGCGAGTTGTTCTACTACTTGACACCTTGTTGGATTACAAATATTGTTCCTGTATGTGCACCCTCGATCCTCTGGCATGCAAAGATTCCTTCTCCAGAGACTGAGTTTTACTTGAGTCAGGCCTGACTGGGAGTTAATAGTACTGTTGAGTGCCATATTGCTAACGGGGACTCAAGCTATATGTTGGTGTGTTTTAGAACTAATTGCGCACTATAATTAACTACTGTTAAGATTACTGCAGGGCTCTGCATGCATGCGTTATATGTAATAATGATTGTTAACCCTTTTCTTTATCTACAAGTAAACCTTTTACATGTTCTCAAATCTGGTATTGGAGTCTATATATACATGTCTAACTTATCACTAGAAGAAAGGTATTTTGGGATTGTGCATAAACTGTGATAGTTATATTGAAATACCACCCCTAGACTAGCTGTGCCAGAGAAGGGCGGAGTAGATTGCCGGGGGTTGGTTGTGCTGTGTACAGAGTTCAAAAGCAAACCAGCGGCTCCCTTAGTCTGGGGGTATCGCTACACTTACATGCAATCAAAACAGTCATGCATGGCCTCTATTCATGACTGTTTTTCTTACTATTGTGAAGGTAAATTGGGTATCTGGCGCTCCAGGAGGCTATGCCCTTAGTTTGTAATAATGTACATTTGATTAGTCAGTCTTTAGGTAAAAATCAAGTTGAACCACGGTAAGGAGGTGCTTCAAAAGGAGGCAGCCATCCTCAGTGTGTCCAGCAACTCTGCAAAATATATAAAAGAAACAGGGGGGAGGTGCCTCTCTAAGTGTAGTATTAAAACAGTAACATTTATTGCACAAGATTAAAAACACTTACAAGATATAAGTGGGAGTCATGTTAAATAGTCCTGGCAGTTCTACTGCGTCCCATAGGCTCCTCGCACGATCTGGGTAGCTGGGCATAGCCTCCTGGAGCACCAGATACCCAATTTACCTTCACAATAGTAAGCAAAATAGTCATGAATGGAGGCCATGTTTTGATCGTGCGAGGAGCCTGTGGGACGCAGTAGAACTGCCAGGACTACTTACCTATGATACTGCCGGGGTTACCCAGTGACATTTCTCCATTGCGTCAGAAGGGGCGGGGTCACACGCTTACATGACAGGTGGCACTGCCCTCAGCTATAGAAGAGCTGTCACTGCGGGAGAGCGTCATTCCGCGGATGCCTCCCATGGGGAGGCAGGATCGAGTCGGCTTTTTTTTTTTTTTTAAAAGGACTTGTCCCAAGCTGTCTACTGTGGTTTTAAACATTTTTGACAAATTGCTTTGTCAAATGGTAGGGGTACAACCTCATTACCAATTCACATAGGGGGGCCCGGAATCTGGGGGTCCCCTTTTGTTAAAGGGGGTTTTCCAGATTCCGATAAGCCCCCCGCCCGCAGACCCCCACAACCACCGGGCAAAGGGTTATTGGGATGAGGCTATTTTCCCATCAACATGGGGACATCCTCCCCATGTTGAGGGAATATGGTCTGGTACGGTTCAGGAGGGGGGGCGCTCTCTCATCCCCCCTCTTTTCCTGCGGCCTGCCAGGTTGTGTGCTCGGATAAGGGTCTGGTATGGATTTTGAGGGGGACCCCTACGCCAGGGTTCCCAGGGTTCCCCTTAATATCCATACCAGACCTTAAGGGCCTGGTAATGGACTGGGGGGGAAGCCCTGCCATTTTTTTCAATGACTTTTTATCTGTATTGCCGGGACCCACCAATTCATTATAGCCGTGAGTAGTTTTAAATGACTTTTTTTTACTTTAGAAATGTTATTTTGTGCAGGGACTGTTCTGAATACGGGAAACACGTGCTACTTTACAGGCATACTATAGACACCCCCCAGGTACGAAATTTTAAGGAATATTTCACTTTTATTGTTTCACTTTAAGCATTATTAAAATCGCTACTCCCGAATAAACTGCAGTTTTTATAACTTTTTTTTTTGCATTGATACATGCAGGACCCAGGTCACCAAACACTTTTTATGACAATAACTTGCATATTAACCTTTAAAATATTCTCTTAAGTCTCTCTGTAGCTCCTAGATAAACTGTGGGCTTTGAATGAAGCTTCCATCCATTCTTCAGGTGCCACTGAGTAGGGAACGTTCTCTCACAATGATGATAAACAGAACTGGGGCATGATGTGATACTACCATTGGGCCAATGTCTGTATGTTTAACAAGTGGAAGCTCAGAAAAAAAAAAAAATCCAGGTGCAAAAACGAGTCGTGGTGGGAAGTCCTGCTTGCCTTTATGCAAGAGCCTCCAAATGTCTATAAAATGCACTGACACTATCAATTTCTTAAGTCTCCTCAGAGATGCGTAAGACAAATAGGAGACATGTTCAGAACTCTTTAAAGGCATGCCAGGGTGGGTGTGAAGGGATTGATAATTGGCTATTAATACAAGCTGTTGCCTTTTAACCTCGTCAAACACAACTTATTTCCCTTATTACTTTCATCAGGTTGATCACAGCTAATTTTTTATTGTACATATTTTTATTACAATGTTTGTAAATAATATCATTTGTACAGTACAAAACCGGTAATATAGATTACATCTTTCAATTATTTTAGGATGAGGTTGACTATTTGTTTTGTTTTTAGTGCAATACCCAGGGAGACCAAGAGCCTCCTGTCTCATCAGTTGCCAAGGTGTATTCCCAACAAAACACAGATTTGCCACCTGAAAATAAATGCTACTGCTTCCCAAATAAGGTATGCATCATGATATGTATGCATTTAATTACACAGGTATATGTTTAAATGGTAAAAAATGATTATCACTGCTTCAATTTTTAAGGGCAATATGTCAACAGACGCACAGTGATTTAGTAAATAAAATAATGTTTCTGCCAGGTCTGTCAGTGTATTCAGCTTGCTAAATCCATTCTAGGTACATTTGTTTTTATTCCATCTCTGCAGTGTCCAAGCACAGAGCAGCATTGACAAGCTGCAAATTCATACAGAGAAAAGATGAGAAAATATTTAAAAAATTCTGCTCTGCTAGCAGATCACCTGATACATTCCATCAATCCCACATCCTGGGCTCAGTATCCACTACCTTCATGAACTTTTTTTATTATTTTGAAAAAAGGGCCAATAACAAGCAGAGTAATTTGCATTACTCATTTGACGCAAAGAGCCTTAAATCTTTAAATTTGCAAATATTCGTCTTTTTCGATGTTGTTCTATTTGTGTCAGATCTCAGTCTGAGTAAATACGAATACTAATTTCTACTACAGAATGAACATTTTAAATGCACCAAAACTGTAATTTACTCCAAGAGCAGTACAAGTTTTTGAATTTAAGACAGTTGCTACCTGGTATAAATTTGCTCTATAACACTGTGATTTTGCCAAGCATTCAACAGATTTAATTTTAAATATATTAATCAATGCTCCAGTACTGCTATATTTTTTCGAATATTTATAAGCGCATCATATGATGTACTGAATTTTGGAATATGCTCCATAGAAAGAAAAATGAACATCCTAAAGGTAGGTATGCACTTTGAGTGTTTTTTTTATTCAACCAGCAGGTTGAACAAAAATGTTTAAATAAAAACAAACCTCACAGATTCCTGCATTCACACAAGTGATAACGAGGAAGGGATCCCCCCCCCCCGCACTATTGTATTCTGACAGCAGGGACTACAACCCCTGTCATAATACACTGATCAGCGCCAGTGGCGTCACTAGGGTTGGTGTCACCCGGTGCGGAAAAAAATGGTGTCACCCCCCAACAACTATAGTCCCCCCTCAGTACAGACCCCCCTCCACTAACTACAGACCCCACTCCCACAGCAGGGATGAGCCGAACACCCCCCTGTTCGGTTCGCACCAGAACCTGCGAACAGACAAAATGTTCGTGTAAACTTTAGAACCCTATTAAATACAATGGACTCGAACGTTCGAAATCTAAAGTGTTAATTATAAAGGCTTATATGCAAGTTATTGTCCTAAAAAGGGTTTGGGGACCCGGGTCCTGCCCCAGGGGACATGTATCAATGCAAAAAGAAGTTTTAAAAACGGCCGTTTTTTCGGGAGCAGTGATTTTAATAATGCTTAAAATGAAAAAATAAAAGTGAAATATTCCTTTAAATTTCGTACCTGGGGGGTGTGTATGATATGCATGTGAAGTGGCGCATGTTTCCCGTGCTTAGAACTGTCCCTGCATAAAAGTGTCATTTTTGAAAGAAAAAAAGTCTTTTAAAACTGACTCGCGGCTATTAATGAATTGTCGGCTCCCGGCAATACATACAAAAGTCATTGATAAAAATAAAAAAAAAGCGTGGGGGTTCCCCAGAATTCAATTACCAGGCCCTTCAGGTCTGGAATGGATATTAAGGGGAACCCCGCCGCAAATTTAAAAAAAAATTGACGTGGGGTTCCCCCAAATATCCATTCCAGGCCCTTCAGATCTGGCATGGATTTTAAGGGGAACTCCACCCCAAATTTAAAAAAAAATGGCGTGGAGTCCCCCTAAAAATCCATACCAGACCCCTTATCCGAGCACGCAACCTGGCCGGCCGCAGGGGAAAAGGGGGGGACGAGAGAGCGGCCCCCCCTCCCTCCTGAACCGTACCAAGCCACATGCCCTCAACATGGGGAGGATGTCCCCATGTTGATGGGGACAAGGGCCTCATCCCCACAACCCTTGCCCGGTGGTTGTGGGGGTCTGCGGGCAGGGGGCTTATCGGAATCTGGAAGACCCCTTTAACAAAGGGGACCCCCAGATCCCGCCCCCCCCCCTATGTGAATTGGTAAGGGGTACATTGTACCCCTACCATTTCACGAAGAAAGCGTAAAAAAATGTTTAAAAAAACACACAAACACCTTGAAAAAGTCCTTTATTTAAAAAAAAAAAAAAAAAAAAAACAGCGGTGAAATCCAGTGTCCCGCGGCGATCCCGATGTCCAGCGCTGTCCTTCATTGGTTGTGCCTGAGCGGACCTGATGGGGAACTCCCTCTCAGTATTTTAAATGTATAGACCCGCCCCTTCTAAAGTTCCCCATCAGGTCCGCCAGCGGACCAGATGCGGAACATGAGAAGGGGCGGGTCTATACATGTATTACCAAAGTGAGAGCAGTTCCCCATCAGGTCCGCCCCCTCGGTATGTCGGACCCGCCTACGTCATTGGCTTGAGCGGGGAACTTCCTTCACTATGTAAATTTAAATTACACAGTGAAGGAAGTTCCCCGCTCAAGCCAATGACGTAGGCGGGTCCGACATACCGAGGAGGCGGACCTGATGGGGAACTTCTCTCACTGTGGTAATACATGTATAGACCCGCCCCTTCTCATGTTCCGCATCTGGTCCGCTGGCGGACCTGATGGGGAACTTTAGAAGGGGCGGGTCTATACATTTAAAATACTGAGAGGGAGTTCCCCATCAGGTCCGCTCAGGCACAACCAATGAAGGACAGCGCTGGACATCGGGATCGCCGCGGGACACTGGATTTCACCGCTGTTTTTTTTTTTTTTTAAATAAAGGACTTTTTCAAGGTGTTTGTGTGTTTTTTTTTACAATTTTTTACACTTTCTTCGTGAAATGGTAGGGGTACAATGTACCCCTTACCAATTCACATAGGGGGGGGGCGGGATCTGGGGGTCCCCTTTGTTAAAGGGGTCTTCCAGATTCCGATAAGCCCCCTGCCCGCAGACCCCCACAACCACCGGGCAAGGGTTGTGGGGATGAGGCCCTTGTCCCCATCAACATGGGGACATCCTCCCCATGTTGAGGGCATGTGGCTTGGTACGGTTCAGGAGGGAGGGGGGGCCGCTCTCTCGTCCCCCCCTTTTCCCCTGCGGCCGGCCAGGTTGCGTGCTCGGATAAGGGGTCTGGTATGGATTTTTAGGGGGACTCCACGCCATTTTTTTTTAAATTTGGGGTGGAGTTCCCCTTAAAATCCATGCCAGATCTGAAGGGCCTGGAATGGATATTTGGGGGAACCCCACGTCAATTTTTTTTTTAATTTGCGGCGGGGTTCCCCTTAATATCCATTCCAGACCTGAAGGGCCTGGTAATTGAATTCTGGGGAACCCCCACGCTTTTTTTTTATTTTTATCAATGACTTTTGTATGTATTGCCGGGAGCCGACAATTCATTAATAGCCGCGAGTCAGTTTTAAATGCATTTTTTTCTTTCAAAAATGACACTTTTTGCAGGGACAGTTCTAAGCACGGGAAACATGCGCCACTTCACATGCATATCATACACACCCCCCAGGTACGAAATTTAAAGGAATATTTCACTTTTATTGTTTCACTTTAAGCATTATTAAAATCACTGCTCCCGAAAAAATGTCCGTTTTTAAAACTTCTTTTTGCATTGATACATGTCCCCTGGGGCAGGACCCCGGTCCCCAAACACTTTTTAGGACAATAACTTGCATATAAGCCTTTATAATTAGCACTTTAGATTTCTCCCATAGATTTTTCGAATTTGCCGCGAACACCCCAATTTGTTCGCTGTTCGGCGAACGGGCGAACAAGCAATGTTCGAGTCGAACATGAGTTCGACTCGAACTCGAAGCTCATCCCTATCCCACAGTATAGATCCCTTCCCTCAGTACAAACCCGCTCCACTAAGTACAGACTCTCCGCCATCAATATAGACCCGCCTCCCTCAGTATGAACCCCCACCTCAGTGCAGACCGCTCCATCAGTACAGACACCCCCACCTCAGTGCAGACCCCCTCAGTTACAGACGCCCCCCCTCAGTTACAGACACCCCTCGTACAGACACCCCCCTCAGTACAGACACCCCCCTCAGTACAGACACCCCCCTCAGTACAGACACCCCCCTCAGTACAGACACCCCCCTCGGTACAGACACCCCCCTCGGTACAGACACCCCCCTCGGTACAGACACCCCCCTCAGTACAGACACCCCCCTCAGTACAGACACCCCCCTCAGTACAGACACCCCCCTCAGTACAGACACCCCCCTCAGTACAGACACCCCCCTCAGTACAGACACCCCCCTCAGTACAGACACCCCCCTCAGTACAGACACCCCCCTCAGTACAGACACCCCCCTCAGTACAGACACCCCCCTCAGTACAGACACCCCCCTCAGTACAGACACCCCCCTCAGTTACAGACACCCCCCTCAGTTACAGACACCCCCCTCAGTTACAGACACCCCCCTCAGTACAGACACCCCCCTCAGTACAGACACCCCCCTCAGTACAGACACCCCCCTCAGTACAGACACCCCCCTCAGTACAGACACCCCCCTCAGTACAGACACCCCCCTCAGTACAGACACCCCCCTCAGTACAGACACCCCCCTCAGTACAGACACCCCCCTCAGTACAGACACCCCCCTCAGTACAGACACCCCCCTCAGTACAGACACCCCCCTCAGTACAGACACCCCCCTCAGTACAGACACCCCCCTCAGTACAGACACCCCCCTCAGTACAGACACCCCCCTCAGTACAGACACCCCCCTCAGTACAGACACCCCCCCCCTCAGTACAGACACCCCCCCCCTCAGTACAGACACCCCCCCCCTCAGTACAGACACCCCCCACCTCAGTACAGACACCCCCACCTCAGTACAGACACCCCCACCTCAGTACAGACACCCCCACCTCAGTACAGACACCCCCACCTCAGTACAGACACCCCCACCTCAGTACAGACACCCCCACCTCAGTACAGACACCCCCACCTCAGTACAGACACCCCCACCTCAGTACAGACACCCCCACCTCAGTACAGACACCCCCACCTCAGTACAGACACCCCCACCTCAGTACAGACACCCCCACCTCAGTACAGACACCCCCACCTCAGTACAGACACCCCCACCTCAGTACAGACACCCCCACCTCAGTACAGACACCCCCACCTCAGTACAGACACCCCCACCTCAGTACAGACACCCCCACCTCAGTACAGACACCCCCACCTCAGTACAGACACCCCCACCTCAGTACAGACACCCCCACCTCAGTACAGACACCCCCACCTCAGTACAGACACCCCCACCTCAGTACAGACCGCTCCATCAGTACAGACCGCTCCATCAGTACAGACCGCTCCATCAGTACAGACCGCTCCATCAGTACAGACCGCTCCATCAGTACAGACCGCTCCATCAGTACAGACCGCTCCATCAGTACAGACCGCTCCATCAGTACAGACCGCTCCATCAGTACAGACCGCTCCATCAGTACAGACCGCTCCATCAGTACAGACCGCTCCATCAGTACAGACCGCTCCATCAGTACAGACCGCTCCATCAGTACAGACCGCTCCATCAGTACAGACCGCTCCATCAGTACAGACCGCTCCATCAGTACAGACCGCTCCATCAGTACAGACCGCTCCATCAGTACAGACCGCTCCATCAGTACAGACCGCTCCATCAGTACAGACCGCTCCATCAGTACAGACCGCTCCATCAGTACAGACCGCTCCATCAGTACAGACCGCTCCATCAGTACAGACCGCTCCATCAGTACAGACCGCTCCATCAGTACAGACCGCTCCATCAGTACAGACCGCTCCATCAGTACAGACCGCTCCATCAGTACAGACCGCTCCATCAGTACAGACCGCTCCATCAGTACAGACCGCTCCATCAGTACAGACCGCTCCATCAGTGCAGACCGCTCCATCAGTGCAGACCGCTCCATCAGTGCAGACCGCTCCATCAGTGCAGACCGCTCCATCAGTGCAGACACCCCCACCTCAGTGCAGACCTCCTCAGTTACAGACACCCTGCTCAGTTACAGACACCCCCCACAGTACCAGACACCCCTCGTACAGACACCCCCTCAGTACAGACACCCCTCGGTACCAGACCCCCCTCGGTACCAGACCCCCCTCAGTACAGACACCCCCTCAGTTACAGCCCCCCCTGGTGCAAACTCCCCCTAGTGCAGACACCCCCTCCCCCCATCAGTAAAGATGCCCCCCTTACCTTACAGACCTCAGAACAGAGCGGCAGATACACACAGCGGTGTGTCTCTCGAGCACGGGCTCCTCCTCCTCCTCTGTGGATGTAAACAGAGAGGAGGCAGAGGGGGCGGCGGCTTCCTTCCGCTCCGCTGAGGGACACAGCCGCAGCGTGAGCCTAAGGCACAGGGCAGCGGGCAATGTCAGTGTGGTGCCGCTGCGCTACCCACGGGTGTCACCCCTCTGGTGGGTGTCACCCGGGTGCGGCCCGCCCCCCCCCCCGCACCTGGCTAGCAACGCTAGTGCGTGTCGTCACATCATCACAGTGCAGTGTGATGATGTGACAGGCTGAGTCGCTCGCTGGCTCTGTAGGGTAGGGAGGTTGATTGGAATTTAGGAATAGGAAGAATAAGGAGCCGGAGGACACACACCAGGCGCGGCCACGGCGCTGGAGGTGTTGTTCCAGGCTTCCAGCCCAGCGGGGTGAAATTAATCAATGAATGGGTCAGCTGTAAAAAAAAAAAAAAAAAAAAAAAAAAAAAAAAAAGGGAGGGTGTCACCCCTCTAGCGGGTGTCACCCGGGGGCGGACCGCACCCCCCGCACCCCCCTAGCAACGCCTCTGATCAGCGCTGCATCTATTGTTTGCAATGGCCGATGGACTGCTGGTTTTCCAGCAGGATGATCATTAAAATTTGGACGGCTCCTACTGAACTGGCTGAATTTTGATGTGTATCCCCATCTTAAAATATTTTAATACACCCACAGCAGGTCACATGACAGCTGTAAACAATGGATGGCTTCCTTTCAAACCATACATTGTGTACAATTGTGTTGCTAGCTGTGATTGGTCACAGTGATCACATGGTAAAGACAGGGCCAATCACAGCCCATCTGTGCCATGTGATCACAACAAAACAATCTGAATCAATTTTATTCAGTAAAATGCTTGATTATAGCAATGAAATCCCCCAAAAAAACTGATCACTTCCCCAGAATAGTAAATATCACTATGGTAATAATATATTGCTCCGGTCAAAGTGTGTTTAAAAAAATTGTAAAAAAATAAAATATATACTGTATTTATCAGCGTATAACACATACTTTTTCCCCTGAAAATAGTGTGAAAATCGCGTGTGCATGTTATACGCCGATATTTATAAAAAAAAAGCATGGTACATACTGCATTGAGATCGCGTGGCGAGTGGACACCATCGGAGACAGCCTGGGGGACGTGGGAGTCTCGGGTCACTCAGATCCAGCATCGCAGACCTCCGGCAGCCATCCCCCACTGCAGTACACAAACAGGAAGCATGTCTCTCTCACGGCCATCTAAATTCAAGCGGCCGTCAGAGCATAACCATGTTAACCCTCTGCACGGCTCGCGAGAGTTGAGCTGACAGGAATCTGAGGTGATAGGTACAAATGCTTTCATACGGTAGAGAGGAAAAAGTGTGTGTGTGTGTGTGGGGGGGTTGGGCAAAGATACACACTGTCTGACACCCCTTGTCCCAGCCCTGAATACAGCCCAGAATTTTAGAAATCAAAAAATGTAAAAGACAATTGTTAGTTCCCAATAATGGATAGGAGATATAAAATCGGTCATTAATGAAATGAGAAAGAATGTAAAAAATCTGTCTCAGTGCCGGTTCACATTTGTGCGCTCTGCGATATTGCATGTGATTCGCACCGCACTGCAGTGTAAATCACATGCGATGTCGGTGCTATGCGATTTCAGCCAAACAGATTGTATGGCTGATATCGCATTGCATTCGGACATAACTCGCACAGGACCCTTGTTGTGGTCCGCACCAGAATCAGATCACACCCATGCAATCGGATTCATGTCCGAACTGTCAGTTGTATTGATACTCCCCACAGATCACATAGGACAGTGTGAACTGCTGTGCGAGTCGGGTGCGATGCGGGAACCCGCAGTGGATTCGCAGGGTTCCCAAATCACACAAGTGTGAACCGAGCCTGAATCAAATACCGGTGTGTGTGTGTGTGTATATATACGGTAACTGCTGAGTGACAGAAATATTACACAGTCTCAAGCACTATTATATAAAGGGCGAGTGTCGGTTCACACTTGTGCGATGCGGGAACCCTGCGAAACCACTGTGGGTTCCAGCATCCCACCCGACTCGCACAGCAGTTCACACTGTCCTATGCGATCTGTCAATACAAAGTTAATGACACCCCCATTTCAGCTCGCATATCGCACTGCGAACTGACAGTTCAGACATGAATCGGATCGCATAGGTGTGAACACCCATGCAATCGAATTCTGGTGCGGACCAAAAAAAGGGTCCTGTGCGGACAGGGCTGGTGCAAGGATCTTTGACACCCTAGGCAAAACCTAATTTTGTCGCCCCCCCGGCTGCGCCCCTGACTCCACTTTAACCTGCCCATGCAACACATGTGACCTATCTGACCCCTACACTGACCCCGACACATACACTGACCCCCTGTCCCCTACACGTACCCACCTGACAATTACACTGACCCCCCTTACCTGACACATACACTGACCCCCCTTACATGACCTTACATGACACATACACTGACCCCCCCTTACATGACACATACACTGACCCCCCCTTACAGGACACATACACTGACCCCCCTTACAGGACACATACACTGACCCCCCCTTACAGGATACATACACTGACCCCCCCTTACAGGATACATACACTGACCCCCCCTTACATGACACATACACTGACCCCCCCTTACATGACACATACACTGACCCCCCTTACAGGACACATACACTGACCCCCCCCCCCCTTACAGGATACATACACTGACCCCCCCCCTTACATGACACATACACTGACCCCCTCTTACAGGACACATACACTGACCCCCCCTTACAGGACACATACACTGACCCCCCCTTACAGGACACATACACTGAACCCCCCTTACAGGACACATACACTGACCCCCCCTTACAGGACACATACACTGACCCCCCCTTACAGGACACATACACTGACCCCCCCCTTACAGGACACATACACTGACCCCCCCCTTACAGGACACATACACTGACCCCCCCTTACAGGACACATACACTGACCCCCCCTTACAGGACACATACACTGACCCCCCCTTAGAGGACACATACACTGACCCCCCCTTAGAGGACACATACACTGACCCCCCCTTACAGGACACATACACTGACCCCCCCTTACAGGACACATACACTGACCCCCCTTACAGGACACATACACTGACCCCCCTTACAGGACACATACACTGACCCCCCCTTACAGGACACATACACTGACCCCCCCTTACAGGACACATACACTGACCCCCCTTACAGGACACATACACTGACCCCCCCCTTACATGACACATACACTGACCCCCCCCCTTACATGACACATACACTGACCCCCCCCCTTACATGACACATACACTGACCCCCCCCTTACATGACACATACACTGACCCCCCCCTTACATGACACATACACTGACCCCCCCCCTTACATGACACCTACACTGACCCCCCCTTACATGACACCTACACTGACCCCCCCTTACATGACACATACACTGACCCCCCCCCCTTACAGGACACATACACTGACCCCCCCCCTTACAGGACACATACACTGACCCCCCCCCCTTACATGACACATACACTGACCCCCCCCTTACAGGACACATACACTGACCCCCCCCTTACAGGACACATACACTGACCCCCCCCCTTACAGGACACATACACTGACCCCCCCCCTTACAGGACACATACACTGACCCCCCCTTACAGGACACATACACTGACCCCCCCTTACAGGACACATACACTGACCCCCCCTTACAGGACACATACACTGACCCCCCCTTACAGGACACATACACTGACCCCCCCCTTACAGGACACATACACTGACCCCCCTGACTCCTACTTCCTGACTACTCAAACACACTCCCCCTGCCCCTCCCCCTCATACAGCATGTAGATCGATCCGTCCTCCTCCTTACCTCTGCTCTTTGGTGCTTCATCAGCCATCATCAGGGCTCTGCTCAGGGGCCAGGCCAGCGCCATCCATCCGCTCCACGGAGTCCCCGCCAGGGCCAGGCCAGCGCCGCCAATGCCATCCACCCGCGCCATGGAGTCCTCGCTGGGCGGGAGGTCAGTCAGCTACTCCTCAGCCCGGCCCCTCCGCTACACACACAGACACACAGCGCCGCACCAGAGGGACAGGCTGGAGCAAAGGAGTCCCGGAGCGGCGCTGTGTGATTATACCTGTCTGAGGACTGAGATGTGACAGCGCAGCGGGGCGCTCTGCGCTACACATGGGGGGGAATTTGGTGGCGCCGTGGCGGCACACTGAATGGGGCCAGGCCAGCGATCAGGAGAGAGGAGAGCCTAGCTCACAAAGGACAGAGGCTGTGGTTGCGCCCTAGGTGGTAGTGCGCCGGCCCTGTGTGCGGATCCTGTGCGAGTTTGGTCCGAATGCAATGCAAATTCAGCCATACAATCTGTATGGCTGAAATGGCATGTGATCTGCAGTTCTTTATTTAAAATTTTGTTTTTTTCCTGAAACGTCCCTGTTGAAGGTGCGTGTTATACGCCGATAAATACGGTATATAAAAAAAGCTTTTTTTTTTTTTTTTTTTTCTTTCTGTACTGTCACAACTCTCTAAGATGAGAATTTAACTCATGTTAGATTTTCCTGTTGTGTTTGCAAGACAAGAAATGAAGGGACATCTCCTCCAAAAATAAACTTACAAGGTTTTCAACCCTACACTACCCTAAAGAAATATTTTGGCTTAACACCAAGTTTTGTCTTGTCCCTGCCCCCAGCCTGTGACTGAAGAAGATGCAGCAGACTTTAATAAGTTAAATATTTGCATACAACTCTCTGGTGTTTGCCAGTTTACCGAAAGTGTTGTCAATGAATAGACCTTTAAGCGAGGAAGTGGAAAAACTGTGAAAGTACACTAATCAATACAACACCATTTAAAATCTATACTGTCATTTCTTTTGGACTTCTTTAGTTGCTGCCACTGTATGTCTAAAAAAAACTCCTTATGCCGCGTACACACCGTTTTTCCTGTCGTACAAAAAACTGAAGTTTTTCTCAACGTGATTCGTTGTGATTCCTCTCAAGCCTGCCTTGCATACACATGTTCAGGGAAAAAACCGCTTGAGCAAAGCGCGGTTATGTATAACACGTACAACAACACGTACGACGGCACTATAAAGGGGAAGTTCCATTCGAATGGCGCCACCCTTTGGGCTGCTTTTGCTGATTTCGTGATAGTAAAGTTTGGTGAGAGATGATTCGCGCTTTTCAGCCTCGTACTTTTCAGTCCGCTACAGCGTGACGAATGTGCTATCTCCATTACAAACGCTAGTTTTAACAGAACGAGCTCTCCCTTCTCATACTTGATTCTGAGCATGCATGTTTTTTTTCCCCTCGGAAAAGCATACACACGAGCGGTTTTCACGACGAGAAAAAGGACGGGAAAAACGACGAGAAAAAATAGAGCAGGTTCTAATTTTTTTTGCGGGCAGTTTTCTGTCGAGAAAACTGCTATGGAGCATACACACACGACCGGTTTTCACCAATCTAAAAAATGGCAGTTTTATCGTCATGAAAAACGGTTGTGTGTACGCGGCATAAGGCTTTTGAATAAAAATGCTTAATGCCAACAACATGTTGACGTTTTTATTATACAGTAAGTATACCTAAGGCCAAAAGATATTATTTCATTTTGGATAGATTACAGAATGGTTAAACCCCTGCCGTTTTATTTTTTTTTCTTTTGCTGTCTTTGGCCGTATTTAGAGATTTTTCTTCACTGCCTTTCTCAAGATGCAATTGAAAGTTTGCAGAGATATCGCCAAAGAAAAGGAAATCCTCTTTTAGTCAGTTGTCACTGCAACAGCGCTAGCTATTTGAAGATCTCACCTCTTGTACCAGTGACAACTTAAAATGTTGAATTTCTTCTCACAATGAAAATAGTCATCAGGATAATGATGCCAAATCTCCCCAGTAGAAGCACAGATGGCAATAATAACCTGACAGAGTTTCCAACCATTTCCTGCTTTATCTATAATAGAAAAATGATCTATAATCAAAAAAGGTTTCAAATACACTTTAATCAAGTAAATTTGTTTTACCAAGATGTACCAGTGGCTGAGAAACTCAGGCTCCTAATTCTCAGTCGAACATTGTAAACATTGTAAACATATATTTTTCTGTTTGTTTAGGGTGAATCAGGGCTACCAGGATCACCCGGTTTACCAGGCCAAAAAGGTGATCCAGGAGTACAGGTAACCATATTTTATCTTTTTTCATCTATTCTATTTCTATTCTATTTCCGTTATCAATTTTTTTATTTGTTTTTCTGATGACAGGATCAAATAGTTCTGTAACATGTAAGACTAGTTTAGGCCTAGCTGGCCTGGAGTTGCACAGCTACATTTCTTGCACACTCACAAACCAGAATTAAGAGTATCAGTATTCTAGAAGGAAATATATATTTTGTGGTGATATTTATCATTCTTAAGCACACTGTAGTCTTCCAAACTAATTATGCATGACTTTATTCACACCCATTATATTATAGTCTTTGATGATATAGAGGATACAAAAAAATTTGGATTTGGAAGTAGCAAGATAATAGTTCCTGTAATTGTACATTGTCAGATATTAAAAGGAACGTGTCAATATATAAATATGGGAACTACCATGGCTCACTTGCATTGCAGGGGAAGGTTTTAGTGTGCTGTATTGCTTCGTAGCTGAATAAAAAAAAAAAGACAGACATGGAAGTGTAAGCACATCTTTAGCCCAGGTTCACACTGGGCTGCAGGAATGAAGCCGTGCGA
The DNA here is from genome assembly GCA_029206835.1 of Rana muscosa. Classification (NCBI taxonomy): domain Eukaryota; kingdom Metazoa; phylum Chordata; class Amphibia; order Anura; family Ranidae; genus Rana; species Rana muscosa. The sequence continues at coordinate 692,484,471 of CM055121.1, forward strand.
GTTCAGCTGAACTCGCACGATTTCACTCTCGCCGGCAGTCCCGATTTCAGCCACGATTACAAAGACATCTGACACAGATGTCAATGTAAATCGTGGCCGAAATCGCAAAAAGTAGTACAGAAGCTACTTTTTGAAATCGGTGCAGCGCGGCAGTTGCGGCGTCGCACCGATTAGGACGGTGCCATTGCCCTCAATTTGCGGCAAATATCGCTGATTTGACATGCGATTTGACATGTCAAATCGCACCAGTGTGAACCAGGGCTTAGGGCTGGATTTATACTTTTTTTTTTCTCCTCAGCTACCCCCTTAAAACACATATAGCGTACAGAACCAAAATAAATTTACCAAGACCTACAATATGATAACAATAGCTCTTTAGGGTTGTAAATCACCTGGACGGACTGACTCAGTTGAGGGTCTGTGAGCGGGTAATGGTGGGGGCAGGTTGGAAGAGTTCTCTCCCCATGATTCAGGCCCAACTTAACAGAAGGGTGAAGCATATGGATATTGTTTTTAAAAAGCATACATACAGTATCTCACAAAAGTGAGTACACCCCTCACATTTTTGTAAATATTTTATTATATCTTTTCATGTGACAACACTGAAGAAGTGACACTTTGCTACAATGTAAAGTAGTGAATTAACAGCTTGTATAACAGTGTAAATTTTCTGTCACCTCAAAATAACTCATTAATGTCTAAACCACTGGCAACAAAAGTGAGTACACCCCTAAGTGAAAATGTCCAAATTGGGCCCAAAGTGTCAATATTTTGTGTGGCCACCATTATTTTCCAGCACTGCCTTTACCCTCTTGGGCATGGAGTTCACCAGAGCTTCACAGGTTGTCACTGGAGTCCTCTTGCACTCCTCCATGACGACATCACGGAGCTAGTGGATGCTAGAGACCTTGCACTCCTCCACCTTCCGTTTTGAGGATGCCCCACAGAGTCTCAATTGGGTTTAGGTCTGGAGACATGCTTGGCCAGTCTATCACTTTTACCCTCAGCTTCTTTAGCAAGGCAGTGGTCACCTTGGAGGTGTGTTTGGGGTCATTCTCATGTTGGAATACTGCCCTGTGGCCCAGTGTCAGAGCTGGGCCCAGCCCTTCCTTCTCAGAGCTCTGTGCTCAGCTGATGGCTAATTGCCAAAGACTCTTTCTTCCACAGTGACTCACTTTGTCTTCATTAACTGCTCTTCAGCTAGAGCTGCTGGTTATACAAACTTCTTGGATCAGATCTAATATACTTTTGCCTTGGTCAACATATCCAGCTTCTCTGTGCTGGGTTTACCTGTGAAAGACTTTTGCTTGGCTGACTTCCCTACTGATTCCTGATCCTGTTTGCTGCACCCGACTTCGCTGATCTCTAGACTCCTGTTTCTCTGGCTTGTTCTGACTACCCCTCCTGGTCACCGAACTCTGGCTATGTTTGCTTTTTATACCATTTTTTACCAATTTATTAAATCGTGTGATTTTTACTGCACTTCTGTCTCAGTCTGATTCATGTTTCCTGACACCCAGTCTCCAAAGGGAGGGGATCATGCTCTGCTTCAGTATGTAACAGTACATGTTGGCATTCACGGTTTCCTTAATGAACTATAGCTTCCCAGTTCCGGCAGCACTTATGCAGCCCCAGACCATGACACTCCCGTCACCATGCTTGACTGTAGGCAAGACAGACTTGTCTTTGTACTCCTCAACTGGTTACGGCCACACACGCTTGACACCATCTGAACCAAATAACTTTATTTTGGTCTCATCAGACCACAGGACATGGTTCCAAAGATCTATGTCCTTAGTCTGCTTGTCTTCAGCAAACTGTTTGCGGGCTTTCTAGTGAATGATCTTTAGAAGAGGTTTCCTTCTGGGATGACAGCCATGCCGACCAATTTGATGATGTGTGTGTAGTATGGTCTGAGCACTGACATGCTGACCCCCCGTCCCTTCAACCTCTGAAGCAATGCTGGTAGCACTCATACGTCTAGTTCCCAAAGACAACCTCTGGATACGACACTAAGCACGTGCACTCACCTTCTTTGGTCGACCATGGCGAGGCTTATTCTGAGTGGAACCTGTCCTGTTAAACCGCTTTATGGTCTTGGCCACTGTGCTGCAGCTCAGTTTCAGGGTCTTGGCAATCTTCTTATAGCCTAGGCCATCTTTATGTAGAGCAACAATTCTTTTTTTCAGATCCTCAGAGTTCTTTGCCATGAGGTGCCATGTTGAACTTCCAGTGACCAGTATAAGAGAGTGAGAGCAATAATACCAAATTTAACACACTTGCTCCCCATTCACACCTAAGACCTTGTAACACTAACGAGTCACATGACACCCGGGAGGGAAAATGGCTAATGGTGCCCAATGTGGACATTTTCACTTAGGGGTGTACTCACTTTTGTTGCCAGCAGTTTAGACATTAATGGCTGTGTGTTGAGTTATTTTGAGGGGACAAGAAATTGACACTGTTATCCAAGCTGTACACTCACTACTTTACATTGTAGCAAAGTGTAATTTCTAGACATGTGCACTGCCCAAAAAAAAAATTTCGTTTTTTTTTTTTTTTCGTTTTTCGGGTCATTCGTTATGATCGCAATTTGTAAATTCGTACATTCGCAAATTTACACATTCGTAAATTCGTACATTCGTAAATATATATGTAGCAACCTCACCCCTCTCACCCCTTCTTCTCGGCTTGTTGTCTCGTCTAGGGGGGAGTATGGGAGGAGGGATGCGATACACCATGGCCCATGTCCTCTTTTGGGTAGAGGTGAAGGCCAGAACCAATTTTACCATCGGGTCGTGTGTATAACCCAGAGCCAAGTCTTTTCTGTAAATGACCCCCTCTGTTCTCAGTAACTGGAGTTCCACACCACTGAAAAGGTCTAACTCGTATTTATTCTCCAATAGCAATAAATCGTCATTTAGCACAGACAGGTTGTGACCCAAAGAACAGTTCAGTATAGGTGGGGAGTAGGTCGAGGCACAATCCTTAGATAGAACTAACCATTGTGGTGTCACCAACGGTTATGGCGCACAGCCGCTGCCACCGACTGTGTAGAACAGAAAGTGACTTACCTTCGCTAAGCGTAGCCCCTGTCAGAGGGAAGACATCCGTCCAAGAGAGTTACCAGAGGCCCCTCCGTAATGGGCGAATGCTGCACCGGACTATCCGGAGAAGTTCTGCTCACTGGCCTCCTCGTCTCAGACACCCAAGGCTTTAGGGCCCCCTCGGATTCCTCCACCCTTGCGGGGACCCAGTCGAAGGTTCTGGGCCCCAGGCCTCCTCCATCTCCATCTCCCGCTCCGGCCAGGTCAAGGGCACCTGGGCCCGGAACGCCGGCACCCAGGCTGAAGGTGCCTGGGCGCGACTCTGACCTCCGACTCTGAACCCCGTGTTCAGGGCGTCCGCCCCCTTTTATCTCCTCTCCCCAGCGTCACAGCAGGTTCCCCGCCCCGCTGCACAACCACCGGAAGAGGACAAAAAGGGCACAGCACCGCAGTGAGGGCTCAACCCCGGCCCAGTGCGACAGCGCCACCCACAGGCCAAAGGGGATCCTCACACCACCAGAGTCCTCCATGAACAACAAATGGTCCCAAATTCCCTAACAATCAGTGCATCTGGGTTACACTACCACCCAGATGCCTCCCCTAAATTCCAATACCCGCTACATATACATTCATAAATTCATACATTCGTAAATTTGTAAATTCGTACATTCGGAAATTTGGAAATTCGGAAATGTGGAAATGCGAAATTCGAAAACCCGAAAATTTGAAAAAATAACTATTAAATTATAGGTATTTTAATTTCCTTTCAAATTTGGCTGTTAGTGAACGTAACGAATACAAATTTATCCAAAGTTACGCATAACCTCAAATAACAAATGCCACATCTAAACAAATGGAACGGAACAAATTAATAATAATAATAATAAAACGTTTTTATTATTGCTATTTATTATTATTATTAATTCATTACGTTCCATTCGTTTAGATACGGCATTCATTATTTCGGAAAACAATTCGTAACTTCGTTAAGTTCACTAACAGCCAAATTTGAAAGGAAATTCCAATACCTATAATTTAATAGTTAGTAATAGTTAAGTTATTAGTTAATTATTTCAGATTTCCGAATGTACGAATGTACGAATTTTCGGATATTCGAATTTACGAATATTCGTTAAATGAGTTTTCGTTAATTCGGATATTTCCGAATTAACGAATTTGTCGAAATTCGTTAAACTAATTCGGAACGAAATGAATTGCACATGTCTAGTAATTTCTTCAGTGTTGTCACATGAAAAGATATAATAAAATATTTACAAAAATGTAAGGGGATTACTCACTTTTGTGAGATACTGTATGTATGTATGATCATTTGTTGCTACTTTCAATAAAATAATTACAAATTCACATTTTATTTTGCTTCTCATTGGATATTGGGTGCTCCTTTTACCTACCCTTACAATTATGAAAACAATGTAATGCTTATAATCTTGCCTAAAGAAAATGACTTGTCTGCAAGACACCATATTGACACGCCAACAACATGTCTCATTATTTTTTAATGAGCCACAAACATGCATCCACTGATCAAATAATGTGCATGACATATTTATTTCCATTGCACTACAAAGCTAAATATATGTTTCAATTGCATGTGCTGCAAAGTGCTAAGAGTCAGGTGCTTTTGTTTTGAGTGCGTATGCATGCTGGGGTGCCTTTAGAACTGGGAATGCCCTCATAACACATGTACTAAGCAATTTGGTTATTCACACCACAATATATCAATGGCATTACTACCACCTATGGCAATGCCCTGTATGTGTGCACTGAAATTCATGTTTAATTGCCACCCAATGCAGCCACAGAGTGTATAATAATTCAGCAATTTTTATGTGCCTTGTGTTCCAAAAATGAGTGCTCTGCAGGCAATATTGGCAGCGGATCCCCCCCCCATAATATTACCAACTAACCAAAAAGTTTACCTACACTGCCACAAATGTGCATTCACATACATGCATTTGGGTACACTGAAATGCATGTGCAATGCTTCATACTGTGTATATGTGCATTAAGATTCCATTCCCTGCAATGCAGATATACAGTGCCTTGTTGTAAAACACATTACCATGCATGCAAATGTATACAGCCAGCCTTAGTACAGCTCATAATCCCTTTTGAAGCAGACATAGCAAATACAACCCATATAACCAAGCTTTGCCAAGTCCATTCTATGTTTATAAGCTCAAAAGGGTGTAGCTGGGTATTAATAATGTACGGTATGTATATGTTGGCAAGAAACTATGTTTTTTGTGTGTAGGTTCACAATAATTTGGAACCCATAGTTTGACCCAGCAACAGTTTGCTATCATAAAATTGCCCCAAGCTCTCATTTCTATTAAAACTATGTTTAGAAACAACAAAAGGCAGACAGCTGGCTTGCACACACACATCTTTTCCCCCATGCTCCAGTGTGATTTGTTGCTTGTTGTCACTGCACACTTGGATTGGATGGACTTCCCAGAGGATCTGGGCAGGAGGGAGTGACTTCCTCGAGAAGCTGAGCAGGTGGGAGGGGCTTCCTGGTGGAGCGGTGCAGCAAGGTTTGGAAAGCATAATTAGTGGCAACACTCACTAAAGATGCCTTTTAAAGCTGGATGTGGGTAAGAGCACTACAATTCTCAACTGCTGAGTCTCTATTAGCCTACGGACAGCTCAGATTTAATTGCCTGGACACCAAAGTGCTGACCCTCGTGGCCTAGGTTTAAATTGGGCTGTGTGCATGTGTATTACACATTTGTGCCAGCTCAATGACTTACCACTGAGAAGGATAAGCATAGCACTCTTAAAGCTTGCACTATAAAATACAGCTAAATCATGCTATGCAGGCCTAGTTTGGTTCCCTGAAAGACCCCACTGACCTGCCACCATTGTAAAAATTGCTCCGACAACCAGATCCCACTAAACTTATTTTCACTTATTACGCAACCCTGCTGACCGATTCTAACCCCAGATTCCATAGAGTTTAGGACAAATGGATCTCTATGGATATCTCCTTAGAGGCCGAGGATTGGTCGGAATTCAGTGATACCTACAAAACGTCTGTCATTGCGTCCTGAGACCTAGTCATACAAGTTAATATTTTCCCCTAGACCCACCTTACTCCGACGAGGTTGCATAGGATGGGTCTCCTGTCCTCGGCCGCTTGCTTCAGCGGCTGCAGCCAGGAGGCCGATTTCTTACACTGTTTTTGTTCATGCCCAATCATTCGGGACTTCTGGGGGGAGGTGGGTGCCTTTGTCTCCTCGGCGTTGGGCCTCCCAAATATAATTCACCCCAAGAACTGCCTACTAGGCATTTTTGGTGACACATGCCGCGTACACACAATCATTTTTCCCGTCGAGAAAAATGAATTTTTTTCCTTTTGGACGAGAAACGATCGTCAGTGGGCTTTTTGTCGTTTTTCTCGACGGGAAAAACGGCATTAATTACGACGAGAAAAATTAGAACATGCTCTAATTTTTCTCGTCGTGATTCCCGTCGTTTTTTTTCCGCGGCAGTTTTCCCATAGGGAAACACTGCCGGGGAGCCCGCACATGGTCGTTTTTTTCGACCAAAAAAAAAAAATGTAATTTAAAACGGCCGTGTGTGGGGGGAACAAGCTGTTCCTCGTTTTTCACGTCGATTTTCTCGACTGTGTTTTCACCGTAGAAAAAATCGATCGTGTGTACGTGGCATTACACCTATCAATGCATGCCAAGAGACTGCTCCATATACTATATCTTTATGCTAAAAAAATATATTCTACTGTCCTGGAAGGGTGCACAGACCTCTTTGAAAGGCCTTTGGTTGAAACGTATTAATGACTCCATCCCGCTATATAAGCATACTTTTGAAATCCAGAAACGGACCAAAACTTTTCATAAAATTTGGGGTAGGTGGCTGGCTAGCCCACTTACTCTCTCTCATCACTAACTGAAGTACACTTGTTTGACCAGTGGTAGACCGTGCCCTAAGGATCTCTAAGTCTAGACTCCCACCTTTGCTGTGCCCGTATTGGTCTACATGCACCTTTTCCCGGTGTGCCTACTGTATATCCTTTGTATTGATATCTCTTTATTATGTCTGAACATATTGCCTACCATTTCGGACCAGTCTATCTTTTTTTTTTCTGTTTGTTAGTTTGTTGAAAAACTTCAATAAAAATATCTTAAAAAAAAAATACAGCTAAATAGTATCAACTGTAATATTTCTATTCTGATAGGTTTCTTTTAACCCCTTCATGCTGACGTAACGCAAATATGTGGCCTTTGTTTTCAGCTGCAGGCATCACCCGGTACCGTTTTTTAGAGCTGGTGGTCAGCTTGTAATAACAACTGATGAGGCTAATCAGCTGCTCACCTGCTATTACAAGCAGCGTGAGGGGACGTATCCCCCCTTCCTGCTGCCTTCCGTTGCTCGCCTGTCCAACCGAGGGGCTCGTCCCCCGGCTGGCCGGGGACCCGGTTAAAGCCGAATCAGCTTTGATTGGGTCTTGGATCTAGTAACCCGGACGTAATGTCATGACATTACTTTCGGTAAACTGGAGCCTTAAAGGGACCAGATTTAAAAATGACAGATTTCAAAACAGCCAAACTTGTCGTTTTGAATGCTTTTAAGTGCGAAGGATGGATTTGGTGTCCTATGGACCCCAGATCCCTCCATAAAGAGTACCTGTCACTGCCCATTACTGTCACAAGGGATGTTTACATTTCTTGAGACAGCAATAAAAGTGATGATAGTTTTTTTTATTTTAATTTTTTTTAAAGGGACAGTGTAAAAATAAAATTATACAAAAAAAATTAAAGCGCCCCATCCCTCTGTACTTGCGCGCAGAAGCAAACGCATATGTAAGTCAAGCCTGCAAATGTAAACAGTGTTCAAACCACACATGTGAGGTATCACCGCGATTATTGGAGTGAGATCAATAATTGTTGCCATTCCACCTGTGTGTGCAATTTTAAAGCATGACATGTTGGGTATCTATTTACTCGGAGTAACATAATTTTTTACATTGTACAAAAAATTGGGTAATAAAGCACACCTTACACACATTAACACTTGTTAGGTACACCCTTAACTTCTTGATTGCCCCAAGATGTTAACTTTTTCCCAGCCAGTGTCATTAACACAGTGACCGTGTATAGTATTATCATTGATCACTGTATTAGTGCCACTGGTGATGTAAGTGTCAGATTGTCTGCCGCACTATCACAGTCTAACTATAAGTTGCTTATCACTGCTATTACTAGTATAAAAAAAAAATCCAGTATATATACCATAGCTATAACTTTCACATCAACCAATCAATATACACTTATTGGGATTTCCCCCCGCCCCCCAAAGACATGTAGCAGAATACATTTTGACCTAAATTTATGAGGATTTTTTATGGCTACGTTTTATAGCAGAAAGTAGAAAATGCATTTTCTTTCAAAACTTTTTTGTTTTTAAAATAAAAAAACAATTGGTGATCAAATACCACCAAAAGAAAGCTCTATTTGTGTGAAAATAAATTGCGTACTGCATTGCATAACCGCCCAATTACTAGTTAATCTAAGCACATTAAAGTAGCGCAGTGCTAAATAGCAAAAAATGCCCTAGTTATGAAAGGGAAAAACCTTCTGGAGCTCAAGTGGTTAAATTGCAGGACTCAGCAGCCATTGGCATTCGCCCCTAGCATTGCAGGGGAGTACCCTTTTTCAAAAGCCATGCATATGCCTTGTATGCTCTTTTTCTGCCTATCCTAACAAGGCTGAGCTCAGTCCTTTAAAACACATGAGGCCCCTTGTCTGCATGGGCCACTTTCTGTAAAAAGTGAAGATCGCCTTTAAGCCAGCAGAGCTACAGAACATGGACAAAGAGGGGAATGCCATTTATACACTACTCCTCCTAACCTTTACTCTGAATTCCTTTTGAAGTCTTTTAGGAATCATTTATGACTTTATAACTAGCATGATATGCACACACAGGAATTTTACAAGGGATGTATAAATAGAAAGTTTTCCTCAATTACTATAAATAGTTTAATTGGTTTGTTGCCATCACACTGGTTTCTGCTCCAATATTTCATCCCAGCAGAGCATTCAAGGGGCTTGATACCATCACCTTTTACAACATTCAGGCTATGTATAGTATCTGTGGTATAACATAACAGCTATATTTTCTGCAGTCTCCCACTATATGGCATCTCGAGAATCTAAAGGGTCCAATTCTTTATGATAAATGAATACTGTATCTTCTTGTGAACTTTGACTGTTATGTTTAAATAACCTTACGGGCTAGACATTTACAGGCTAAATCAGATGATTTAATCATATTTCCGGTGACTGCCACTTTCCAGATACATGGATGTCATGAAAGAGAGAAAAGGGGGTTTACAATTTGTGAAATGTGTTTAAGAAACCTTTTTGATAAAAGGTCAATTAGATTCTTTAAAGTTCTGACGGCAGAATGGAATGTTGTAGGCTAATTTTTCACTGTATGATCAGTCTACTTTTTTGCCATAGCGAAAAATGAAAAGAAAATGTACACTTATATTAATTATGATACCAAACATATATATATTTTATTCAAATTATAACTTTTTTAATGTAGTTTAGGGAGTCCTAGCTCAAACATCTCAGGGTTGTACTTGAACTTGCCATTAGGAAAAGTGCACAATTATGTTAACAATTTGTTTGGTCTGTTCCTATGAAATGTACACTTAGGTTTTATGAGCTGCCATAAAAAATGTCCATTCACCTAAAAGATGCTGTTATATTCCTGCATGCCAAAAAAAGCACGATGAGAAAGAATTATAATGTGTGTGGAGGTGTGAGGTTTAAAGTCCATTTCCAGGCAAAACACAACCACCCTCTCACTATACATTTATTTGTATTTATTTTTTAAATATCTTGTAAAGCGATGGTATACTCGCCCAAGTCTCATCTGGGTTTTTCATCAGTACTGTTTCTGGGTGCAGGGGATTGGGATCTGTTCTGCAGATGTGCATGTACCTGCTAGTCCTTGACAGTCCACTCACACTGACAATGTCCCTGCACGCTCTCTTTTGGATCCTGAGAGGGCCCCAGCATCGGACAGCCAATTGGAGGTGTTCATGTCACGCAGACAGTGACATGGACACCCAAAAATTTAGCCCCTTCCTCCTGTACACAGAAGATAAAAGACTTGGGACTTAAGCATTTGCAATCTTAGATTTATGTCAGCAAAATAGAGCATTTTTTTTTCTATGCCAGCAAGTAGTTAAAGGGGGTGGGGAGGATTGGCGGATGAGGATCCTGGAGGTTATCTTTAACTTTTATTCAAAGCATGCAGTATTATTAATATGTATTAATAATATTTTACAATGTGTTTCCCTAACTCATCAACTTTTTCAGGAAAGGCGTTTACTATATATTATATCCGAAAAAGGAATTATGTTGGAAAACTAAAATACTGTAGATAGCTTTCCATCATGAAGAAACCACACATATGTAGACTGCTAAATGTATTAGCAAGAAATGCTTTCAACTTCACTTGTGCATGTAGTAGACAGGGTACGATATCAATGTACAATGCAGCAAGCTTAAAGTTAACTAAGAGGCAATCCAATTGAATGCTCCTCCTAAAATAGAGTAGCCAAGGAAGTGGTGGATTATGCATTTAAATATCTTGACAAGGCGTAAATCACACTTGTTTCCCTTATTCATCTTACTGATGGCTTGTTGCCATCTGCAGTCTTGTGGTTTGCAATGAAATATTATAATGTGAACTTTTAAGGTATATCTACTACATAGCTATGAGAAAAAGGTTGCAAGGCTGTAATTATGCGAGTAATGTAGTTTCATTTTGGGAAAGCATTAGGTGCTAGATGATGGATCTAGAATTGTAGTGAAAAGTGAAAGGAATCTGTGTCCTTTTCAAACATCCAACATATGGAGGAAAGTTTAAAGTGTTTCTTCTCCTTGTCATGATTGGGATGTTTGAGAACACAGGTAAACACAGATATGTTTTGGCTTGCTGCACTTTAACTAGTTTCTCAGTTTAGTAAATAAGTCCTTAAAATCATGTCTTACCACTATGCATGCAATTCACTAAATATTAGCCATGAAAGCTTAGGTTGCAGTGTTTGCTACTACTTAAATTAATTTTGACTCTATCATATGCTAGCACCAAGGTTATCTGCTACAAAAATGAGTGTTGTTAAAATGGAAAGGGATAGGCATATGAGAAAACCTATATGCATTTCACATCAACTTATACTCAAAATAACATTATGTTAATTAACAGTAATGAGACTCCTTGTATGTCAATAGTGTTTATATTTCAAATTGTAAATATAAAATTTTAGTGAACTGAGGTGCAAAATTGTCAGGAGGGGTTTCCAAACTGGATCTCAGGAAGCACATTTTTTTTAAAATGTTGCAAACGGATATGTATTTATAAAATGTGTTCATATATTAATCAATTATGTTAGAGCTGAGTGAGTTTATTAACTGACACTAATAGGTGTGCATTTGTTAAAAAATGCTTTGTTTATTATATCAGATTTTTTTAAATTTCAATTGTATTTAAAAACCACTGAGGTGGCAGTGTATCTAGTCGGTTGTGTAAACGTTTGCCACCTTGACAACTTTTGTGGTGTCTATAGACCGCACAGCACAGTTTGTAGCCCTATAACTAAATCAAAAGCTACAGGAAGTTCTCAAACTCAGACCCCTTACTGCTAAACAATTGTTTTATCATATGCATTTCCTTTATTCAATGCTCAGCACTCTGCATCTGCCTGTAATGAGTCTTAAGACCTTTTTCGTGTTTTTATTAGTTTATATAGTATGTCCTATATTGCTAAATTGACACCCATTGCTGTGTCAATCGTCATATTTCTTCTAATTTCTGCAAATTGTAGCAAACACTGCAGTTTTTTTCACAGGGCTGTTCTGCACACACATCTTGAGCCTTACCAATTACCACCTATAAAAAGATGATTATTAGACTTGTGCACAACGGAAAAATTTGTTTAGTTTCGGTTCGTTTCTTTTCGGTCCTGTTGATTCGTAATCGTTCGTAATTTTGCTAGACGGAATTTTTCGTGTTCAAACTAATTCGTATTTTCGCAAGCGACATTTTTCGTTGAATTAAAATGATTCATATTAATGTAAGCCTTATTTTTAGTTGATTTATAATATATATATAATAATGCGTAACTTTTTTGGGTTCGTTGATTCGTAATTTTCCGTGTCTCTCTCACGACGCTGCCTATTATGCCTAATGTGCTTCGAATGGATTTGTACTTTTCTAAATACATAGCGGTTATTTGTAACGATTCGAAATCTCGTATTTTACGTTAGATTTTTACATGCGGCTATAGCCTCCACCCCTGTATGCCATTTTGAGAGGGAGTTCAGCACCGTGAGGGAGAAGCAGAGCAGAGTGTTATTGTGCTTCAAATGGATTTGTACATTCGTAACTTTTTTCATAACGAATTATGCCGAAGACATTCGGGCATTCGCTATTTGCGATATAATTTATTTCGGATTCGGTTTTATTCGTAATTGCTTTGTTTGGAAATTCGAATGCTTCCGAATGTCCGAAAGTTGCTAAATTCGGACGAATTTTGATTCGCTATGAAATGAACAAGCCTAATGATTATCAACAGCTCCACACCTTCAAGAGCATTGCGGGTAGAGGTCCAATTAAACATGACTAAGGATGAGCTCAGGCATGTTCGCAGCTCCATGTGCCCGCGGCTGCCCGGAAGCTGACACTCCGCAGTGCTAATCACACGCAGTGAGACATTTTCCATTCTGTGCAGCCGAGGTTCGGGAAATGTATCCGTGCCTGTGATTAGCGCTGCGGATTGTCAGCTTCCTAGCGGGCACGTGGAGCTGCTCATCCTTAAACATGACATTGAAGTGTTTCACCTTTTTGTATGTTGGCTTATTCAGTTTACTGTATGAAAGGGATTGAAATATTATACACAAATGCTTGTATTTACCTTGTTAAAATATTCCATACTGAAAGTCAGATTTGTCAGTGAAAGTTCAACACGTTAATGGTCAAATGTATTGTATTTGTTTCGGGCAAAAAATATTCAGTGAAAGGAAAAATTATTTGATGCCCTTACAATAAAATCACAATATGCAAACAGATTTATATTTCTGTCAGTCTTGTACTGAATTTTTTTTTATATTTAACAACCGATAACAGATCTTATTTAATTATGCAAACATCAATGATCAAAGCACAGTAACTAAAAGAAACACGTATAACATTTATCCTTCGCTTTGTTAGTTTGGTTAAGGTGTAAAACGAGAGAGAGGTAAAAATCAAACTTTTTTTGTCTCGGGAAGCTTTTGTCTCACTTTCTGTCCTGTAGACTCAACAGGAAGTGTGAGTGTATCTTTCAAATGTGTGGAATATCTATTAGTGACCAGGTTAGTTAGAGATGGTGTATTTCCCTGGTGGGCATACAGACAAACCTGACAGGAGTTCCAACTCCTCACCACTCTATCCAGATCTAAAAAACATTTGCTTTTAGTTATACTTTAACCACTTAACGACCGCTCACTGTATATATACGTCGGCAGAATGGCACGGACAGGCACAATCACGTACCTACACGTGCCTGCCTTCGTATGGGTGGGGGGTCCGATCGGACCCCCCTCCGGTACAGTGAGCGGCCGGGATCGCTTCGGGAGCGATCCGTGATGAGGGGGCCGCCATTCGATTCTGGCCACCCCCTCGCGATCGCTCCCGGCGAATGAAAAGCTTCCTCTGCCTGTGTAATGTTTACACAGGCAGGAGGAAGTGATGTCATCTCTCATGCGGCGCTCACATATACTGAGCGCCGCATGAGAGAAGACATCAGGTTAGTGCATTAAACAGCACACTGACACCAGGACACATAGGCACACGATCGCCCCCCCCAGACACCCCAGATCAGCCCCCAGTCACAGTGTCACTGATTGCAGTGACCATTTATTTACTGATCACTGCAATCAGTGACATTTGTGACTGTAAAAGTGTCAGGTTTAGGTCCAGTGTAGCCCCCTAACCCCCCTAATAAAGGTCTAACCCCTTGATCGCCCCCCCCCAGCTAACCCTTTCACCCCCTTTTGCCAGTGTCACTAAGCGATAATTTTTTCTGATCGCTGTCTTAGTGTCGGTGATGCCGATAGGTAGCCAGTTATTTTTTTTAGGTTCTCCGCAGGTTTTTATAGCATCAGATACCCCCATATATTATCTAATAAAGGTTTTAATACCCTAATTGCCCCTAGTTAACCCTTTCACCTGTGATCACCGTATAAGTGTTACTGGTGACACTGGTTAGTTTGCTTTTTATAGTGTCAGGGCACCCGCCGTATATAACCCAATAAAGGTTTAACCCCCTGATCGCCCGGCGAGTGATATCAATTAGGTTTTAGTGTCGGAGAGGGTCTGCGTCGCCCCAGGCAGCGTCAGGTTAGTGTCAGGAACGCTAACACCCACGCGTGAAGCATACACCTCCCTTAGTGGTATAGTATCTGAACAGATCAATATCTGATCTGATCAGATCTATACTAGCATCCCCAGCAGTTTAGGTTTTCCCAAAAACGCAGTGTTAGCGGGATCAGCCCAGATACCTGCTAGCACCTGCGTTTTGCCCCTCCGTCCAGCCCAGGCCACCCAAGTGCAGTATCGATCGATCACTGTCACTTACAAAACACATAACTGCAGCATTCGCAAAGACCAGCCTGATCCCTGCGACTCCAGTGCTGTAGGAGGTGATTTCACCATCACAGTTAAAAAAAAAAAAGAGCATATATGCCGAAGCAGGGGGGAAGCAGGGGCGGAGGAGCGATTTTGCTCCTAATGCCGTGTACATACGGTCAAAATTCTGACGGAGGCATGCCCGTGGAAAAGTCCGACCATGTGTGTGCGGCATAACTTTTGCGGGAGGATGCCCCCATGCTTCGGCTTATATAAATGGTGCATGTATGCCCATCATTAGAAGTGGCTGAATGAAGGGAGGTATTCTAATGGTGGGCATACCCACCGATCAATCTCTTTTTTTTGTTCAGCCAACAGGCTGCATGAAAAAAAAGATTACAATACATGTCCAACAAGGACCAGCAACGTACTGGTATGTTGCAGGACTTTGGTTATACCAGATTGATGCCTGCAGGTTTAGGTATCATCTCGGTATCATTCTTTTCAGTCAGCGGCCGACTTTCATGTAAAAGCAATCCTAGCGGCTAATTGGCCTTTTACAAGCAGTGGGAGGGAATGTCCCCCCGCCCCCGGATATAAAAAGCGCCATTGGGAAAGCATTTTATCACACCGATCTTGGTGTGGTCAGATGCTTTGAGGGCAGAGGAAAGATCTAGGGTCCAATAGACCCCAGTTTTTTTTTTTTTAAAAGAGTACCTGTCACTACCTATTGCTATCATAGGGGATACCGGTATTTGCATTCCCTGAGATAACAATAAAAATGATTAAAAAAAAAGATATGGAAAGAACAGTTTAAAAATAAAATAAAAAAGCAAAATTAATAAAAAAAAAAAAAAAGCACCCCTGTCCCGCCCTGCTCTCGCGCAATGCCAAACGCAAGCGTAGGTCTGGCATCATATGTAAACAGCAATTGCATCATGCATTTGAGGTATCACCGCGAAGGTCAGATCGAGGGCAGTCATTTTAGCAGTAGACCTCCTCTGTAAATCTAACGTGGTACCCTGTAAAGGCTTTTAAAGGCTTTTAAAAATTGTATGTAGTTTGTCGCCACTGCGCGTTTGTGCAAAATTTTAAAGCATGTCGTGTTTGGTATATATGTACTCGGCCTAAGGTCGTCTTTTTTATTTCATCAAACATTTGGGCAATATAGTGTGTTTTAGTGCATTAAAATAAAAAAAGTGTATTTTTACCCCAAAAAATGTGTTTGAAAAATCGCTGCGCAAATACTGTGTGGAAAAACAAAAATGCAACACCCACCATTTTAATCTGTAGGGCCTTTGCTTGAAAAAAATATATAATGTTTGGGGGTCCAACATAATTTTCTTGCAAAAAAAATAAATATGTTTTCATGTAAACAAAAAGTGTCAGAAAGGGCTTTGTCTTCAAGCGGTTAGAAGAGTGGATGTAAGCTTCCTAATGTTGTGTATAAAATGCCAGGACAGTTCAAAACCCCCCCAAATGACCCCATTTTGGAAGGCAGACACCCCAAGCTATATACTGAGAGGCATGTCGAGTCCATGGAATATTTTATATGTAGACACAAGTTGCGGAAAAAAGACAATTTTTTTTTTTGCACAAAGTTGTCACTAAATAATATATTGCTCAAACATGCCATGGGCATATGTGAAATTATACCCCAAAATACATTCTGTTGCTTCTCCTGAGTACGGGGATACCACATGTGTGAGACTTTTTGGGAGCCTAGCCGCGTACGGGACCCCAAAAACAAAGCACCGCCTTCAGGCTTTCTAAGGGTATACATTTTTGATTTCACTCCTCACTGCCTATCACAGTTTCAGAGGCCATGGAATGCCCAGATGGCACAACCCCCCCCCCAAATGACCCCATTTTGGAAAGTATACACCCCAAGCTATTTGCTGAGAGGTATGGTGAGTATTTTGCAGATCTCGCTTTTTGTCACAAAGTTTTGAAAATTAAAAAAAAAAAAATTGATTTCTTCATTTTAAAAAACAAATGAGAGCTGTAAAATACTCACCATGCCTCTCAGCAAATAGCTTGGGCTGTCTACTTTCCAAAATGGGGTCATTTGGGGGGGTTTTGTGCTATTTTGGCATTTTATGGCCTTCGAAACTGTGATAGGTAGTGAGGAGTGAAATCCAAAATTTGTGCCCTTAGAAATCCTTAAAACGGTGCTTGGTTTTCGGGGTCCCGTACGCGGCTAGGCTCCTAAAAAGTCCCACACGTGGTATCCCCGTACTCAGGAGAAGCAGCAAAATGTATTTTGGGGTGCAATTCCACATATAACCATGGCATGTGTGAGCAATATATCATTTAGTGACAACTTTTTGTAATTTTTTATTTTTTTTAGTCATTATTCAATCACTTGGGACAATAAAAAAATATTCAATGGGCTCAACATGCCTCTAAGCAATTTCCTTGGGGTGTCTACTTTACAAAATTGGGTCATTTGGGGTGTTTTTGTACTGCCCTGCCATTTTAGCACCTCAAGAAATGAGATAGGCAGTCATAAATTAAAAGCTGTGTAAATTCCAGAAAATGTACCCTAGTTTGTAGACGCTATAACTTTTGCGCAAACCAATAAATATACGCTTATTGACATTTTTTTTTTACTAAAGACATGTGGCTGAACACATTTTGGCCTAAATGTATGAGTAAAATTTAGTTTATTCGATTTTTCTTATGACAAAAAGTAGAAAATATCATTTTTTTTCAAAATTTCCAGTCTTTTTCCGTTTATATCGCAAAAAAAAATTGCAGAGGCAATCAAATACCATTAAAAGAAAGCTCTATTTGTGGGAAGAAAAGGATGCAAATTTAGTTTGGGTACAACATTGCATGTCCGCACAATTTCCAGTTAAAGCAGCGCAGTGCCAAATTGTGAAATCACCTCTGGTCATTAAGCTGCGTAATGATCCGGGGCTTAAGTGGTTAAATATACATTTGATTTTAAATTTTGCATCCATTTTCTCTTGTGCATCATTTGTGCAGCTTTTATGAATTTTTACTAGTACCATTTTACTGGTTACTTTCTATTTCAGGTTTTGTGTTGCTCTTCATGTTACCTATGATATTTACTTTTTTCAGAAGGATTGCATTGTACTGCATTACCCTAGTTGCTAAGCATTGTTATATTTACTGCTTCTATAGGGTGAAAAGGGAAGCATAGGTGAACTTGGAACTCCAGGAGAAACTGGGGAAAAAGTAAGTGCAAATTCGCTTAATGCTAGTCAATGTGTGGTGTATTTTCTGTATATGCATATTATGTGATTGCAAAATAATGTAATACTATTGAAGAATTGATTTGGGTATATGATTTGTTTCCAATTTAAAAGCATTAGCTTTTAGGCTAAAATTTGAGGAAAAAACTTTACCCATACCAATTAGAAAAAATTCTACATTTAGCACTTTGCTTTTTGTTTTTTTTGTTGTGTTTTTTATTTTTTTATTTAAGCTGATTTCTAAATGGTTGCAATGGGAAATCTACATTTTGCATGCCACTTTGAGAATGATAGAATCTTACTGCTCACCATGCTCCCACATGAACATTGAACTATGCACATGTCAAACTGTGGTGCTCACTTATTTCAAATAAAAATGCCAAAGTAAAGTGAGCAGATTGCAAGTCAATCTCTAACACATCCGCAGGTGGCAATTGACACTTAGAAGCTGATTGGCTGCAGTGTGCAACATTACATTTGTTGTTTTAGACATTTTAATAAATGGGACCAGTTGTTGTTGCAACTGTTTCCAAAGGTTTTTAGATTAGAGGTAGAAATGTAACTGACAGTATAAGTCAAAATATGAAAATGTCAGCAAACATAATTTAGTTTTTCTGGTTACGTGTATACAGTATGTCCTTTCTTTCATACAGAATACAATTGAAATATCGAAGGAAAAAAAGGACAAGACTGTCTAGACTGATTTAAGTACCATTTAATAATTTCATTCGTTTTTTGAGCACTAGGCATTTTCTTACCCACGTCAGCAAAATAATACCTTGTTAGATATGAACAAATACAATCTTACAAATACTTGCTCTAAACAGTATATTGGACGCACGAAACGAGCACTGGATGTGCGTTTGGATGAACATGTTGGAAATGTTAGGCAGGGTTTCCCTAAACATAACTTGTCTAGACACTACGCCAAATACCATGACAAGAAAATTAAAGGGACATTATTCCTACCTATCAATAAAATCTGTCCTCACTGGAGGGGTACCAATAAAGTCAGAACCATTTCCAGACTTTAAACTAAATGCATATTCGATATGAGGTCCTATGTGCCCTTTGGCTTAAACGTTGACTGGGATATGAATTGTTTTATTAATAATACTTATATTTTTTTCATTTTATTTTGATTCATCTATAATTTTATTTATTTAATCACGATTTATATACATTTTTACTTTTATTTTTGTTTCTCTATATCGGGTTACTGATTACTTTAATATTGGTATATTTATGATTTTTTCTCCTTTTTAACCATTTATGCCCTCTTTTTTAATTGTGTGTCATATGTACAGGGTTTTTCTTATTATAGCGGCGCCTGCTTGGGATCCTACCTTGCTTCTACGCTTTTGGCCTTTTTTTCCTAATTTTTTACATTGCTTTTTGGCCACTAGATGGCGGAATGCTTTTTTTCTATCTCCTTACAGGCTTCTTCTCCTCCAATTTTCGTACTATTGGATGCCCTCAGTTAGAATTGAGCACATCTCTGCTTTCCATCACCTTGCTATGTTTTGCCCATATTCAATATGGCGCCGCGGGAGTACTTAACCAACACACGCGATGACGCAGACACATCAGCCAATCCCCAGACAACGTCCGGTTGCGACGAAACGTGCGTAGGGAGGCTGTTGATTCTGACGTCATCGCGTGGTAAGAGGTCGATGATCACTGCGCTGAGCAAGCGGAAGAAGCCAGAGGAGACGCCGCTCCCCCGTTTTACCATACACTGCACATTTTTTTAAATATTTTTTTTTGCTTTTAAAAGATATATCGGTTACAAGTACAAAACCGGAGAGTACATTTTCCAAAATTACATTCACAGAACATTAATCAGTTTCCTGTTATTCATCTTTATAAGCATACAAGTAAGATTGAATGGACCATGCCTAAGTGTATACAGCCGATCATGTTACAATATACCCTTAATCCGTACATATCTATCAGTCCTGAAAGATAAAACTGGAGAATGCATTCTCCGAACACAGCGCATTTTTAAATGCATACCTGTAAGTGCAACTTTTACATTCATTAAATTTAAGTTTCTAAAGTACTACACTATGAGAGAACATCTATTTTATGTTTGAGTAATATTGAATCCTGCCGTTTGAGATACCGCATAGGTCTTTGGGAAACCTGAATATCCCTGTGCCTGGTGAGACCGCCATAGTGGTATTTTCTTCTGGCAAGCAGAACTTTTGCTTACTTTGGGTGTCTACTACTTTGGATGGAGGACTTTACCTTTCACGATTACCCTTTCACCATTGTGTCTTTTTTTTAACTTGGAAGGACATTGATTTTCTATTATTATCCACTTTCAATACTGGGACTCAGTGTTTTTTAGTTCAAATTCATTTTTTGGACTCTGCCTTAGTTTTCCTTTTTTGGACATCTTTTCACCATTATTTTCTATTTATTCACATCTTTCATGGATTTTGGGGAATTTGTATTTGTCATGTTTATATGATTCACTTTTCATGTATATATGCTCTATTGCTCACCATTTATTACTGATCAAAATATTCACATTGAGGTGGTTATATATGGTTTCAGCAAATTATATTGATATTTATCCACTTTCATTATTTATTATTATTTACACTCATTACCATTTATTTATGGTTAATCATCATTTTTTTGGCGCTGCACACCTCTTTTATTCTGCATTTGAGTTTTGTATTACAAGCTTTTTTGTGCTGGCAGCTTCTTTTATTACATTAGTTTGTACTTTTTTTGCATTCATTCGAGCGCTGAGTTTAACTTTTTTTTTTTTTTTTTTTTTTTTTTTACAAATATTTTACTTAAGATTATATATCTGAAAATCTGTGTTCTGAAATGTTTTGTTACACACCAAAATGTCAATATCTGGAGTGGTGTATTGAAGTATGACGTGCTGTCAAAAATGCTACATGCACATTTTTATGGTGCGTTTTGGTTTATTAGGCCAATTGCAATATTCCCTACGCACACATTCATGGAAATGGCTGTAATGATGCTGGTTGCTGTAACGACGACAGGCTGGAAACCCTAGACAATCTGAATGGAAAAATGTCATCAGCACACCAAGGATTCCTCAGAAGGGTCCAAAGCTTTATTACATGGTACACATACGGCAATGTTTCGGAGCCACACAGGGCCCATTTGTCTTTCCTGACAAAGGGGCCCTTCGTGGCTCTGAAACTTTGCCGTATGTGTACCGTTTGACCATGTAATAAAACTTTGGTTTATTAGGCAGTTCATTTAAATAAATGTTCTGCCTTAGCACTACATACATTGACGCATCATAGTATGAATGGGACCTCAGAGTCTGCAGCAACTGGTACCCTGGCATGTAGGCCAAGGTAATGTCTTTATAGAAGTCTTTGGGGAATTTTAGACTCACAAGCCAAATCACTTATGTAGCAGTGGAGTTGCATTTAAATTAATTGATTATTACTGCACAGTGATGCATAGGCAATTTAAAGCGGACCTAAACACTCTGTAACCAAGCTACCTTAATACCCACCCTGCTTCTCCTCTGTCCTGTTATATAACCTGATGTTAAAATCTTTCTAATAAGTAGTCAGCAGCCACTCCAGGCTTCTTTCAATTACTGACCCTGGAAGAGAAACAGCAGAAGGACATGGGAGTCAGAAGGCCGCAGTTAAGTAGCAGGTTCTGCCTTAGCCTAACAAGACCATCAATGGCTCTTTGAACATTAAACCCTTGTGCTTTAACTCTTATGTGACCAGTTACTTAAGGAGCCTTGAAATTTTGGTGTAGTAGTGTGATAACACTTTTATTATCATATTGGACAAAAGGAGGGGTTAAAGACCCTAAACTTGTAAAGCTGGTGGTAAAAGAGATGCAGGAAGAAGTAAGGAGAATGAGTTTACAGATTTATTTTTTTTAACGAGAATTAAAAATATTGCAAGACATGACAACCAACTGGCTTCTAGCTGTTACTGTTTTAGTGTAAATTTGAATTTGGCTTGGTAAGATCAACAAAGACATTTTTATTTCTGAAGCTCTGATATACAACCCTTTTGAAATCCGTTATTATAATGAGTCAGTCGGCATGTATTCATCAAAGGGCTAAGGGCAATTTACTCTGTTACACGCAGATAACTGAAACTCCTTTTGGAAGTTGGATTGTTTTTAGTTGCACATTTGGAACATCATTTCACCCTACAATTAGATTTCCGTTAACTTAACAGGCCTTAGTCACATAATCATTTTACAGAAACATTCCTACTCAGACTTTCAGAGGAAAGGCCCTGGGGTAAATCTGAATTTAATTAAATGTTTTAGAGAAGACTTTTTTCTGATCCTCTTTCTTTGTACCTCGTATTATAATTCTGTATAGTTCTTTTGTTAGGGCTCTTGGCTCAGACATTTCTTCCAACACCACCAAGGCATGGCATTGATTGTAAAAGCCCAGTCTACACCCTTGCTGACAATGTAGCTCTAGAGATTTATTTATAGGGAAGCCCTGGCTTCCATCATGCCAGCAAATTGTCTGAAGCTGTTCCAATGGGCATATAAACACTCCGCATGTATTATTGAGAATGGAATTATTTTTTACATAACACTATGCAGCACCACGATAATACTAAATCAAAAGTCCTCTGCATATTTACCTAGGGATTAGTTTGCTGGAAAATATCAAAGGACTTTACAGAGCTCCTTCCCTCATTCTTTTAAACTCATCGCGTTAAAAATAGGCCTACTCTTATATTGTACATAAATAAAATACAATTTTCACATCTTTGATGTACAAGAGTTCTGCAGAGTTTGTAAATATATACATTTAAAACACAGGAAAATTAGATAACATTTCTGCAACATTTTAATAAATATGTGCATATTTCTTGTTTAAATGTAACCTCAATTATATGCTCAAAAGAAATGAAGGCTGTGTGAAATTGGTTTAGAGAGAGCCAACATGCATTGTTCCCTCACAAGTATCTTTATTTACAGCTGTGTTATGCCTCGGTAAACTGAGGGATTACAGAGGAAATCCTTAGGCATCTGACTAACTGTTTTGGGCTTTCAAGTTTTGCCAGTCACAAGTTAGCAAAAGCTGTTTGAGGTGAATTTATTGCACTGAGCATTCCTGTATGAGTTCCTATTGGTCCTGGGGATAATAGCATCTGCATATTAAATAACGCTAAGATAATGTAAGTAAACACATTTCAGGATGATTATAGAAGTGAATAAAAGACCTTTAAAATAACAGTAACTAGATTATGAAAACAAAACTATGCATCTTTTATTTTTTTAACATTAATTTCAATTAATTTCAACTATTTAGTCAAAATAAACACCAATAAATAAAGAAATAAAACATTTAAACTAAATAACACATTGCATTTTTTTTTATTTTTTTTTTCACCTGGTAATCTGGCCAGTAACACACCATTATTTTATAAAGTGACAATGTTTACTCGATCTACTATACTGTATCTATGAAGGAACAGGTTGCCATCACCTTCTCATTTTCATAATCTTGAAGATAAGTATTTTATAGTTTACAGAGGTGAGCAGAAAAAGTCTGATAACAAGGCCTGAGATTTCAATATAGTACAGGCAGAGAGTTTTTAGGAAGATAGGAGTACAACTTTTATGAAATTAAAACGGGGGCTGCCATTGCTGACCTTCTGAACATGCTCGTTTCCTAACCATGTCTAGCTTCAAACAAATTTGGAACTAGCATGCAGCAAGTTAAGGTCAGAGAAAAGTCAGAGTTTTCTATATTTATTTTTTTACCTGCTTTCGAGAGCCTCAGGAGTTGGCAAATAAAACAAAACATGGTTTAAAAATAATACCAAATGCTATAAATAGTAACATTAATATTAATCATAAAAGAATACATTTTCATAGGTATATAGTAATGTTATTAATTTATACAAATTTGGTTGTGCCAATTTTTTCTAGTTTATAGATATTTTGCTAAAATCCATGGCTTTCCTTATTTTTCAAATAAGATCTGGGATCTATCAATGTTCAAGAACCTTCAAATATATTCTGAGCTTTTTAAGTGGTACTTTACCTCTAGCCCAATATTTTTTTATATGTCTGCCAATATTCCACTACATTCAGGCTTCTTTGTTTTTCCAGCACAAAGCAGAGATCAGAGAACTATGTCAACAGGTGAAATCTGGTGGTCTATATTGCTACTCTTAGGCCCCTTTCACCCTGAGGCGTATTTCAGGCGTTTTAGCGCTAAAAATGGCGCATAAATAACGCCTGAAATAATCCTGCCCCAGCATTCTCAATGTGAAAGCCCGAGGGCTTTGACACTAAGGTGATGTGCTGGCGGGAGGAAAAAAAATCTCCTGCAAGCCTCATCTTTTGAGCGGTGAAGGAGTGGTGTGTATACTGCACCTTTACCGCTCCTGCCCATTGAAAGCAATGGGAAACCAAGGTAATACCGCCCGCAATGCACCTCTGCAAATGCACATTTGGGGGCGGTATTAGCCCTTTTTTGGCCGCTAGCGGGGGTTAAAACCAACGCTAGCGGCCGAATATCGCAGCACAAACGACAGTATAGCGGCGCTAAAATTGGCGCCGCTATACCGCCAGCACACCTCCCCACCCCAGTGTGAAAGGGGCCTTAGGCTCGATTCACACCTATGCATGTTGCTTTTAAACATTTTTGCGGTGCTTGCCACGTTTTTCGACACGCTTTTTTACCGCGTTTTTTTTTTAACCATATATATAGCTGGTTGCTAAGGAGGGGGCCGGGAAGCTGGCCGCCGCGTCCTTAACAACCGATGAGTCATCGGTTGTCAGCAGGCTTCCCGCTGAATGTAAAAAAAAAAAGAATTGCCGACTAAAAAAAAAAAATAGAAGAAAAACTGCATGGGGTACCCCCCCCAGGTCCGTATCACACCAAAATAAAAAAAATGGTGTGGGGGTCCCCCCAAAATCCATACCAGACCCTTATCCGAGCATGCAGCCCGGCAGGTCAGGAAAGGGAGCGGACGAGCGAGCGCCCCCCCTCCTGAACCATACCAGGCCGCATGCCCTCAACATGGGGGGATGGGTGCTTTGGGGCAGGGGGGGCTCTGCCCAAAGCACCTTGCCCCCATGTTGATGGGGACAATGGCCTCTTCCCGACAACCCTTGCCCGGTGGTTGTCGGGGTCTGCGGGCGGGGGGGCTTATCGGAATCTGGAAGCCACCTTTATCAAGGTGGCCCCCAGATTCCGCTCGCCCCTATGTGAATGAGTACGGGGTACATTGCACACCTACCCATTCACTAAAAAAAAAGTAGTGTAGTGTTAATAAAAACGGTAAACAATTTTTTACAAGTCTTTTATTAAAAATCTTCTTCTCCGCTTCTTTCTCCATCTTCTCCCGCATCTTCATCCTCTGGGCTTCTCCTCCCCCTGCTTCTTCCGCTGTTCTTCTGTCTTTTGTCTGGTGTTCTAATTCCTCTGCCTCCACTCCCGCCGCCGCTCCTCCACCGATGCCGAGTTCCGCTGATGTCCTGCATTACTTAAATAATGGTGGGGGCGTGGCAATCGGATTGCGTCATTCGGAGGCCAAGCCCTCTTGTGACGTCACCGCCTGGGGCATTATGGGTCCGTGACCTCAAAAGAGGGTGTGTCCTCCGGATGACACAATCCAATTGCCACACCCCCGCCGTTATTAAAGTAATGCAGGACATCGGCGCTGACAGATCAGCGGAACTCGGCATCGGTGGAGGAGCGGCGGCGGGAGCGGCGGCAGAGGAAGAACACCGGACAAAGAACAGCGGAAGAAGAAGCAGGGGAGGAGAAGACCGGAGGATGAAGATGCGGGAGAAGATGGAGAAAGAAGCGGAGAAGAAGAAGATATTTTTAATAAAATACTTGTCAAAAACTGTTTACTGTTTTTATTAACACTACACTACTTTTTTTAGTGAATGGTTACAATGTACCCCATACTCATTAACATAGGGGGGGGTTGGATTCCGATAAGCCCCCGCCCGCAGACCCCGACAACCACCGGGCAAGGGTTGTCGGGAAGAGGCCCTTGTCCCC
Organism: Rana muscosa; assembly: GCA_029206835.1. Taxonomy (NCBI): domain Eukaryota; kingdom Metazoa; phylum Chordata; class Amphibia; order Anura; family Ranidae; genus Rana; species Rana muscosa. The sequence continues at coordinate 692,510,423 of CM055121.1, forward strand.
ATCAACATGGGGGCAAGGTGCTTTGGGGTGGGGGGGCGTAGAGCACCCCCTGCCCCAAAGCACCCATCCCCCCATGTTGAGGGCATAAGGCCTGGTATGGTTCAGGTTCAGGCTCAGGCCTTATGCCACTACACTACTTTTTTTTTAGTGAATGGGTAGGTGTGCAATGTACCCCGTACTCATTCACATAGGGGCGAGCGGGATCTGGGGGCCCCCTTGATAAGGGTGGCTTCCAGATTCCGATAAGCCCCCCCGCCCGCAGACCCCGACAACCACCGGGCAAGGGTTGTCGGGAAGAGGCCATTGTCCCCATCAACATGGGGACAAGGTGCTTTGGGCAGAGCCCCCCTGCCCCAAAGCACCCATCCCCCCATGTTGAGGGCATGCGGCCTGGTATGGTTCAGGAGGGGGGCGCTCGCTTGTCCCCTCCCTTTCCTGACCTGCCGGGCCGCATGCTCGGATAAGGGTCTGGAATGGATTTTGGGGGGACCCCCACGCCATTTTTTTTATTTTGATGTGGGGGATCCCCTCTGAATCCATGCTAAACCCAAGGGCCTGACCCTTTCCAAAAATGCATAGGCACAAAAAAGCTTTGATGTGAACATGTTCCATAGGAACCCATGTTAAAAAAAAATCCCTGCATTTCTGCAAAATGCATCAAAAAACGCATTAGTGTGAATCAAGCCTTAAAGTGGTTGTAAAGTTAAAGAAAAATATCTGCCAGCCCCTCTGTTATATCAATCTATTCTACACTGTGTAAATGTTTTTTATAAAACAATGCCTGTAAATACCTCATCTCATATCTTTCATGGCTGGTCATGTGACCTCTGGCTGCTCTCCTCCTCCGATCTAAGGGCTACAGCGGGAGGGGCCTGAGATCCCCATCTGATGTCAGCCGGGGAGCTCACATGACCACTGTGATGGTCGCTCTGCCCCTCATGCTGTAGCCTTTAGATGGGGGGAGGAGAGAGGCCGGAGGTCACGTTACCGCCAATAAAAGATATTAGATAAGGGATTTAAAGGCATCCTTTTATAAAAACATTTGCACAGTGTAGGAAAGATTGGTGGTAATATTTATATACCTTTACTTGCAGCTACTAATTGCGTCAGGAGTGGGGGGGGGGGGCGAGATGGCTCACACACAGGAGTTGACAGGCAGGGAGGAAGATGGAGAGAGGAGAGCAGCGGGATGATGGAGTCACGTAAACTGACCACAGTAATCATGGATCAGCAGCCATGATTACTGTGGTTGGCACACACAGGGGGACACAGGAACAGACCGGATCAACCAGATTTTTTACAACTTAGAGAGGGACAGATTAGACCGCACAAGCACTGTGATGTTTAATCCCCTATAAAGAAAAATAATCTTTTTTTTTTATCTTTAGGGTAACAACCAATATAAGTCATTATTACCATTGTGGAGATGCCAGAATTCAGATTTTGCTCTGTCAGGGTAATATTCCCCCAACAGCTACACAAGTTGCCGCGGTGGACTACAAGTTGCCATGGTAGCTGCCAGAGACTTATTCGGTCATTGGTACCACTGCATTAAACAGAGAAGAACTACACAATGGCATTTACTGTATTTTTATAGGATCGCATTCCAAAACAAGATGTGATCCAAAGAATCAGAAACTTGCAGAGCAGATATACAAGTATCTAAATACAGTCAAAAACAACATTGGAAGCAAGAATAAGCAGCAATAAAAAAAAGCACAACATCTTCTCCAAAAACTATATGTAAAATTGTATCACCATCATATGTTGCATACATGTTGTTCAACTCACACTTGACTAAATACTTTAAGCTTTAAAGAGGAACTTCAGGCAAAGAAAAGAAAATGAAAAAAAAAATCCTGCAGCAGCCAGAGCTATTGTTGAGATGTAGGGAGTTCATTTTTAACAAAAGGCTGTATTTGTTATGAAATCATTTATTAGTACAGCAATCACATTTGCTGTGGGAGTAGCCATTTTAATTATGGGCAGATGAAGCTACCACCCGTTTCTTTGGGATCTGGATGACAGTGACCCACAAACTCACACAGAAATAGACACATAGACAGACTCACACATACACACACAGACATAGACTCACACCTTGCCCAGGGAATGTGCCATTCTAATCCTCCTCACTGTGACATGTAAGTGCTAATCACTTGATGAAAGTCCCAGCTTGTTCTTCAAACCATGTACAGGACCCTATGGACACGCCCCTTTGCCCTCCTCCTCCACTCTCCCAACCACACAAGAACAGATCCCCAGCCTCTGGACACGCTTCTCTATAAACTTGGGGCTCTGTAACTTTTAGTTGTGGGCTAGAAAACACCATTAAACAGCAACCTAAATATGAGTCGTGGATAAGACCCTGCGCTACAGTACAGTATATATTATTTATTACCATAACATATTTGGTTTAAAATGCCTTCTTACAATGTTGGCCAGAAAGACGAAGAATGTTCTATTGCATTTATGGTTCACGTGAGGAAGAATGCACCTTTACATTGGTAATCAGTAGGAGAAAGATTGTCCCCTTATTTTGATAGTCAATAGCCGGAATAATGCTCTCTTACATTGAAGGTCAGTAGAGGAAGGTGGTCAGTAGAAGTAAGAATGCTTCTTTACGTACATTGGTACACACACTACGCTATAAACCCACACAAACACACACTAACTCTTATGGAACACAAGCATACACGCACATTATACAAACATTTTTTTAACAAACAGTCATACACCTAAAACACACACACTCTCTCCCACAAATGAAACACACACACTAACACACATACTGTATGCAAAACGCACTCTAACACACAACTACCTGAGCTCTCTCACATGTCTTGTTGCAGCAATTGACTGGATCTGCTATTACTTGTCTGGCCATAACTATCTCTTAATGACCTTCCATCAAAAATCTCCTATGCCAGACTCTCGCTACAGCAGCTGCCTCTTCTACCTGTATTGAGACTGTCTGTGCTGCTGCCTATCTGTTACTCACCAGATTCCCCCTTTCCCTAGAACCAATAGAGGCTGTGTGGGTAATTGCACCACTGGAACATTGCATACACAGCCAAGAGTAGTTTTATTGAGGACGTTACTTTGTATAGTAATATACAAATTACACAGAAATGTCTACTTAAATGCTGTTGTGTTTATAAGTTTACATACGCTGGCAGAATTTTATTTCTTGGCCATTTTTCAGAGAATATGAATGATAACACAAAAACTTTTCTTTCACTCATGGTTAGTGTTTGGATGAAGCCATTTTCTATCAATCAACTGTGTTTACTCTTTTTAAATCATAATCATATTGCCCCCTTTATCATCATTGACAGCTTGAAGTCTTTTGTGGTATTTATGGATGAGGCTCTTTATCTTCTCAGATGGTAAAGCTGCCAATTCCTCTTGCCGAAAATCCTTTAGTTCCTGTAAATTCTTGCTGTCTTGCATGAACTGCACTTTTGAGATCTCCCCAGAGTGGCTCAATGATATTGAGGTGAGGGATCGGAGATTACCACTCCAAAACCTTCACTTTATTCTGCTGTTGCCAATGACAGGTCAACTTGGCCTTGTGTTTTGGATTATTGTCATGTTGGAATGTCCAAGTGCATCCCATGCACAGCTTCCTGGCTGATGAATACAAATGTTCCTCCAGTATTTTTTGATACCATACTGCATTGATTTTGCAATCAACTTTGACCAAATTTCCTGTGCCTTTGAACCTCACATATCCTCAAAACATCAGTGATCCACCTCCGTGTTTCACAGTAGGAATGGTGTACCTTTCATCATATGCCTTGTTGACCCACGTTTATAGTTGTGGCCAAAAAGCTCAATTTTGGTCTCATCACTCCAAATGACTTTGTGCCAGAAGGTTTGAGGCTTGTCTCTGTGCTGTTTGGCGTATTGTAAGTGGGATACTTTGTGGCATTTGTGTAGTAGTGGCTTTCTTCTGGCTTCTCAACCATGCAGTCCATCTTTCTTCAAGTGCCTCATTATTGTGCATCTTGAAACAACCACGCCACATGTTTTCAGAGAGTCCTGTATTTCACCTGAAGTTATTTGTGGGTTTTTCTTTACATCCCAAACAATTTTCCTGGCAGTTGTGGCTAAAATTTTTGTTGGTCTACCTGACCGTGATTTGCTTTCAACAGAACACCTCATTTTACACTTCTTGATTAGAGTTTGAACACTGCTGATTGGCATTCTCAATTTCTTGGATATCTTTTTATGTCCTTTTCCTGTTTTATACAGTTCAACTACCTTTTCCCACAGATCCTTTGGCAATTCTTTTGCTTTTCCCATGACTCTTGTAGCAATACCTCCAAAGGAGCTGCTTAAAGTTGTTGTAAACCCACTTTAAAAAAAAAAAAAAAACACCTTTAAGACACAGGCATAATGAGCTAGTATGCATAGCATACTAGCTCATTATGTAATACTCACCTGGGATCGACGCCCCTGCTGCCGTGCTCGACACAGCATCGGCCTCCATGTCGTCCCGGAGTTACTTCCGGGTATCGCGGCTTCGGCGCTGTGTTTGGCCGGAGCCACAATGACGTCACTCCTGCGCATGTGCGTGGGAGCCGCCAGTCACGGCATGACCTCCTTTTAGAAATGGCAGGATGGCCGTTTCTAAAGTGCGCCTGTGCCGTTGTCTAGTCTAGCCTACGCAAATCTCTAGTGTAAATATCTCCTAAACCTTGTTGGGTTAGATATTTCTAGCACCTACAGGTAAGCCTTAATCTAGGCTTACCTGTAGGTAAAAGTGGTCTGTAGGGGTTTACAACCACTAAGTTTTTTTCAGTCCATTACTCTGCCTCTCAACCTCAGGAATGGCCTAAGCACCTCTGGCACACCTGGCAATGTAATTAATGGAATACAGTAAATACACACTGACAATTGAACTAATAATGTTTCTTTCAATTTACTTAGGCAGTAAGAACTCAAAATGGTATTGGTCAGCCAGATCCCGAACAAACAACCAGGATTTGGTTGAAGTGATTTTAATCATGCTCAAATAAATTTGCAAATGACAGCATCAATACAGTCAGTGACAGATAATCCGTAAATACCTTCTTCAAAACTATTGAGTACTTGTAGTTATTACCAATACTAAAGGGGTACCCCAGGACAAAATAACCATTAACTCTGAGAGGTCTGACTTAAAAAGGAAGTGGTACAAGGGCCCTTATAGCAGCAATGACCGTAATGTCCCCATTGCAGATCTGATTGTTTTCACCGGCATGGAGGAGCTCATTAACTTTTACCCAATAAGGTGTAGTAGCAAGCAATAGGTTTCTTGAAATGAGGAGAGCTAAAGGTGTCTATGCACAGTGTTCAAAGTAGGTTCAGCAAAGTATTCCTAAAGTAGAGATGTCTGTGCAAAGTGTCTCAGTGAAACTGTGAGAAAGGATTTGTAAAGGTGGGTGACTGCCCTTTCACCAGACCTATTTAATGCCCTCCAGACAGCAGCTCATGCAGCGACACCCGTGCAGCGGATCTGCCGTCTCAATCTCACGATGTGAAGCTCAGCACACAGGTCGGCAAGCGACCAGAGTGGTGCTGGATGGATGTCAGATGAACAACAAGCAGAGCTAGACCCCTCTCTTCCGAGTTGGAATGTTGTATTCTGCATGGTAGGCCGCAATCCCCCTCTTACAGCAGCGGGATGGCCTCCACCTGAGGGGATCCAGGAAGCAAAGAGACCTGGGCCTAATCTGCCTTGTACTTTTATAGTCTCTCCCACAATTCTCTTGACTCTGCAGTGCAGCCTGTTATTTGCGGTCCTGTCACCTTAAAAGTCAGTCAGGCTGCTTTGTGCTGGAACTTCCTATCACACAGTTCTCTTCTGCTGCTCCCTGATGATTGGCTCTCCGCCTCTGCCATTAGGAAGGCAGGGGAAAGAGCAGAGTGGGCAGATGCCTGTGTGTGAGTGTCACACTGCACACAGGGAAACAAGAGGGTGAGAGGAGATAGTCCACGCAGGGGGTGACAGATGCGTCCATGCCTGTGTCAATCTCTGCCTGGTGGTCACCAGCAGGGACAACATGAGGTGCGAGAGCAGCGGTTGGCAGAGCAGACCCCCGCTACACTCAGAATCCAGAAACGTCAGTGCAGCACTGGATGAAAGATGCAAGGGTCTGTCAGGAGTCCAGAAACTCATTGACCTTTCTTTCTCGTACATCACGGGACACAGAGCGACATAGTCATTACTAATGGGTTATATAGTTACCGTCAGGTGCTGGCACTGGCAACTTCCAAAACCGGAAGTACCCTCCCCTATATAAGCCCCTCCCATCCGGGAGCACCTCAGTTTTTTGCCAGTGTCTAAGGTGTTGGCCAAGAAGAAACATGTGTTTTTCACTGAGCTTGCGTACAGGTTCTTTTGGGCCTCAGTAAGCTATTCCGGATCCGACCAAAAAAGCTTCATAGCTAAACGGTCGGTACCCGGGCCTTGCAGAGAAGAGCAAGGTTCTGCCTGTAATGCTTCTCTTAGGAGAGCTGGACCCTGGGATCCAGAGCTCTGGTCATACCCACGACCAAGATGTTTTCTGTGCAGGGTGCTATACAGGTCCAGGGGAGTGGAATCCTTGGGAACCCGGTCCCTGAAGGTTTGATTACAATGCCTGCCGTGATAGGTGAAGTTTGGGCTTTTGTGGACCAAACAAAGTCCTGCGGCGGGGAACAGGTAAGTGGGGGCCCCCAGGAACTTGGTTCTATTGGGGGACCCCCAAGCCTAATTTGTCTTTCTGTCTGTTACCTAATGGTATTCCCGCTAATATCTGTGCATGCCTGTAACTACTAAAAAAAAATGTAATAATTTTTAATGGTGGTCAAGAGAAAAAAAAAAAAAAAAGAATGTTTTTTTATATATGTTTAGTATATTAAACTGCGGTACCTGTGTTTGTCCACTAGAGGCCGCTGTGGAATGTTTTTCTTGTCATATGGACTAGTTTCTTCTCAGAGAGCAAAGTCCAGGCAGCTGGTGAGTTCTCCTACAGGAAACTGTTTCCTCTGCCATGTTGCAGTGTTCGTCTATCCCCCGGCCTGCGGCAAAGGGGGCCCTGGCTCCTGTCCCTGGTTTCCATGTTTGAAAATTAGCGCCGAGGCGCACGTGGCCGCGCGCGTGCGCGTGCACGCGCCTCTATATATAGAGGTGGCCGGAAAAAGGGGCGGGGCCTGGGGGATGACGCTCTGTGCGCGCCGCAGCGCTTCTGCGCATGTGCGGGCGTCCCAGCAGGTTTTTAAAAAGCCACATTATTGCAGTAAGCTGGCTATGAAGTACAGAGACAGAGCTGGCAACATTTAAAGGCATACAGCAAGCGGTTGATACAGGCATCCCCTAGAAAGGCACATTAGTAGACACCAACTGTTTATTATAGCAGCATTTATGCTAGACTATTATCAGTAACTGGTGTATTTTCGGCTGGAATACCTCAGCTTTGTGGCTTAGGAATATGCCGTCTAAAAACTCCGGGACTAGAAATTCCAGGAGGAATAGGGGGTCTCCATCGGGCTCTGAGGATCTTGGGCATGCTTTGGCTGCACCAGTCTCCCCTGAAGAAAGAGAGATTGTCAGCACTAATTGCTGCTTCCCTGTCACAGGAGAAAAGTGCTCGATCTCCGTCTCCTCCCTCAGAGTGCCTGTTAACAGAGCAACAGTCCCATACAGAGAACGACCTACCTGAGGGGGATCAGGATGAGGTTGATTCAGTTGTAGAGGAATCAACAGTGGAGGAGCCGTTCTCAGCATCACATGCTGAGAGGTTATGGGTGCAGTCCCTGACTAATATGGTCCGATCAGCATTTAAAATGCCACTTGCGGAGCCATCCTCCTCTTCTGTCTCCTCGTTGGGGTCGCTAAAACCTCCCCAGACTGTTTGTTCTTTTCCGATCCATCCTTTACTGGAGGGGCTCATTTACCAGGATTGGGAGCATCCTGACAAAATATTTACTCCCCCCAAGAGATTTCCGGTGGTCTATCCTATGGAGGATAAGTTCGTCAGAAAATGGAAGGTCCCTACAGTGGACGCAGCCATCTCTTGTGTGAATAAATCACTGACATGTCCGGTGGAAAATGTCCAAATGTTCAAGGACCCAATAGATAAAAAATTGGAGTCCTTATTGAAATCTGCTTTTTCTACAGCAGGATTGGTGACACAACCAGCAGGGGCAGCTATAGGGGTCTGCCAAGCAGTGAAGGATCAGTTGAAACAGGTCTTAAGGGACGTGCCAGATCAGCAGGCTCTTGCTCTAGCTGATCTACCTAGAGCCTTATGCTTTGCGGTGGACGCTATAAAGGATTCAATCCATCAGGCCTCCCGCCTTACGCTGTCTGTAGTACATATGCGCAGGCTTCTATGGCTCAAAAACTGGTCTGCTGAAGCTCCCTGTAAAAAATTGCTGGTCAGCTTCCCATTTCATGGGGAGCGCTTATTCGGGGAAGACCTGGACAAGTATATCCAGAGAATTTCCAGCGGTAAAAGTACACTCTTGCCGGTCAAAAATAGAGTTAGAGGTCCCTCTTTTAAGAGGCCGGCTTCTCCAGTCCCTAGGACATCGGCTGTGAAACAGTTCCGACGGCCTCCCCGGTCAAATCCCGGAGGTAAAAATCAGGGACAGTTGCAGGGTAACAAGAAGCCCTGGAGCAGGAGAGGTACAAAACCTCCCCCAAAGTCAAATGCATGAAGGGTTGCCCCCACCCAATCGGGTGGGGGGAAGACTTCAGTTGTTCACAGAAACCTGGCGGGACACGATCCGAGACAGATGGGTGCTCTCCGCAGTAAATCTGGGATACAAATTGGAGTTAAAAAACTCCCCTCCTTCCCGCTTTATAAGGTCGAACGTGCCAAGGGATCCCCAGAAGAGAGGATCCCTCCTGTTGGCACTGGAACAATTATTGCTTCAAGCAGTAATTATAGAGGTCCCCCTGGAAGAATGGGGGTTCGGGTTTTACTCAAACCTCTTTACAGTTCCGAAGCCAAACGGGGACGTGAGGCCCATATTAAATCTAAAAGGGCTAAACAAATTCCTACATATCAGGACTTTCCGGATGGAGTCGATCCGATCGGTAGCCACTGCCCTACAAGGGGAGGAATGGTTAGCCTCGATCGACATCAAAGATGCGTATTTGCACATCCCCATCTTTCCAGCCCACCAAAAATTTCTACGCTTTGCGATAGAAGGGCGCCATTTTCAGTTCAGAGCCTTACCCTTCGGTCTGGCCACAGCACCAAGAGTGTTCACAAAAATTCTGGCCCCATTATTGGCCAATCTAAGAACACGAGGTGTAACGATAATGGCATATCTAGACGACTTGTTGCTGATAGACCACTCAGTGGAAAAACTAGAAGTGGTTGTTCACGAGACAATCAAGTATCTGGAATATCACGGTTGGATTATCAACCGAGACAAGTCAGCCCTAAAACCAGTCAAAAGTCTGGAATACTTGGGGCTAAGGCTGGATTCAGACCAGAGAAAAATTTTCTTGCCTCGAGAAAAGGGGTCGTCTTTGAGAGATTTGATCCACTTAGTGGGTTCAAAAAGACAGCCATCCATACGCCTGTGCATGAGGCTGCTGGGAAAAATGGTGGCATCATTCGAAGCAGTACCCTACGGTCAATTCCATTCAAGGAAGTTGCAAAGGGCCATACTGTCAGCCTGGAACAAAAAAGTTCAGGCTCTGGACGTACCAATGTCCTTGTCCCCTTCCGTTCGCAGAAGCCTCCGTTGGTGGTTGGTTCCCCGGAATCTGGAAAGAGGGAAATCCTTCAGTCCGATTTCTTGGAAGGTGGTCACTACAGATGCCAGCCTTTTAGGCTGGGGAGCAGTACTGGAGCAATGGTCTCTCCAGGGCAGATGGTCGGATGCGGAAAAGGCCCTGCCCATCAATCTCTTAGAGATACGAGCAGCCCGGTATGCCCTAGTAGCATGGACATCCAAACTCCAAGGGTCCCCTGTCAGAGTTCAGTCAGACAATGCCACAGCAGTGGCATATATCAATCGTCAGGGGGGCACCAGGAGTCGTGCAGCCCAAAGGGAAGTAAATTACATCCTGAGATGGGCAGAAAGATATGTCCCAGCCATATCTGCGGTATTCATTCCAGGGGTGGAGAATTGGAAGGCGGACTTTCTAAGTTGCCAACAATTATGCCCAGGGGAATGGTCCCTTCATCCCGAGGTTTTCCGGACAATATGTCAGCGGTGGGGAACACCGGATGTAGATCTGCTAGCATCCAGGTTCAACACGAAAGTGGACAGGTTTGTCTCTTGGACAAGGGATCCCCTAGCGTGCGGCTCGGATGCCCTAGTGTTCCCTTGGGATCAGTTCAAGCTGATATATGCATTCCCACCGCCACAATTGTTACCTCGATTACTCCGCAGAATCAGGGTAGAAAAGAAACCAGTGATTCTGGTGGCTCCAGCGTGGCCCCGAAGAGCATGGTACGCGGAGATTGTAAAAATGTCTGTGGGGAGTCCTTGGACCCTCCCACATCGTCCGGACCTGCTTTCGCAAGGACCGATATACCACCCTTCCTTACCAGCCCTAGGTTTGACGGCCTGGCTATTGAAGCCCACATTCTAAAAAAGAGAGGGCTCTCTAATGCTGTGGTGTCTACCATGATCAATGCCAGGAAACCGGTATCCAGGCAGATCTACTATAGAATCTGGAAGGCGTACATCGCCTGGTGTGAGGCCAGGAAATGGCATCCACGTAAATACGTAATAGGTAGAATTCTGGACTTCCTACAATGGGCTGTAGATAGGAAGCTTGCCTTGAGTACTATCAAAGGTCAGATTTCGGCCTTGTCAATATTTTTTCAAAGGCCCTTGGCTTCGCATTCACTAGTCAAAGCCTTTATACAAGGAGTGATGCGTATTAGTCCTCCGGTTAATATTCCCATATGTCCATGGGATCTAAACTTGGTTCTGTCGGTTCTACAGAAACAACCATTTGAACCATTACAGCATATTTCCTTAGTGCTTCTCACCAGGAAATTGATTTTTCTAGTAGCCATTTGTTCGGCTAAAAGAGTATCGGAATTAGCAGCTATGTCCTGTAAGGAGCCATATCTGGTTATCCATAAGGACAGAGTAGTGTTACGTCCTCATCCAGCCTTTCTTCCTAAGGTGGTATCGAGTTTTCATTTGAACCAAGATGTGGTTCTTCCTTCTTTTTTCCCCAAGCCTACTTCGGTAGAGGAAAAGTTATTGCATTCTTTGGATGTAGTAAGAGCAGTTAAAGCTTATCTAAAAGCCACTGCTCAGATTCGCAGAACGGATACTTTGTTTATTCTGCCGGAAGGCCCCAGAAAGGGTCAGGCAGCGTCAAAGTCTACTTTAGCCAAGTGGATTCGACAGGTCATAATACAAGCCTATAGCTTGAGAAGTAGACCGCCTCCGTTCAAAGTTAGGGCGCACTCCACGAGAGCAGTTGGAACTTCATGGGCAGTGCATCACCAGGCCTCCCTGGCTCAAGTCTGTAAGGCCGCAACATGGTCTTCAGTACACACGTTTACTAGGTTCTACCAGGTGGACGTTAGAAGTCAGGAGGATGTCGCCTTTGGGCGCAGTGTGTTGCAGGCCGCAAAAGATCCTCATGTCTGATAGCGCTCAGCTTATATATGGTGTATTCCCCCCCCCCTCATTTGGCATTGCTTTAGGACATCCCATTAGTAATGACTATGTCGCTCTGTGTCCCGTGATGTACGAGAAAGAAAATAGGATTTTTATAACAGCTTACCTGTAAAATCCTTTTCTTGGAGTACATCACGGGACACAGAGCTCCCGCCCCTCTTTGGGGACACTTATTGCTTTGCTACAAAACTGAGGTGCTCCCGGATGGGAGGGGCTTATATAGGGGAGGGTACTTCCGGTTTTGGAAGTTGCCAGTGCCAGCACCTGACGGTAACTATATAACCCATTAGTAATGACTATGTCGCTCTGTGTCCCGTGATGTACTCCAAGAAAAGGATTTTACAGGTAAGCTGTTATAAAAATCCTATTTTTATACACACTAACTAATTACAAGCAAACAGATCACAGGTGAGGATGATTACATTGAATAGCCATTCAAACCCCTTTGTGTCAACTTGTGTGCATGTTATCAGGCCAAAATCACCAGGGTATGTAAACTTTTGATCAGGGTCATTTGGGTAGTTGATAATGGCTTCAGCCAAACAAAAACCATGAGCGAAAGAAATGTTTTTGTGTTATCATTCATATTCTCTGAAAAATGGCCAAGAAATCATAAATTCTGCCAGGGTATGTAAGCTTATGAGCATAACTGTATAATACATTATTGGGAGACAGGCGTATATAAATGTTTATTTCCTTAATGCCAGGGATGTTTTATGAAAGAAATGGACATGTGTGCAAGATTATAAGCTGGGTCCCTTGCCTGTAAAGAAGAAAATGTAGCTCATGCAATTCACTGTGGCAAAAAGTGGATGTTTCTCATTGCACTGAATATTGGGTGTGTCCTAAAGTAGAACTATAGGCAAAACCTTTTTTTTCCATTTTGGATAGATCGAGGAAGGGTTATAGCCCCTGTCAGTTTTTTTAACCATCTGTGTCCCATTGCGCAGATTTGCCTTCACTTCTTGTCCCATAGGCAAATAGGAAGTGAGAGGAAATACCTTGAAATAAAGGGAATTTCTTGGGGACCCCTAGGTCCCTGGAACTATAACCATCATTGGAAGATTTCCCCGCTATTACTTTTCTGGGGACAACCCAAAATGTAGGGTTTTCTTTTACTTTCACTTTCAATGATAATGGTAAACAGGACAAATAGTGAGGATGAATCTCCTTAACGGGGGCACAGACAGCAATTAAAACTGACAAGTGTTCTAATCCCTCTTCCCTCTATCCAAAACTAAAAGTGTAGCCTTTATTTATACTTTAACCACTAGCCCCGGAAGATTTTTCCCCCTAATGACCAGGCCATTTATTGTGATATGGCACAGCGTCGCTTTAACTGACAATTGCGCGGTCGTGCCACGTTGTACCCAAACAAAATGTATGTCCTTTTTTCCCCACAAATGGAGCTTTCTTTTGGTGGTATTTGATCACCTCTGCAGTTTTTTTATTTTTTGAGCAAAAAAGAGCGACAATTTTGAAGAAAAAAACAATGTTTTTTACTTTTTGCTATAATAAATATCCCCCCAAAAAATGTAAAAAAAAAAAAAGCGTATATTGATTGGTTTGCACAAAAGTTAAAGCATCGACAAAATAGGGGATAGATTTATGCCAATTTTTTTACTAGTATGTGTTCACTGGGAGGGGTTTCTGACTGTTGGGAGGATGGGACTGACTGGAGGAGGGAGAGCGCTGTTCCTAATCACTAGGACCAGTAGATCTATCTCTCCTGCCCTGTCAGAATGGGGAGATGTCTGTTTACATTGACATATTCCCCTTCTGGCTCTTTCCCTTGATCACGGGTGGCCGATGGACATCGCGGCTGCCGGCCACGTGCGTCAGGTACCCTGCCTGCTATGGCTCTTAAAGGAGCTGACGTACACCTACGCAATTTGCGAGAACGAGCCCACCTGCCGCAGTATAATGAAGGTGGCTGGTCGGCAAGTGGTTAGAGGTATGACTAAATAGAGTCTGAGTTTACTTGCATAGCATAGAATGAGACAGTGCTGAATTGGGAACATACAGTATCTGTAGGGGTACATTGGAGGAGCCAGAGCCCAACATTAGATGTTGGGACACAAGTTCAGGGGTCAGTAGTAGGTGGTCTACTACTGACCTCTGAACTCTGTCACTACTGATAAATGAATCACTTGCCTACTCAGCACTTTTACCCCCTCCCTGACCAGGCCACCTTTCATTTTTCAGCGCTGTCACACTTTCAGTGACAATTGTGCAGTCATGCAAATACTGTACCTATATGGAATGTTTATCACACAAATTGAGCTTTTTTTGGTGGTATTTAATCACCACTGGGTTTTAAATTTTTTGATAAAAAGATGAACATTTTGAAGATTTTTTTTTCATAGTTTGTTATAACATTTTGCAAACAGGTAATTTCTCCTTCACTGGTGTGCGTTGATGAGGCTGCACTCATGGGCACTGATGACGCAACACTGATAAGGCGGCACTGATGGGCATTAATAGTTGGCACTGGTGAAGCGGCACTGGTTGGCACTGATTAGGCTGCACTGATGGGCACTGATGGACGACACTGATGGGCACTGATACGTGGCACTTATCGGCTCTGATGGGCAGCACAGAAGGGCACTGATAAGCGGCACTGATAGGTGACATTGAGGAGGCACTGATGGGCACTGGTTGGCAGCACTGGTGGGCACTGGTTGGCAGCACTGGTGGGCACTAGTTGGCAGTGCTGATGTCCCTTTAACACAGTGGTTCTCAACTCCTGTCCTCAGGACCCACTAACAGGCCAGATTTTAAGTATTACCTTGGTGAGATGCAGACTAGAATACTGCAATCCCTGAGCAGCAAATTATATCACCTGTGATGCATTTCAGTTATCTTGCAAACCTGGCCTGTTGGTGGGCCCTGAGGACTGGAGTTGAGAACCACTGCTTTAACACCAGCCTGTTATCGGCTCTCCTCTTCTCTCCCCATGCTGTCAGCATGAGGAAAGAAAAGCCAATAACCAGCTTGTGTTTACTTCCGTGATCAGCTGTCATTGGACACAGCTGATCCTCTGGTAAAGGGTCGCTGTGGTTGGCTCTTTACCTCATTCCGTAATCAGCCAAGTCCAAAGGACTCAATTTTCACAAAGCGTACAATCCAGCAGCCACCCATCGGGGAGCGCTATCACGGGAGGACGTCGATGTACACCCTCCCGGCAAATGAAGCCCACGATGTAGCCATCTTTCGGCTATAGCGTGGGTGGGTGGGAAGAAGTTCATATTTTATAACCCTTGCTAGGATTAATAGCTATAAACTGGTGTGATATCAACTTATGTGAAACAGTTAAACCAAACACTAAAGTGCTGCCCAATAGGGATGAGCCGAACACCCCCCCGTTCAGTTCGCACCAGAACCTTCGAACGGACCGAAAGTTCGCGCGAACGTTAGAACCCTATTAAATACAATGGACGCGAACGTTCGAAATCTAAAGTGCTAATTATAACGACTAATATGCATGTTATTGTCCTAAAAAGGGTTTGGGGACCCCGGGTTCTGCCCAGGGAACATGTATCAATGCAAAACGAAGTTTTAAAAACGGACGTTTTTCGGGAGCAGTCATTTTAATGATGCATAAAGTGGAGAAAAAAAAGTGAAATATTCCTTTAAATATCGTACCTGGGGGGTGTCTAAAGTATGCCTGTGAAGTGGCATGTGTTTCCCGTGTTTAGAACTGTCCCTGCACAAAATTACATTTCTAAAGGAAAAAAAAGCCATTTAAAACTGCTTGCGGCTTTAATGTAATGTCTGGTCCCGGTAATATGGATGAAAATCTTTGAGAAAAATGGCATAGCTACCCCATCACCCCCCCCCCCCCCCACCCCAGCCCATTACCAGCCCCTTTGGGTCTTCTATGGATATTAAGGGGAACCCCGCACACAAAATAAAAAAGGCCCTATATACTCTGAACAGCAGTATACAGGCGGTGCAAACAAGACAGGCACTGTAGGTTTGTTCTTAAGTAGAATCTGTTTTTTTAATTTTGAACAGGTACATTGTTTAAGTGTAGCTCCAGCCAAAAAATATATTTTTAAGCTTTTTGGAAAACATAGGGTTATCACCCCTGTAACATTTGTTTTGCTGTCTGTGCCCCTGTTCAGAACATTTCACCTCACTTTCCGTCCCAATGACAACTGTTTTTGAAAAGTGCCACGCCTGCTGTAAGTGCTGCAGATGCCTGCCTGTGTTACACAACAGGATAACACAGCAATAAGGCCTAGCTTCAGGTGTATACTGTGCAGGAGGCTTAGCAAAAATATCACTGACACTATCCCTGCCTATCCTTCTCTCTCCCTGCACACAAGGTTTAGCAGAATATCACTGACACTGTCCCTGCCTATCCTTCTCTCTCCCTACACACAAGGTAAATGAACAAATATCACTAATACTGTCCCTGCCTATCCTTCTCTCTCCCTGAACCGGAACACACTACACAAGGCCGCCGCCCAGGCGGCCTTTTATAGTGTGGGGTGTGTACTAAACCCCCCTGAGCTATAATTGGCCACAGGCATCCTGCCTGTGGCCAATTATGGCTCTCCTCGCTGCCGGCGCTGGGATTGGCCAAGCATGCGAGGTCACAGTGCATGCTTGGCCAATCACAGCACCGGGATTGCACTGCGGTGGCGCAGTGTAGTGTGGGCCGTTCGCGTCACTCGAATTTGGAGCGAACGGCCCAAAACGTTCGATCTTTGTCGAATAGCCGTATGTTCGACTCGAACACCGAGCTCATCCCTACTGCCCAATTAAATACTATCATGCATAAATAACAAATTCATGTAAACACATGCAAAAAATTGTTCATTCCTGGAAGATAGATGTGCATATGGACTAAGTGCTGTGTACTATTCCTTTTTAACTGAGGTGCATTTTTTTTGTGCTGTGCTCCCCTCCAGTGTGTCCTCTAGCTCATCAATGTTTGTGGACTCTTACATTTGAGATAAGAGTCATATGAGTTTGATGCTCAGTTTTCCTGGTGTTGCTGGGGCTTGTATTCCTTCTCTGGGACCACTCCTTTTGTGTAGCAGTACTTCTAGGATTGCTGGAACTTGTATTCCTCCTCTGGGACCACTCCTCCTTTAGTAATGTTCATGGTGATGGTTTACTCACACATGTAAAGGAAATGACAGAAGGGATCCACATAGTGTAATTCTAATGAGAAGGGCCCTCTGATTCCTCTTGTACCAAATTGTATTATAACTGTAATGTCTGCCTTCATTTTGTAAAGCGCTGCACAAACTGTTGGCGCTATATAAATCCTGTATGATAATATTTAAAATCTCATGCAAAATTGGTTACATTCACTTAAACAATATAAAACAATGCAGGCTCATGGACCTGATGTACATCCCACCATGCGCTCCACCGAGCGTAAAGTACATCACCCTTAAGGACCCTTAAACTTAACCAGTGCCACAACAAGGTCATATAGAGCTTGGGGCGAACATGCCATATTGCACCCCTCCCCCAAGATGTTTGTGCATTATGGGGTTGATTTACTAAAGGCAAATAGACTGTGCTCTTTGCAAAGTGCAGTTGCACTCTACAAGAGAAGCTGCTCCAGATCTTAGTAAATAAGGCAACGCTTCATTTTGCAAAGAATACCCAATCACATGCAAGAAAAATAAAAAAAACAGCACTTTTGCTTGCACATGATTGGATGATGAAAGTCAGCAGGACTTCTGCTAATTTACTAAGTTCTGGAGCAACTGCTCTTGCAGAGTGAATAGTCTATTGCTTGAAGTAAATCAACCCCTATGTATCAGCAAAAATCCTCTCCCACCAAAAAAATAGAGCACTATTCTGCATGCTTACCCCCTAAGCATAAATTCCCCCTCCTCCCACTACAAATCTGCCCCCTGCTGAAACCTCCCCTCCCAGCACAAATCTTTGTCCACCACCCCCTGTCCCCTCCAGCTCAAATGTTTTCTCTCCCCATATGCCCCCTGTATAAATCCCCTTACCCTACAAAAAAAAATAAAAAATACCCCACCCAAGCACAAATCCTCCACCACTTAAATTTTCACTCCAAGCACAAATCCCCCCCACTGTGGCAGTGTTTTATTTTTTATTTTTAATATTTTTTTTTTAAATTTTAAATTTGTTTTTAATTTTTTTCACAATGCTTTTTGGGGATAGGGGGTTGAGGCAGTGGATAGTGTTTAATAGGGCAGGGGTGAGTGGTGTCAGTTTTTTATTAGATTTTTTTTTTACACTTTTTCATCTTTAAAGAAAATATTGTAAAATAAATTCTAAAATATTTTTTGGGGGGCTTTGGTGAGATGTCAGGGGTCTAAACAGACCCCTGACATCTCCCCTTTGAGACAAAGGGACTGAGGACTAGGGATGAGGTTCGAGTTCGAGTCAAACCCATGTTCTACTCAAACATCGGCTGTTCGATCGTTCGACAAAGAGAGAACATTATGGGCCGTTCGCGCCAAATTAGAATGGCTCGTCACGGCCTATAATTCACTGCGGCAGTGCATTGCTGGCTGTTGATTGGCCAAGCATGCACTATGACCCACATGCTTGGCCAATCACAGCGCCGTCTGAACAGAGAGCCATAATTGGCCAAAGCCAGGGTGGCTTTGGCCAATTATGGCTCAGAGGGTTTAGTACACGCCCCACACTATATAAGGCCACGAAAAGAGAGTTTCCAGAGACAGACAGTGTCATTTATATTGAGTTAGATAGAGCAGGCAGGCGAGTCAGTTAGCTGCAGTTAGTGTGTAGAGGATTTTTATGCATCTTAGGTGTTGTGTATATATATTTATCCACTGTAATGAGTTTAGCTAGATCCGTTCCTGTTGGTCTCTATACTGTGACAGGCAGGCAGGTGATTGTGCTAGCTGCAGACAGTCAGTGTTTCACTTGGTGTACTACTGTGTGCTTTGCATAGCGTTCACCTAAAGCTCACCTGAATACAGTTAAGCTGCGTACACAGGATCGGTTTTTCTGATGAAAAAAGACCAATGGACTTTTTTCATCGGACAAACCGATCGTATGTGGGCCCCATCGGTCGGAAAAAAAAACAATAGCAAATTACGATCGTCTGTGTGGAACTCCATCAGAGAAAAAACCCACGCATAGTCAGAATCAAGTCGACGCATGCTCAGAAGCATTGAACTTCATTTTTCTCGGCTTGTCGGAGTGTTTTACATCACAGCGTTTTGGACGGTCGGAATTTAGACTGATGGTGTGTAGGCAAGACTGATGAAAGTCAGCTTCATCGGAATTTCCGATGGAAAAATCCATCAGATTTTATTCCATTGGAAATCTGATCGTGTGTACAGGGCATTAGTCTCTATACAGTGAAGGGCAGGCAGGTGATTGTGCTAGCTGCAGACAGTCACTGTTTCACTTAGTGTACTGTGTGCTTTGCATAGCGTTCACCTAAAGCTTACCTGAATACAGTTAGTGACTATTATAGTGGTGTTCTCATAATAGAACCACAAGCAGAGAGCTGCAAGTATTTTCAGTGTACTGTGTCCTCTGCACAGTTTTCACCTAAAACTAACTGAAAACAATTGCTGCTTTTCCCATACTAACACCACATCAGGCAGTTGATGCTGCATTATCATTATGCTGCATTATCAGTACAGACAAATATATATTGTGACAGCAGGAAGGTAAAGTCACCTGGTTGCATCCAGGGGGGTAGGTATATTTCTCCCAGATTCAGGCTTTATGCCGACTTATACAACTAGGGAGAGAGTTGATGAAGCCCAGCTGAGGCTAGTGGGCTCATGGATGATTCATACCTCTAGGGAGAGTGCTGGGCGTCGTGCAGGCAGGGAGTTGATGAGACCAGCTGAAGCTTGTCAGCTCGTTTAAGGCCTCTATAAAAACTCCCAGCTTCATTAGGTGTTTGCTCATGCCTGGAACCAGACCTGTGTGGACTGTCTAGGGAGAGTGAACCCCTGTGCGGTGAGACAAAGCCTGTGTGGCTATTTGTTTGGACATTTACTAAACCAGGGACTTAGGGACTAGGACAGCACCAGGCTGATCCCAGTTGTTAGTTAGGAAACCTGCATGTTTAGTCAGAGGTCAAGCTGACCAGGGTTTATTTTGTTTATGTTTCTTTTTGCTTTGCTGTGTTTTTTGTCACTGTAAATAGAGAAATAAACCGCACCTTTTTGATCTTGAAAACCACAACCTCCGTCTGCTGGGCCTGTTTTTGTGTGGGGAGCCCATCCAGGGGATCACACACACCCGCTGCCGAGCTAACCCCCTCACAATATATATATATATATATATATATATATATATATATATATATATACATATATACACACATCCCACCTTTGTGTAGCTACATCTCACTGCAGGCCATTAGTATGTCTGGAAGGCAAACAATGAGAGGCAGACAGTCAAGAGGCAATAAAAGAGGGCAAGCAGGCTCTGTGTCTAGAGGCAACAGTGCTGCTGGTCGTGGACACGGTGCATCCTCATCAGCACGTGGCCGTGGGACATGCTTGTCCTTCTTTTCGGCAGTTGGCCATGTTGAGCCGCAACATGCCCTAGACTTGGTTGAGTGGATGACCAAGCCGTCCTCCTCCTCCTTATCCTCTCTCACCCAGGCTCAGGGTACTTTGTCTGGCAAAGCAGCTGCCAAAGCGGCCTCTTCCCTTGGCTCAATGGAATCAGTCACTCCTTCCCTAGCCCTACCATGTCCTCCTGAGGAGTCCCCCGAACTGTTTGAGCACAGTGTTGGGTACATGCTCCAGGAGGATGCCCAGCATTTTGAAGGCTCTGAAGATTGGAACCCAGCTGGAGGAAGGCAGTAACGTGAGCTCAGAGAGAGGGGGTAGTAACATGAGCCCAGAGAGAGGGGGTGCCCAACAAGGTCAGCTATCTGGCAGTCATGTTCCCCCAGCTGCAGCATACTGCCAGATTGGCTTCAGTGATGAGGAGGGAGGGGATGATGAGGTCACTGACTCCACGTGGGTGCCTGATAGGAGAGAGGAGGAGGAGGAACATCTCTCCCAGGAGCCAGCTTAAGGGCAGCACACCGACTGCATCACACCGCAGAGCTCCGCATGTGCAGGGGGCTGCTGTCTCTGTGCGTTATTCAAAACATTCTTTGGTGTGGGCCTTTTTTCAGATGTGTGCAGCAAATCGCACCGTTGTCATTTGCAACATATGTCTAAAGTGTATCTCGTGTGGCCAAAACATCAGCCGCTTGGGCACCACATGCTTGACCAGACATATGTCGACCTGCCATGCAGTCCGTTGGCAAGCTTACCTAAAAGACCCACACCAAAGAACAAAGTGGACCTCTCCTTGCTCCTCATCAGCTGGGATCTCCAACCCCACTATACGTTCAGTCCTCTCAGAAACCTGCACTGAGAGGAATGAAGGTGTAGAATTATGTGTGTCCCAGCCAAGTACTTGCGGGCAATCTGCTATCGGTACACCGATGTCCGATTGTACCAGGCAAATTTCCCTGCCCCAGCTGCTGCACCACCAAAATAAGTTTTCTCCCAGCCATCCACATGCCCAGCGGTTGAATGCTAGCTTGGCTAAATTGCTAGCACTTCAACTGCTGCCTTTTCAGTTGGTAGACTCTGCCCACTTCCGTGAGTTTGTGGAATGTGCGGTTCCTCAGTGCCAGGTTCCCAAACGCCACTTTTTCTCACGGAAGGCGATTCCGGCTCTCTACCAGCATGTGGAAGGCAATGTCTTGGCCTCGCTGGACAGAGCGGTCAGCGGTAAGGTGCGTATTTCTGCTGACTTGTGGTCCAGCAGGCATGGACAGGGACGTTACCTATTTTTCACGGACAATTGGGTAACTTTGCTGGCAGCTGGGAAGGATGCGGGACAAGGCGCAGTAGTGTTGATGGTTGTTCCGCCACCACGCCTCCAAAATGTTACTACTGGTGATTCTGACACACCTCTCTCCTCCACCCCTCCTCTTCTTCCTCTGCTGATTTGTCCTCGAAACCAGCGGTGCTCCGTAGGCGTTCAAGGGGCTACGCAAGTACGCAGGCAAAAATATACCATGCGGTGCTTAAGCTGGTGTGCTCGGGGGACAGGAGCCACACTGGGGCAGAGATTCTGTCAGCTCTGCAGGGGCAGGCTCAGAGGTGGTTGATACCACGCCAGCTTAAGCCAGGAAAGGTGATTTCCGACAATGGCACCAACCTCCTCTCCGCCCTCCGACAGGGACAACTGACCCATGTGCCCTATTTAGCTCACGTCCTTAACTTGGTGGTGCAGCGGTTCTTGGGCAGGTACCCAGGCTTACAGGAGGTTCTGAAGCAGGCCAGGAAACTCTGTGGGCATTTCCGCTGGTCATATAATGCCAGTGCTCGGCTGTCTGACCTGCAAAAGGAATACAACCTGCCCAAGAACCGCCTAATCTGTGACATGCCCACCAGGTGGAACTCTACGTTAGCCATGCTGCATCGGCTGCACGCGCAGCAGAGGGCCATCAATGAGTATCTTTTGCAATATGGCACCAGGACAGTGTCAGGGGAGCTTGGATTTTTTTCCTCACGCCAGTGGGCCATGATCAGGGGTGCATGCACTGTCCTGGCACCATTTGAGGTGGCCACGAGGATTGTGAGCAGTGACAGTGCATGCATCAGTGACACTGTCCCTCTTGTCCACCTGTTTGAGCACACACTGCGTGGAATAATTTACAGGGCACTAGAGGCAGAACAGAGGCAGGAAGAGGAGGACTTCCTTGCCTCTCAAGGCCCCCTTTATCCAGACAGTGTTCCTGCTGGCCCGGCTATCACACAGGAAGAGGAGGAGGAGGATTGTGTCAGCATGGAGGTGGAGACTAGCACTCAGCATCAGCAGCAGTCTTCAAGGGATCAATTACAGTCCCAAGACACCTGTGGACTTGTACGTGGCTGGGAGGAGGTGGCTGCGGATCATGTTGTCCTCAGTGACCCAGAGGACTCCGCACCGAATGCCTCAGAAAACCTACGGTGCATGGCCTCCCTGATCCTGCAAAGCCTGTGAAAGGATCCTCATATTCGTGTGATCAAAGAGAGGGATCATTACTGGCTGGCAACCCTCCTTGATCCATGTTACAAGGGTAAGGTTGCAGGCCTTATCTTGCCGTCGCAGAGGGAGCAGAGGATGAGGCATCTTCGGGAGGCCTTGCAGAAAGGTCTGTGCAACACGTTCCCAGAGACTGGGAGATTACAAATTCCTGGTCCTGGACTGAGGCTTCGGTCAGTCAAAGAAGGAGTGGTGGAGAAGGTGGCCGTCTGACCGATGCGTTCAGACAATTTTTTAGTTCGCAGCCCCAAGGTATGATCGGTTCCAGCAACCATCGCCAGGGTCTGGTTTACATGGTGCAGGAATACCTAGGGGCAAGATCAGACTTGGACACCTTTCCTCTAGGTTACTGGGTCTTGAGGATGGATCACTGGCCAGAGCTTGCACAGTATGCAATTGAGCTACCGGCCTGTCCTGCATCCAGCGTTCTTTCGGAACGCACATTCAGTGCAGCTGGAGGCTTTGTAACCGATGACAGGGTGCGCCTGTCAACCGACTCGGTCGATCAACTGACCTTCCTAAAAATGAATCAGTCTTGAATCACCACCAGCTACCAAGCACCTGATGCTGATTTAACAATAATATTCTTTTAAATATCAGATCCCTTCAAGACTCCCTATGCTGATGCAGAGTGACTATCCTGTTATGCTGAGTGACTATCCTCTTCCTCCTCAATAATCATGCTGATGGCTTGAAAGAACATTTTGGTTCTGGGCACCGCCACCAGTGGCTAAGGCCCAATTTTTCAGCCCCTGTTTAACAGGGGCGTGTATTTACAATTCTTGATCGAATACTTGGCATCAGGGCTCATTGCTGCGCTCCAACTACAGTATCTGTGAGGGGTTGCACTGTTGTGGCACCAGAACCAGTGCCTAAGGCCCAATTTTTCTGCCCCTGTTTAACAGGGGCATGTAATTACAATTCTTGATCTAATAATTCACAGCAGGGCCTATTCCTGCGCCTACCAAGAGTAACTGTGAGGGCTTACAGTGTTGTGGCAACACAACCACCACCACAGGCCCAATTTTTCTGCCCCTGTTCAACAGGGGCATGTAATTACAATTCTTCATCTAATATTTCACAGCTGGGCCCATTCCTGCGCCCACCAAGAGTAACTGTGAGGACTTAGTGTTGTGGCACCAGCACCACCGCCACCACCAAAGGCCAATTTTTCAGGCCCTGTTCCACAGGGGCATGCTATTACAATTCTTGATCTAGTAATTCGTAGCAGGGCCCATTCATGCGCCCACTAAGAGTAACTGAGAGCTTACAGTGTTGTGGCACCAGCACCACCACCAAAGGCCCAATTTTTCCTACCACTGTTCAACAATGGCATGTAATTACAATTCCTGATATAATAGTTCACAGCAGGGCATTCCAGCGCCCACCAAGAGTAACTGTGAGGGCTTACAGTGTTGTGGCAACACCAACACCTAAGGGGCAAATTTCTGCAGAGTATATACGGCAGGCCCCTACTTTCAAACATCCAACTTACAAACGACTCCTACTTGCAAACGGAAGGAGACAACAGGAAGTGAGAGGAAATCTACCCCTAGGAAGGGAAGTTCTGTCCTGTAATGGTTAATATGGGAAAAAGGTGTCTCCTCTCTACTGAAACTTTATCACCAATCCTTGTTTCAATAAAAACCCAAAATTTTCCAAAAACATTTGTCATTGGGATGGAAAGTGAGGTGAAATATTCTGAACAGGTGCGCAGACAGCAAAACAAATGTTACAGGGGTGATGACCCTTCCCTATGTTCTCCAAAAAGCTTAAAAATAGATTTTTTTTGTCTGGAGCTACACTTAAAAATGTACCTGTTCCAAATTACAAACCAGATTCTACTTAAGAACAAACCTACAGTCCCTGTCTTGTTTGCACCGCCTGTATACTGCTGTTCAGAGTATATAGGGCCTTTTTTTATTTTGGGTGCGGGGTTCCCCTTAATATCCATACAAGATCCAAAGGGATTGGTAGTGGGCTGGGGTGAAGGGGGGGGGGGTTACCAATGCCATTTTTCTCAATGATTTTCATCCATATTGCCGGGGCCAAACATTACATTAAAGCTGCAAGCAGTTTTAAATCACTTTTTTTCCTTTAGAAATGTAATTTTGTGCAGAGACAGTTCTAAACACGGAAAACACATGCCACTTCACAGGCATACTTTAGACACCCCCCAGGTACAGTATTTAAAGGAATATTTCACTTTTTTTTCACTTTATGCATCATTGAAATCACTGCTCCCGCAAAAACGTCCGTTTTAAAACTTTGTTTTGCATTGATACATGTCCCCTGGGGCAGGTCCCGGGTCCCTAAACCCTTTTTAGGACAATAACTTGCATATTAGCCGTTATAATTAGCACTTTTGATTTTGAACGTTCGCGTCCATTGTATTTAATAGGGTTCTAAAGTTCGCACAAACTTTCGGTCCGTTCACAGGTTCTTGTGCGAACCGAGCAGGGGGGTGTTCGGCTCATCTCTACTGAGGACACATTCCCCAGTCCCTCTCTCAGCACTAAAGATGAATGAACAGGAGCCAGTGGCTCCTGTTCATTCATAAGCTGAGCATAGTAAACACTCAGGTTACTCTGCTCAGTTATCACAGGAGCGATATTGCTCACTGTGTCCATTTACTGACAGTTCCCCTTCGCAGCTGCAGGTAGAGGAAAGGAGGGGAGCCAGCTGCGAGGGACGAGGGGGGGCGGAGGAGAACATGGGGGTGGAGAAGGACACGGAGGAGGCTGGGGAGGAGCACACAGGAAGAAACAGCTGGGAATGCTCGGTGCAGCGGTTAACAGCTGTGAACACCAGTCTCCAGCGGCTGTCAGCAAAAAATCTATACTAGGGAGATCAGTGTTCACAGCTGTTCCCCGCCGCACCGTGCATTCCTGGGAGATGGGGAGGCGATTGCGGGTGTGCGGGAGCCACCACAGAAATGCAGTAGACTCCCGCACCTTGCGGGAGACTTGAGATGTCTGGACTCTTGAACTCTACATCACTTACTAGTGAACATTTGCATTACTTACTACTAACCCCTGCACTCTGTTACTTCTGACCTTTTGTGTCACCACTGACCCCTGAACTCTGTCCTGCTACTGACCTCTGAGTTACGCACTACTGACTCCTGAACTCTACATTACTTGCTACTGACTCCTGAATCATTTACTACTGACCCCTGAACTCTGCATCACTTATTCATGACCACTGAGTCACTTGCTACAGAGTCTAGGAGTTAGTCCTGACAGAGTACAGAGTTCAGTAGTAAGTGTCCTTCTATCTGACAGTATAAGTAAACCTAATACCCTAATACCCTAGTACCCCACGCAGTTTAACACTGTTCTCCCACTCCCTGATAGCAACATGTTACTTTCTGCTGCTCAGGCTCTCTTCCTTCTCTCCCAGGGTCCAGTGGATGGGGCTACAAACAAGCAGGCAATCAAAACCCTGCTATGGAGTACTGCCCCCTCCCCTCCCTGCCTCTAGTGAAACATCTTCACTCACTACTTCCTTGTCTACACAACCACTGATATCAACACAGCTGTAGCTGTGAGTGACAAGTGAACTGTTTTTCCCCACACGCATTGTGATGTGTGTGAGGGAACAATGGGTACCTCATCACTTAGGGCCTGTGTGCACCACAATCATTGCACTCAGGAAGGATACGTCACTGCTTAATGCTGAACATGCTTAGTAGTCTCATATATGGACTGGAGCATGGTATTATTTGATGTGTATATAGTTATATAATATGTATGTAGTAGTAATTTTACATAATCTTTCATTATGTTAACAACTATAGTTCAAGCCCCACTCCAAGATGATAAACTTCTATCCCTCCCACTGCACCCACCTACTCCCCTCTAACTAATGATAATATTTAATACAACAATAACACTATATCGTTATATATTATTATAACTATAACCATCTTGTTATGTATTGTATATGTGCGCTGTCTCTATCGCTCTATCTCTATCAAAGCGTTGAGTAAAGCTCAAAATCCTTATAATAGTTCCTGCCTGACATGGACAGTTCATATTAGATGGGCTGCATCAGGGTCCCCACAGAAGGGGTAGTAGGGGACCAGAAATCTTGGATGAGCAATCTCCCCACTTGGAACTGGCAGAGGTGAGGATCTAGATGTGGGACTTGGATGAGTACTGTATATCTGGCCTCACAAAGCAAGGGGGAAAAGCCTAATAGAATCGGTTAGAGAGGGGTGGGAGGGAGGGTTGGTAAAATTTTTTTTTTTTTTTTTTTTTTATAGTGGAGCTGTAACTTCTAGCTGCAGTTCCACTTTGAAGCTGGTACCACAAAAATCTGAAATAATTTACACAATTTCTATTTAACCAACTATGTGGGGGATCTCCCAATAAATACCAATAAGGTAGTAATGAGGAAAATAAGGCCATCTTTGTACTGCATTAGTGTATGACAATATTAACAATAACTACCAATCTTTAACATTTCAGCAGCCTCTAGTTCCAGTGTTATTCTACTTATATTGTACCATATTATAAAACACTGAAACCTACCAAAATGCTATAGCATATCTGTAAACAGGCTATTTTATTTGTGATAATCCAGTATAATGGAAATCTTTTGAGTTAGTGTATAAAAGATCAAAGAGGCGTAAACCGCTTTTGCTGCACATACATTTATAAACCATATTGCTTGCAGCTTATTTCTTTGCTTATATTTATTTTCTTTTGTTTATAACAGTTTTCTCAAGTGTTAAATATTATGGGTATGATAGTCATAATACTTGTTTCATGTCAATACACTATAAGTTTGAACCACTGTCCATGGTAATGAGCAGTATATGAAAAATGTAAATGTGTTTACAGTTCCCTATACAAATTTAGAACAAGGATAGATCTGATGATTATGGGTTTTCAATACTATGTAAATGTGCATGGGAGTGCTGTAAATAGACAACAGTAAATTGTTTTACAATGTTACTAATTATGTATGTAGCACCCTCCCCAAATGGTTGGGACGCTATGTGTAAATTTAGGGGTAGTCTGAGCCAGTAGTTAGATTCAGACCTGGATAATTGTGTTGAAATTTGTTTCTGCTCTGGGTGTGATACTGCCTGGCAGTTATATTCCCTGTTCGCCTGTAGGTTGCACTGCCACCAATGGCCCAGGCTGGAATACAGGGGTATCACAACACCTTGGGTGTCCTCTCTCGGCAGCCATGCAGTGGGCGTGGTTAACCCGCTGTGCATGCTGGGAGAGGGTACATACGGGGCAGACACCATTAGTTGGGGCTGTTGTCCTGTGTGCGCGCCTTGTGGCCCGCATGGCACGGGGTGCGTGCGTGTGTTCCAGCCCCGGGCACCTTCAGCCCTGTTAGGCCCAGCTCTGCTGGCTGGGGCCTATGCCTTTGGAAGGGATCCCAAGCTGCCCACCTGCGGGAAGCCCACTCTTAGGGAAGGAGGCCAGGAGAGGATCAGACCCAGAGGAGACTGGCAACAGTACTGCTGTCTCAGGAGGAGGCCTGGAGACTCACCTAAGGAGGGTTCCATTACTACAAGCCCTGCAATACGCCGATCTGGCATAAAGGTTCTCTCTATTGCTAGGTTGGGAGGTTCTAGACTTTGATAATCCTGTGGCAGAGGTTTCCTGATCGCATCCCTAAATTCTCAGATAAGGTTGATCCGTGCATCATCCCGGCTGCTAGGAACAGTGAACGGGACTATCCGAGTGAGCAATACCCACTCAGGCTTGAGTGGCGACGTTGTGCCTTTAGTGTTGCGTGCCTGAATCTTCCCCTATACTTCTCTCATTTCTTGCTTTCTCTTCAAGTTCCCACAGCAAGAAAAGGAAAATAAAGCCTTCCTGTTTAGGTTTTACATGTGTATGGACATTGACTTTTTTTCTAGAGACTTTCTATACCCTGACAACGGAAGCCTTGGAGGTAGTTTGCATGACCCAAAACAAAACCAGCCGGTCCCTTAAATGGGGGTAAGTGCTATATGTAAAATTATGTATGGTTTCTTTAACTTAAAGCAAACCTGTTTTAGGATTACTATTACTGACTGCCTCTTTTGCAGGTATAGCTATGTAGAACATAAAAAATAAGTTCCTGTACTGTTTAACGACTTCCAGTCTAGGCCAATAATGACACTTTTCTCCTACATGTATTAAACATCATTTTTTTAGCTAGAAAACTACTTGGCACACTTAAACATTATATATTTTTAAGCAGAGGCTCTATAGAATTAAATGGTGGGTGATGTATACTTTTATGTCACACGGTATTTGCACAGCGTTTTTTGAAAAAGCCAGTTTTTTGGAAAAAATACACTTTAATGAACGCTAATGCACAAAAACACAAGATAATACCCATTGTTTGGTAAAACATAAAATATTAAGCTGTGCCGAGTAAATTGATACCAAATATGTTATGCTTTAAAATTGTGTCTGCTCATGGAACGACATCAAATTACAAAACCAAAAAAAAAGCCCGTAGTTAACCATTTAAAAGCCTTTACAGGTTACCAGTTTACGGTTACACAAGAGGTCTGGAGCTAGAATTATTGCTCACACTCTGACATTTACATATGCGTGCCAGGCCGGCGTGTGGGTTCGCATTTGTGCACGAGCATGGGTGGATGGGGGCCCTTTTAAAAAAAAATAATCACTCAGAGTAAATAAGTACACACACACATCTTTCCTTTACAAAATAGTTAATATAGGTAATAGAATTGGGGTGGAAGCAGGTTTAAGCTTAGGTTTTGACAAGACTTCCACTTTACAAACATGAAAGTGCACTCACATATTGCTGTGTTTAAAATAAGCACCATAAAAAACAATCCTGAGAACCGAGGTCCATTTTGACATTGAACGGCTTAACCAGCATGATGACTTTACAAGGATCTAGCCCTGCCAAATGCGTTTTTTTCAGAGTACCTTTATCGGGGCAGTAAAACTACTTTGAATTTTCCATAAACAATATTTGTGCACACAATTGGTATTTAAAGTGAACACAGCCTTAAAGTGGTTGTAAACCCTTTACAACAACTTTAACCTACAGGTAAGCCTAGATTAAGGCTTACCTGTAGGTGCCGGAGATTGCGGAGTTTGCGGCCCCAGAAGGTAGAGGGGTGAAGAATGGACGCTCGCTACTAGCGAGTTAGACGGGGTCATTACGGGCTTCTCCTGTAGGTAAGTCTCACATAATGGGCTACTATGCGATGCATAGCCCATTATGCTTTACCTTTTCAGGGAAACAAAGCGGAAGTAACACCTATCAGGGTTTACTTCCTCTTTAACTCCTTTTAATAAATCAACCCTGTTGCTTTGTCTATTTCTAAGATTTTTTCATTTCCAATTTTGCTGGGTTTTTAAAACATTGCAAACTAAAAAACATAATTTTCAAAGTTAAATCTGTTCCTGCTTGGTAGCATACATAAGCAGTACTAAAAGGGAATCTGTCGCATTAAAACCTGTATGAGAAACCTCAGGGAAAAAAAGCCTAATTGGATCTGTTTGAGGCTTCATTTTCTTAGTGAGACCACTTTCACACTGAGGCGCTTTTCAGGCGCTTTCACGCTAAAAACCGCGCCTAAAAAGCTCACGAAAACGTATTTCTATTAAAATCAATGAATGCTTTCACACTGGGGCAGTGTTCTGGCAGGGCTGTGAAAAACTCCCCTCTCCATTGAAATTAATGGAAAGCTCTTTAAAAGCGCTTCAAAAGTGCTCAGTGTTTTTACTGGCAGTTTAGAAGCGCCTCAGTGTGAAAGTGGCCTTAATGCAAAATTTTCACGGTTTGAATGTGATGGAGATTGTGATGACACTGCCCTACCTCTCCAGCTAGTCTGAGCAGGTAATGATTGTTTTCATTGGAAAAATGAAAAGGGGTCTCTGCATGGCACCAATGCCAAGTGAGTGACCTCCTGTGTTCACACTGCAGCAGGGCATCAACTTGGCAAGGAACCTGGAAGCTAGTAGAGATCACCATAGTAGCTGTCCTTACTAAAGAGATTTACAGCTATCTTGGGGATCGCACAGATATGGCACATAAATATTTACATTTGTCCAAGCTGAACCAGCTTGTATTGCAAAAATTGCCTACATATCTAAACTTCAACTTTAATGTTTGAGACGCCTGCCTCAATACAATTTTTATAAAAAAAGATTTCCATCTAAAAAGAAAAGGGCTAATTTATAAATATTTTAAACAGTTTGTCTTATATTCTACTTCAATTCAGTCTATAAAACATATTGTTTGGATGTCAAGTTCAACATTTTCTCTCATTAATTCAGTACTTCCATGTTTTAAAAGGCTAGGGAAGTGTAATTTAAATAAAAAGATCCAGAGTACTACTCTGCATTTCTGTTTACAAATTTCAAAAGTCAATTTTGATGGTTTTTTTTAACCTGTAGATCTGTAGCTTTCTCAAGAACTGAGGGTGAACCCAGAATACTGCTTAATCAAGAAAGTGCCTATAAGCAGACCCCATAATCTGAAAACAAAAATCTGATAACTTTATGCTCTCTGTTTCTTCTTTCAAAAATCTTTTTGAGATGGTTTTCTTATTTACTTTTCATATGCACATTGTGCTCACTGTACTTTCCTGCTAGGTATTGCTTTTCTTCTTTTGCTTTTCATGTATTCTTCACTATCCGAAGCCATAACGCTATGTGGGAAAACAAACAATAGAAAATAACTGTTTATCGAAAAGGGCTGAAGCCAACTGGTGTATAGTCCTTACTTTGGCTTATTGGTGTATAATTTAACCATCTTAAAAAGAAGAAAAAAAAACCCCAAAAAAACAGAACAAGGGCTTTCATTTATCCCATAAATCTCTCAAATAAAATAGGAGAAATATCAGTATAAATTTGGTAAATCTGATTTCCAATCTGTTTCCACCTCCTCCTTCTTTAGATTCAATCTTTAATGGTCTGCAGGACAAAGTGGTGGTCGGGTCGCATTCAGGACACATAATTTAAAGGCAGGGCGTGTCTGTCTTTTCTATCTCAGAGAGGTCATAGTATACAACCATAGCATGTGCAAGAGGCAGTTTAATGGCCAACAAAGCATTCTGCTTTGTTCTCCTCCCATGTACAGAGCAGCCAGTTGTTTGCAACTGCTGCTAACACTCCTTCCTCATCTTCTTTGCACTATAGCCCCACAAACTGGCAATGAAGAATCAGTGGAATTATTTGATCATACAATCACTGACTTGATGGAGTGAGATGATCTTGTGCATGCACAAATATTGCTCAGTTTGGATATTGAGGATGAGAAAGATAGTGCCAGGGTCATAGAATGAGAGGACATAAGGCTGGGAGTAGCAGGAGTCAATGATGATCCAGCAGCTGGAGCTCAGCGAATAGTATCTTCTTCCACAACATCCTTTTTCCAGCCAGAAGAGTTTTCAGCCATGTTAGGTGGTAATCCCCAACCAGTGTTTGCCTGGTAAACTGCCTGCCAAAAGCTTCATCTGTGAAATCTGCCATATGCTTGAACTTGATGATGGCTATGCTGCAGAGGCTGAATCAGCATGCTGTCAATGAGTACCTGTGTGAACATGGTACAAAGACAGACAGGTTCTGGAGAGCTTTTTTTTTTTAAATCTCACCATGCCAGTGGCTTATTATTCAGGATGTGTGCAGCGTTTTGCCACCTTTTCAATCAAAATAGTGTGTTGCAATGAGGTGGGGATTAGTGACACAATCCCTATTATGTTCCATTCCATGGCCTTGGGCACAGCAGCAGAATGAAGACTTGGGGCTATTCCAGGCAAGCACGATCTTCTGCCTACTCTCTATCCCTGTGAGACAGAGGTAGCAGGTCCAAGAGGGAGAATACTAGAAGAAGGATTATTAGGGTGCTTGTGGTGAGGAGCAGGAGGAAATGAGTAAGCATCCGGGGAGAAATTTCACCCCTTCCAAACACGGATTTGTATGTTGGTCGGGTGAGATTGTTGGGGGACAGTGTTGTCCTTACTGACACTAGGAGCTTGGGGACCTCTGCTGCATGCAGTTTGTGGTTTATTATTTTTTTTAATGCTCAAATGCCTGTGCAAGGACACAAATTTTGGGGTTTCAAAGAGAGAGACCACTATTGGGTGGCCACCATTTTGAATCTCAGATACAAGGGTAAAATTCCCAGACTACTGACACCATCTCAGAGAGAGCCCAAAATGCTGCCTAAGAACCTACTTGCCAAATTTCCTGATAGTGGCAGAATCCCCTGTGTGGTAAGGCTCAATTTTAATAAAATGAACTAATATTTGATTACTAATGACTACTAAACTTCTGCTGATGATGCAACAGACAAAATTTTCATGTGTCATTATGGTCCCCCCAGAAAATTGATATCAACCGTCATTAACAGCGCTGGGGGGGGGGGGGTATTATTAAAACAGTGGGTCAATGTGCAAGATTAAAAGAGGGCCCTAGGGACTAAGGGAAAAAAATTGTGAAAAGTGGGTGTGGTTTAAAAATGTGCTTACTGGTGGGCATAGTTTAAAGGGGTGTGGTTAATCAGTCTTGGGTGACTTGCATAGTGCAGATCGTGGTAATGTTAAATAGGGAATGTACAGTGAGAAGTGTATGGTGGTGGGAAGTATGTGCAGGAGAGGGGTGTGGAGTGTATGGTGGAAGGTGCTATGTGCAGGGAGAGGAGTGCGAAATGTATAGTGGTGGGTAGTATGTGCAGGAGAGGGTTGCGGAATGCATGGTGGAGGGTGTTATGTGCAAGACAGAAGTGCAGAGTGTATGGCGCTGAGTAGTATGTGCAGGGAGAGGAGTATGAAGTGCATGGCGGTGGGTAGTATGTGTAGGGAGAGATGTGTGAATTGTATGGTGGTCACAGGTTGGGGGTAGTGTCACAGGAGGGCAACAGCATCACAGGAGGCAGCAGGAAAAGAGGGGGGCAGTGGGACAGAAGGTGGACAATAGACAGGAGGGAGCAGCATCATAGGAAGAGGGCAGTGGGACAGGAGGGAGCAGCATCATAGGAAGAGGGCAGGAAGGGCAGCGGGACAGGAGGGGGGCAGTGTTACAAGACAGGGGACAACCTCTCCAGCTTCAGGCAGCGGCTGGTGGTGGGGCTCATTCAGTCCCAGTGATCATAGGTGCCAAGCTCTCATATCTGCTGTGCTCCTTCTGCCAATCATGAGGCTTCCAGCCCGACTGGGATATTACTATATCTTTTAGATCTGGTGTTGCTGCTACTTCCACCGTTGATTTCAGGCCTATTCCCATTGGATAAAAAATCAGCTGTGATATAGCAAAGCATATAGCAAAATTATAAAAGGCAGAAAGTGCAATCAGCGCAAAAATATATGAATAATAAAGGATAAAACGCAACCCCCCACGTATGCAAGCTGAACACTAAAAATAATTTTCACAACAATCCAATAGTAAATGTTATAATAGGGCATAAGTGCAGCGCAAACTGAACAATCTAAAACGTTAATACAATAACAAGTCTTAGAATAAAAATAAATAATATTGAGAGTAAGCCTAAAAAGAGACGGTGGACAACAGGTCCCAGAAAGCCTTCACCAGTGATGATAAAATCCACAATGGGTGACAGTCCCTCTACCTCTGGTCTTTATATCTACGCTCACCTTAAGACATGGACTTCTGAATGAACAGGTAGTCATGCAAGCAGATTTCAATAATCAAGGGGTAAAAGCGGATCATGTACTCTTTTCCAGGCTCCTCAATTCTCAGCAAGGGCTCCAGACCATGTATAATAAAAAGAAAGATCTAAGTGCTCACTGTTTAACAGTATAAAATAGTTTTATTGTGTCCAAGCACAGAATACTCACATTATGGATGGTTTCAATACAGCATGTATTACAGACGTAAGTCTGTTAGAATCCGAAGGACAGCAGCGGGTGACGTCATACGCAGCTCAACCCCCATATGCGTTACGTTCCTATGAACTTCCTCAGCGGGGCAAAATTACCTTAAAAAAGCCTTTAATGTTCAAATTAATTGGATTATGGCGA
The DNA here is from genome assembly GCA_029206835.1 of Rana muscosa. Lineage (NCBI taxonomy): Eukaryota > Metazoa > Chordata > Amphibia > Anura > Ranidae > Rana > Rana muscosa. Next base: position 692,545,080 of record CM055121.1, read on the forward strand.
CTCTGCTGTATTAAGGTCAAGCTAATTTTAAAAGTTAAAATAAAAGTTGTAAAGGGGGCGTGGCCTGGCGCGTGATAGAGATGGACGCTTAGTCTCAGAGCTCCGACAGCATCGCGGCCTTAACCCGTCTTTCTGCACCCATAACGCCTTGCCATGAGCAAGAAAAACTACTACACACCCCGCTCGAGATCCCGGAGGCTTTCAACGGCTTACCAAGGGCGAAATATCTGGTGTTTTTTATATGGTGTTTTTCTGGAGAATGCAACGGGGAACCCGGATGGAGCTTTTCCAAACTAAGAAGATGAAACCCTCTAGAGCTGGAGGATCACAAGCTGGGACTCCACGCAACAGGCCTCGCACCTCCAGAGGATGCGAGGATGCTTGAATACGGTGTCTACATACCAGGTGAAGCATCTACATTTGTAAGTAACTCTGTCTCTAATGTACAGCACTGTCCCACCCTTTGGTTCTACACTATGATTGCCAGTATGCTGTTGAGGCCGGGCGCTGTTGCCCGTGTTTGTGACCTGTCTCGCTGTCGCCAGCAGTCTCGCGGCTCCTGAATGGGTACCTCTGTAAACTCTGTCACCCAGTACACTTTAGGACTTCCGCAGAAGCTGAACAATGACGCGGCAACCGCTGCTCAAGTAAAGTGACAGACTATTATTCGCTGGGGTTCTTTACGCCTAATCTGCTGCGTGCTGCATTTCTGATGGATTTTGTCCACGTTGGGGACAGGTTACCCTGAATTGCACATCCTGGCCCACTCATGCAGACTTACCCTCACCACCCCTACTCAGCTGAGACACAAACTTAATTCACTTATTGGTTAACCTTCTTTTATTTCCACAGGTTTGAGAACAATTTTTGTAATGGGGTCCACTGTTTTGAATCTTGATTGACACCTGCTATATCACTATTTGGGAGGGAAGATAGATTACCCTACTTAAACTTGGGCATGTCTTATATAGCCGCTGCTTTGAGATAGCTTGAATGTGACCGGCTCTGTACGCTCTTCACAAATAATGCAGTCTGTAGCAAATACGACACGCATACTGTTAAGTTATAAAGTTATGTCTCTTCCTCATATTCATGATAGGGTTTTTTGCCTGGTATTACCTGGTTCTTATAGTTTCCTTTTTTCTCTTTTTTTCCGTTAACGGAAGTTAGTAGTTTCTCTTTTTACAGATTAGACAACTGGGGCCCTAATGGCCACCAGCGGTGCAGAAATGACTCTCTTCAGTTCTTTTTTTTATATAAGCTTATTCAGGCCGTGACCTATCATAGTTCATATCTCTTGGTTTATACGTTTATAGATCGTAACACTAGATCTTACTTGTTTAGGCCAGAGCACACTACCCCCTGGAGTGTCCCCTATCGGGTACATTGACCCCATAGGGAACACTAAATTTTCTATACCTCGGGTTCTGTGGTTACCAAGGTGATTACAATATCTCTTGATTATTCTCTCCTCCTTTTTTCTCTAGCTCTCTCTCTCAGACCTTATTCTATCTGCTCTCTGTTTCTGGGAGTGTATATAGATTTTGTACAATATAAAGGATAGCTCAACACCTTTACTTTTGAGATTTATTTTCAGATTCCTCCGTGACATTACTCCCTGAGTCAACACCATGGCTTACTCCTCTTTGGGTCGTAACACACGGTGATTTCCCACAATACCAAGGGCCTGAACATCCCTGAAAAGCGTTCAGCCCTCCTGAGAGACCTTAGGAAAGGTAGGCCACGCTTTTTACAGGAGACACACTTTAAGACCCATCACATCCCTAAACTTACTGACTCATATTTTACGCAAGCTCATCCCGCGACCAATGACCATGGCAAATCCAAGGGGGTTTCCATACTCATCAGTAGGGAAGCCTCCTTTGAACTTACTGACAAGCTAACAGACCCAGAAGGCAGATATCTCTTCCTAAAGGGAAAATGTGGGGAGATCACTATCACACTAGCTAACGTTTATTTTCCTAACACATCCCACCTGACCTTTTGCAAGCGTATAATTGAGGATCTGAAAGGCTTTAGCTCGGGTTGTCTGATTTTGGGTGGAGACTTTAATTTACCATTGAACCCCCTCGCAGATACGTCTACAGGCAAAACATACATCACCTATAACCTTCTCAAACGGCTTAAACTATTATTACACTCCCTCCAGCTCGTTGATACCTGGCGTTTTCTACACCCAGATGGGAAGGATTTTACCTTTT